>OX422215.1:263420755-264652630 GCA_949130495.1 Sambucus nigra | reverse complement strand
AAATCTAAAGCAAAAAAATAAGGAAATATATAATCAATAGTACTTGCATACAAATGGAAAAGAAAACCTAGGAGAGAGGGAGAGAGAGAAAAGATCCCAAAATCACCTTGATCTAAAAAACCTAACCTAAACTAACCAAAAAAAGTAGTCTCTAATTTTAAAAAATGTTTACATATGTATACCAAAGCCTAATAAACCAAAAAATAAATTTTTGTAAAAGTGAACAATAACCCCAACACATTCAAAAAGGCTAGAATCGATTCTTATCTAGAAGGTCCTTTTTTTCACTTTGATCTAATTATAACATGACGTACATAAACAGCCATTAAATCTTCATATGGACTTCGAATGATGCAAGGTCGGAAGTCACGCAAAGATAATTTAATTATTTATATGTTGGTCTATTGAAACCCTCAAAGTTGTGTCGTATAAAATTAAGAAATTTCATTTTAAGTAAAAGAATATTGTGACACCCCGCTTAATAAAATATTGGGCGATCAATCCTGTACCAAATTAAAACAAGAGTCTCATATGGTCCATTCTTAGCATCACTGTCAAAATCCAAATTAATTACTAATAACCTATTAGGCTGGCATTAAATTTTTATTAAACTAATATTTTTAATCAAACCAACAAAGTAAAACCATCACACAGTTTATATATAAAACTGAAAATGAAATAAAACAATCGAACACTCAGTTTAACAATAATACAACCCAATCGAATTTCGCAATAAAAGGTGGTAAATGAATAAATAAGTGCATCCACAATGCTTTTGGCCCCAGTGATACTACAATGCTTCCTATCTAGATCGCAAGAATAGAAGCGTCTAAAAGAGACCTTCATGCATCCACATTTGCTACAGCCAACATCTGACTCGAAGGAATCATCATCCAGGCATCCTTGTGTCTCGACACTTATATATATATATATATATATAGAGAGAGAGAGAGAGAGAGCGGAAAATAGATGTGACACCCCGACTAATTAAATACCAGGAAGCTACTCCTTCCATGAAATTAATACAGAATATCCAGTTGGTTCAGCCTAAGCATCATTGTCGAAAACATTTAATTTATTACTAGCCACCTAATATTTAAAAAGAGAGATGCCAAATTTTATTAATTAAGTTAACAATAACCAAGTAATTAAATCAACAATCATCAATGGCATAAACAATCTCATGTGAATAACCAATGAAATGAAATGAAATAACTGAGTCTGGAGTAAACACTCCAATGATAATAATACCAGAGTAAATAAAATTCCAATACAAGAGTCTGAATAAACCACCATCTGAAATAATGAAAGTCAGTGTCTACAATCTCTAGAGAAGAATGGGCACCATGCCCTAACTGATATGAATGACCATGAAGGAACCAAGGATAAATGTGGAGGCATCTAATACCAAGATCATATAGCTTCCACAGCAGCTACAGCACATCATCATAATGGAACTCCTATGCTTGGTGTCCCTGTGGCTGGGCATCTAAAATCTTTTTACAAAACAAAAATAGATTTGGAGGAAAAACGGGTCAGAGCCGGAGGTGAAAACAGTTTAAAAATATAGCAAGTGTTTAAATTACAATTAAACAACACATATTATAAACATATTAGTTGCCTACTCTCACATGAGTTTCTCACCTCTAAACTAATGTGCACGCCTAACATATACCCTTAACCCATCCTAGTTATGCCGCTAACTAACTAGTCCGTACCACTCCTGCTTTCTCATTCTAACATAGGGTATCTACTCTTAACACCCAAATAAGTCATATTCATAACCCATATTCACATTCCTTAAATTACTTATCTCAAGTGTTAATTAAATTCTCACATTCTTATCCCATTCAAATATCTTAGTTATTCACATCTACTAAGCATCAGTGAACCAGTCACAAGTACATATATAAATCACTCGCAGTACATATATACATATAAGGCACCCCTAAGCTAAGCTGCAATGCACGCATACTCTGCTATCAAATCCATGTACATCACGTACATAAGGATCACATGTTCTGAATCACTCAGGAACGGACTCAATACAAATCACACATATTGGAGGCGGACATAGTTCACATACCCATGGGTCACGCACATACCTACACTCCCATGGTCAGATGACTTATCAACTCGCAAAAAAGTCATTCATAGTCCTATGTCCTTAAGGTACCAATCTAAATCCCCCCCCCCCCGAAGGCACACAATGATAAGATGGCCCTTTTCTCAAAAACCAACCTCCCGTGATAGCAAGTATGGTAGGTATGTCATACACATAAGAAATCCATACACTGGGCCTTCACACAACCTAAGAAATCATATTTCAATATAGGTATTCACACATTGCAACTAGTTAATCTCGTACGTAGTAAGTTTATCCCGAACATCCTACATAATATATAATTAGCTTGATAACTCTCTTGTCGTATCAATTTGAGAACTTGCCTATCCCAAAAGGTAACTAGGTCTCCTATTAGTTTCTAGTGTTATCTCAGTAACTTAAAGTCCCTCTGTTACTGTTCTTATCCTTACATCATCATTCATTCCCATTATAGTTTCAATTCAAACGATTTCTAATTGTACCTCACTCAGTAGACCCTCGAAAGCAATAGCATTCCAATCCATAAGGTAAACCATTTTTTCGAGCATCAACTAAGACCCTACTGACCTTAAATAAGTCCCACGATATTAAATTAATCACCCTAAGAATCATTATCAGGTTTGGGATTTTCATTAAACCTTGAGGGAAAATAGTTACCAAAAATCAGAAGAGGTCGATCGATCGAAGGAAAGGATCGATCGATTGATCGTCGATCGATCGGCATTCTTGGGTCGATCAATTAATCAAGTAGATATTTGTGCAGATTTCTCTTAAAAAATTATGGGTTTCTTGCTTTTTACACCTCTAATTCTTCATTACAACGTCCCAACTCCCAAGAAAGTTCACTAATCATCCTATAAACATATTAGCATAATCTTTAACGTATTAGAATCATTAAATCATCATGAATCATCAGTTTCTTGAATCAAAACACCCAATTTTCATAAAAACCCTATTTCTTCTATTTCCTTCAAGATCTTCATACAACTCAACATAAATTCACAATTCCCTACGCATGGATCATGGTTTGATAACTAGTATGTGCCCAAAAGTTTATCTACATGAAGCCTACCCATATTCAATGTTTAATTCTTCAATTTCACAATTAATTCAATTATTTATGATAAATCATCAGATATAAACTATCATGTAAAATATATGCTTTGAATATTTTCAAGATAAATCACTTGCCTCTGATTAGAAGTTCTGATCCATTGATGACGGCATTGGTTGGTTCTCCCTCTCTTTTCGGTCACAAATTCGGCGATGGTGGTGGTGTGTGGTGGTTGTTTTACCTTGAAAACCCTTGGAATTCCCCTGACACCCTTTCTTTCTTCTCACGTTACTCTCTCTTGTATTTAAAAAATAATGGCCCTAATAACCGTAAGTTTTGGCTGATAAATAAAACCTAAATTTCTTCGGTCACTATTCACCAAAAATAGGAATGACTAAAATACCCTCCTGAGTTACCAGTTAGGCCTAAAAATGCCCCGGGACCCAAACTAAACCCCTGGCTAATGTTTTCTGACTAGCTCAACCCTTCTGGACATGTTGGCGCACTCGAAATGATCATACGAATGACATAAAAATAAAATACTTTTAAATCCAATAAATTGGGTCCTGACACGACTGACACGCGCGTCCCAACGTAATTACCAAAACTATCGTATTTTCAACTCACGACAATTTTAATAAATTCAATAATCACATATTACCATAATCACTCAGTAATATTCAACATTATCATCATATTTAAATACTAACTCTCGTCTCGCTAGTTATTTAAATCCGAATTAATTTCTAATTAATTATCCCAAATTAATTTAATTAATCCCACAATTAAAAGCAATTTCGTTTAATTAATATCATAATTAAAAGCCAAAATCTCATAATTAAAAGCCATAAAATTATGGGGTATTACATACTTCCCCCCTAATAACGGAAATTCGTCCTGAAATTCGGAAAAGTAGGCATAGCTGGAAAAATTAGGTATCCTCGTGTACCTAAAACAAAATACAAAGAAAGGCTCAATCACTACAGCCCTCGCGTCACAACAAACTTGTTGAACACTCTTGACACTTTATCAGTTATAGGGTTACACCTCAATAAATGCACCTCACGTTGTGCCTTTACTAAACAACATTCGAATAATAATAGCCTATACATCATTGTATTTTGTTGAGTTCACACGTCACTTCGTATCAACTCCCGCGTTTATTTAAACACAAAACTCCCATTCTGGGAGAAACCATAGAACATCTGAATCCTCTTGTCTGTTCTTCAAATCTCTGTTCTTGGCGGTGTGACTTTTACAAAAGGAATAAGCCACTTACGACAGTTTGTGGTTATCCTATTATAGTCACCGGACTCTAACTTTCTGACTGATCCAAAACTCTAATAATCTGCTCACCTCTAAACATCCAAAGGAATAATGGTAAGGTTTATCCACTCGAAACCACAGTAAGCACCTCGTCTACTATAAATAGGTACGGGTGCTTTCACACAACTATACCATTAGGTAATATCCTCTCCCCATTACCACATTATACTTGACTTACTAGCTATACCCGTTGTGGAAATGAAATGATCGCAATGAGTCCAAAATTACTTTCATACAGTTCCACCAGTCGTCAATCACCTTGCGCCTACTCCTCGGGCTATAGGTGAGACACCCTTCTCAAAATGAAACGTTATTCCCACTACTTCCTCATACCCCATGTTGAAAGTGTATTTCAGGGATCTCATCCTAGTTCAGAATGATACTGGGTAGGACCACATATCGACGCGTTCCCTATCTAATAGTGTAAATCATCCAAGGATATAACAATTACTTTCCTTCTGGGCAACCTGTCCCATACACTCGAATGAACTCGTTACTTATCTATAAGGTGGCAACCCCTCAAAGAAATTTACCAACTTGACTCTTCCATCACTGGAATCATCGGCTTGATACAAAATTAACTGGCTGATCATCTGACCCCAATCGATCTACTACTTACTATACCCTTTCAACACCGACTTTCATTTATAATTCTTCCCGTTAAGGGATACTTAATAACCCTCTTCTTCCCTAGGCGCATACCAAAAGTTTTCACCACGATGTGAACTTATGGAATCTTTATACCTTCTTGACATCCTCACTCTATTTACACGTAAGCCACCCTCAACATTTGATTGGGTGGAGCTCCGCTCCAAATTGTACATAATAGTTAAATATTTGTCTTCTCAAGGGATACCCCCTTTTTAATGGCTTCCCACTGCCTTTCCACCAAGTTCGGACGTGATACTCTGATTGTACATGAGTATACTGATTGTCACCTTCTCTTACGATGCTTAATCCATTCTACCACTACTATTTTGTAATATCAGTCTCATAATTTTAGATCGCACCCATCTCTATGTCTTCTTCCGGCGATTATCACATCATCAAAGTATGGTCTTTACACCCCTTATAACCTATGCATGGGGGTTTAAACATCATCTATGCTTTATACGTACTCCAAATTCTTTTTTGCCCCCGCATTCACAATGTGGCTATACCACTTGGACCATCTCAATTACCCCCCTCCCCCGAATTCTAAATCCTAAATCCTCCTTAACATCATTCCATCCTTCAACCCACCGTAATAAAACAAAATTTTTAGTACTTCCTCACCAAATAACTAGCTCTACTGGCCTTATATCGTAATTTACCTTTTAGCTTTCAGTTATAACTACATACTTCCATAACGATCGAGGTACCCAAATCATGGACGAATGGTCAAACAGCTCCTTACTACCAACCTTACTCTAAGTTTCATGTGTGAGATGTCTGGCAAAGCGAAATCCAAACAAGGAACCCCCCCCCCCCCCCCGATACACTACTACCTAGCATTGTCGATCATCAGAATCCGTTAGGCCCTCAGTCCAAAACATGTACCCCCATATTCCCGTCTCTTGACAACAAAGTTACATCTGCTTCCGCAATTACACTTAAACAAGGAACTTCTTTCGAAAGGTACTATCCCTTAACATTGATGGAAATCGCATTCCATAAACATCATGCACATATAATCGGGCTCTCAAAATCCCATCCCCAGACATACATTAACTTCCACATCTTTAAATAGTGATATAACAAAGCACTCTTCCTATTAATACATCCTGAGCGTTAATTATAATAACCAGCTAAATCTTTCCGCTGAACAATATACCAAATGCAATCCGAATCATATCAATTAAATCCCTATACATACTGGGATCAAATATCCGAGACCATTATACCTTTCGAAGTCTCGATATATATATATATATATATATATATATATATATATATATATATAAACGCGAGCCCGTCCCTCTCGCAGATGGGGTCTCTCTAGAACAAAACATTTTACACCAAGGTAGTAACCCCGATAGACTTGCGATAACAACACACTATCAGTTTAATCATTATTATAAGACCATAATTAGGATAGTATCATACTCGTATAACCCAACACTAAAACGAGTAAATTCAATAAAGTATATACCACTATCAATACACCCATTCATCCTCCAAAGATAACACTAAAGGTAACCCCACTATAACAGGGAAAATATTCACATAAATAATAACATTGCCTATATACGCACTAAGCTCGTCTCTCATGCGAATATAGCAATAATAAAAATGTAGTAACTCGTTCATGTCACATACAACACACAACATCATCTGAGGATATAACTTATACTTTTACCTTGCCAATCGCCCTGGCTGCTTAAATGGTTCTTGGACTTAACACATATATCCGTACCAAACCGAAAATTTCAATAACTATTGACCTTGCTAGGCACCATACCCTTATCCCTATACTTGCTTTGGAAAAAATTTAACGAACGGGTTTCACTCCCCACAAAATACCTCTACACATACTCCACTTATCTCCGATCACACTGACCATGTTAGGGTTGTCCTTCTCTCGGACGTTGGTAGTCTCGACTCTGGTGACTACCTCTATTGTTCCCTTAGCTTTGATGGACCTAAGGAACATGCTCCTGGTTTCGACAAAT
The DNA here is from genome assembly GCA_949130495.1 of Sambucus nigra. Taxonomy (NCBI): domain Eukaryota; kingdom Viridiplantae; phylum Streptophyta; class Magnoliopsida; order Dipsacales; family Adoxaceae; genus Sambucus; species Sambucus nigra. The sequence goes on along the minus strand of OX422215.1, from coordinate 264,645,495 downwards.
CTTACTGAAATTACCATTGGTCAATAACAATTCAGTTATCCGAATCATTTAAATGGGTCACCTGATGGGTCTCCCCCTTGTGGTGCTTCACCAACACCATTTCCCCCAGTCTTACTTTATCTAAATTCTTTGATTCTTGTAGCTCCCCACACAAGGAAGCCTTTACCTCCATAATAACAAAACATGACATTGTTAACATCAGCATTGACCGTTCAAGCAGAATTCCCCCCATAAGTTCTAACAATTATTCTTGTAAGTTAATTTTCCCCTTAAATGTCCTCTTCTCCATTGCACATACTTCATCCGGTGTAAGGTTCGCTAATTAATTAAATTTCTTTTCACAAAGTGACCTCTGTCCGACCCTCTTGTGTGAGTTCAGAATAATGTTTTTATCTTATCCTGAACATTTGATGAAGGAACTTATGGTCAGACCATACGTATGCGCCTTCTTTTGACAAAACATTCCACTTCTAAGTGTGGTGGTTTCCTCTCACCATTGTAACTCTGCTCTTACGAGCCAAGAAAAATTTTACCCAAAATTTTCACTACTGATTAGCCATACTTCGACATATGCCCAAGCCTTTGGATATTTTACCTTCGTTGGCTAACACACGCCATTTCCGCATTTCTAGTATTTCCACTGCTAGTTCTCTTCAATGTTTCATCTGACTCTCTCCCAATCTAACCTTGCTGGGTGAGTCTAATTCGACTCCACTTTCTATTATAGCGGTACTATAACGTCATATGTTGTGTCCAACCGCCTTTACTGTCCTGGCTTTTCTTACCATAATAGGGGTGACCTCAACTACGGTCATTATTCTTGAATATACCTTATAACCTCAACTGAGCTTATCCTCCTACTGTCCTCCCAACTCACACGACATACTGCATTGTTCGGCACACGAACACACCCGAATGCCAATAAAATTCACTATCATATATATTATAGAAGGAGAATGAAACCTCACAAAAGAAATCAATAATCCTAAACATAGGGCTTTATATCAAAGAAAACTACGCTGGAAGTATAATAAGCCACACAAATCCTAAAGGACACTAGAACCTGATGCTCTAATAACACCTGTGACACCTCGACTAATTAAATACCGGGTAGATACTCCTTTATGAAATTAATACAAAATATTCAGTTGGTTCGGTCTTAGCATCACTATCAAAAACATTTAATTTATTACTAGCCACCTAATATTTAAAAAGAGAGATGCTAAATTTTATTAATTAAGTTAATAATAACCAAGTAATTAAATCAACAACCATCAATCGCATACACAATCTCATGTGAATAACGAATGAAATGAAATAACTGAGTCTGGAGTAAACACTTCAATGATAATAATACCAGAGTAAATAAAATCCCGATACAAGAGTCTGAATAAACCAATATCTGAAATAATGAAAGTCTGTATCTACAATCTCTAGAGAAGAATGGGCACCATTCCCTAACTAATATGAATGACCATGAAGGAACTAAGGATAAATGTGGAGGCATCTAATACCAAGGTCCTGTAGCTTCCACAACAACTACAACACATTATCATAATGGAACTCCTACGCTTGGCGTCCCTGTAGCAGGGCACCTAAAATGTTTTTACAAAACAAAAATAGATTTGGAGGAAAAACGAGTCAGAGCCCGAGGTGAAAACAGTTTAAAAATATAGCAAGTGTTTAAATTAAAATTAAACAACACATATTATAAACATGTTCGTTGCGTACTCTCACATGAGTTTCTCACCTCTCAACTAATGTGCACGCCTAACGTATACCCTTAACCCATCCTGGTTATGCCATTCACTAACTAGTTTGTACCACTCTTGTTTTCTCATTCTAACATAGGGTATCTACTCTTAACACCCAAATAAGTCATATTCATAACCCATATTCACATTCATTAAATTACTTATCTCAAGTGTTAATTAAATTCTCACATTCTTAGCCCATTCAAATATCTTAGTTATTCACATCTACTAAGAAACAGTAAACTAGTCACAAGTACATATATAAATCACTCTCAGTACATATATACATATAAGGCACCCCTATGCTAAGCTACGGTGCACGCATACTCTGCTATCAAATCCATGTGCATCACGTACATAAGGATCACGTGTTCCGAATCACTCAGGAACCGTCTCAATACAAATCACACATATTGGAGGCAGATATAGTTCACATACCCATGGGTCACGCACATACCCACGCTCCCATGGTCAGCGGACTTATCAACTCGCAAATGAGGCATTCACAGTCCTATGTCCTTAAGGTACCAATCTAAATCCCCCCGAAGGCACACAAAGATAAGATGTTCCTTTTCCCAAAAACCAACCTCTCGTGATAGCAAGTGTGGTAGGTATGTCATACAAATAATAAATCCATACACTAGGCATTCACACAACCTAAGTAATCATATTTCAATATAGGTATTCACACATTCCAACTAGTAAATTTTGTACATAGTAAGTTTATCCCGAACATCTTACGTAATATATAATTAGCTTGATAACTATCTTGTCGTATCAATTTGAGTACTTGCCTATCCCAAATGGTTACTAGGTCTCCTATTAGTTTCTAGTGTTATCTCAGTAACTTAAAGTCCCTCCATTACTGTTATTATCCTTACATCATCATGCATTCCCATTATAGTTTCAATTCGAACGATTTTTAACCGTACCTCACTCGGTAGACCCTCGTAAGCAATAGCATTCCAATCCATAAGGTAAACCATTTTTTCGGGCATCAACTAAGACCCTACTGACCTTAACTAAGTCCCAAAATATTAAATTAATCACCCTAAGAATCATTATCGGGTTTGGGATTTTCATTAAACCTTAAGAGAAAATAATTACCAAAAATGAAAAGATGTCGATCGATCGTAGGAAAGGATCGATCGATCGACATTCTTGGGTCGATCGATCGATCAAGCAGGTATTTGTCCATATTTCTCTTAAACAATTACGGGTTTCTTCCTTTTTACACCTTTAATTCTTCATTCAACGTCCTAACTCCCAAGAAAGTTCACTAATCATCTTATAAACATATTAGCATAATCTTTAACATATTAAAATCATTGAATCATCATGAATCATCAGTTTCTTGAATCAAAACACCCAGTTTTCATAAAAACCCTATTTCTTCTATTTCCTTCAAGATCTTCATATAACTCAACATAAATTCACAATTCCCTACGCATGGATCATGGTTTCATAACTAGTATATGCCTAGAAGTTTATCTACATGAATCCTACCCATATTCAATGTTTAATTCTACAATTTCACAATTAATTCACTTATTTACGATAAATCATCAAATATAAACTATCATATAAAATATATGCTTTGAATCTTTGCAAGATAAATCACTTGCCTCTGATTAGAAGTTATGATCCATTGATGATGGCATTGGTTGGCTCTCCCTCTCTTTCCAGTTATAAATCTGGCGATGGTGGTGGTGTGTGGTGGTTGTTTTGCCTTGGAAACCCTTGGAATTCCCCTTAAACCCTTTCCTTCTTCTCACGTTACTCTCTCTTGTGTTTAACAAATAATGGACCTAATAACCGTAAGTGGTGGATGATAAATAAAACCTAAATTTCGTAGGTCACTATTCACCAAAAATAGGAATGACTAAAATGCCCTCCCGGGTTGCCGATTAGGCCTAAAATTGTTTCGGGACCCAAACTAAACCCCCGACTAGTGTTTTCTGACTATCTCGACCCTTCCGGACACGTTGGAGCACTCAAAATGATCATACAGATGACATAAAAATAAAATACTTTTAAATCCATTAAATTGGATCCTGACACGACTAATACGCGTGTCCCAACTTAATTACCGAAACTGCCATATTTTCAACTCACGACAATTATAATAAATTCAATAATCACATATTACCATAATCACTCAATAATATTTAACATTATCATCATATTTAAATACTGACTCTCGTCTCGCTAGTTATTTAAATCCAAACTAATTTCCAATTAATTTAATTAATCCCACAATTAAAAGCAATTTCGTTTAATTGATCTCATAATTAAAAGCCAAAACCTCATAATTAAAAGCCAGAAAATTACAGGGTATTACAATAGATAAACGGGTCAGAGCCCGAATTGTGAAAATATTTTGCAAGTGCATAAATGCTTAATTTACTAAAAAAATATGTTTTATCTCATATTTAAATTGGTATCGCACTCCCATGAGACACCCCTCACCCCTCCTCTAATAGTGCACAGTTATCGCGTTCCTATTAATTAACCTAGTCTAATGCCCTGCCTAACAAATCCGTCACCCCCAAACTCTGAAAGTTCTAATTAAATCGAGTACTAAGAGCTAAACTTCTCCTCAGTCTCAACATTGTGCCATGTTCGTGCATGGGGTGTCTCGCAAAGAGAAATCCAAATAAGGAACCCCCTCCATCCCATACACTACTACTTGGCAGTGTCGATCGTCGAGATCCATTAGACCCTCAGTACACCACATATATATATACATACTCATAAAATTATATACTTTATCATACTCACTTTCATATACATATCACATTATAAGTCCGGATAAAGTCTCCCGGAATGAAAATTAATCTTTATCCATTTTATCTCTTTACTCTAGTTAGAGATATGTATAATATCTTGTTCTCATACACATGTACTATACTATACACACAAGTATAATAACCATCCCAACGAGCTATAACTCGAGGATGCGGTCTCTATGCTATCACCTACCAGGGAACCACTCATATACCATCCTGGGTACCAACGGTCGAAATCCCACACCGCCTTGGTAAAAGCCAAATCACAATGTATGGGAAGCGGTCATAGTTCCTCCCTGTAAGTGAGACGAAACATACCCACCACGTCTCACCCCTAATAAAAATCACAATATAAAAATGGGCGCTATGACCTGGGGACTATACGCTCTCCATGTTCCTCAAGCCAGGGGCCTCACCCACATCGCGCAACTTCCCATGATAGCATAAAGAGGGTCTACTTCATATAAATATACATATACCATTCACACATAGATATATATACAATCATATCATATATATGCAGTAATAGCTCCCGTATATATAGTATTTATCACTTCTCAGTATAAACATATGGCTATAATTGCCAAACTCATATAGCGATAGCCAATAACCTCGAAAGTTCCCAATTCATAATAATTAAATAAGTACACTCTCAGCTTATTCTTAATCCTGTAGGTATCACGTTACCTATAATCCTAGTCGGCAGCCGACGCCGGAATCTCCGTTCATGAATCTCTAGCCCCTATCCTCAATTTCCATCCTATCCACTTCCTAGGATTTACTCAAATGCATTTAGCCCATAAACATTCTAGCCACGTACATATCTTTACATTCTTATCGAAAACCTCTCTCTCGAATGTTACTTGACCTGAACCCTCACTACGTCCGTCCCTTGGATTTCACTTTAAATTAATCCAAGGTTCTCTCTTTCAACTAAAGGTTTACTCGCCCTCAAAACCATCATTTATGAGTCCCACTATCATAAATAGGATCCCCCAAGAAAATCCCAAAATTGTGATTTAACTCCCCATACTTAAGGGAAGAAAACTAACAATTCTGGCAAAAGCGAATCGATTCGCCCTTAATGCTAATCGATTATGGCTGGCGAATCGATTGGGCCCCCAACCCGAATTGATTCGAAAAGTGATCTGTAAGCAGGTTTTCAAAAGCGAATTGATTGGGTCTAAATCCGAATCGATTCGATCTAAGGCGGCCTTATAGATTTCCTCATGCGAATCGATTCGGCCTAGACCCGAATCGATTCGCCCTGTTCGAGGGGCACTGTTTAGGAGATTTTTCAATCTCCAAAATACCCGATTATCAACCAAACCTCTATTTTTGTGGTTTCTAATCTCAACCAACAACCATAATATCATCCTAACACTGATTTACAACTAATACTTCAATAAATTTGTGTTATTAAACCATTTCTCTTAAGTTTAAACCTTTTTAAACCATAAAAGTTTGACATTACTCCCATCTCAATTCAATTTTATAAACCCATTAACATGGTTTTAACCCTAGAAATCATTTAGAGTTTGCAATACATCGATTTGTAAACTCATACTCAGATATTCCCAAATTTACTTTAAGGGTTCTAACCCAAAGTTACATAATTTACCAATTATGATAAGAGATATACACACTAAATTAAATAAGGCAAGTAAACACTTGCCTAGAGGATAAAATCCGACGACCTCGAGTCGAATCTCGCAGAGTTAGGACGAAATCCCCATTTTCTTCCTCTTTTCTCTCTTTCTTCTCCTCTCTCCTCTCTCTTTTCTCTTTTTCTTTATTTTCTCCCACTCTCTCTTGCCTTATATAGGAGAGAATAAGGGTTTATCCCTTTAAAACCCCAAAATGACTCGTTTACTCAATTACGAGTCCCTACTGATCCAAAAAAATTCAGAATCCAAACACTACTCCTGGATACTTTATTATGACTATCTCGGCCATTCTGAAACCAACCGCACCCTCGAAATCTCCATCTGAGGTACTTGACCGCAATCCACTAATTAAACCCAATACATCTAAATGCGGGTTTTCCAATTAAAATATTATCCTTTATCGCTTTACCCAACTGCGACATGTAATTAAAATGGTCCAACTCATTTACTTATTCCTGAAAATAAGTGCAACACCCATCCAAAATCATGTAACCCTCATAAATTCCAAAAAATTATTTCTCAGAGAAATTCCTTAAATCTCCAAATTATACTCATTTATGAAATTTAAATTATCCATAAAAGTACGGGGTATTACGTATTCCCCCCCTTACAATGGAATTTCGCCCGCAAAATTCAGATATGACTGGTACTAGCAACCTAGGATCGCTAATCACACCTCAACCATACACTCGTTCGGTACCTACCTATCTCAAGGTTTATACTATAATGCACTAGCTTACTAATCCCTATGTGCTACACTACTACCTCTTCGTAAGGTGACTCTAATAACGTCACATCGTAACCATCATTTTCTAGTACTACATATAAAGAAAACGAGCCTATAGCCACCGTTTTAATGTCTAAATCTTATCGAAGAAGCACGATTCTAAGCGTCCGCTCATCTAATCAGAATATCTAATTTCCCTAAAAAAGGAAGTTACTCTAACGCTCGACTACTCTCGTCAATCCTGTCGCTTATCTTGGACATGCTACCTATTATTTCCCCATACAATTGGATTATCGCGTACCTCTTACGAGATTCCATTCAACACACTCCAAATCCATTTATGACTGCTTGCGGCATAATCTTCCATTTTATATACTACGCCCCATTCTATTTCAGGCGATATATAAAATCAACTCACCAAGGTGTCGATGCACCTTTTGTGTCCCGTGCCTATATACATAACCATTCTAAACGTTCGACACATACATTCTCTCAAAACAATGAGCCTTATTTCCTCGGCGTAATACTCAGACATGGGTTTCCCTAACTCAAAAAATTCGATTCTTCCTATACTTGAAAATCAAGTCCTTCTTCAAAGTTAATCCACTAATCTTATTGTGGTTAACTCACAACTAACTCCTTACGTCGGTGTTATTAATTCTGTTGAACTTACTTCCTAATAATCCTACGATCGATGCATTTTCCTACCCACGTGAAATGAGTACTAACTGAACTATGTCCCTAGTGCCCAACTTCTGACATTTTCATGCATGGGACGTCTCGCAAAGGAAATCCAGACAATGAACCTTCCCGTTACACAACTTCCTCGCGTCGTCGGTCATCGAGATATAATGGTCTAAGGCATATCATCGGGACATTCTGAATCCTATCTTGCTAACCTACTAACGCTCTTCTATCGCTATGTCTTTCCATCTTGGCAAAAAGGAAAGTCTAACTAATCGAGGCGCCTTCTCTCTTCTAATATATTCTGAATATCATACCCAAAATAAACTACCTCGAAAATTTGCCTTTTCATCCAAGGTCTGGCTATAAGCCTCAAATCAATTTTTCTAACTCCTGCCTCACCCAGATACTTGCGTGCTCATAAGGCTCTCAGTCTATAGTGTTTTCTCCACACTATATGACTTATTATCAAAACCAACATCCTTGCATTCCATAACATCTCTCCACTTTTGACATCGTTAAGGTTCATGCGTGGAGCGTCTCATAAGCGAAATCCAAATAAGGAACCCCTCCTATACACTACTACTTAACTTTGTCGGTTGTGGAGGTCCGTCAGCTTTAATGTGTAATCGGGATAACCCTATCCCCTCTTTCAACAAAATGTGGTCTGAACTCCTATTTCTTTCCAGGAGCCACGCCACCAAGTGTTTGTACCATCACTAAGTCCTTAGCACAACCCACAATGAGCTTAAACTCACAGCTCAACGATAAACCCTTCATACCTTAAATCATATCAATAAGGTCGCCACACACTCATATCACGATAATGAAACATCTTCTTACCAAAGTTTCGTTTATTCATATAATAAAGGCAAACTCAACATATATCTAGGTGAGATATCGCAACAACGATCTGTTCCACCCTGGAACTACGGACACGATAGTCTTGCAATTATTAGCCTGCTATCGCTCCGATCAACGAAGAACATATTATACTCAAAATAACACCATATTCGTATAACACATACAAAATGAGCAATACAAACCTGATATAAACTCAAAATACTAGCACCCGCTTTTCATAGCGAATGAAAGAAAATAGATCCCCGCTATCGCGAAAAAACGCATAAACATATGCTATATAATTTAAACAACCCTCGCTTTTGAGAATTGATTTTATATTAATTTACTATGTGAAGTAATTATATAAAATGTTGGAATATGGAGTGAATATTAATTGAATGAGTTGAAAGTTAATATTTACTAAATTGTTGCATATTTACTGTATGTGTAAATAAATATCACCATGTTGTGTTTTATAGTGTCCTAAAATTTAAATGACAATTATGGTTGAATATGGAACCGGAACTTGAAATGAGTTATAAAATTTCCAAATCATAATTTGGAGGGCGTAGTTAGTTCCGAAATGTGCGAGATAGTCAAAATAAGTGCCATATTGTATTTTTATGTTCCGGGCACTTTTGACTGGTTTTAATATAAATGTGTAGTTGCGAATCATTTTGATGTGGTATTAACCACTTAAGTTGGTAATTATAGACTAATTCTCCGATTTAGTCTTGCTAAGCCTTTTATTTCCCTTAAGTGTATTTGTTGACCTAGAGAGATATAGAGAAAAAGAGAACCTTGGAGAGAAACAGAGAATTGAAGATTCAAGCTTGGATATTGTTGGTATTACAAGAAAATCTGAGATTCTTACACCAAGGCAAGTTTTCTACTTGCTAATATGTGATTTAAGATGAATAATTGGTATTGATAGTTGTGTATTAGTTATGGTTTAATAAAGTTAGGGTCTTTATGGATTTATGGGTTTTGAATCCTTGGAGGTTGATTTGGATGTTTATTGGTGTAAATTATAGTTGTTAGATGCATTGATGATTAGTTGGTTGCAATAAATGATCTTGGTTTGGGTAGATTTGAGTTGGGGGAATTTAGGAGTCGAAGACTCCATAGCCAAACTTGGCAAATTCACAGGGACGAATCGATTCGGCTAGGACGAATCGATTCGCATAGGGACAGTTTCCAGGTTTGTGTGGACCAAATCGATTCATCCTGTCCGAATCGATTCAGCAATTATGCAGAAAGTCAGTTTTTGTGACCGAATCGATTTGGCCAGGCCGAATCGATTCGAAAACCCTGCACTTTTGGGTGGTTTTTCTTAGTTTAATTCCAACCCTTTCTTTTAGACTTAGGCCCTAGGAACCTTCTTAAATGAAGTAAACTTAGAGTCCTAGAGTTTTAGTTGAGCTGGGTCATTACTTTACCTTAGAAATGGGTTAAACGGGGCTTATCCCGGGGGTGTACAATTGAGGTTAGGGCGTTTCTTTCCTTTAGTTAATTCTTAGGAGTCTAGGAGTTATAATCCCGTATTTGGAGACTTTAAGGGGCTCAATTGAGGTATATTAAAACCTTGTGACTTGTAGAAGTAGTGTGATCTCTTGGAGAATAATTCGGGAATGTAGTATATGATGAGAGAAAATGATGATATGATTCGCATATGGCTTTGGATAAAATGGGATATATCCATTAAATGAACATATACATGGCAAATGAAAAATGAAATAAAAATGGAAGTGAATATGGTAATGATGATGGTAAATGATAATTTACTTAATCATAATATGTGAATGATTATTTGTTTAAACACACCCTCTCTAAATGCCATCATAAGGGGAGTTCGCGCGTGAGGTAAAGCCCCCTGGCTAGTGAATGCAGGGTGGATATAGTCCTAGGCATATGAGCGCTTGTTGTATATTTTCTGCGATGGTGAGGTAATTCCAGGTGTGGTTATGACTCTCCCACAGGCATATGGCCGCTTCCCGACGTCTTACGTTGTAGGTGCCCAGGTTGTCGTAATTGATAGGCCCTAGAAGATGATGGTCATTTAGGGGCGCACACAGTGGGGAAACCCGGACGGGCGGTCTTAGAATCGTTATATAAATATGATTATAACTATTCTTAATCAAGTGGGACTTGATGGATTATAAATGCCATAAAGAGCATAATGAAATGCCATAAAGAGCATAATGACATGCCACATAGAGCATGTAATCGTGATTATAGTTCCTGGTAAGGGACGGAACGATGAATAAATAGAATATAAAGGATGAAAGCTTTAGTAATATTATTTTTTTTATATCTTCCTGCATAACTGAATTAAATTATGATTATTTAAATTTCCTTAGCTTATGCTTTGAATCGTGTATGTAGATTCTTATCTTTATTTATCATGATTGTCTATTCATAGTTGTCATACTCTTTATTCATATAGTGATCATATAAAAACCGGGCCCTGACCCGTTCATTTTCCTTGTTGTGCATGAATTTGTATCCGCTCAGGTGTTCTGTCGCAAGGGCGTCCGTTCTGATTTTTCCTATTCAGTTTCTTTTGAGGAGCCATAAGAATTTGCGGATATTATGAGATACTTTGCATAGACACTTTCATTTTTGCACTCTAGTTATGATCGGGTCTTTTATTCGGGCGTGTGGCCCAAACTTTTGTAACTGTCTAATGGATGTAATATGTAACTTAATGAACATGTATTATTTGTTATGTATCTGTTGACCGACAGCATATTCGGTCCCCTTATTGTATTCTGGTTGTTGTTGTAATATAATTTTTCTTGGATTTCCACTTTCTTTTCAAATTTGGTTGTTTAAAATTCTTTCTTTAAATTATAAAACAAAATTTTTGGTAACCCGTTTTTCTAAAATATAAGGTGGTTATCCCGCATACTTATTATATTGTTGTGATGCTGAGAATTATTCCATCCATGATTCCTGTTATATTGGAGTATCGGGTTAGCCACCCCTTATTTTGGTGAGCGAGTTGTCGCAATAATCTTTTCGATACTACTAGTAAACTCGAATCACTCACGAATCTAGGGCTAATAAAATACTGGGACATAATCTTGTCACACAGAATATACCTCCTTCATCCGAGGTGAAACTCACAACAATAACTTCAACAATCTCCCTAGTTACTCCAAATGGTTCCCGGACACGATATACTTGCCGTAACTGAAACAAGACTACTTTAATCGATGCCCCACCTCAACACCCTATTCTTGTCCTTTAACTCCTACCGGGCAAGATCAAAGCGTGCGGTTCTATATTCCTCGTTGAAACTTTCCCCACCTCTGTCCACCCTGACCAGGTTAACGTTATTAGTATCCCGGACTCTATAGCCTTGATCCTAATGATTGCCTTCATAGTTACCTTAACTTCTTCGTTAAAAGGAAACTCCACTACCGGCTTCGACAGCCCTGGTTCAATGAATTCCCCGGGTGGATGTCCACCAATGGGGCTCCATGGATACAAATTCTCCACAAGTGTTAGCAACACTTATCCAGGGAGCCTATCATTCCACTAAAGGAATCTGTCTTCATTATACCTACTTTACTTCGATACTAGGTTCACTTATCCATATCACTTTTTATTCATTGTCGACCTCTGGCCAATCCTTATGTGAATAATCCAAAACTTCATTCTTTTCCTTCCTAATCAACCAAAGGAATTTGCAGTTAAAATCCTCCATGAGATTCCTTTACGATTAACACATCCTTCTCCCCCAAATATTTTGACCACCATTTCAATATTTCTCCCACGAGTGAAAAATTTTCCTCAAAATTTCACATATGGGTATTTCCACACCCTGCTCTAAGCCAAAGCTTCTTATCCTTTCACTTCCACTGAATCACATTACACTTACTCCGTATAACTTAACTTCAAGGTATGGTCCTTATTGAAGACCTTTAGAACCTATTTCCCAATTTACTTCATTGTGTAATTCAAGTTTAGCACTACTCTCTACTAAAGCGGTACTTGGATACTCATAACTACTATTCTTTAGTATTCATTGCAACCATCCTTGACAAATGCCACAAGGAGAGTGACCTCTACTGCGGTCCTAGTCTACGACTTTAACTAATCGCTCCAAATAAGTCCCAGCTTTTTCTACCCTTACAATGGACTTCTATAATCGTCCTTCTTCGATATGCACACGAATCTCGAATGAGCGAGCAAAAGATTACTATAATCTTATGAAATGGCAGGAGAACGAAATCTCACAAGAGGAATCAACAATCCTAATCCTAAGGCTCAATATCAAATCGAAAGCAACGCTGAAAGCGTAGTACGTCCGTACAAATTCCTGAGGACACTAGAACTTGATGCTCTAATGCCATCTCTGACACCCTGCTTAATAAAATACCGGGCGATCAATCCTGTACCAAACTAAAATAAGAGTCTCATATGGTCCATTCTTAGCATCACTGTCGAAAACCAAATTAATTACTAATAACCTATTAGGCTGGCATCAAAATTTTATTAAACTAATCTTTTTAATCAAACCAACAAAGAAAAACCATCACACAGTTAATATATAAGACTAAAAATAAAATAAAATAACCGAACACTCGGTTTAACAGTAATACAACCCAATCGAATTTCGCAACAAAAGGCGGTAAAAGAATAAATAAGTGTAGTTGGGCTTTTGTCCCGAGTGATACTATAATGCTTCCTATCTTCATCGCAATAATAGAAGTGTCTAAAAGAGAACTGCATGCATCCACAGCTGCTGCAGACAACGTTTGACTTAAAGGAATCATCATCTAGGCGTCCCTGTGTCAGGACACCTATATATATATATATCAAAATAGCAGAAAATAAATAAACGGGTTAGAGCCCAAGTTGTGAAAATATTTTACAAGTGCATAAATGCTTTATTTATGAAAAAATATGTTTTATCTCATATTTAAATTGGTATCGCACTCCCATGAGATACCCCTCACCCATCCTCTAATAGTGCACAACTATTGCGTTCCTATTAAATAACCTAGTCTAATGCCATGCCTAACTAATCCGTCACCCCCAAACTCTGAAAATCCTAATTAAATAGAGTACTAAGGGCTAAACTTCTCCCCAGTCTCAACACTGTGCCATGTTCCTGCGTGGGGTGTCTCGCAAAGCGAAATCCAAATAAGGAACCCCCCGATACACTACTACTTGACAGTGTCGAACGTCGAGATCCATTAGACCCTCAGTACACCACGTATATATATACAAACTCATATAATTATATACATTATCATACTCACTTTCATATACATATCACATTATAAGTCCGGATAAAGTCTCCCGAAATGAGAGTTAATCTTTATTCATTTTATCTTTTTACTCTAGTTAGAGATATAGTTAATATCTTGTTCTCATACATAGGTAATATACTATACACACAAGTATAATAACCATCCCAACGAGCTATAACTCGAGGATGCAGTTTCTATGCTATCAACTACTAAGGAATCACTCACATACCATCCTGGGTACCAACGGTCGAAATCTCACATCGCCATAGTAAAAGCCAAATCACAATGTATGGGAAGCAGTCATAGTTCCTCCCCTAAAGTGAGACGAAACATACCCCCCACGTCCCACCCCTAATAAAAAAATCAATATATAAAAATGGACGCTATGACCTGGGGACTATACGCTCCCTGCTCCTCAAGCCAGGGGACTCACCCACAACGCGCAATTTCCCATGATAGCATGGAGAGGGTATGCTTCACATAACTATAACTATAACTATATATATATATATATATATATATATATATATATATATATATATATATATACACACACACACACATACAGTAACAACTCCCGTATATATAGTATATATCACTTCTCAGTATAAACATATAGCTATAATTGCCAAACTCATATAGCGATAGACAATAACCTCGAAAGTTCCCAATTCATAATAATTAGATAATTATACTCTCAGCTTATTCTTAATCTTGTAGGTATCACGTTACCTATTATCCTAGTCGTCAGTCGACGCCGGAATAGTCGTTCATGAATCTCTAGCCCATATCCTCAATTTCCATTATATCCACATCCTAGTATTTACTCGAATGCATTTAGCCCATAAACGTTATAGCCACGTACATATCTCTACATTCTTATCGAAAACCTCTCTCTCGAATGTTACTCGACCCGAACCCTCACTAGGTCCGTCCCTCGAATTGCACCCTAAATTAATCCAAGGTTCTCTCTTTCATCCAAAGGTTTACTCGTCCTCAAAACCATCATTTAGGAGTCCCACTATCATAAATAGGATCCCCCAAACAAATCCCTAAATTTTGATTTAACTCCCCATACTTAAGGGAAGAAAACTAACAATTCTTGCAAAAGCGAATCGATTCAAACCCCAATCCGAATCGATTCAGAAAGTGCTCTGCAAGCAGGTCCTCAAAGGAGAATCGAATTCTGTCTAAATCCGAATCGATTCCACCTAAGTCAGCCTTACAGATTCCCTCATGCAAATCGATTCGGACTAGATCCGAATCGATTCGCCCTATTCCAGGGGCATTGTTTGGTCCAATTTTCAATCTCCAAAATACCCGATTATCAACCCAACCTCCATTTTTATGGTTTCTAATCTCAACCAACAACCCTTATATCATTCTAACACTGATTTACAACTAATACTTCAATAAATTTGTGTTATTAAACCAATTCTCTTAAGTTTAAACCTTTTTAAACCATAAAAACCCTAGTTTGACATTTTTCCCATCTCAATTAAATTTTACAAATCCATTAACATGGTTTTAACCCTAGAAATCATTTAGAGTTTGCAATACATCGATTTGTAAACTCATACTCAGATATTCCCAAATTTACTTTAAGGGTTCTAACCCAAAGTTACATAATTTACCAATTATGATATGAGATATACACACTAAATTAAATAAAGCAAGTAAACACTTGCTTGGAGGATAAAATTCGTCGACCTCGAGTCGAATCCCGCGGAGTTTGGCCGGAATCCCCCTTTTCTTCCTCTTTTCCCTCTTTCTTTCTTCTCCTCTCTCTTTTCTCTTTTTCTTTCTTTTCTCCCACTCTCTCTTGCCTTATATAAGAGAGAATAAGGGTTTATCCCTTTAAAACCCCAAAATGACTCGTTTACTCAATTACGAGTCCCTACTAATCCAAAAAATTTCGGAATCCAAACACTACACCCGGATACTCTATTCTGACTATCTCGGCCATTCTGAAACCAACCGTACACTCGAAATCCCCATCCGAGGTACTTGAACACAATCCACTAATTAAACCCAATACATCTCAATGTGGGTTTTCCAATTAAAATATTATTATTTGTCTCTTTACCCAACTGCGATAAATAATTAAAATGGTACAACTCATTTACTTAATCCTAAAAATAAGTGCAACACCCGTCGAAAATCATGTAACCCTCATAAATTCCAAATATTATTTCTCAGAGAAATTCCTCAAATATCCAAATTATACTCATTTATGAAATTTAAATTATCCATAAAAGTACGGGGTAATACAAATATGTCAAACCTTTTCAAAAATAACCATAACTTCCTGTAATACCCCACGCATTCTGGCAAGCGAGGTGGACACTCGCTACCGCCAAACTACGTCGGACAGAATTAAATAAGTTATCATTATTAGCATGTGACAGACATATGAGACATATAAAAAATTTCCACAACATAATATTCAAATTTAATCCCGTCCATATAAACATTCATGCAATATTAAAATTCCATCAGCATGCTACCTCCAAAAATCAAACTCCAAATATATAAATAGAGAAAAATGAAACAATCCAACTATAAATAATCAACTAGATTCATAAACAACTGTGGAACTGATGGGCCCACCAAATCCATAATAAAAGTCTTATAATAAAAGCGACAGAATGGAAAGTAATCCTCAACTACTAAAGCATCTAAAATAAATCTCAAATTGCATCTCCAATTACTCCTATGCAGCTACTCCAGAGCTATACCTGAAATATTAGTCAAGGCAATGAGTCAGAGCCCACCGCATGAATACTAGATACTCTCCCCAGTTAGGGTTCGTGACCCAGAAAATAGCATTATACATGAAAAACATCAAAATAGAGAATTTTAAATAAATGAGATATATATTAACGGCACAAGTAAAATAAATTAATACTAATTGACCACATGAACCGGTCACCATTATATAAGTCCACTTATTATTTTTCTATCATTTATTTAAATTAAGCGATTAATCACATTTAATTCAATTATTTAAATTTCGAATATAGCGACACCATCATAGCCAGCGGACCTTCCAATTAATCATGCACTTATTTGGGCTTTTCACCACTCACATTACCCTCACTAAAGTCAGTCGATCCAATTTTCATTAGTCTTGTACTTATTGACGAGGTTCCACGCACGACACGCCATAATATCCAATCAGGTCGTATTCGATCAACCTTGCACTTATTGATGACGCAAATCCAGTCAGGTCGTATTCGATCAACTCTGTCAGTCTTGCACTTATTGACGGTGCAAATCCATTTTGTAAGATGTGGGTTCTTAGATTACAGTTATTATTAAGTGAGGCGTAACCCGTTATCAAGATCGGGATTAATGCACACGACAGTATTAAATATTAACAATAGATATAGGTGAAAAGGGACAATGAGATTCATTATTCATACTTGTATTGAATGATATTCCTACACCATGAATACACTACAACTATGATAAATAGATGGGACCAGCAGGTGACTTGGTCGGAGGGAGAAATAGCAAGCACTCTTGACGCTATAAAGTCAACGAAGGAACTTCAAGCCTGGTTAATGCTTAATGATACGGGTATTAAATGAGTCTGGGAAGACTGTCCCCACAAGATCTCTTATGTATGAAGAAAATCAGGTAGCAATTCTAGGTTCAGAATCCCATCGACGTGAACTATTTAGTTGGTGTATTTATGTGGAGGCAAGGTTACTCGAGTAACCTTGATGGTATTCAGTGTGATTGACGGCGTTAATTGCACAACTATTTAGTTGGTGTATCTTTCCCTGTCTTTCGAAGTGCTTCATCTGTTCAAATGCCTTGTAATATTTTCTGATAGCACATTTTCCTTTAATGGGACTTCATGATTGCGTGTGCCAGATACCTTAGGGGAAGTGAAGGGATTTATTTAAATTTCCCCCAAAGCTCTTCATCTCCCCCAAGTTTGAAAAGACTATAAACACGTCTCATTTAATGGGGTTATCGCTTATGCTTTTGTAGGTAACGCATGGCGACATCAGGGTAAGCGCATTTTCCTCACGTGAGATAATCAGCGCTTCGCTTCCCAAAGCGTCATCATTACAACCCTTGAATCCTGCCCCTATGCGCACGTGTAGGCCAAGAAAGACGATTTGATCGTTGTTACACTTCCCAAAGCATTGCTTATTTTCGCCTGTTGGGGTTTATGTTGCCCCATTAAAAAGGGTATACTTCCATCTCAAACTTTCACCCCTGGGTTTTTGTTTGCAAAGTGAGAGTGTGTTTGTGAGAGAAGATATTCAGTGATTTTCCTTCTACCTTCCTTTCTTTTAATATATTGCCATTCCTTCTCCTTTCAATTTCTCCCATGGCACCCATTGTGAAAAGGACTCAATCTACTAGGGGTGCTTCCCCCCGTACTTAGGCGTGCCATAACGAGTGGGCATGCTATCAT
This sequence comes from Sambucus nigra, assembly GCA_949130495.1. Taxonomy (NCBI): domain Eukaryota; kingdom Viridiplantae; phylum Streptophyta; class Magnoliopsida; order Dipsacales; family Adoxaceae; genus Sambucus; species Sambucus nigra. Next base: position 264,627,332 of record OX422215.1, on the reverse strand, counting down.
CGTGCCCCATACTTTGGTGAGCTTGATCATTTTTGGTCGACAATTAAAAATTTCCTTGGTGAACTGGTGCCAGTTGAACAGTCGAGGTTGTTGATCGAAGAAAGTGATGATGCTGAAGACTTTGCATATATCCCCACTACCACTATTACTAGGTTTCATATTGAGCGTGGTGACTATCCGTTTTCAAAGGTGGAGTTTGAGTCCTCCTCCAATACCTGTGAAGGTTTGGGTCCTTGGACCAATTATATACACTCTAAGTATCCTGTTCAACTAGCACTGATTGGCTTATCATGTACCAGTTGGTTGGGTGATCTCACCCTTAAAAAATAACAACGCCGCTCTCCAATTGCTTGTATCTCGCTGGAGTCAAAGGTCGCACACTTTTGTGACCTCTTGGGGTGAGTTTACCATCACTCTTAAGGATGTTTGTGAGTTGTTGGGCTTGGAGGCGGCAGGTTTTGACACCTTCTTTGAGGAGGCAGTTGTGAAAGATTGTATGGTAACATACAACAAATGTTCCTACTCGGAGATGATTAGGTATTTTTATTTTATTGAGCACAAAGTTGTGATTAAGGCGCGCGAGGCAGCCAAAGAGAACCCTCGCGGGAAATAAGTGTTTGAGCAACCATCAATTAGAAAGGAGTTTAAATCCAAAATTAAACTTGCAGGATACATCTGGGTTGTTCAATCAAATATTTTTCTCCTGATCAAGCCCCACGATTACCCAAGAAAGGACCTGATCAATATGGTCGTTCGCATAGCTAGTGGTGTGAAACTTCCCCTTCAAGCTATTACTCTCGGTTCACTATATACTTGGTTGGATTGAGTACAAGCTGACTCAGAGCATCGGTAGGTTTGATGTCTCCAATTATGTGAACCATGTGTTGTTAATAGCCTTCTTATATTCCCACTTTTTAGATTGTGCACCGATTGGTAGCTATCCCAGTTCTAAGCTCATCAGAGTCCCTCGAGTTTATTGTTGGAATCATAAGAGTCCCAAGAAACCACTTGTGTATTTAATTGAGAGAGTTGAAAGGTTTTTACCTCCTCCCTACGTTGGGGTAGACCAGTTTTTTTGAATTAATTCTTTGCGGACGAGGAGCGTCCCATCACCCCTGTCGAGGAAGCTTTGGCAAGGAACTTTCTAGTGAGTAATGTTCCATTACTGTTGATTACTACTTACTTTCCTTCTTATACGAAATGGTCCTCTTTTTATTCCGTTTACAGTCCACATCATGTATCCATGAAGTTTGACTATGATCAAGGCAACCCTATGTTAAGCCATTTCACTCGAGAAAACCCTCAACTTCTCAATCTCATGTAGCAATATCCTTACTTCAACCGTTGTTAACCTTTGAGCGAAGTACCCTACAAACCCTATTATCGCAAGCAAGGGTGCTCGAGGAGGTAGGTCAGCGATGTACCTTGCAGTATTCTTACAGAACCATCTTGGTCGTTTCCAGAGTAATCTTCTTAAGGGGACTTAGTATCCTGAGGTCGAAAGGTATTCTCCCGAGGATTTGGATTTGAGAAATTATACTACGTTCAATTCAATGTTCCCTCTCAGCACCACCAACAGTTTTGTTCCCTCTGAGTTGCCTCTGCTTGCCCCTACAAATCAAGAGATAGTGAAGAGATAGAAACCTGCTCAATCTTCTATTCCGGTCGAAGTCGTTTCCATTGCCTCTAGTACTTCTTGGCCTGGAGAGGGGGTCATACTTACCGTGATGCTTCAACTGGAGAGGCTGTGAGGGCCAATAGGAAATCCCCAATAAAGAAGCCTAAGGTTACCCAGTAAGTCTCTCCAATCCAAACTTCTGATCTCAAGATTACCCAATAAGTTAGCTTGATGTTTGCCTAACTCAGGTATACTTTCACTACACCAAATCTGTCGAATTGTCAAGGTCATTGACCTTGACAAATCCAACTTGTCAAGGTCAATGACCGTGACATTTCGAGGCGAGACAACTTTTTTTGTCACGGTCGTGTCGCAGTCAATGACCGTGACACGTTTGTCACGGTTATAAACCGTGACAAAGTCGTGACCCTTTTTAAAAAAATTGTCACGGCCATTGACCGTGACACGTACGTGATAACTTTTTGTCACGGACGTGTCACGGTCAATGACCATGACAATTCTGGACAGAATTTAAAAAAAATCTGTTGGGCAGTATGGCCACTGCCACTGATCAGCAGTATATTTGTACCTGTTATAGCAACGTTGTACCTGTTCCAAACATCATATATCCAAAAAAACTAAAGATAATGCAAATATATATTCAAAATAGAAACAATATGCATCACGATATAATTCAAATGTAACAACTTAAAACAATTCAATTCAAACTTAAAACAATGTCACTACATGTCTGGTGTATTGTTAAAACTGAGGCGGTGAGTAGGCCACACGACATACGAATTGACGCACCCACTAATATACATCGTGCCGCATTGTTCGCGCAACCACAATAGGGAGTTCTCCTTCCCGGGTATGACATGCGTGATGAGCACCCTGGACTCCATCTCTTGAAGCGCATGTCCATTAACTATTCCACCCTGGACGATATTCGGGTCCCTCAATCCCCGCCCTATCCGCTGGCCATCAAATACGTCCAATATGAACACGCTCGGCCAACCAAGAGTCGACATTGGTCTGTTGAAGGGCGCCAAATAGGGAAGTGGATCATCGAAGTACGAACGTGTCGGTGATGAAGCAGCGAGGTCCACATCCTCGTCATCCTGCGCCTCGTCCTCCCGAACCTCCTCCTCCACCGCCTTCTCCTTCCCTTTCCCTTTACCTTTACGGTCTCCGCCCAACGTACGCTTCATGAATGCGTACGTATCTTGGACCGTCGCCTCCAAACGGGACAGCTTCGCGTCGTGTGAATCCACCGTTCGAGCCAACCCGGTGTCGCTCGTCTCCAATTCGATGATCCTAGATTTGGCCACCCGCGAGCTCACCCCCCCTTGTCCTCCCCTTGCGATCAGAGCCAAGCACTTGGCTGAGTGCATATGTGGACAAAGATGCCTTGTCGGCATCAGACTGCGACTCATGCACTTCCTTAAGCTTTGCCTGAAATGACAAAAAGCACATGATTAGTAAAATAAGTAAACTAAAAAATTATAACGTAATTAACAAAAATTAAATTGTCGGATTACTTACAATCGTGGCCGCGACGCTCGGAGACACCTCCTTGTCCTTCCCCTTCTTCGTTCGAAGAGCCACATAAGTATCGAGCCTATATGGCTTACCCCCTGGCCCACTCCCTACCCCCTGAAATAAAATAAAGTAAAGTAAAATTAGTATCGGCCCCGCAAAGTAAAATAATGAAGAATAATATATTTCTGTAGTTATAGAAAAATTAAATCTTACCTGTATCCTATGCTCCACCTCGGCGTAAGAGGTCCGGCCGGAGTAGTGCACGTCAGTCTTTTTTGCCCGTTTTTCCCTCCCCGATTGGCGAGATGACAATTGTCGATCCTCGATCTCATTGTCAATGAACTTCTGCCATTGTGCCAATGAGATCAGCACCTTGGGGGGGACAGATTCACACCATTGGATAATCGACTCTCGTGTTTTCCCAAAGTACCGTGCCCGCATATTTTTTTTCCACGACTTGAGTTGCTCCCTAATATGCTCCAACACGGGATCGCGTAGCTTTGGATCCAAGTTGTATTGTTCCTATCCAACAAATACAATGTTAGTTGCGAATAAATATAAATATAAATATAAATATAAATATAAATATAAATATAAATATAAATATAAATATAAATATAAATATAAATATGAAATCGAAATTGAAATTGAAATTGAAATTGAAATTGAAATTGAAATTGAAATTGAAATTGAAATTGAAATTGAAATTAAAATTGAAATTGAAATTGAAATTGAAATTGAAATTGAAATTGAAATTGAAATTGAAATTGAAATTGAAATATTCATATAAATATAAATATAAATATATTACCTGTAGTGTCGTCCAAACAGCTAACTTGAGCTCATATGGTACCTCCTTCCAACTCATAAACCCCGGGCCGATGACCGTCTTTAGCAGAACGAGGGATCTCGCTAATATCTCCGATTTGTTCTCGACGGTAATCCCATATTTCCCATATTTGAGGAGCCTAGGGGCGGAAGAGCCCTCGTCGCCTCCACTACCACCGACCCCAGACGACATCATCATAAACAGCATCATCATCTTCGCCTTAATATCTTAAGGAGACATTTGCTGTAAAAAAATGTTATTAGTACAGATATAATATTATCACAACATGCATAACTTATAAGAGAGTCGGGTTTGGCATTAATAAAGTGAGAATTACACACACACACATAAAAATCTTTATTAAATTCTCATATCTTCTTTCAATTTAAACACACACACAGTAGTGACTGTCTATTTAAAATAATCTCAATGTTAATTTCAGGTATTGAATTTCTACTATTGTTTTGTGCTTTTTATAAATCATACCCCACCCCCACCCCCACCCCAACATGTTTACGGGCTTTCATCACCCGTCATAAATTTTTCGGTCCGTGACTTACTGGCCAGTTGTCTTGGGTCTTTTAGTCCCTTAACATTACTTTAAGAATTTTACCCAATCTAAATACCACATTTTAGATTGATCTTTATTATAAGACAATTGCTACAAATTTATGCGCATCGCCCGAATTCAAAAAGTAATTTAATGACTAAAGTAATACTTTTTTTAACTTTAGTTATTCACCACAAATCTTAAAAAATATTTTATTTTTCATGCTTTGAGCAACTTCGGATGCCATTTTAACCCTTATTGTAGTTTTTTAGTTTTCATGCTTTTATTTGATGGATATAAAGTCATGTGATTATTTCACCATATAAAGTCAACAAAAAATGCCATATATGTTTTTTTTCTCCATTAGTATAAGTATATAGCGATTATTTCACACGTAAATCACATATTAAGTCGGCCTTCATTTTTTTATGAAATTTGTAGAAAATTACTTATTTATTTTGAATGAAAATAAATTGTTATCCAATATTTTTGGATATTATTTACATTTACATTTTTGGATATTATTTTTGGATATTATTTACATTTACATTTTTGGGTATTATTTTTGAAAATTTATAGAAAATTACTTATTTATTTACATTTTTAACCCCCTACCCCCACCCTGCCCCACCCCTACCCCCCACTCTGCCCCCGCCCTACCCCCACCCTACCCCACCCTGCCCCACCCCTTACCCCCCACCCTGCCCCCACCCTACCCCCACCTTGCCCCACCCCCCACACACGCACATATATACACACATACACACATATATATACACACAAACATATATATAAATGGAAGAGAGAGAGAGAGAGAGAGAATTAAACCTGAAAGTAGAGAGAGAGAGAGAGAGCAGCGTCGAGAGAGAGAGAGAGAAAGTGAACGGCGGGAGGGAAAAAAGAAGGGGGAAAGGGTTTTTGCTGCAAACATTGTCACGGTCGTGTCAAGGTCAATGACCGTGACATAAAACGCGTGTTGTTTGTCACGGTCAATGACCTTGACAAGGGTGGCCGGCTGAAAGGTGACAATTTGGTCATTTTGGTGTAGTGTTTTGGGAGAATTTTACTGAGGAGAATAGGGATTTTATGTCATCCCAAATGGCCTCTCGTGGGTTTTCTTATTCTCCCCCAGCTGTCGAAGGTAGCAAGAAGGGGAAGTTAATTAGCCCCGTCAAAATTATGTTGGAGGAATCAGGTGAGGAGAGCGAGGAAGAGCAGTCTGATAGATATGCATCTGTTGGTGAAGGTGAGGAGGAGGAGGAGGAGGAGGAGGAGGAGGAAAAAGAAGATGAGTAAGAGTCTGCTCTCATTCGGAGGTGCAGGTTGTGAAAAATGGTCTTCTAAGCCAGCTTTACCTCCTCGAGATTATGAGGTTTTAGAATATGTTTTATATGAAGTTTTGGAAGAAGGAGAGATATGTATGTTATTCTCTTTCTAAGTCTCTAACTTTTCTTCTTTTACCTCATGATGATGAATTGTTTATTCTAATTTTTCTTTTCAGGTTGATGCGTGAGGTGGTGCACACGATAGTGTTGAAGGAATTGACTTGTTGGAAAAGCCAGTCAAAGTTTCACCTGCTTCGAAGGAAGTTACGCGGAAGGAGATATCTGCTCTTACATCCTCGTAGGTAACTAAAAATTTCCCCCTAAGGACGGATATTTATGTGACTTCCATCGAATCCAGTTATGGCTTTTCGCCTGACTCTACTTTTTTAAGCGAGCAGGTTGGTCTCAAGGCAAGTGCTCATGATGTAAGTGTTATTGAATCTGTGCATAAGCCCCCTGCTATTGTTGTTCCATCATTCGTGGTAATCTTTTCCTCTTGTTATTCTGAGCTTCTTATGCCTTTGTCTTGTTGTTCTTACTCTCTCTCCGTTGTGCTTTACAAGTTTCTTTTTTCGAACCCACTGCTCCATTAGTCCCCCCTCCTCCTATGACTAGGTTCTTGTTACGCTTTTGGGACCTTAATCCATAATCAAGAGCGAGTCAAAGTTGCTTCGGTAGGCTACGGAGAAGGGGGATGGGAGAAAGTTGCTGAAGTAGGAGGTGATATGGTTGCCCTTCCAAAACAACGTCTTTTGGTGACACCTAATTTGCGTGAGGAAGAAGATGTGGTACGGATGGCTACCTAGCAGTTTGCTGATGACTAGCATCCAGGGGTATCCTTTTATTCTATGTATCTCCTGCATTTAAACGTTGTTAGTTTTTCCAGTTCATATTGGTCATAAAATCTCCCATAACCTAGGATCAGGCGAGCCAAGCCATTTTGAACTTAAAATCTCCCATAACTGAGGGTTAGGCGGGCCAAGTCATTTTAGACTTAAAAACCCCCCATAACCGAGGGTCAGGTGGGGCAAGTCATATTGGTCTTAAAATCTCTCATAACCGAGGGTCGGGTGGGCCAAGTCATTTTGGACTTAAAAATCTCCCATAACCGAGGGTCAGGTAGGCCAAGTCATATTGGTCTTAAAATCTCCCATAACCGAGGGTCAGGCGGGCCAAGTCATTTTGGAAATAAAATCTCCCATAATCGAGGGTCAGGCGGGCCAAGTCATTTTGACTTAAAATCTCCATAATCGAGGGTTAGGCGGGCCAAGTCATATTGGTCGTAAAATCTCCCATAATCGAGGGTCAAGCAGGCTAAGTTTTTTGAAGTTAAAATCTATGCTTGTAAGACAATTTGCATATTTGTTTCCTGACTTGACAAGTTGTTGTATTCCAAGTGGAAGTAGAGCAACATACAATGCGCTACCTAGGAGTTGAGGGCGTCGCTCATGCAATTGCGCAGGTAAGGACTTTAGCTAAATTTGCATGCATAGGTGAGGCCCCTAGCGTGCAGGTTTAAGGAATAGTACCCAGTGTTGGTGGAATGAGTGAGGTAGTTACTTCCAACTCCCAAGATAGTGATAGTGCTTCGTACACTAGACTCACCTCTATGAGTGATAGCATTTTTAGTGTACACCCTCCTGAGGCAGCCCTCAAAGTGGTCATAAGGCATACCTTAATCAATTTCCCTTATATATTGACTGAAGGCCCCCATCCACCAATTCAACAACTTTTAGCCAGATTTCCCTTAACTGTTACTCGTCACAGCCTTCAACCTATACATGAGATAATGGCTTCCCGACTTCTTGGCCTCTCCACTATTTTAGAGGAAATCCTCGATACTCTTCTGGAGTTTCTCAGCTCTCATGCAATTAAAAAGTTATTAGGTAAGGTCAACGTGATTATTAATTATGGGTTCTCACTGGCTTAGTTATTGAAGCTGCTGTGCAATTTCAAGAAGGAAGACTTACCTGCTCTTTATCATCGATTGCAGAGTTCTCACCGCTCGCAGGTAGCTATCTCGAAGGAACTTGTAGGCATAGAGATTGAACTAGTTATGTCCGAGCAGGAAGTGCGTGAAGTTGTTGCTCGAGCAAAAGCTGGGTTACTTAAGAAAGAGAAGAATTTGGAGGATGTTCAGTGAAGGAGGGAGCTCCACCAAAAGGATTTGGCTGATCTAATCTCTGACCAAAGTAGCCTTGAGCAAATTTTTCCTCAGTATCACCATCGTCTTCTTGGCTCGGCCAACCTTCGTTTTTTCATGAATGCCCAGACCAAAGTAGCCTTGAGCAAATTTATCCTCTTTGGCATGTGGTCACAGTACTTCTTTATTCAAATAAACTTAATGGAATTTTGTTTCCTTCTTTTCTATCTTATTTGAATATTGGCTGATCTATTACATTAATGTAAGTCACACCAGACCAAATAAAGAAATAACTAACACGAAATAACATTGGGTCAACATCTTTAAAGAAAATATCACTTTACATCATGTTAAACAAGTAGTCCCAATCATTTGTAAGGGACATCCTCCCAAGAAAGTATTAGCAAGGCATACTATAATAAATTGAAGTATTGGTAAAAGATATATTCAAACATGATAGATATTCATCCACTTGTTGTTTAGTTTAAAGGTAACATCATCTTTTACTTTGCATATCTCTTAGTATCCTGAATTATGAGTTGATCGAACGATATAGGGTCCCTTTTTGTTGGATTCAAACTTTGGCAATGACAAACCCCTGATGTGCCTCGTGCATGCTTTTAGGACTAGATGTCCCTCTTTGAACTTCCTCGACCCCACCATTTGGTCATAGGATATGGACAACTATTTTTCTATACATCTCTAAATGTCTCACAGCATTATCCCTACGCTCTTCCAGTGCTTCAAGCTTCACGTGTCAGCTATGAGGGAGCATGGCACTTCGCAAGTTGTAAAGGGAGGAAGGTACCTCGAGCTCAACTGGAAAAACAACTTCATCCCCAAAGACTAAGGAAAATGGAGTATACCTCATCAATTTCCTCTTTGTTGTTTGATAGGCCCATTGTACTTCAGGTATTTTTCCATCCCATGTTCTTATGAAATCTTCTAGCATTTTTGCCAAGATATTCACCAAAGTCTTGTTATTGGCTTCTGCCTGCCCATTACACTCGGGTATGCTACTGTTGACTTATAGTGGATAATGGAATACTTGTTTATTAGCAGTCTTACTTCACTATTCATGAAGGGGGTACTGTTATCTGATAAGATTACCTTTGAGATGCCAAATCAGCAAATGATGTACTCTTTCATGAATCGAGCCACTACCCCTGCTATGGCCCTCTTAAGTGGTATGGATTCTGCCCACTTGGTGAAATACCTAGTGGAAACTAGTATCCAAATGTTTCCTCTCAAAGAAGGGTTTATTTCCCCTACTAGATCGAATGCCCATGTGTCAAATGAAAAAATCTTAGAGAGAGAATGCAAGTCCATCGAAGGAGCATGGATCATATTTCCATCCAGTTGACAAGCTTTGCATTTATGAACAAACTCTGCTGATTTTTTCTCTATTATAGGCCATTAGTACCCCAAGGTCATGAGTTGATCGTAGAGTTTGGCTCCTCCAATATGTCCTGGCTCATGGGCTTACTTTAGCACTTATTTAGCCTCTTCACCCCTAATTCACCTTAGAGGCCTATCATGATAGCCTCGTCGATACAACTGCCCTTCCTGGATAAAATACCTGGGTTCTCACCTTTTCACCTTCGTAGCATCTTATTTATCTATTGGCATTACTCCGTCTACCAACAGGTCCATGTATGGATGTCTCCAGTCTTAGGGTTAATCAATGAAGTTCATTATGTTGCTTGGGAGAATAAGTGGCATTTCTCATCATCTCTTTGTATCATCGCGGAGTCTTTCCTCATCAGAGATCAAAAATAGCCTGCCCGTTTGACTCTTCTGTATAAGGGGCTATTAGTGGTCTCGCAGCTGTCTATGCACTTCGATTAGTCTTTTCTTGTCTTCTTCGGGGTCTACACATCTGGATAACTAGTCTCTTTTATTTTTGTAATATAATTTGCCCTTGGTAACGAAGTACTGCATCGGGTCAATTAGGCTCAGTGGGCCTTCACCTCTTTCTAATGGCTTTCTAATTTTACCTCTCCAATCATCCTTATCATCTGTGGGAAACATCTCCCACACGCTTGAGGGAGCTATCTTCTTTTTTACTTGAATAAATATTTACTCTCCCTCAAAGGAAATCTTTTGAGCAATGGTAGCATAAGCGTCGGCATGCTAATTCAGCGTTTGGTGCTCTTTTTCGATTTTCACCACTTTGAACTACCCAAGTAACTTTTGTATGATTGTTCGGTAGGGCGGAAGGCTCATGTGATTCAAAGAGAACACACCTATTACCCTATTCCACCACTAAGTTGGAGTCCCCTTTTATTCTTAGGACTTGGATACCCCTCCTGAGGGCCTCGAGCAGCCCTAAGACCAGCGCTTTATATTCAGCTTCGTTGTTCGAACATTCGAATTCCCGCTTTAAGGATAATCGAATCTCTTCACTATTTTTCTCATAATGACCCTAGCTCCCCCTTTTTTCAGTCGAGGAGCCATCGAAATCCATGCTCCACTCATCCAGGTTGGCTGTTATAAAGTTAGCCTAAGGATCATCACCCGAAAGCTTCTCTACGGGTGGCTCGAATGTTCTAGACGGGAAGATAGCCAGTAAATATGCATAAGCCTGGCTCTTGATAGCTCGAGGGACTATGCATTTAAGATCATACTCTGAGAGGATTAAGAACAATCAAGCTACCCTGCCTATTAATACAGTTCTAGCAAGCAAAAATTTTATAGGGTCATATCTAGTGACAATGTGGACTGTGAATGACATTAAGTAGTGCCTAAGTTTTTGTGCTATAAATACAAGGGCTAAACAATGCCTCTCAATGCTAGTATATCTTGCCTCTGGCCCATTTATAATTCTACTCAAGTAATAAACAGATTTTTCTATACCATTCATCTCCTGGGCTAAGAACGCACCAATAGATCATTTAATAGATGTAAGATATAGACGTAAAGGGATACATGCTTTTGGGGGAATCATCGTCTGAGGGGAAGTAAGGAGCGTTTTCAACTTGTTGATGGCGTCCTGGTGCATAGGTTCCCATGCAAACTTAGTTCCCTTTCTCAGCAACTCCATCAGTGGATGCGTTACCTCGACCAATTCGGGAATATACCTCCACAAGTAGAAGACTTTTCCTAGGAAATTTTTTAACTCTCTTATTGACTTCGATCTTGGCATATTGAGAATGGCTCTACATTTGTCCCAGTCCAACTAAACTCCTTACCGGTTTACCACAAATCCTAGGAACTTCCCGCTTGTTACCCTGAATGCACATTTGAGGGGGTTTATCTTTAACTTGTATTTTCTGCATCTGGTAAACACCCTCCTCAAGTCATCTAAGTGAGATCCCTTTTTTTGGACTTGATTACCAGATCATCAACAAAAAAATTCCACGAACTTGTGGAAGATATCATGGAAGACGACCATCATTATTCTTTGGTAAGTCGATCCCGCATTCTTCAATCCAAATGGCATAACCATGTACATAAAATTACCCAAACGCATTCAAAAAGCAATTTTCTTTGCATCAGTTGGATCCATATTTATCTGGTTGTACCCTACATAGCCATCCATGAAACTATACATCTCATGTCCCACAATTGCATCAATGGGAACTCGTATTTTGGGCATGCTCGATTTAGGTCCCTGAAATCTACGCAAATTTTGATCTGGCCCTTGTCATGCTTTCCCACAGACACAATACTAGAAAGACAAATTAGATGCGGGATTAAAATGATGAATTCGACTGTAAGTAACCTTTAAAACTCCTCTTTGATCTTCAAATCCAGCTCTATCTTGTACGTTCGGGTGGCCTGCTTTACTAGAATGGCTTATAGCAAAACATTCAACTTGTGATAACTCACTTCCTTGTCCACCCCGAGATATACTTCCACGTGAAGACATACTTGAGCTCTAGTACCAACTTGATCAACTCATCTCAAGGCACCCCTTCTAAGTCCTTCGATATAAAGATAGCGTTAGGATCATCACCTTATTTGGTCAAGCCTATTTTTCCAACTCCTGGATTTGTGACCTGGGTCTGTCCTTCATGTACTCAGGTTCCTCTTCTATTTCCTCTATGAACTCATAGACCCAAGAATTATCAATCACCAAATATATCCGCTGGTTGTCCACCAAGAAGCATTTATAAATCGGGTCAGCCTCATCGTCTAGACCTTCCCCTACTTTCTCACACCTTCATAACTTGTATATAATTTTTCGCTAGGCAAAACTATCATATTGAACTTTCGAGAGGCTTCTTCTTTATTGTTCCTCTTTCGGCGAGTCTCATCCAACTCTCTCACAGTGTGCCTGCTTAGGATGCTCTGAGTCTGAACTTGGTGTTCGATTGGATCAATGTGTGGTGTTATTCGATCCCGTAGCTGCCTTCATAGACTAGGGAGCCTTACTATGTCTAAATAATGCTCTTCTTCATAGGCCACCACCATTTGAGCGGGTGCTCGCACCCTCTCTCGAGTGGTCGGGACCCTTGTTCCCCTCCCCCCCCCCAGTATAGCTTACTACCATCGTTGCTTCTTCTTTCAGCTCTGTATAGAAGGCAGCGCCTACTAGACCACTTCCTACTTTGCAAAAGGCCTCTTGGAAGCCCGAATCACCACCTCCTTGACCTTCACGTTTACTTTGGCACATTGATGATAGGTGGAGGGTATTGTGACACCCCGCTTATTTAAACATCGAGTGATTAGGACTTTATATAATTAAAACAGGTTTCTCATATGGTTCATTCTTAGGATCACTATCGAAACCTTTTTAATTACTAACCACCTAAGTGAAATTAGACTGGTGCCAAATTTTATCTTTCGTTAGCAAAATAAAATGTACCATGCGGAAAAAACTAAATAAAACAATCACAGTATACTACAGTTCTATCCAACACAATATATATGAATGAAAGACTTACCGATAAACCATCGACTAAAAGTTCAAAACCACAATCTATATTCTTAAAAGAACTGAATAAATGTACATCGTCAACAGACAACATGCCCATACATGGAATATAAAATAAGATCCTACACTAGATCAGAAAGGTATAATCATCTAATCAAGATTCTGTCAGCATCCACAATGCTAAAGCTCCGAGTCCCTGGAATGAAATCCTCAAGTCTGGCGTCCCTGTGGCTAGACATATAAAAGGTTTTGAAACTATTTTATAGCAAGAGTTAGTACTCAAAACATTTTGAAAATATTTAGCAAGCATTTATCACAATAAAATTAAGTTATTTATTACAAATGTTCGCGTACACTCTCTCTTGAGTTATCCTCACCTCTCATCTATAGTGCACATTTAACGTTTTATACTTAGCCTACCTAGCTATACTACCTAAACTAATTAGACTAGAGTATTAATCCGAATTTATCTACACGTCTAAGTTCCCGTACCACCCATACAGTACATAAGTTTATTAACATCCCTCATTTGTTAATTAACACAATAGTAACATTCTTCACATTCTATCTTTCCGTATCTATGATTAAGTCTCACCACTTAATTTTATCCTTTAGATATCCATTATCTAACATTAAATCTTTATAATTAAGTTTCTCTACTCAACTCACTTTTAGAAGTATACACGTCACCAAACTATCTACTATCCCACATAAGCAGATCATTTACACAGTATATATTTCACTCACAATATATACTATAAGGTTCATTGGTCCGGATAATCATCGATTCCAATTATCCTATCATCGTTTAACCTCCATGATTAAGTTTCATTACTTAATTTACTATAGCCTATTCCCATTCTATATTACATTTCGCGATTAAGTTTCTCTCTACTTAAATTACCATTTAGATGTACATCTCTATATATATCATCTACAAGTCTATTATCGCACATAAGTAGAAAATCATAACGTATATATTTCACACACAATATATACTATAAGGATAATTGGCCTGGTCTAATCATCGACTCTAATTACCCCAAATTATTTATCTTATAAATGTATGCACATCATATCATCATCTACCATTCTACCCAAGTCGATTATTTATATAGTATATATTACACACACATTATATACTATAAGGAGTATTGGCCCGGTCTAATCATCGACTCCAATTCTCCTATCATTTACATTGGCCCGGTCTAATCATCGACTCCAAATGTAAATGAAATAGTAAAATATTGGCTCGATCTAATCCTCGACTCCAATATCATATAGGCACTGTATGTATTCACTCAACCTAAGTACAAAATTTATAGGTATTCACACAACCTAAAGATTTACATTGGTACGTAGTATATTTCTCTCCAATACTCACCATACCTTGCATTTTTTTATTTCTCTATTTATCGCACTTCCTCAAGTATTCACCCAACTCTAAGGGACCTAGTTAACCCCTGTGTAATTTCACTAGCTAAGCCTAACTTACTCTACTGGTGTGTATCATGGATTAATGTTACTCTCCCTCCATAACTCATGCCACATATTTCTTGATACACATCCCAATCGATTTATCCTCGTCGGTCCCTACTTTAAGTCTCACTCTAAAGGACCCTATCGGACTTAACTATATACCTACTGGTCTTTACTAAGTCCCTAACTAGGTATAATATCATCCCTAAAGTTCCCCTTGATCGTTAGGAATCAAATAACCATCAATACATAAAAGATCCTCAATTCAAATTTAGTCGATCGATTGATCAGTCAGTCGATCGACATTCATAGGTCGATCGATCGATCGACCAGATATCAACAATGCCTAGTTTTTATTTTCTCTGATTTTGATACTTCTAAACCTCTTAAAACCTTATGAAACATTCTCCCATCATTCCAAACATTTCTAACATGTATATGGACTAATCCTCACGTAAATATATCATCCAATTCATACAAAATCCTTCCAAGAATCAACAAAATTTAGTTTCCATTAAACCCTAGATAATGATGTTCTTCATATTGATCTTAAACATAAACTCAGAGTTCAAGTCCATAGTGACAATCAAATTTCTTCTGATTTTCAATCCTCTACAGGTGTTAACATCAACTACATGCAATCCTAACCAAACATGCATCAAAATCAATCTTTTTCTCCAAGGTAAAATAGAATTTTCATAAATCATGTAACCCTACACATGGGTATTATAACGTATAATTTAATTGCGATAAATCACTTGCCTTATACAGAGGTGATCTGATTTCGTGATGATGATGCATATTTGATGTGCTTCCCTTAAAATCTTCACTCCTTAGGTGCTTGGGATGCAAGAACACCTTACAATCCTTCACAAACCCTCCTTTAGCTCTTGGAAACGGTCTCTCTTTACCCTATAATTACTTTTCTAAGCTTGTTGAGTTACGAACCCTAACCCCCATTCTAATTATCAGATATAGGACTCTAATTTTCGTAGGTCCTTTAACCTCTTATTTTAGAATGACCAAATTACCCCCGTATGGTGTCGGTTTGGCCCAAAATTGACTCATGACTCAATTGACATCCCGGGTATACGATTTTGAGTAATCTGCCCCTTCTGGGCTCATCCATGACCTCTAAATTCTCATCTGAGTCACTTAAAATACATTTTTTATTTCTCACCTCAAAATAGTCTACACGTGACTCTCGATGACGCGACTCTGGGTGAGATAGCATAAATTGTGCCCATATCACTCGCTATGGCGTAGACATCATATCCATATTAATCAGTATCTATCTCTCGGTTAATATTTGATAACTACAATTATTATTAACTCACTTAATAACCATAAATATTATTAAATCACATTAAACTACCCTACTCCTGCAATTTAGATTCAAACGTATTTTCTATTTAATTACTCAATTAATTAAATTCTAAATACGCAGAAATTACGGGGTATTACATACTCCCCCCTTACAAAGGAATTTCATCCTCGAAATTTGGACAAGGCCTATACTAAAACTTAAGATCTTTAAAATCACGACATCCTCTAGTACCCAAATCCAAATCATAATAACATAAGGGTTACTCCACTATACACACACTAGGGGTACCCACCTATCAAAAGGCTTAATCACTGTAGGCTCAAATTTCAACAAGCTTTCTCAATTCACTACGTACTGATACACTCTATCAGTCATATGATATCAATACCAGATCTATCGTCTCCATACTGAGAAAAGGCCGCACGTCCCTATGAGCCAATTCCCTTTACTCACCATAAATCAAAACTCCCTTCATAGGAGGAACCATGATAACTTTTGACCACTCATGTCAGTATTTAGAACTTCGATTCACGGTGAAGTAGCTCTTACGACATTCAAAAGTCACCCAAAATAGTTTGTGGTTCACTCCACTCTTAACAACGGACTCCAAATCACGGTCAGTCCAAAAATCTAGTTATCCCCTCACCTCTAATCAATTAGAGGGTGGACGACAAGGCTTTCCACGCAAAACCTCAAAAAGTACCTCGTGCATGATAAATCGGTATAAGTTCCTACACACACTCTACCAGTGGTAATTTCTCCCTGCAATTATCCTATAAGGAACCACATGCACTACTCGCATTAGCTAGCATAATAAACCACCTCTCGTCTAACCCTTGACCTATAGGTGCTACCATATGCCCAAAATAAAACTCCGTCCCCATCGCTTCCTGATAATTTCCATCAGAGGCGGGATTGGAGGATCTCATCCTGATTCACAATAATATTGGGAGGCACCTTGCATCGATGAAATCCTTAGTTTCAAAGAGATCATAACAATCACTTCATCTCAGCCAATCCATTCCATACACTCGGGGGAATTCTTTCCCTAGTCACGATGTTGGCATCCCATCAATGCATTTTAGCAGTCTACCTACCCATTTCGTCTCTAGAATCGTAGGCTTGTTATCAAATTCTGGTTGATCATCTCGAGCCAACCTTTTTCCATCTATGAGTGGTGCATCTGGAGACAGTCTCACTATGTCTCACCCCCTCACCAATTACCACTTATAATATCTCAGATTTAAGTTGTGCTTATAATCCCCTTATTCCCCCGGGGTATACCAACAGTCATGACCCGTGCACTTTTCACAACTGGCATACTTCTTGGGTCTTCTTGCCTTATAGACATCAATATTCTATGTGTACGCAAGCCACTCTCATGGTTTGATTGAGTAAAGCTCCTCTCTATTTTCCCACAATAGTTGGGACTCGTCTTTATCAAGAGATATATTTTAAATGGATTCCCATAACCTTTCAACCCATTTAGAGTGTGGTAGCTCTCTTAGCACATATATACTTGGATCAACGTCCTTCTCACACGACGTTCCAGCCATCCTATCATTTCAGCTTAATTGATAACTATCCCACAAGTATACTTTACACGCATTAATTTCCATTCCCTTCTATCTCGAATGATTTATAAACCAACTAACCAGGGCGCCCATACACCCTATAACTCGCACATATCTGCACAATCATTACAAACGTCACATAATTTTCTTAAGATTTGCCTCACATTCTCGACCGAGTTATAGCACATGGGTCTTCTCAATCGTCCCATAAAACGTAATTTGCTTCCTCTTGAGATTTTCCCAACCTTAGAATCATGGTGAGAAGAAGGTTTTAGTGCTTTTTCATAGCACTACCGGCTCTACTATCCTTACATCGTATTATAGCTCTCAGCACAAAATGTTTCCTCAAGACGTTCGAGTATTAATATTCAAAACTGATGCCCTGGCATCCATCAACGTCCCTCTACTCCCAACGTTTATAAGAGTTCATACGAATTTCATCTCGCATCAACACCTAAACAAGGAACTTTCCCCAATGCGTTATCACTTAGTATTGGTGGTGATTGAGTTCCATAAGCCTCAAAAACACAATCGGTACACTCAGATGTTACCCCCAACCATATACTTATAAATCTCAACTCCCGTATCTCTAAAGGAGTTAAATAACATTGTGCTCTCACTATAACTAGGCATTAGCGCTAATCACAATAACGAGCTTTATCTATCCACTCGAGAATAGACCTAATATTCCTTGAATCCTATCACAAAGTTCCTATGCACCGGGATCAACTACAACGAGACATCTATGCTCTTCGAAGTCTCCACCATAATATAATATAAATCCGAGATCGACCCCCTTTCATGTGAGGCCTCGTCAAACAACACATCCTTCCCTGGAACATTAAACACGATGGTCTTGCTATCACCGCCCTCTATCGTTCCACCAACATCTCTAATCAGTCCATACCCAGGGTAATATTATACTCACATGACACCTCACTATAACGAGTAATTCCAACATCCATATACTCCCTGTGTCTGCACCTACCCCTTGCGGTTAGTACTAAAGACAGTCCCGTTATACAAAGGCAACTATATATACATTATAGTGCTATCAACGATATACCCACTAAACTCGTCTCACATGTGAATCTAGTGTTAATAGAATACTGTGACTCACTCGCGTCACATAAAACTTATCCTACTACTCGAGGATAAAACTCATACTTCCAATAGTCTATAATGTTGGTGGCTCAAATGGTTCTTGGGCATAACACCGAACCAAAATTCTTATAAATCATTTCCCCAACTGGCCTAACACTCTTGTCCCCTAACTTAAGGTGGACTAGGGTCACACATGTGTCCCTACTCCTTAAAAGTAAGACACCTATCCATGTCATTCCCATCCCTCTATCTTTATTAGGTATTACATGAAGGTCCTTCTCAAAGACTTGGTAGTCTTGACCCAGGTTGCTACCTCTGGTGTTCCTTGGGCCACACTTGTCCTAAAGAACTCGGTGTTAGCTTTGCCTGTCCTGACTAAACCTATTGTCACTTGGTAGTAAATTCCATTGATCTGAAATATTTCAATGGAATCCTAGCATTTATGTAAGCTTGCAAACTAAGGATCTTGACGACATCACACTGGCCATCCTAACTGGCATTCTCATTCACTCTCGGGTATTCTTCCCGAGGTTCAAATATCAACCTACGGATCCCTTTATCAAGTTTCCATATCCCTTCGTCGGGTACAAAGTTCACAAAGCCAATCCTCGGCTCCCTGCTTACAACGCTGGGTGAGTCTGAAGTTGTACCACTATTTTCTACAACAATATTTAGGAAATTACCATCCCCGAAAGATTATCCTACTCGTTATCTACTCGAATAACATTATGATGATCTCTAATTTGATTACCTTTTACTGGACACTCCAAGACTTATGCTAAGCCCTTCCCTCTTATAGTCCTTTTAACACCCTTAGCTGGCCATCTTACAGTGTTCGATGTACCATACCCAATCGAACTCGTATATGAATCACATCAACTATACTTAATAAAAGGAGAACATAAGCCACATATGTAGAGGAATACAATAATCATATAATAGGGCTCTATATCAATCAAACAATACGCTAAAAACGTAATAAGTCCTACAGATCCTAAGGACACTAGAACCTGAAGCTCTGGTACCATCTGTGACACCCCGCCTAATTAAACATCGGGTGATCAGGCCTTTATTAAATTAAAATAGGTTTCTCATATGGTTCATTCTTAGCATCACTGTCGAAAACTTTTTAATTACTAACCACCTAAATGAAATTAGATCGATGCCAAATCTTATCTTTAGTTAATACAATAAAATGTACCATGCGAAAAAAACTAAATAAAACGTCCACAGTATACTAGAGTTCAATACAACATAATATATATGAATGAAAGACTTACCGATAAACCATCGACTAAAAGTTCAAAACCACAATCCATAATACTTAAAAGAACTGAATAACTGTAAATCGTCAATGGACAACATGCCCATACATGGAATATGAAATAAGACCTTACACTAGATTAAAAAGGTATAATCATCTAATCAAGATCCTGTCAGCATCCACAGTGCTACAGCTCCGAGTCCTTGGAATGAAATCCTCAATTCTGGCGTCCCTATGGATGGACACCTAAACTAGTTTGAAAATATTTTATAACAAGAGTTAGTACTCAAAACATTTTGAAAATATTTAGCAAGCATTTATCACAATAAAATTCAGTTATTGATTACACATGTTCGCGTACACTCTCTTTTGAGTTCTCCTCACCTCTCATCTATAGTACACGTCTAACGTTTTATACTTAGCTCACCTAGTTATACTACCCAAGCTAATTAGACTAGGGTATTCAGCCGAACTTATCTACACGTCTAAGTTCCTGTACCGCCTATACAGTACATAAATTTATTAGCATCCCTCATTTGTTAATTAACACAATAGTAACATTCTTCACATGCTATCTTTCCATATCTATGATTAAGTCTCACCACTTAATTTTATCCTTAAGATATCCACTATCTAACCTTAAATCTTTATAATTAGGTTTCTCTACTCAACTCACTTTTAGATATATGCACGTCATCTAACTATCTACTATCCCACACAAGCAAATCATTTATACGATATATATTTCACTCACAAGATATACTATAAGGATCATTAGTCTGGATAATCATCAACCCCAATTATCCAATCATCGTTTAACCTCCATAATTAATTTTCATTACTTAATTTACTATAGCCTATTCCCAATCTATTTTACATTTCGTGATTAAGTTTCTCTCCACTTAAATTACCATTTAGATTTGCATCTCTATATATATATCATCTACAAGTCTACTATCACACATAAGTAGAAAATCATAAGGTATATATTTCACACACAATATATACTATAAGGATAATTGGCCCGGTTTAATAATCGACTCCAATTATCCCAAATTATTTATCTTATAGATGTATGCACGTCTTATCATCATCTACCATTCCACCCAAGTAGATTATTTATATAGTATATATTTCACACACAATATATACTATAAGGAGTATTGTCCCTATCTAATCATCGACTCCAATTCTCCTATCATTTACATTGGCCCGATCTAATCATCGACTCCAAATGTAAATGAAATAGTAAAATACTGGCAATGTCTAATCCTCGACTCCAATATCATATAGGCACTGTATGTATTCACTCAACCTAAGTACAAAATTTATAGGTATTCACACAAACTAAAGATTTACATTAGTACGTAGTATATTTCTCTCCAATACTCACCGTACCTTGCATTTTTTTTATTTCTCTCTTTATCGCACTTCCTCAAGTATTCACCTAACTCTAAGGGACCTAGTTAACCCCTTTGTAATTTCAGTAGCTAAGCCTAACTTACTCTACTGGTGTGTATCATGGGTTAATGTTACTCTCCCTCCATAACTCATGCCACATATTTCTCGATACACATCCCAATCGATTTATCCTGATTGGTCCCTACTTTAAATCTCACTCTAAAGGACCCTATCGGACTTAACTATATACCTACTGGTCTTTACTAAGTCCCTAACTAGGTATAATATCATCCCTAAGGTTCCCCTCGATCGTTAGGAATCAAATAACCATCAATAAACAAAAGATCCTCAATTCAGCTTTATTCGATCGGCATTCATAGATCGATCGATCGATCGATCAGATATCAGCCATGCCCAGTTTCGATTTCTCCGAGTTTGATCCTTCTAATCCTCTTAAAACATTATGAAACATTCGCCCATCATTCCAAACATTAATAACATGTATATAGACTAATCCTCACATAAATATATCATCAAATCCATACGAAATCCTTCCAAGAATCATCAAAATTCAGTTTCCATTAAACCCTAGATAATGATGTTCTTCATATTGATTTTAAACATAAACTCAGAGTTAAAATCCATAGTGACAATCAAATTTCTTCTAATTTTCAATTCTCTATAGTTGTTAATATCAACTACATGAAATCCTAACCAAGCATGCATCAAAATCAATATTTTTCTCCAAGAAGGTAAAATAGCATTTTCATAAATCATGTAACCCTACACATGGGTATTATAACTTTGAATTTAATTGAAATAAACCACTTGCCTTATATAAAGGTGATATGATTTCGTGATGAAGATGATGATTTGATGTGCTTCCCTTCGACTCTTCATTCCTTAGGTGCTTGGGATGCAAGAACACCTTCCAATCCCTCACAAACCCTCCTTTAGCTCTTGAAAACGGTCTATCTTTACCCTCTAATGATTTCTCTAAGCTTTTCGAGTTATGAACCCTAACCCCCAATTCTAATTATCAGATATAGGACTTTAATTTTCGTAGGTCCTTTAACCTCTATTTTTAGAATGACCAAATTACCCCCATAAGGAGTCGATTTTGCCTAAAATTGACCCGTGACTCAATTGACATCCCCGGGTATACTATCTTGACTAATTCGCCCCTTTCGGACTCATCCATGACCTCTAAATTATCATCCAAGTCACTTAAAATATATTTCTCATTTTTCACCTTAAAATAGTCTACATCCGACTCTCAATGACGCAACTCTCGGTGAGGTAACATAAATTATGCCCATATCACTCGCTATAGCGTAAACATCATATTCATATTAATCAGTATCTATCTCTCGATTAATATTTAATAACTACAATTATTATTAAGTCACTTAACAACCATAATTATTATTAAATCACATAAAATTACTCTACTCATGTAATTTAGATTAAAACGTATTTTCTATTTAATTACTCAATTAATAAAATTCTAAATACGTAGAAATTACAGCGTATTATTGGTACCAACCCATGGTTATGCATCCATACCCTGCCAACTAAAAGTTGGTACGATGGCTCACAGTCCATAATATGAAATTTAATGTGGGAGGTTATATTCCCCCATTCTGATCCCCACACTGACATACCCCACAGATTTGGACGACTAATTATATTACCCAAAAATTGCCAATGAATGTGGCACTATCCTTGTCTCAGATAAGCCAGTGGCATAAAAGGATCCGATAAGCATTATGTTGATGGATGTTCCCCCATCTATCAGAACACAAGAGAAAACACAATCATTTACAGATTCCATAACATACAAAGGTCTGTTGTGGGGGTACCTGATTAATCTATCAGCTTCTGAGAACGTGACTTCAGAGAGGTACCTTCTTACTATCTTCGCCATGGGACCCTTCTATTTCAGGTGTAGCATCATATTCTTCTTTGCTATTTCTAATATGGCTAGCGTAACCTCCAGTCACGAGTGCTCGGGGAGCCCAACCTGGTCGAAGAACTAATTAAATTTCTGTGAGCGGGTAACCACCGCGCATTCAATCCAGGGGTCTGTTTGTTCCTCTTCAAGTTCATAGACTTCTTCTACGTCTCTTTATGCAGCCTTATCGTAGTCTATCAGTACATTAATGTATCTAGGGAGCAGGGGCCCATGTTCCTACTTAGACCCTCGATGGGGTCATATTCTTCTCTTCCTTGTTCATCTCCTTTGTCTGTCTCATCCTCCAGTTGGAGATGAGATAGCTCGAGGGTACATTCCTCCAGAGATTCTTTAAACTTATTCTCTTCGAACCACTTCTCTCTCGTCAGTTGTTCAGCCTTTTCATCAAAAGCGTTGGCCATATAGTCCCCATGAGCCGATAAAGGATTATAATTCACATTAGCTTAGGGCAATTGGATGTCCCCATTCTTCATGTGATGGTCGATCAATATTCTTAGCGAAAAACATAACTTGGTCGGGTGGTTCACTCTATTGTGAAGTGGAGAATAGTGAGGCTTCTCCCTGTCCTCTCGGGGGAGTTGCATCGTGCTGACGTTAATGGATTTCCAAAATTTGTCACGAACCATGAGGTCATATAAGTTTAAGGCTTGCTCCACTATGCAAGGTAGCTCGATATGATCCTCCTCATCTTAAAATCTTCTCTTGTTGCCTCATCCCTTTTTTCCTCGACCACCGCCGCCTTTTCTTTTTCCTCCATCGTCAGCATAGTTCACCCTCGAGGATATTCCCCTCCCTGAGTCAACTGATGGCCTTAACAACAAACTTGACAAGGCAGGGGTGGTGGTGTGGGTTTTACTACAAAGGCAATATTCCTTGTTGCTTTCAAGAATGATGTAAACGTACCCTTTTGTGTTTCATTGATCAAATGGAAGATGTATTCTGGTAACAACCCTTTTTCACAAACTTGTAATAGTTTATCCTCTCGAGTCTCTTCTCTCATATCTAAGAGCGCTCGTGGAATCTCCTTATATAGGCAACCACGTATTCTCCTAGATTTTATCACTCACACGCCATCTGCATGAACGTGAACTCATCCTCAGCCAAAAAGAACTTTTGTACAAATAAAATGTGCAGCTCTTCCCAACTGGCTACGCTACCTAGGATCAAATGGGAATTCCAAGTGTAGGCTTTCACTATCAAGGATTTTAAACATTCCCTCAGCCTCAGTCTTTTGTCGACATAATGGGCCCTAAGGCTCTCAAAAAACCTTTTCACATGCTCTTTAGTGTTTACACCCTTCCCCGTGTACTTCTCAAAGATTGATGGAATATACCCTACTAGGTAGGGTTTATTTTTATATTCCTTCGGATATAAAGTACAGAAGTCATCATACACTAAAGAATTATCTCCCTCTTTGGACACTGCTATGAACTTCAGCAGTTCCTTCTTCATTATCGTCCAAGCTAGACAATAGAGAGCAGTTTAGCTTTACTATTACCACCGTTGGCATAGCCAAAGCGGGTGGTGTTCTTTTCCTCGTGCCACTAGTCGTGGCCTGAGCTACTGAAGTCGTTCCCCAGTCTTGTGCCTCTAGCCCCATCGTCACAGGTAGGATCTTAGTTGGAGGAACATTTCCCAAGGTTAGTGGAGCAATGGGAAGATCACTGCTAAAAGTGGGTGTATCAACCCCTCTTGTAATTATAGGAGTAGATATTCCTGCTGGTGGTGTCATGAAAGATCTCACTCCCCCCAGGGACTCCCAACATTGCCTGGGATTCTGGAGTCTGGATGAACTCTACAAACAAACCCATGAGCCGCATCATTTGCGTTGGGCCCATTCCTGCTTGTACGCATGTTATTTCTGTCACACCAGTAATGGACGCGCTATGCTTTGTTTGTGCTATTATCACTTCTTCAAGCAACATAGAGAGGTTTGCCTCTTCCTCATACTGTATGGCATTAAAATCAATAGTCCTGGCAGTGTTATCCTCTGTCATCTTTTCAAATTAGAATACCTCCCCAGCAGAGTCGCCAAATGTAAGATGTGGGTTCTTGAAATACAGTTAGTATCAAGTGAGGCGTAACCCCTTATTGAGACCAGGATTAATGCACAAGACAATATTAAATATTAACAGTAAATACCGATGAAAAGGGACAATGAGATCCAATATTCAGACTTGTATTGAATGATATTCCTACACTATGAATACACTACAAGTATAATAAATAGATGGGACCAGCAGGTAACTTGGTCGGAGGGAGAAAGAGCAAGCACTCTGGATGCAATAAAGGAAATAAAGAAACTTCAATCCTAGTTATTTCTCAATGATATGGGTATTAAATGAGTGTGGGAAGAATATCCTCATAGAAGCTCTCGTGTATGAAAGAAATCGGACAGCAGTTCTAGGTTCAGAATCCCGTCGTCGTGAACTATTTAGTTGGCGTATTTATATGGAGGCAAGGTTACTCGAGTAACCTTGATGGTATTCAATGTGATTGACAGCATTAAATGAACAAGTACCCCTACATTAATGTGGGAGATATTGCATTAAATGCATGGGATCTTATAATTTGGCGGGAAACTGCTTAACTAGTTGGAAGCATAGTGGGCATTAATGAGGGACATGCTTATCTTAGAATCGCTAAGAGTTCAGGTTTGGTAGACTAGGCCTACCATCCTAAGGATAAACCCACATGAGGGCTGTAATTTTGATTCTCTAAATGCCAGATGTTATGACGTCAGAAAATGGGTGAACAGTGATCTCGCTAGGCGTGTGGTCACATCAGTCAGACGAATGGTGTTTGGTTTGAGGTTGCCTCGCTAATAAGTACCTCGAGTGTTTAGTCTTCTGTTTATTGGCAAAAAGCTATCATTAGGCCAAGGCTGAAAGGCTAAGGTACCTCGACGGGGTTCTCTCAAGTGAGTAAAAGTTATGGTAGCTCGGTTGTAGGTAGCTCGAGCAACCACATATACTGGATGAAGTTTTTCCCAAGTGTTCCAAGAGGGTTGGTTATTGTATTCCCAATGTTTCCATGCTCCCAATCCTCCAAACCATGTCCCTGTGAGGTTCATAGGAGGAGGTTGTTAGATAGAGCATGTCAACTCTCCCATGCCCTGCCAGGCATGGTCCCTCGTGGGTACCGAACAACCTCTCTCACTATATAGCGTACGTTAAAGTACACGATAAAATACATTCGGTTTCATATTAAAAATATCGTCGTTTGAGTGACTTTGATCTTCAAGTCACCTCCAATGAGGAACTTCGAGGAAACTCGTTCGGCCAATCTTTATCTTCCTTCTTCGTCTGTTAAGCATCGAATCAACTAAGTTAATTATTCTTTGATGGGGACTCCCCCTACATTTTCCCCTTCATAGAGATATTTGTTTATTTCATGAAGAAATATCTGTACAAAACCCTTTGTTGACCTTTAATCCTTTTATGCAAAAGTATATAATACCCATGGGAGAATAATTACAACAATCAACAAGTTATTAGTAAAGTAGGAGTTATATCTTTCCCTGTCTTTCGAAGTGTTTCATCTATTGAAACGCCTTGTAATATTTCTGATAGCACCTTTTCCTTTAATGGGACTTCATGATGCGTGTGCCAGATACCTTAGGGGAAGTGAAGGAATTTATTTAAATTTCCCCCAAATCTCTTCATCTCCCCCAAGTTTGAAAAGACTATAAACCGGTATCATTTAATGGGGTTATCGCTTATGCTTCTGTGGGTAACGCGTGGTGATGTCAGGGTAAGCGCATTTTCCTCACGTGAGATTCTCATTGCGTCTCTTCCCGAAGCGTCATCATTAAAACCCTTGAATCCTGCCCCAACGTGTGCATTATGGCCAAGCAAGTCGATTTGATCATTGTTACACTTCCCAAAGCATTGCTATTTGCCGCCTGTTGGGGTTTGTGTTGCCCCTATAAAAAGGGTATACTTCCATCTCAAACTTTCACCCCTGGGTTTTTGTTTGCAAAGTGAGAGTGTGTTTGGGAGAGAAGATATTCAGTGCTTTGCCTTCTACCTTCCTTTATTTCAATCTATTCCCCTTCCATCTCCTTTCAATTTCTCCCATGGCACCCATTGTGAAAAGGACTCAATCTACTAGGGGTGCTTCCCCCCGTACTCAGGCGATCCAGAACCAGTGGGCATGCTATCATCGTGCGAGGTTCCCAGGAGAAGATTGTTCGATAGAGCATGTTACTTATCCCATGCCCTGCCAGGCATGGTCCCTTGTGGGTACCGAACAACCTCTCTCACTATATAGCGTAAGTTAAAGTACATGATAAAAAAACATTATGTTTCATATTACAAATAATTGTCATTCGAGTGACTTTGATCTTAGAGTCGCGTCCAAGGAGGAACTTCAAGGAAACTCCCTCGGGTAATCTTTATCTTCCTTCTTTGTATGATAAGAATCCGATAAACTAAGTTAATCATTCTTTGGTGGGGACTCTACCTACACATTTTATACCCATTTATTATCTTAGGCATTAATTCTCAATTTCTCATTATTTCTAATAGACCCACCCTTTTATCGAGTGTAAATCTTCAAAACCTCCCCTATTCCCATACCTACAGGTCTCCAAAGAAACAATAAGTCCTACCCTATCATATAGAATAAATTTATACCCTCGAGTATCTCCTAGTCTCTCATCTAGACTATCAAATCAACGGAACGACACAAAAATCCTCCCCACCTTAGAATATCCACTCTGGAGGATTCTGCACTAACTAGTCCCATACCTAAAAAATGTTAACCGCTATTAAGACATACTTACTATTCACATACTTAGCAAGAACTCTTAAAATTAAGGTGAGAGGATAACTATCCAAAAATCCCGTCATCCCCGCAGTATCCAATATAGTTAAATCAATAAGTTGCATAGGACATTTTATCAACAATTCTACAAATTTTTATAAGATTACAAATTAATCTAATTTCATTGGTTCAATTATTTTATGCAACTAATAAAATTTCATCATCATGAAAGTTTATGGTGAACCCAATAATAATTTATCTTTTATCACAACTACATAATTTTATATGATTTCACAAGTCACATTCCATTAACAAGGCTACTATGATTTTCAAACATGAAAATCTACATCCATATTAACGAAAATCCATCCTCTACCCTAAGAACACAAGGGTTATAAGTCTTAATTCCTATTAAGATTTTTCATAAAACAGTCCCAACATAGATTTTACTTTCCCTAATTAAGGTTTCAAGTTTATTTTAAGAGCTATGCAAATTAATGTTTAGGCGATATTTAAAACGCATAATACTAAAGAGAAAGAATCGAAGTATCCATGCCTTAGAAAAATAATTTGAGAATTCTGAATTGATGGTCATGTTGCTCTCGAGAATATGATAAAAATGTGTTCTTGGATGATCTTGATAAAACCCAGTTTGCCCCTCCAAATCTTGGATTGAATCCTTCTTTTAAATGAGGCTAGGGTTTTATAGATGGAAGAAGATGATAATAGAGGAGGAGGATGCTCTAAGGTTTATAAATGTGTTTTTAAAAGTCTACATTTATATAATTAAGTGCAAGTATTTGATTATCACAAAAACTCTCTAACACAAATGTATTGCCGCGAAACTGACTAGGCGAATCGGTTCGCCAGCCCATCAGAATCAGTTCGAAAGTGCTGAGCCTCCCAATTTTGCCACGATTTAATTAAAAAGTTCTAAGTCTCTGATTTTTAAATCCAATTTTAATTCTGATAAAAAATCTCAGATTATAAAAATTTAACCAACTTTTTTAATTGCCAAAAATAATTAAATCCCTCAAAAATGTTTTTTTTTTATTTTTATTTCAAAACGAGTTATCTAAGGTTTTAAAAATCATGGGGTATTACACTTCTGTATAGGAATTAACATAAACAAGGGGACTGAAATGCCCAAGAATAAAGCGGTATAAAATATAATATTTAGGAATGAAATTTACAAACATCAAGTTTCATCAAAAGTATGCCCAAACAATTAATAAGACAATCTCAATAACAACGAAAAGAATTTCAACAAGTCATTAACAAAGCAAATAAGAATTTACCTAATAGTGCATAATCATTAGCATTATTAGAATTACTTCTTCACAATTGAAACCTTAAATGTGGGAGAAAGAGCGAGCACGAGAGAAAATTATGATTTGGCAAAATTTTTATAATCCAAATAAACATTAAAACACGCATAGATCAAACGTCTTGGGTGATTACACTCGAAAAATGAAAACACTCTAAATGGGGTTTAACACAGATAGGACATGCGGCATAACGAGTAAATGTAAAAGAAAGCAGGGTCACACACATGTCATCAATGAAGAACGCTATAGATAAAATGAAAAAATGTAATCTCAATGAATGGATATCATTGATTTAATGAGATTAATTGAACTTTAACAGAATATCGCAACAATTATGACTTTTTAATCAAATTCACCCTCGGAACAAAGAACAATTTTTAAGGGTTGTAATGTAAGCTAGGTGAGGTCTATGAAATGAAGGGGATATTTATGGATTCAAAGTGTTCAAGGGAGAAAACTTAGGATAATAGAAAATTCACAGAAAATTTTAAATTGGAATGTAAATTTCAAGAAAAGAAATGGATATAACATTGGAGTATGAGTGTCACCCCATTAAGACATGAAAGTTGAAAAATGGGATGGATGTTAATTCACTTTACCCAACAAAAATCATTGAAATTCACTACATATATATATATATATATATATATATATATATATATATATATATAGAGAGAGAGAGAGAGAGAGAGAGAGAGAGAGGCAAGCTCCTGTGCACACTAAGTTTGCACATTACCTTTTATATATAGTAAAAAAAATATTTTTGTGTTGATTTTTTTTGTGTGATATTTAAACATTTCAAGGAACCTATATAAAAAAAATCAGCTCAAAAAAACTTTTTTTGCTATTTTTAAAAAATCGGTCAAACTTTCGCAGTTTTTAAGCCCTTTAAAAACTGCGAAAGTTTGACCGGTTTTTTAAAAATAGCAAAAAAAGTTTTTTTGAGCTAATTTTTTTTATGTGAGTCCGTTGAAATGTTAAAATATCACATAAAAAAATTGGTGTGCGCCAGCACTAAGTTTGCACACTTTTAAAAGTTAATGTGCAAACTTAGTGTGCAAACTTAGTGTGCACAGGAGCCTGCCTCTATATATATATATATGTGTGTGTGTGTGTGTGTGTGTATGTATATGTGTGTGTGTGTGTGTGTGTTTTATATTTTATTGTTAAGCTTTTCCTGAAAATTTTTATTAAATGGGACCTTTAATAATTTTAAGCCTCATTTGGTTCAGGATAAAATACTTTTCACCACAAAAATAAAAATGGTGAAATATGTTTTCACATATTTATGGTTAAATTTTTCTTATTGCTTTTGTTCATTGTTTCGTGTCTACGCGTATTAGTAAATTAAATAATCAAAAATTTAATTTCAAAATACGTTAAAAAAATATTTTTCACTAATGTACTTTTCATTAAGGTTTAAATATGTTACCCATAACGAAACTGACACTTAGTGTTTTAATGTGTCTAGATGGGCATCTTAACGATTTAATGTGTCGAACATTACACGATTTAAATGATATATTATATTATAAGAAAATAATGAGTGTTCATGACATGACACGTTCAGATGGCTTCCTATTTAAATATGTTTTTCACCCAATACAAAAGTCTGGCATTTAGGCAAGATCTCGATAAGAATAAAACACAATGAAACCCGATGCAGACATAACTTGACACGACTACGATACCCCATTTATTCTATATTCACGGTGATCAGTCATAAATACACAATTTAAGATGAGAAGACAATTAGTAATCATTCACAACATCTGTGTAAACATTATAATACAAACGAATTGGAAATATCTCAAATCATATACATCTTACAATAAATAAAATCTATAAAGTCCACCAATCTTAATATATCACCGTAATGAAAGAATAGATAAAACCCAAATATAATAAAAAACTTTAAGTACATAACTGATCAACTAAAATAAAATTAAGGATATTAGAAATAAATAATCTATATGTTGGGATCAATATATGCGGAATAAAGAAAATTCAACCATGGATCTTTGATTAATCAAATGCTCGAAAGAGGTAACACCAAAAACTAGAAATGGAGAACAAACCTAGGTTTGGAGCACAATACCTTGTCGATCTGGGTGCAATCCGATGTGGAGAGTGGTATTTTTTAGTAATGAAGGGCTTCCTTATTTTGGATCTGCAAAAGATTGCTTAACCTTCTAAAAACTTTGGATCTTCCGGTGTATGATCATCTCCGAAGCTTGGTAGGTGTGTGGACACCTTTG
The DNA here is from genome assembly GCA_949130495.1 of Sambucus nigra. Taxonomy (NCBI): domain Eukaryota; kingdom Viridiplantae; phylum Streptophyta; class Magnoliopsida; order Dipsacales; family Adoxaceae; genus Sambucus; species Sambucus nigra. Next base: position 264,595,969 of record OX422215.1, on the reverse strand, counting down.
GAGATGAAAACTCATCCTTATGAATGAGATATGGTGATCTCTCTCTAGGCCTCTTCATGAAAACATGAATAATATTTTTTCTCACCCCTCTCAAACCCAAATTCTTATCAATAATCATTAAAATGTCTTTTCATGCTTTTATATATAAGTACAAAAGGTGAGCTTGAGCCAAACTGGGTTTCTTGAGAGTCTGGGCCTAACTACTTGGGTATATGGACTACACTAAGAACCCAAGACATATAATTAAATTGGTTTCCAGATAAATTCTACAAAATTCCAAATTATAATTATCGTAAATTATTTCATTTATTGAATTAATCATAATAAATATCACTAAGTAATTATGACTCCACTCCAATTTATTTATCTCATAAATCACTCATATATAAGGAGGTGTTATTTGTAAATTTGATTACAGTACATAATATGATTCCCTGTGTTAAGCTTTCGATACCTACTTAATTAAATCAATTCACTCTTAATCGACTTCAACTAACATCTAATCAATTCCTTGATTCTCATTATTTATTTATTTTGCTACTCCACCAAATTATAAATAATCCACTAATCAGGTTTATTAATGAAAACATATCATATAATTTTATCAAGGGGTATCATAATCCTATCTAACCCCGGATGCGGGTTCCTATGAATTAAGATCTCACACATACTTACATAATTATTTCCCAATATGTGTGCATCATTTGATTGAATCTAAAATTGAATCACTCCCATAGCAATCAAAATGATAATCATATAAGCATTTAAATTCTCATGATTAAGAATCTATGGACCCTTTACAAATGGTATGAGATTTAATGAGTATAATCAAGATAGTCCATAGAATCAAATCTCATGGGGGTCATATTCAATACATTCCCGAGAAGTACTAATCATAGTCCTCTATTGAACTATCGCATAAGTTCTCGAACCATCATAAAGGTTCATGTTGTTTGAAATAAACTACTAAGATTGCATCATAGCCATTCTGATAAGATGTCAAGTGCTAAAATCAAAATTCAAATCGCTACTGATTAGTCCAAAGAAAAATCACTAGAATTCCTACTAAGCCATATTGGCCGAAATTAATATGAAAAAATATATTTAAACAAATATAAATCTTTTCCTGAACGTGATTTTTATTTTTAAAAATGAATTGATATGCCTTTATCTAAAATTAAACGGCATATGTGATTTTTAGCATAAACCCCAAAAATGCCTCACTTAGTTTTAAATATATGTATCCAATCCCTAACCCATCCACACAACAGTTGCCTATCTATTGAGGATTAATTGTGTGTTATCCGATATTAACTTGGTCATAAACATAGTACCTTCTTGTTCAATTTTGTGAACTATATCAAACCTAGTCTCACTTTACTTAACCCCTTTATAGGTTACGAATTCATTTGAATTTGCAATTGTACTGCTATATACATTGAAAGGTGTAATTGATAATTACACTTGAAGGAACGTCAGCCAAGTTACTTAGGAATTAATTGAGACATATTACCTCTTTAGTTGACTCCGAAGTGGCAAAAAGTTCGGCCTCCCTAGTGGAGTCGGCAATAAAATATTGCCTCACACTCTTCTAACTTATAGCTCAACCTCCTTAGGTAAACTCATATTTAAAGGTACAAACTTAGAATCCTTATTTGGCTAAAAATATCGTCTTTGTACCTAAATGGTATGATACTACTAGACTTAAATCTATTTACCATGCCAAAGGCATAACAAATTTTGGTATGTGCACACAATATATAGCATTCATGAGGCATTCCGCTACGAAAGCATTTGGTATATTCCTCATTCCTTCCATGTAATCAACAATCCTTTGACATCGATTCTAAGATATAGTGATTATACTTTAAAAGAAGATCTTTTCGTGGAATCCCGATGCTAATCATATGTATATAACATTGATAAAATCAACTTAGGATAAGCCCAACATCCTTTGCAACTGATCTAGCGAATGCTTGATCATAAAGATGTTGCTGGCTTGTCCTAAGTACCTTCTATTAAATATGCTAACAACCACACTCCTATGTAAGACAATACTCCCACCTGATTCCCTATTAGACAAATATTATTCATAAATTGTACTAGAATTAACACCACATTTTCATCATGCTTCTTATATGAATGAGTGTTTTTCAAGTTTTGATCAAAATCAAGACTTGATTTCTGGATCAAACCAAATGACCCAATACCTTGATGTTAGCTTAAATCCATCAATATATTTCACAAGATTACATCACATTGCTTTTTTTGATTTCTTGCTATGAACTTGTCAAGATGACCGTTCAAGACCGTAGTCTTGATGTTAAAAGAATCTCAACGTACTTTAGCATGGCTATTGTGAGAAGGTTTGCTCAAAGTAAATCTCTTCCTTTCTTAGTAAACCCTTTCTCAAGCCTTGACTTGAAAATTTGCACCTTCACATCCATATATCTTTTAACATCTTGTACTTCAACTTGTGCCCGATGGGTTTTACCCCAACAGTAAGTCTATAAGTCCCAAAACTTAATTCGAATACATAGAATATCTTTTAGTATCCATAGTCAGAAATAAAAGAAAAATTACTTGTCATGGAATTCCTTATGGTAGATCTTGGGACCTGGTTCATGTTTTCATGGTATCATATTTAAATGATCACCGAAAATACTAACCATTCAGGATGACTCCTAATTCTACCACTACGACGTGGCCTTACTTATTATCTAGTATAACTAACAAATGCATCCTGATCATAAGTAATGCTCCCAATACGATAAAGTAGTTTATTTTCGATATCACATTGTATTTCATCATGTATGAGTGGTGTATCAACATTATTAATATGATGTTCCATTATATCTTATAAGTTCAACTTATACTTGGGCATGTGGTTTACAACATAATCCTCTTACAAGAATCGAGCATTGATTTAATCAATGACCTTCTTGTGCTTAGGGGCATTATATAAAATACCTTTGTTACATATCCAATAAAGAGATATAATTATTTCCTTGATTTTAACTTCCTTGGATCTTTCCACGACACAAGTGTCGAGCACCCCAAAATTCGAACATATATTAGAATGAGATTGTGCCCATTCTAATATTCGAAGGGGGTTGGAGAGGTCGATTAAGAAGAAACTAAAATTAGAATGTATACGTCCATCTCTTACATAAAGATACCAACAAGAATGTTGTAGTCCCGAATAAATAACCGTTGACCTTATCATTTTTAAAAGAGCCTTATTCTTTCATTTCCTCTACACTATCTCATAGTGGAATAAGCAGTGTAGACAATATCTTAACTATACCAAGAGGTAAACTCATCTACGATAAAATAGAAGAAGTTGGATTAGTTTACCTCATTCATGTTCCACCTTTGTCTTTCACACTTTAAACTAATTAAAAGTCTTCAGACTTGTGGTGCAAGAGGTAAACATTTACACACCATCGACTAATCATCAATGAAGCCCTCAAACCACCTCTTGACCAAATAGTCATAGAACCAATCTAATCCAAATGAAACCATTCCAATGCATTTTCGGCTTTTTAGATTTTGGTCTATGAAGATCCCTTGGTCATTTTAACTTCTAAATGGGATTTAAGACTATAAATGCCTCCACTTCCAATGAATTCAATTTTCAATTTTAAACCAGTCTTCAAATTCTTTTCAGAATAAAACAACCTAAGTTAAGTGTTAAAATTGTATTTGTCTCTAGAAGGAAACTTTCTCCTTAATAATTTGTCCTTAAAATTATTCATATCAATATTTAGTAATATTGGTGAGACGGACCTTATCATGTATAAATTGTTTTCCAACGCACCAGAACAGATAAAAGATATCCAATTTTGATCAAAACTATTTTATAAAATCAATAAAATATTTGTTCAAAACAAATTCAGAAAATCGAAAGCAACTTTTCTAAAATCCAGGTATATTAAATAATTTAGATACACTAACTATATGTTTACACCAAAAATTCATAAGAATGTCCCACCACGAATATTGTTTCCTTATTCTAATTACCTATAACTAGTAATATATCTCTTATAAGTAATTTTCCGGTTGCCTGAAACTTCTGTTATGAGTTACGATCCTGATTTATGGTTCCCAAGTTTGCATAATAGGTTGTCGTAGATCGGATAAAAAATTATTAATTTAATTTTAAGAAATAAAAAACTATCATGTCCTTTTCCTTACATACCAAGGAAAAACGGATATGTTGCCATAAAAGTTCTAACAATTTGTATTGAGAATACCTGCCTTTCGGTTGTATCACTACTACCAAGGAATATGAATTTTTCTTAACCCAAATCATTGTACATGAGACTTACCCTTATCCTCCTACCTCCCTTTCGAGAGAGGATTAAATCTCTTCTCAAACAACTAACACCAACCTTTGTTTATTAATGATCCTCACTCCCGAACTACAAAAAGGGTTCTAGATTTTTCCACCAATTTTAATCGTAAGAATTCCTTGTTCAACTAATGATAAAATCATTCTAAGAACATGATTCAGTCAATTCTTAATATTATTACGTTCATATAGAATTTACTCTATGGGGGGGGCGAACACATGTAACACTTAGTTTAGAAGAATTATCGTATATTTTAAAATGTCATGATTCCGTGATTAAAACCATCTGATGGGGGGATAGATCAAGCTCATATAAGGAATTATTCACATCAAAATATTAATGGTAATTGTGTGTTAAAAAGGTTTATTATCCCCTTAAGTTAGAACAAAGTCCAATTACACTTTCAGTCCTTGAAACTTATTCCAGTTAAAACTAGAAGACTAATAACAATGAGAAAATTTTGAATTCATTTTTAAAATCTTGGAATTGTATAATTGAAAAAATTAATTTCTAATTAAATACGAGAATTAGTTCGATTAAATTTTAAAGTGGCATCTTGTTGATCTTGCAATGCATGTCTGTTTTGAGGATTTCCACGATACGGCAGCCCCGCCTAATGTGAATACATATCCACTTGTAGATTTGGATTCCTCTGAGTCTGAAATCCAATTAGCATCAGTATAACCTTCAATCACAGCAGGATATGAGACATAATATAAAGTATAATCCAAAGTAAATTTTAGGTATCTCAAATCTCTAATAAGTGCATTCCAGTGATCATTATTAGGATTACAAGTATATCTACTCAATCTCCCTACTGCATATGCAATATCAGGTCTGGTGCAGTTCATAATGTACATTAGGCTACGAATAATTCTTGAATATTCAAGTTGTGACACAGGTTCTCCTTTGTTTTTCTTTAGTTTACTATTTGGATCATAAGGAGTTCTAACAGGAGTAGATTCATATTGATTGAATTTCCTTAACACACTTTCTATATAATGTGATTGTGATAATTTGATTCCCACGGAATCTCTTATTATTTTTATTCCCAAAATAAAATCTGCAACTCCCAAGTCTTTCATATCAAATTGTTCACATAACATCTTCTTAGTGGTTTTATAATACTCATATATGATCCAAATATTAACATATCATCAACGTATAGGCAAACAATCACACAAGCATCTCTATGACACTTAAAATACACACATTTATCAGATTTATTTATTTTAAATCCATCATTAATCATTACTTGATCAAATTTTTCATGCCACTACTTAGGGGCTTGTTTTAGTCCATATAAGGATTTAACTAGCTTGCAAACTTTGTTCTCTAATCCCTTTACAACAAATCCTTCCGGTTGATCCATATAAATTTCCTCTTCTAATTCCCCATTTAAAAAAGCTATTTTAACATCCATTTGATGAATTTCCAGTTTATAGATGGATGCGAGGGAAATTAGAATTCTAATAGAAGTAATTCTCGTAACCGGAGAATAAGTGTCAAAGAAATCGATTCCCTCCTTTTGTTTATATCCTTTGGCTACTAACCTAGCCTTATATTTTTCTATGGATCCATCAGGTTTCATTTTTTCTTTTAAAAACCCATTTACACCCTATGGTTTTACAACCCGGTGGCAAGCTAACTAAATCCCAAGTGTGATTTTGCATAATAGATTCTATTTCACTATTAACAGCCTCTTTCCAAAATGGAGCTTCGGGAGAGATAAGAGCATCGTGATAAGATTGAGGATCCCCCTCGGAAAAAAATGAAATATAATCAGGCCCAAAAGATTTATCTATTTTACGTCTTTTACTTTTCCTAACTTTCTGTATTTCCATATCATTCTCTTGCCTACTACTAGATGGCATATACATGTTCGAAGGAGCATCCTCAAGTCTAGTAGTGGGATTATGTGGAAAAATATGTTCAAAAAATTCTGCATCACGAGATTTAATAATAGTATTTGTAGATACACTATCTACATCTGATTTAAACACAAGGAACCTATATGCACTACTGTTTTGAGCATTTCCTATAAATACACAATCAACAGTTTTAGGTCCGAGTTTAGTTCGTTTTGGTGGAGGCAGAACTACTTTTGCTAAACACCCCCACACTTTTAAGTATTTATATGAAGGCTTTCTTCCTTTCCATAATTCACAAGGAGATTTATCATATTTCTTAGGGGGAATTTTGTTTAAAATATAAGAAGCTGAAAGTACCGCTTCACCCCATAAATTGTGAGGAAGACCCGAGCTGTTTAACATAGCATTTACCATATCCTTTAGCTTTTGATTTTTACGTTCAGCCACACCATTTTGTTGTGGACAATATGGTGCCGTAGTTTGATGTATTATGTCATGTATTTTACAAAAATCATTAAAAGGCTCAGAATATTCTCCCCCTCTATCTGATCTCACAATTTTAATTTTTTGATTTAGTTGATTTTCAACTTCTGTTTTATATAGTTTGAATTTCGCTAGTGCTTCATCCTTAGATCTCAAAAGATACACATAACAGAATTTCGTGTGATCATCTATAAAGGTGATAAAATATTTTTTCCCACCCCTTGTTTGAATTCCTTTTAAGTCACACAAATCGGTATGAATTAATCCCAAAATTTCAGTAGAGCGTTGTATAATTTGAAAAGGTTTTCTTTTGAATTTTGATTCAACACATATTTCACATTTGTGTTCGACATTTGCAGGCAGTTTAGGAATATCTCCTAAATTCATTAATATTCTAAGTGAAGCAAAAATAACATGTCCAAGTCTACTATGCCATAAATATAAGGAATTAGAGAGATAAGCAGAAGAATTAACTACATTAAATACAGAGTCAACGGTTACATTTAATTTGAATAATCCCTCACACATGTAACCCTTTCCCACAAACACCCCATTTTTAGATAAAACAAACTGATCAGATTCAAAAACCATTTTAAAACCCTTTTTACTCAACAGCGAGCCAGAGACCAAGTTTTTTCTAATGTCAGGCACGTGCAACACCTCGTTCAACGTTAGGACTTTTCCAGAAGTGAATTTTAAATCCACCTTCCCTTTTCCAGCAACAGCAGCTACTGAAGAATTGCCCATGTAGAGCTTTTCATCACTTCCCACCACCTCGTAGTGGAAAAAAACACTCCTGTCTCCACAGATGTGCCGGGTGGCCCCAGTGTCCACCCACCAGTCCTTAATGTTGCTAACCAGGTGTGCCTCTGAAATAACAGCAGAAAAATTATCAGTTTCAACAATTGAAGCTTGTGCACCCCCATTAGGTTTTTTAAAATTCTCATTGTTTTTCCTTTTGAAGCAGTCTTGGGCTCGATGTCCAGGTTTATCACAAACAAAACAGTCTCCCCCGAATTTCTTATTCCCACCTTTAGGTTTCGTAGCATTATTTGGTGTTTTTCCTTTTCCCTTAAATTTATGTTGGTACTTATTTGGCTTAAACTGATTTTTGGTCCCACCACTACTTTCAGCAATGTTTGCTTTGGCAGCCATAGCCGTGGCAACGTCTCTTTTTTCCTTAACGCAATTATCCTCTTCAATTCTAAGTCTAACAGTGAGATCTTCCACAGTCATATCTTTACGTTTATGTTTAAGGCCATTTCTAAATTCTTTCCAGGAAGGGGGAAGTTTCTCAATAACAGATGCGACTTGAAAACCCTCACTAATTGACATACCCTCAGCATGAATTTCATGAATAATGACTTGAAGTTCCTCTAATTGTGACAAAACAGATTTTTCGTCAACCATTTTAAAATCTAGAAAACGACTAACAACAAATTTCTTACTTCCAGCATCTTCAGTTTTATATTTCTTATCTAACATCAACCATAACTCTCTAGCAGTGGGGACAGAAAAATAAATATCATATAGGGCATCATCCAAATTGTTCAGAATAAGATTTTTGCACATAAAATCAGATTTTTCCCAAAGTTGATTAACAACAGTTTTTGCAGGTTCGGTCTCTTCAGAATTATCTTCCTTAACTTCTAACGTGTGATCGAGTTCCAACAGGTTCAGATAAAATTGCATTTTTTGTTGCCAACGTTTAAAATTCAAACCAACAAATTTTTCAGGCCTAGCAGAAGCGATAGCAGCAGGATCAAATTTTCCCATTGTACGAATATAAAATTTTATTTCTGTCTTAGATTGTTATATGCGTATACGGAAAAACTAAAAGGATAATAATAAATTGGAACGACTTATCTGGATGCTGAAGTGTGTGTTAGACACACAGTCCTAAGACAGAAATATCGTCCGCACGTTAATCAGTGATGCTTCGAGCCTCAGATAACTGTCCTCAGGATTCAACAGCACAATTCATCCGATTGAAGCACTCAATGGATGACTTTAAAACCACAAGAGATTATGTCCAGAATTGGAGTACGAAGAAGGACTTTTTTAGAGAGAGAGAGAGAGAGAGATTGAAAAAGTGATTAGAAACTGATCTGCATATCCCTCATATAAAGGGATGCAGAAACCACCCACTCCCCCCAAAACGTGGGTGACCACTTCTCCCACTAAACCACTCCCAATGGCTAATTAAGAAAAACGTGTTTTAAGTTTAATCATAAAATAATTTTTAATTTATTAAATAAAATGATTTTTAATATTAATTAAAATAGAATTAAATAAAATTATTTAATGACGAAATTAAAATTAACTAATTATTAGGACCCAAGGCCCAGTCCCCAAGTCCCAAGTCTTGATATATAATATAATATATAAATACCCCAAATCCTCTTAAATTCCCTTAGTGGGACTTGAACCCATGACCTCCCCTAAAGGGAACTCAAAAATTACCACTAGGGTACAAGATCTTATTGTGAGTATATCATTTACACCAAGAGTTATACACACACACACAACAATTACAACCTAATTTATTAGAAAAAATCTATTTGCACCGAGAGAAATGGACCGAAATTTGTACATAGGGCTAAAAGACAAAAAGAGGAAAGGAAGAGTTCTTTGATACTTTTATTGGGATTTGTCTAACTGATTTTTTTTTAATAAAAATAAAAGTTTTGTGTTTTTAATAAAAACGTTTTTTTAACTGTTTAAAAATAATGTTTTTAACTTTTCATAATTTTTTTAAAAAATAAAAAAATATTTAAATGACATGGGTCCGTGCCAGCGACACTAACCAATCGCGATGATAATATGAGTTCGCGTCAACGACATTAATAAAACGCGATGATGATATGGGTTAGCGCCAATGACACTAACCAAACGCGATGATGATGTGGGTCCGCGCCAGCAGCACTAACCAATCGCGATGATGTTATGGGTCCGCGACCGATTGCGATTATGGTGTAGGTCCGCGCCAGCGTTAAAAAAATAATTTTTCATATTTTTAATTAAAAAAAATGTATTTATTTTAAAATGCAATTTTTCATATGTTTTAACTTTTTGTAGATGTTTAAAAAAAAACATTACACTATTTTTTAAAAAAATGACTTTTATTGAAAATTTGTATTTTCAATAAAAATCATTTTATTAAATGACGTGAGTCCACGCCAGCGGTACTAACTAATCGCGATGATGATGTGGGTCCGCGCCAGCGGCACTAACCAATCGCGATGATGATGTAGGCTGTGTCAGCGCCACTAACCAATCGCGATGATGGTGTGAGTATGTGTCAGCGGCACTAACCAATGATGATGGTGTGGGTTCACGTCAGTTTTAAAAAAATTATTTTTCATATTTTTAATAATAAAAAATTGCATTTTTTTTTTAAAATGCAATCTTTCATAAGTTTTTAAAACTGTATTTAAATCGATTTTTTTGAATACAGAACCAAACGGGCTCTTTTTTATAAAAATAGTGTTTTAACCATTTTATTTACAATAACATTTTTAAAAACATTTTCTACATAATTTTTTTTCTATATAAAAAACTATATTTTTTCTTGAAAAACATTCATTTTTTCGATAAATAAACTTTTTTTTATATAAAAATCTTTTTTTTCATTTTTTTTATATAAACATTGAATTTTTGATAAAAAAAATATAATGTTATAAAACTATTTTTTTGTATAGTAATGTATTTAAAAATGAAGTATAAATGGATATGAAAAATATATAATAATATATTTAAATGGCACGTAGCCAACACATGCTTAAAAAAAAGAAACTATTTACTTTCAATAAAAAAATCTGTTTTTTTTATATTAATAGAAAATTGACTTTTTTTATATAAAAAATTGATTTTTTATATCCCTTGTTGAAAACAAAAGAACAAAAACCTTAAAAAAAAAAGGAATTTATGTGACCACGTCACTTACAAAAATTCAATGTACAAATAGAAAAGCTCAATTTATTATTATGTTTATATTATAAACAAGTTTGTCATTTAGTGATAGAACTTGCATCAATCATAGCATGTACAATCTAACAAGTCATAATAATAATGTGGACATCATTTGGACAGTCACGGATCACACAAACCACACCAACTATTATATATCATCTGTGGGAAATAATCAACGCTCCATTTCATACTAGCAGTAAAGATGGATTCCCAGTAATGGCGTGTCAATCACATTACCATGTATCTTCCATATAATCCCATCAGTCGATTTCCAGTCAACACGTTGACGCTGGTGGAGAGTCTTTGGGTTACAACACCATATTCAAGTCAGGCACGTAGTGCGAATGAGAATCGTGCCCGATGGTTCACAAACAAACTAAAGTTTGATTTTTACCATCGAGCTACTCATATGGGTGGTTTTGGCTGCTACAATGAAAAGAGTTCTTTTATTGGATTCGAATTTTTGACATAAATTTTAAATAAAAATACATGTGACAGTATGGTATTGATCGATTTTTTTATTTCACTGATGTGGATTCCACAAACAAACCAATAGAAACCCTCCACCTAATTTGGTATTTCCACTTTCGATCAAAAATTATGTTCCAATAGCATTTTTGCAATGAAAATTCCAATCTAATAATCAACGATGAGGACATCGGAGAACTTTTTTGTCTAGAAACTTCAAAGTGCAAACAAATACGCCATTAACCATGCTACTTGCATCATGAGTTCAAAGGTCATGTTTATGACTTCAACTGCGACTGCGACTCCGAAGATTATCATATTAGTATTGCCCTTAGGCCTCGTCTCCGAGTTTTTACAAAAAAAAAAAAGATAAAATAGTTCTATTAGAAGAGAAGAGAGGAAAAAAAATGATTTTCTTTCTTTTATTTGTGAGTTTACGAGAGAGCTTTCTTTCCTTCTTGTTTGCGAGTACAAAAAAAATGAGAACAAAAAATACATTTATACTCTTATAACTAACAAAGCATATTATAACATTTTTAAAAAGATAATAACATAGTAATTCATAATGCATACCAACACAATAATGAATTATATGTCTCGATAAAAAAGATCAAAATAAAATGTCTAAAACCATAATAATAAGTTTTGAACATAGTCTAAAAAATGACACTAAATTATTCATTAAGAAAGATATCTCCAAAATATAAACTTCATAATTCATGACGGTCACGATTAGTCGCCATCATTTTCTTCAAAATTGTCAAGCGTCTCGTGGAAGGGCAACTGAGCACTATCCTTGCTTAGTCAGGATTTTGTGAGAGAAAAAGATATGCATCGCTAATAAAATATGGATGTACTTCAATAGCCACCAACTCCTCAAAAATTTGTGACTCCGAGTAAACGCGTGGACGATATTCTTTAACGACTGTATTTTCCTCTCGGATTGCATTGGCTATGTTTTCAAGAGCACTCTACAAAAGATTATTTTCTTCTTCATTGTGTGAAGTCTTCTTTTTTCCCCTTTGATGGTGTTGTGTCATCACGTTGATTATGTATTTGATTGAGCATCACGTCCCGCCCTTCAGCTGAATCACAACCAAAACTTTCTAGAGTAATATCATCATCCAAATTAATATCATCAATGGTAATATTATCACTCTCATCAATAGATTTATCCCAACGACGCTTCTTTTTCTTAGCTGTCTCAGAGCCGTCACACGTGGCTCTATTATTGGCAAATAGCTCCGCCAACTTATCATAGTTATTGACAGGTTTAGTCATCCATTTTTTCGCTTCAGGTTTTGCCTATCATAAAAAAAATAATGAGCAATTAATATATTATTTATAGCAAACTAATTTACTTAAAATAATTTGAAATACTCCACATTTAAGTTGTGGACTCCAGGCAAAACCACTCAAATTTTTAAACAACTCATAGCATTTACTGAAATACTCTTTTATAGTTTTTAGACGATTTTTTAAATGCTCCTTTGTAAGCTCCATGTTAGGAATAGTTTCATGTAATTCGCCCAACATATTACTGTACGCAGTAGTTGTGAAAGTTTTGTCAATCCTATTTCCTTCACGATCCTGGTGAAGCATTGCTTCAATCAACATATCAGCCATTTTGAGACGTCCAAGTCAAATGATTTTTTTTTGCACCATCATCTTTTATTTTCAAGTTCATTGTTAGTATCTATACACAAGCATATATATTAGTCAATACGCAATATCTTTTATTTTTAGTGTCATTACAAGTATATAGAAAATATGCGAACATAAAATAGTGGCTTATATAAATAAAAACATTAATATAAAAATAAATACCAACATTTACATCAAATCAGGCTCTCCAATACTTATCATAATTCAATTTTCAATTACTTAAAATTAAGTTTATGAGAAATTGCAATCACAAAATATAATCATTCCACATATTAGTCGTTATGCAATTTATTATATATTCTCCTCGTGCGGCATCCTCATCCCCATCCCTTGGAGGGTCAACTTCATCGTCTTTATTTAGGTCTTTATTTTCAAGCTCTTCGTCAACTTCTTTCAAAATAGCTTCATGAGGGTCTGCCTGCATTAGGTAATTATGTAGAATGTAACATGCTAGAATAATCTCAGATTGTGTGTGAATAGGAAAGAATGATTTGTCTCTGTTCCTCATAATTGGAAATCGCCTCTTCAATACCCCAAACGCTCGTTAAATTACATTGCGTAGTGATGCATGACGATGGTTATATAACTCTCAAAAGTTATCAGGTTCTCGTGTGGAGTACTTTTTTAAGTGGTAACGAAAACCTCTAAAAGGTGGCATAAGCCCGCTCCTATTCATGAACCCCGCATCGACAAGATAATATTGGCCTAGTAAAAATGACAGCGATTGATATACCCAATAAAACAATATATAAAAATGTGTATCGTAAAATAAATTTGTATAAGTAATAAAAATTTACCATTAGGTATTTTCAATTTATCTTCTCTCGTAAGTGCATTTTTAATAATCCTAGAGTCCGAAGCAGTTCCTTCCCACCTGGGCAGTACGTAGGTAAATTTTAAATCAAATGTACACGCAGCCAACACATTAATTTTGTGTTGGAAAATCCTTTCTCCCACGATACCTCGCAGCTTCCCTCTCAGCCACTTTGACAAGAACATGGGTGCCATCAATTATCTTTATCCCAAAACAATCTTGGCATAAATATGGTACTTGAATGTCCATCTAATTCAATATAATTGAAATTATCAAATTGAAAACCAGTTGCATTAAGGTACCTTAAAGTAAGGAAAAAATCGACCGTTATGAAGTATTTCAGGAGGAACTTGTTATCCGGTGGGTTATCGCAAAAATATTTCGTCCAAAGTATTATTTCTTCTAAAACTTTATGAAAATGACGACTAACAGTCTCACTCGATCAGCGAAACAAAAAATGAAATTGTGCGGTTCCTCACTTATTTTGACAAGATATAAAGGTACTTGACAACTTGCTCTTCAACTGACACTCGTTGATTCGATAACAACCCAACAAGATTTTCTAATGTTTTGCAAAGTGTTATAAAAGCTTGTTGGCCTATGCATATAACATCGCAACACCGTTCAGACGTGGTAATTTATAACTTTAATTCATCTCGTACACTTTGTCGTTCGGTCAATGAACCCCATATATGTCGATCTCTACGAAGTCTTCGATATGTAATATAATTAATTTTTTGATACAAAACTTCAACTGCAACTAATTCTCGACTTCTCACCAATATGATGAGTTCATTTGTTTTCTCATTGTCTTGATTATCCATCTAGTAAATGGGAAAAGCTTAATAAAAAATAGAACTTTTATTATTATAATTAATATAAGAAATAAGTAAAAATTGTATGAAGAATGAAAGACGGATTACAAAATGGTTACATTTAAATTATATTAAGGATTTATTAGAAAATAATATAATAAATTGAACATGGTAATTTCTTTAACCGGGTGCATATTGTAATTGATTTTTTATATTGTAAATTCATTCCTATATCAAATTACATGTTCCTATATCAAACAGCTAAACAAATGAACTTATGTTAAATTCTTAACATCACAAGCTGCATCAGGTACTATATATATATATATATATATATATATATATATATATATATATATATATATATATATATATGTGTGTGTGTGTGTGTGTGTGTGTGTGTGTGTGTGTGTGTGTGTGTGTGAAAATAGAATATTCAAACAGGCAATACAAATATATACACAATATATGAATTTTGAAAAAAAAAACTTTACTCGTCAATACATAATTGGACGGTTGAGAGGAAGAGGAATAGGGCAGGTTTGTTTTGGAATTGAATGGGACAGCTGACTGATTTTATAACGGGCAACAAGTTTATCACATAAGAGTTTCATGAGTGATGGTCTCTTTTTCTATATGTATATCAAATTGTATTATGGGTAAATAAGGAAGTGTAATCAAAATTTAGAACCGTGGCTTTCTTTTCTCTCCATTTCTTCCCATATTGGACGAAAAGTTTTTGAGAGAAAATTTTGATTGAATCTAAAAAAAACTCTTTCTCTCCCTTTCCCTCCCTTTACCTCTGAACTAAACTTCCAAACGAAGGAAATATGAAACTCTCTCTCCCTTTTCCTTATTTTCTCTCCAGACTCCCAAACAAGCTCTTAGGGAAAAACCATGTCAACTTAACATATGGTGTAGTTGTTGGCTTTCCTTTTTGTTAAATACTATATTATCATATTATCCCATCATCTAAGTGATTTCACTTTATATCGAGGTTTTTCAAATATTAATCTTGAACATGTTTAATAAATTTTGTATTTCATTAACAAAAGTATAAGTCCATAAAAATTGGAAGCATTGCACAAGCCTGATTAGATATAAATAATAATATGAAACACATATTCAATAACTCTTGATTCATCAATTTTTAGTTCGTAGCGAAATACGATTTATCTTAGAAAAATATACTAATACCCAACAGATAAATATAAAGAGACTTAATTACTAAGATACTATCACAAGAATAAACTAGAGAGTAAAGAGAGAATGGACAAGAACCATATTTATGTGGTTCGACTCAACTTGGTGCCTACGTCCATAGTTGTCAGTGATTCCATTGATTACTGGGCAAACGTAATTGAAGAGTACGTTATACAAACTCTTAAGTTCTCTGTAGAATTGGGAAGCATAATAGTACAACAAAGTCTCGTAATGTAATACCCTACCCCAACGATTCAATCAAATTTTATATGATTTAGGATTGAGGAGGAGTTAATAATAATTGTAGAAGAATTGTGGGTCAAATTGGAGAAAAATAAAGAGAATTAGTATTTAAGGAACTTGTATCCTTTTGGTGCCTCTTTTCTGATCTTGGAAGTTATGGGGGTTGATGGAGACATATGGTAACTTAGGTATTAATTGAGAATTTCATCGTTCAAACGAGAGTTTGTCTCGTTCAAATGACAAGAAAATGTCGTTCGAACGAGGGACTAAGTCATTCGAACAACTAGGACAATCAGACTTGCAGTTTGTGTTGTCATGGTTTTAGTCGTGGATTTAGATCCCCTTACCAGCTCTTGGAGCCTGGCGATCAAGATTTAGCCGAGAGAAATGTTAGATGTTTAGGGTTTATGGCCTTATTGTGTATAAGACAGAGAGAGGGGCGTGAATTGTTGAAACATAAATGTAGTGCACACATTTGGGGGCTTCCTAAGAGCTCATAGCTCTCTCCCTTTCCCTGACTATCGTCCACCATTTTTATTTGCTAAACAGTGTAGTAACTACAAAAACACTACTAAACATTCAGTTTTCCCCTATTGTTAGGTGTAACTCTGAAATACAGAAGTTGCTTGTTGGGGTTTTGATGGGTACTTGAGGTGGATATTTCTGAAAGAAGATGAATATATTACTGGAGATTTTGTAGAGGATTTTTATGGAGTTTTCTTAGAGGCAAATTGATGGAGCTAGACAACCCCTCTTAAGTCTATCTTAGGAAGTGGGGGTTGTCATCTTCCTTGATCTTTCATGCCTTCCACTGTTTAGAGCTTCATTTGAGGTGGGGTAATCTACTCTTTATAGTTAATGGTTATTATTGGGTATTAAAAGTAGTATTTTTATGAATAAAATGATAAATTTTCTAAAAAAACATAAAATAGACATTTTTATAGAAAATAAAAATGTAAGAAAAATATTATTTGTATGGTTTTCTAGTAAAACTGAAAATAGACATTTTTATGAAAAATAAAAATGTAAGAAAATATTATTTGTGTGGATTTCTAGTAAAAGGAAGTAATAGATCTTTTTTGGAGTAAAAATGTGAGAAAATATTATTTGTTGAGTTTAAGGAAATTAAAAGGATTTTAAGATATGAAGTTAACTTTCTCAAGCACAAAAACTTGTAGTATTTTGATAATAAATATATGATCACGTTTAAACAAGATTTTATTGGGTTTAACC
This sequence comes from Sambucus nigra, assembly GCA_949130495.1. Lineage (NCBI taxonomy): Eukaryota > Viridiplantae > Streptophyta > Magnoliopsida > Dipsacales > Adoxaceae > Sambucus > Sambucus nigra. The sequence goes on along the minus strand of OX422215.1, from coordinate 264,578,847 downwards.
ATGAAATAAGAAAAGATAGAATTTTGATCTTCAAAGTGTTTAACATTAGGATTAAAATATATGATGAACATGAGATTATAAGACTACATGTTAAATATAAAGAAATGGAAATTTTCTCATAAAAGTAGTCAAGGTGTGAATTTATTTCTGGAATGAAGAAGTAAAGAAATGTGTATATGGAAAATATTGATAAAAGTGTTTATTAAGTTTTAATGGGTAAAAAAATTGAAAAGTTAGTATGTAACTTAGTAATATTGTAAATGATTAACACTTATGCAACTAAATATATAAGAATTAATGATGTAAAGGTATTTTCAATTAAGTAGTATATTACTCCAAGTGTAGGAAGATGTTAAAGGGGTTAAAAACACTTAAGAAGTTAGTGTGGGTGACTTAATTGTGTTTTGGGGAAATTAACACTTGTGAAAATGGAGTAAAAGGTGATTTAAGAAAGAAATGAGTAAAATGATAATTTTACTTAAAGTGGAACATTTTAATGAAATACAAATTTTGGAAAGAGTGTTACACACAATGGTCTTAAACAAATATGATTTTTGGAATAAAAATCAAGGTTAAAGTTTAAAGGACATGAAATGACAAATTTTCAAAGTGTAACACAAATGGGGCGGTAAAGTTACGGGTTTTGGCTTCGGCCGGGTAAAAAGAAAGTGGAATAATGTGAACATTTATAAAATATTTAAATACATAAAAGGAACTCAGATGACATCGAGATAAAGCAAGAAGAGTCCGGAGCCTTTGGTGAAAAGTCATTAATCCATGGCCAGAGCATATGGTGCTCATAGCCGTAGGTGTGGAGCCCATGTAAATATGCAGTATAGGAAGATTCTGAGAAAAGATAAAGGAAATATAGGACTTATCAAGAAATGGGTTGTGTGGTAATTGTGTTAATACAACCTAACTTGAAGGAATATAATAGATGTTCCGGTAAAGGTGAAATGGACAAGTAAATGCGTAAATCATTTAATGTCCATAAGATATGGTGAAAGGATAAATAAATATTTTCTAACACGATGTATGCGTGTGTTGAAAGGGTGAGTGTCAATGAAAATACTAAAGCGTATTGAATTAAAATAAGAAGGGTACTTCCAGTAAAGGAAGGGTTCGGATAAATCAAGTAATGGTTTTGAGTGTTGAATAGGGTGTGTCAGATAAAGTGAGAAATGCTAAGTACGAGTAAAGGAATTATTTTACAAGATTAAGGTAAATTAATCTGGACAAGTAAGTTTTTTCAGAAGTAAAATGATTAATGCATTGGAATATGTATTTTTCAAAGGTTTATATGTATATTTGTAGATACATGTATATTTTTCGCATGCATGTGGTTGTAGAGTGTGATTATCCTTTCTGTATTTCGTTTCTATATTACTTGTTGTGACACCCCGACTAATTAAATACAGGGTAGCTACTCCTTTATTAAATTAATACAAAATGCCAAGTTGGTTCAGTTCATAGCATCACTGTCGAAAACGTTTTAACAATTACTAGCCACCTAATATTTAAAAAGTGAGTTGTCAATTTTAATTAAATCCGATTAACATACAATGAGTAAATGAAATGCTAACATAACCACCACAACATAGTCACAATAGAATAACCATCAAATAATAATTAGTCTGGAGGAATACTCCTCACAACAATCCAAATACTGAAATAAATAAATACCAAGTCTGCATCACTAAATTTATTACAACCCAAAGTCTGAAATAACTGAAAAGTAAGATGTCTCTAAAAGGAATGGGGCGTCATGCCCAATAAATGAGAAAATCTGATAATGGAGTCAAGATCGGAAATGGAGGCGTCTACTGTCAAGGTCCTGTAACTTCCACAGCAGCTACAGCACGTCACCTGAATAGAACTCCTATGCATGGTGTCCTTGCGGCTGGGCACCTAAAAGGTTTTTATAAAAATAGATTTGAAAGCAAATGGGTCAGAGCCCGATTGTGAAAATAGTTTAAAATTTTGCAAGTGTCTAATATCATTAAACAGTGAATATAAAGTACATGATAGTGTGTGCACTCACATGAGTTCCTCACCTCTCAACTAATTGTGCACTCCTATCGTACCCGTACCTATACTAAGTATTCCCATAATTAACTAGTCCGATACGAAATCTAACATTACTATATGATATCCAATTCAATTCCCAACATCTTCTATTTAACAGAGTATTATACCTTATTACACAGTTTCCCATAGTAGTACTACAAATTACTAGAGATCTTCCATTTTCACATTACAAATTGTTGCTATTATTAATACTCACATTTATTCATGACAATTCATTTCAATTAACAGTATATTATTCTTATCATAAATATACAATACTAGAACCCCGAGACTAAGCTGCGGTGCACACATACTCTGCTATCCAATCCCGGTACATCATGTACATAAGGATCACGTATTCCGAATCTTTCAGGAATCGTTTCATTAAACAACAATCACAAACAATGGAGGCGAACATAGTTCACATCACATGGGTCACGCACATACCTACGCTCCCATGATCAGCAGACTTATTAACTTCTCAATAAGTCCTTCTTTGACCTATGTCCTCGAGGTACCAATCTAAATCCCCCCCGAAGGCACACAAAGATTAGATGGCCCTGATCGAATGCCTACCTCCCATAATATCAAGTACGGTAGGTATGTTATACACAGATAATTTCATACACTAAGCATTCACACATATTAGATATCACAATATTTTATTAATGGTATACTTCTCGTTCTTATACCAACATTAAGTGTTATACAACTCACATATCCCCGGTTTATACGTCTTAAAGTTATCAACTCTTCTCACGTCGTAATTAAGTACTCGCTTCCCAATCCACAAATGTCATTCGGTTTTCTATAAGATAGTAAGTTTGACTCTTCAATGTATCCCAAATCTCACAACTACACTCACTAGTTAATAAGGGGAGGTTATCTCACCGTTTAAATAAGTCTACGGGATACTAGAAATAAAATCAGGCCAAAAAGGCCATTTTGTCAACTCGTTAGAAATCTCGTTCGAACGTGGTCGTTTGAACGAAAGGCTTCGAATGAACTACCAACTCGTTAGAAGGGATATTGTCATCTCGTTAGAAGTTCGTTCGAACGAGGTCGTTCGAACGACCTGGGCAGGTCTTCTAACGAGATGGCAGTTTCAGCCCAGAAATTCCCAAGTCCATTTTTCTTCATTCTTCCCTTCTCTAAATCCACCCTAAGATCATCCAATTTATGTTTTAACGTATATAAACCATTTCTAATCACCCTAGATCATTCCTTAACATATTTTAGGGGTCAAATCTTACAAATCATCATGGGATTAATATAAATCTCTAAATATTTCCCCAAACCCTATGAACATGAACCCATAACTTTTATTATTCCCAATTACTCATCATAAATCCATTTTTAAATCATCATATATAACTCTTCGAATACTAAATTAGTCCATCATCATTCTACATGCAAATCCTAACCTAAATTTAAAGTTTCTCCAACAATTTCATTGATTTTCTTCAAAACTTTCAAGATAAGATAATTCCTACACTAAACATGGAAGAAATATTCAATGCACTAAGAATATCAAATCACTTGCCTTAGGTTGTTCTTCAGAATTGATGTTGGTGAATGAAGGTTGATTTCTTCTCCCCTTTCTCTACAGATTTTCTCCTAAGGTTGAAGATGGTGGTTGGAGGTTTCTTTAGGAACCTCTTCAAACTCTCCTATAACTCCCGTAGCCCTGTAACTCATCTAATATGGATAATAGGCTTAGTGGGTTCATAAATAATATAAAATAAACCTCTAAAATTCGTGGGTTTTAATTTCGATATTTTTAAAATTACCAAAATACCCTTTTAAGTTGCCAGTATGGCCCAAAAATGCCCCGGGACCCAAACTAAACCCCCGGCTAGTGTTTTCTGACTATTTCGACCCTTCCGGACTCATTGGCGCACTCAAAATGAACATTCGGTTGATAAAAATAAAATTTAATTTTTAATTCAAATAATTACATTCCTGACGTGACTGACACGTGCGTCCCGACTAAATTTTCCAAATTGCCGTATATCTATCTCGTGACAATTTAGGTATCATCAATCCTCATGTATTACCATACATACTCGGAAATACTAAATTTTTAACATCATAATCATATACCAACTCACATCTCGTTAGTATTTATACCCGGATTAATTTCCAATTTATTCTCATTTAATTCAATTAATCCCTTAAATAAATATCAATAAAATTACGGGGTATTACATACTTCGCCCCTAATAACAGAATTTCGTCCCGAAATTAGGAACTAAAGAATACCTGGTAAAAACAACTCTGGATAACGCTCGCGCATCTCATCCTCGCGCTCCCATGTGGACTCCTCAGCATTATGATGCCGCCACTGAACACGTACTAATGGTACTATCTTCGACCTCAGTTTTCGCTCGCTTCAGTCCAAAATAGCAATCGGCCCCTTCTCATAGGAACTATCGGGCTGAAGATCGATGTCCTCCAAAGCAATGTGAGTATGGGCCTAATCATCCCTAAGGTATTTCCTTAGCGAGGAAATATGGAACACATCATGAATCCTATGCAAGTGCTCCGGTAACCCAAGTCTATACGCAACTGGCCCAATCCGCTCGATGATAGGAAATGGACCCACATATCTTGGCGCCAGTTTCCCCTTCTTCCCAAAATGCATAATCCCCTTCATAAGAGATACTCTGAGTAACACTTGGTCCCCCACTTTGAATTATCTGAAGAACCTCTTGGCATCGGCGTAGCTCTTCTGCCGGTCTTGAGCTACCCGAATGCGACTCCATATCATTTATATCCTTGCCAAAGTATCCTGAATCACTTCCAGCCCAAGTAGTTTGTTGTCCCCCACTTCTAACCAACATGCTGGGGAACGACAAGGTCTACCATACAACACCTCAAATGAAGCCATGCCAATGATGAACTGGTAGGAGTTATTATAAGCAAACTCCACCAGTGGAAGGTACTGCTCCCATCCACCCCCAAAGTCTAGGATGCACATACGCAACATGTCCTCCAACATCTGATTTGTCCGCTCGGTTTGCCCATCAGTCTGCGGGTGATAAGCCGTACTCAACCGCAACTCCGTACCCATGGCCTCCTGGAAGCTCTTCAAAAATCATGAAACAAATATCTTATCTCGGTCAGACACGATATTTAATGGCACACTGTGAAGTCTCACTATTTCCGTAATGAAAATCTGGGCATACTGTCCCGTAGTGTAGTCTGTCCTTACGGGTAGAAAATGAGCAACTTTAGTCAATCGGTTCACAATTACCCAAATGGAGTCGTGACCCCTCTATGACGTAGGTAACCCCGTGATAAAGTCCATGGATATGCTCTCCCATATCCACGTCGAAACCTCTAATGGATGTAGAAGTCCTGCCGGTCTCTGATGATCCACCTTTACCAGCTGACAAGTGGAGCATTTAGAAAAAAACACGGCAATATTCCTCTTCATCCCGCTCCACCAATACTGACGTCTGATGTCTTGGTACATTTTGTCCCCACTAGGGTGTACCGCGAACCGTGAGCCGTGCGACTCTGCCATCACCTCGTGCCGCAAGTCTTCCCCTTTCGGAACGACTAGTCTCCCATTGAAGCTTAATCCCCCGTCTGAGCTAACGGTATATGACTCGGCTCCCTCTGCTAGTAATCGAACTATCTGCTCCTGATAGAACGAGTTATTTGCCCGGGCCTTTACCACTCTCGTAACAATCTGCGGTGTAACAGTCATCACAGACATGAACGATTGGGCCACTGCATCCTGGTGCCCCAACTCCTTCCACTTGGCTTTCCACACCTCGGCCACCTCATCTATTGGCCTACGGCTCAACACGTCTGCTACCACATTATCCTTCCCCGGGTGATATTGGATATCAAACTGATAATCCTTCACAAACTCAAGCCACCGTCGTTGACGGATATTCAACTCTTTCTACGTAAAGAGGTACTGTAGAGACTTGTGGTTTGTGAATAACCGAAACTTCTCCCCCAGGAGATAATGTCTCCAAATCCGAAGGGAAAATACAACTGCCGCTAACTCCAAGTCATGGGTGGGGTAATTCCTGTCGTGAGGCTTAAGCTTACGGGAAGCATAAGCTATGGCATGACTCTCCTGCTGCAGCACACCTCTGAGTCCTTGTAAGGACGCATCGGTGTAGACTAGATACTCAACTCCCGGTCTCGGCAATGCTAACACAAGTGCTGAGGTCAACTTTTCCTTCAGCTCATCGAATGCCAACTAACAGGCATCGCTCCAGATGAATGGCACACCTTTGCGAGTCAGATGTGTCAAAGGACCCGCTATCTTTGAGAAACCCCGAATAAACCTCCTGTAGTATCCTGCTAGGCCCAAGAAACTACGGATCTCTATCGGTGTCATGGGTTATCCCCACTCCCTCACCGCGGATACCTTCCCCGAATCAACAGATATCCCCCGATCTGAAATGATATGCCCCAAAAACTGAACCTCCTTCAGCCAAAACCCACACTTCTCATACTTTGCATACAGCTCGTTCTGACGTAGCGTCTATAAAACCTGCCTCAAATGCTCGGCGTTCTCCTCTTTTGTCTGGGAGTAAACCAGAATGTCATCAATAAAGATAATGATGAACTGGTCTAGGAACTCTCTGAACACCCTATTCATCAAGTCCATAAACACGGCTGGAGCGTTGGTCAAGCCAAAAGGCATAACCCGAAACTCGTAGGAACCATATCTCGTTAAGAAAGTAGTCTTTGAGACGTCCTGTTCCCTGATACGCAACTGATGGTATCCCGATCATAAATCAATTTTTGAGAAGAAGAAAGCTCCTCTCAACTGGTCGAATAAGTCATCGATTCGGGGTAACGGATACTTATTCCGTATCGTGACCTTATTCAACTCTCGATAATCTACACATAACCTCAACGATCCATCCCTCTTCTTTACGAACAACAGAGGGGCAGCCCACGGCGAAGTGCTCATCCGGATAAACCCCTGACCCAATAACTGCTCTATCTGATCCCATAGCTCTCTCATCTCTGCTGGATCCATACGGTAAGGTGCGCGGGCGATAGGCCGAGTGCTCGGTGTCAAATCGATCACAAAATTTATCTCTCTACTCGAAGGTAGTCCAGGTATATCCTGAAATACATCAGCAAACTCCCTAATAATTGGAATCGCATCAAGTGGTATCACCACTTCCTTAGAGGTCTCATCCTCTATATAGTACAAATGAGTGGACGATCCTCCCTCAGGGCGAGGCATCGCCACTAAAAAGATCTCCTGTCCGAGAATGGCAAAGATAATACTCCTACTAAAACAGTCAATCATGGATCGGTACGCAACTAGCCAATCCATACCAATTATTGCATCGTACTCAGTCATCTCTAACACTAATATATCAGCGGGTAAAGTAAACCCCCCGATCTCTATACCCACACCTCTATAAATAAGGGAAATCACGGAACCCCTACTCAACGGTGAATCTACACAAGTAACTGTGCTCTCGGCGATGTCTAATAACCCAATAGTGCGTGAAAATCTCATGGCAATGAAATAATGTGTGGCCCCCGTGTCAAATAAAATACGCCCCATAGTCCCCTGAATAGAGAACATACCCTCAATGGACGGTGGATCCTGTGGGGCTGCGGCATGCTGGAGCTGATACACTCTCCCATACTGAAGTTGTCCCTGCTGAACTGGGACCGCTAGAATGGGTGGTAATGCTGCCATCTGTGGTGGTGCTGGGAGGGCGGCGGGAAACATAGGCCTCTATGGCTCGTGTCGGGCACCCTGCTGCTGCTGTGGAGGCCTGCCCCTATCAGGACAATCCTGGCATTTGTGGTCAATCTTGCCATAAGTGAATCACTTCCCCGGGAAATTTCCCCCTCGCTGTCCCTGCTACCCACAGCCCTGATGGCCGTTACCATTTCTCCCATGACCGTGCTGGCCCTATTGAAACTGCTGCTGCTGGCCATTCTGACCTTGCTGGCCCTGATGGCCATTCTGACCCTGATGGCCATGCCTGAAACCTCCCTGGCCACTCCTAAAACCTCCAGATCTGAATCTCTTAGAATCCCCCTGTTGGGAACCCTGATCACTCTGCCTATGCTAACCCTGCGCAGATTGTACCCCGCTGGCACCATTTCCCTCTGTCCTGCCCTGATGGCTGGACTCTCCTAATCTTTTACTCTCAGTCATGTGAAAGCGGTGATCCTGGTAGTGAAGTAGTGCCACGTTAACCACATCAGAATAAGTGGCCAACGAGAGATTCCCCAACAACTGCTGACGGATCCTCCAAGTCAATCCATCCGTGAACTTCTGAATTTTCTTCTCCTCGTTGGAATTTCATCCGGAACAATATTCAAGAGATTGGTGAACTCAGCCTCATACCCAACTACGGTCTTTCCCTCATGCTTAAGGTTCATCAACTTCCTCCTCATCTCCGTGTGAACAGCTGACGGAAAATATTTGCTGTCGAACCGCACCCAGAACTCCTGTATAGTGAGGGCGTCCCTCTCCTCTGCGATGGTAATCGACTCCCACCACTGCAATGCAGATCCTACTAGCTTGAAAGTAGTCTGTATCTTCTTCTAAACATCGGTGCACTCGTACATCCTTAAGTGCCTCTGAATGTCCTTCCTCCACTGATTGGATATCACAACATCGGAGCTACCTGCAAACTCCGGAGGGTGTGCTTTCTGAAAAGCATCACGAACGCGTTACCAAGCAGACGGGAATGCATGAGCCTGAACTGGCACGACTACCGGTGCCAGGGGTGGTGCCTGCTGTACAATGGCTAGGGCGACATTTACCGCTTGGGCTACAATAGCTGCAACCTCGACGGCATTCATAGTACCCTGAACTGGTGCAAGCTGTGGCTCTGGCTGTGCATCCCTAGGAACTCGCCGCGCACGTCGTGGAGGCATCTGAAATGAGAGTAAAGTCTTATGAGTTCGCTGTTATTATTTCAAAATAGCTGAAGAGCGAAGCATACACAAAAGAATACAACAGTCCTAAAATATAGGGCTCTACATCAAAGAAAGCTCAGCGGAAACATAATAAGCCGTACAGATCCTAAGGACACTAGAACCTGATGCTCTGATACCACCTGTGACACCCCGACTAATTAAATACCGAGTAGCTACTCCTTTATTAAATTAATACAAAATGCCAAGTTGGTTCAGTTCATAGCATCACTGTCGAAAACGTTTTAACAATTACTAGCCACCTAATATTTAAAAACTGAGTTGTCAATTTTAATTAAATCCGATTAACATACAATAAGTAAATGAAATGTTAGCATAACCACCACAACATAGTCACAATAGAATAACCATCAAATAATAATGAGTCTGGAGGAATATTCCTCACAATAATCCAAATACTGAAATAAATAAATACCAAGTCTGCATCACTAAATTCATTACAACCCAAAGTTTGAAATAACTGAAAAGTAAGATGTCTCCAAAAGGAATGGGGCGACATGCCCAACAAATGAGAAAATATGATAATGGAGTCAAGATCGAAAATGGAGGCGTCTACTGTCAATGTCATGTAACTTCCATAGCAGCAACAGCACGTCACCTGAATAGAACTCCTATGCATGGTGTCCTTGCGGCCGGGCACCTAAAAGGTTTTTACAAAAATAGATTTGAAAGCAAACGGGTCAGAGCCCGATTGTGAAAATAGTTTAAAAATTTGCAAGTGTTTAATATCATTAAACAGTGAATATAAAGTACATGATAGTGTGTGCACTCACATGAGTTCCTCACCTCTCAACTAATTGTGCACTCCTATCGTACCCGTACCTATACTAAGTATTCCCATATTTAACTAGTCCGATATGAAATCTAACATTACTATATGATATCCAATTCAATTCCCAACATCTTCGATTTAACAGAGTATTATACCTTATTACACACTTTCCCATATTAGTACTACAAATTACTAGAGATCTTCCATTTTCACTTTACAAACTGTTGCTATTATTAATACTCACATTTATTCATGAAAATTCATTTCAATTAACAGTATATTATTCTCATCATAAATATACAATACTAGCACCCCGAGACTAAGATGCGGTGCACACATACTCTGCTATCCAATCCCGATACATCATGTACATACGGACCACGTATTCTGAATCTCTCAGGAATCGTTTCATTAAACAACAATCACAAACAATGGAGGCGAACATAGTTCACATCACATGGGTCACGCACATACCTACGCTCCCATGATCAGCAGACTTATTAACTTCTCAATAAGTCCTTCTTTGACCTATGTCCTCGAGGTACCAATCTAAATCCCCCCCGAAGGCACACAAAGATTAGATGGCCCTGATCGAATGCCTACCTCCCATAATATCAAGTACGGTAGGTATGTTATACACAGATAATTTCATACACTAAGCATTCACACATATTAGATATCACAATATTTTATTAATGGTATACTTCTCGTTCTTATACCAACATTAAGTGTTATACAACTCACATATCCCCGGTTTATACGTCTTAAAGTTATCAACTCTTCTCACGTCGTAATTAAGTACTCGCTTCCCAATCCACAAATGTCATTCGGTTTTCTATAAGATAGTAAGTTTGACTCTTCAATGTATCCCAAATCTCACAACTACACTCACTAGTTAATAAGGGGAGGTTATCTCACCGTTTAAATAAGTCTACGGGATACTAGAAATAAAATCAGGCCAAAAAGGCCATTTTGTCAACTCGTTAGAAATCTCGTTCGAACGTGGTCGTTTGAACGAAAGGCTTCGAATGAACTACCAACTCGTTAGAAGGGATATTGTCATCTCGTTAGAAGTTCGTTCGAACGAGGTCGTTCGAACGACCTGGGCAGGTCTTCTAACGAGATGGCAGTTTCAGCCCAGAAATTCCCAAGTCCATTTTTCTTCATTCTTCCCTTCTCTAAATCCACCCTAAGACCATCCAATTTATGTTTTAACGTATATAAACCATTTCTAATCACCCTAGATCATTCCTTAACATATTTTAGGGGTTAAATCTTACAAATCATCATGGAATTAATATAAATCTCCAAATATTTCCCCAAACCCTATGAACATGAACCCATAACTTTTATTATGCCCAATTACTCATCATAAATCCGTCTTTAAATCATCATATATAACTCTTTGAATACTAAATTAGTCCATCATCATTATACATGCAAATCCTAACCCAAATGTAAAGTTTCTCCAACAATTTCATTGATTTTCTTCAAAACTTTCAAGATAAGATAATTCCTACACTAAACATGGAAGAAATATTCAATGCACTAAGAATATCAAATCACTTGCCTTAGGTTATTCTTCAGAATTGATGTTGGTGAATGAAGGTTGATTTCTTCTCCCCTTTCTCTACAGATTTTCTCCTAAGGTTGAAGATGGTGGTTGGAGGTTTCTTTAGGAACCTCTTCAAACTCTCCTATAACTCCCGTAGCCCTCTAACTCATCTAATGTGGATAATGGGCTTAGTGGGTTCATAAATAATATAAAATAAACCTCTAAAATTTGTGGGTTTTAATTTTGATATTTTTAAAATTACCAAAATACCCTTTTAAGTTGTCGGTATGGCCCAAAAATGCCCCGGGACCCAAACTAAACCCCCGGCTAGTGTTTTCTGACTATTTCTACCCTTCCGGACTCGTTGGCGCACTCAAAATGACCATTCGGTTGATAAAAATAAAATTCACTTTTTAATTCAAATAATTACATTTCTGACGTGACTAACACGCGCGTCCTGACTAAATTTTCCAAATTACCGTATATCTATCTCGTGACAATTTAGGTATCATCAATCCTCATGTATTACCATAGATACTCGAAAATGCTAAACTTTTAACATCATAATCAAATACCAACTCACATCTCGTTAGTATTTATACCCGGATTAATTTCCAATTTATTCTCATTTAATTCAATTAATCCCTTAAATAAATATCAATAAAATTATGGGGTATTACACTTGTATGTTCCCACTGGGCATAAGATCACATCCCCACTTTGTTATGGCAGGTTGGGAGCGGTTTCGTATTTGAGGGTATTTTATAGGTAAGTATATACATTATTTATTTTATGATAGTAGATCTTTTAACTTGGACTTCGGGTGTTCCCCATGGGTCCTCCATGTAGTTCATTCTGAAACTGAAATTGCATGCTAACAAGCGAAACATTAACTAAAACAAAACTAGACTAACAATATTATATAGGTTATTTCATTACACTTCACACCTAACGCTCGATTCAGACCGAGTTGACTACGGGTAACCCATAATTCAAGTCAGGACATTAAAAATGGTATCAGAGCTCTAGGTTCCAAGTTCCTTTCGGGTGTGACGAGGTGAGGTCCGTATTGGATCTTTCGACGTCGCTGTGATTTGGGCCGGTCACGCTTGTTTGGTGACGGTTCATGTTCATGTCCTCGACGGTGAAGTCAAAGAGGTTAGCAGGAAAAGTAAGTTAGTTCCAAGTGGCATATGGTCAAGTTATTTATTATTGGGTCGCTTCTGAACTTTTGATTAGATATGTCAATAAATAACGAGTCTCCATGCAAGACGATAATGGTGACATTGTGGTTCTTAGTGTGAAGTGTTTGCGTTTCAACCTTTGATGGCGTAGAGTCTTTAAAGATATTGAAAGAGTGAGATGATGCCCATAGGGTAGGTGGCACAAGTTTGTGTATAATAAACTAAAGAGATTGATAGTTATAATATCATAACTGGGTAATGATAAATTGTAATTTCAAATGTATAAAATCCTTAGGTACATTGTTTGAGAATGGTCAATGTTGTGAGATGAGTAGCAGAACTCGATCCTTGGGGTAATACAATGATTTATGGTAAACACGTGAATTTGTGGAGGTTAACACTTAGGGATACGTACATTTGATTTTGGTTAAATATGATGATATCCTTGTGGGTGAGAATTTTAGTAGTTGCTGACCGGTGGATGTATCTTATGAACCATGGTTAGGTTTATGGGACACTTATGGCACGAGGTCATGTAAGTGATAATGATGAGTTGTGGTCACAAGGGAGTAAACCTTAGGTAGCCCTTCGAAGTAGTTATCGGAAGAATAATGCAACATTTTATTAATATAATATTTAGTGACACTGATAGTGTATACCAGGGGATGTACGAATCATACGTTGTGTCATGTATCCTACCAAAATCCTTAGTAGTAGTAGTAGTAGTAGTAGTAGTAGTAGTAGTAGTAGTAGTAGTAGTAGTAGTAGTAGTAGTAGTAGTAGTAGTAGTAGTAACGTTGTGTTCATTGTGACTTAACGGGAAAGTCTGTGAATTTTTCCATTTAAATTAAGAGATTGAGTGATGCATTTATAAGTGATAACTCTGTGGTGAGTACATAGTAGGTACCTTGGTTGTGGGCTTGGATCTAGTATATCTTGATTTTATGTACCCCGCCAGTGAGGTGAGTTAAGATAGTCATGATGATTTGAGGTAGCCTTGTAGTGAACCTAGATATTCTTGGTGACTTGATGTTAAGTACTAGTGTTGTGATATTTTAGAATAGGATCTCTTATGGCGTCTCTAGGGTGAGCCTTCTTTGGGGCAGTACCTGACGTCCTGTGTCCTACTTAGACTTTGGTGATATTAAAGTATAGTTTAGCGATTATAGTGTGACATTGAGAGATAAGATCCCTTATGGCATTCATAGATATGAGCCTTAGTTCTTGTAGGTAGTTACCGACGTTCTGTATCCTACCAAAGTATATAGTTGTGATTAGTTAGTAGATTAACAAGTAGTAGGATGTTTACGTTGTGAGGCAATTTAGTTGTCTCGGTTGAACAGTTATTATGAAATGAATGATCTAGCCAGGTGAGGTTGACTTCAGGTTAGTAACATGGATAAGCACGTGAAGCCGTATTGAAATTTCTTGGATATGTATACTAAGTTCTAACTAGTGAGGTGTTAGTGCGAGTGATAGACATTCCCTAATAATAACGAATTCGAGGTTTATGAGGCGATATAAAATTCGTAGTGATAAATTCAAGGTTGTGTGGCATGGGTCATAATGCGACTTGTGGTTTCTCGTAGTAGAAGTGTAGACTTTTTAGAGAGATGACTAAGTACGGTGTCATCACCCATAAAGCATTTGGGAATCATTGTTGCATTGAATTCTACATAGTAGTGGTAAATCATTGACGACTATGGTATGTTTAGGTTATGTTGATTTTAAAAGTGCTTGGAGTTAGTGCCATGAATTTTGTTTATAAGTATGTGTTGGGAAACGACCTTCGAGGATAATGTCGAAAATAGGTTGATAAGTGCTAGATTATGCACCTGGGAGACTAAGAACACGATGACGTTCATCATGGTTTTAGGGATAACCATTAGAATGGAGTGTTGGGATTGAATATAGCACTTACGTGTGTTACTTATATGGTTGGTATGGCCCTGATGAAGGAAATCATTAGGTCTTAATCGTAGGCAATGCTTGAAAGTTTGAAATACCGTCAAAATTGTTATGATTTGGGATCATATAGGATGTTGCTAAGGGTCGTAGTAGTTTTTCGCAAGTTGAATGTTTGAAACTACATGAACGTTGTGTTTCACTTAATGAGTGTGGTCCCAAAGACTTAGGTTAGCTACCGCGTATTGAAATTTTGGAGGCCTAGGTGTGATAGGTCATTAACTGAGGGTAAGTACCAAGAGTAGTGAGTTCTCCTTGTTATAGAATAGTTACAAATGGTGGAACATATAGCATTGGTTCTAAGGAGTGAAGCCTAGCGTTCAGCTTCCAAGAGGAATTGGTTGTGTATCCCGTTCGTCCGGCAAGGATGGATAATGCATAGTTAGAACCCGTCAGGATTAATGGGCCAAGCCAGGATATGTGGCAAGGCTAAGACTTTGGAAAAATATCGTTAAAGAGTTATAGGCTTCAAGGTTGCATTATAGGTTGTATGTCGTATGGCACTAGTCATTATTGGAATTGAATGTTTCCCTTTCGTGTGAAAGTCGCCTGGTTCGTTGGGTTCCTTATATCTTCTTTGATCTAGATAAAGGTAAGTTGTTTATTAGTTGTGGCTCGGGTATGGCGCTGCACAATCTCAATAGTGATGCAGATTAGTGTGACACTCCGCTTATAATAATAACGGGTGGTCAGCCCTATACTAAGATAAAACAGGAATCTCTAGTGAATCATTCTCAGCACCAACTGTCGAATAGACTCAAAAGTAACTAATCACCCAATACTAGTATAAACGGATGCCAAAATTTAAACATATAGAGCAAGCAAACCATAAACAACAAAAAAAAGTGTTCATATAAGTACAACATGTACAACAAAAGAATATACCCGAATAAGCTGTCGGGTAACAGACAATACAATATCAAGTATCTGAAATATAAGATATATACATGTACAACCCTTGGGTACACACACACCCGAGTTACAATTATCGATCCTTAACTAGATATACAAAAAAATGAGAGGAGACTATAATAAAAATTGTGCAATAGTTTTCACATGTTACAGATTCGTAGACACTGGAGCGGATAAACGTCATTGGCGCCCTTGCGGTGGGACACCTACATAATAATAGATAAAGTAAGAGAAAGGATATAAACGAGTCAGAGCCCGAGGTTGAAAAACAGTTCAGCAAGTGAATAAAAATGCATAATAATTATGAATGCACAATTTTATAATATAAAGTGGTGTTGCACTCTCTTGAGACTCAACCTTACCCCTCAACTATAGTGCACACCTAAACGTATGCTTTTTAATCTTAAGCAAGCTACCCAATTCATCTAGGGATGACTCAACCTCAAATCTACACAATTACCCCACTCGCGTATCTAATTTATCCAAAACATAATCATTTTTAATCTCATCCTAAATGATTATATAACAATTCATTACTTAATAACTTTCACTACCTATTCTCATAACATTCCACATATTATTTTCAAGTCTATATAATATCAGTCTCACTATTATGCAAGATAAATCATCGCTACCAAGTACACATACATAACACTCATAACATATGCATACTAACCATCCCTCAGAGTTTTAACTCAATAGATGAAATCTCTACAATGTTATCATCTTCCAGGGAATTACTCACATACTATCCTGGGTTACCGGCGGTTGGACTCTCACACCGACTTGGTATAAACAAAATCACAAACACATGGGAAGCGGCCATATTTCCTCACCGAAAATAAGACGAATCATACCCAAGAAGTCTTACCCCTGATAAATGTCACACAATAAATAAATAGATGTTATGTCCTAAGGACTATACGCTCCCTGCTCCTCAAGCCAGGGGCCTCACCCACATCACGCAACTTCCCATGATAGCACTAAAGGGGTATGTATACACAATAGATATATATATCATAAACACAAGATATATATATACACATCATATATATACAAACCATCTCATATCCAAATGTATATATCATTAATCACGGCTACATGTATATACACACCGTACACTAGTCGATAATCCATATAATTATTCCCAATTCATTTTATGATTCAATCACTCACTTGAACCTTTATCATCCATCTCACATATGACATAAATAGTTACCAATCCAACACTTCACAAGACACACGACCTCCCTTTACTAGCCCGTATCCATCCTTAAGAAAATTCCTATCACTACGAGAATTTACGAATGAAATCGGCATTACAACTCTCAAATATACCTCAATAATTTACCTGATGTCTCCCTAACCATCATGACATACATTATCCCACCCTTCTAACTTATACACATGTCTATCATATTATTTTAGAGGATTTTCAAGCACCCAGCCCAATTGGAAAGGAGTTCCAGAAGAATTAGGAATCTGCCACAACCGAATCGAACCGCAGATTCCCAAAACGAACCGATCTGCTACACTGATAAGGGAGAACATAACCGATTACCTTTAAAAATGAATCGGTCTGCTGCTAAAATGAACCGACCTGAGGTCTGCAACCAAACCGATCCGGCCTGTTCAGATTCTAATCCTACGAGATTTTTCCTACCTCACAAAATCTCTTTTCTACCAATTTTAACATCAAATATCAACCTAATTCTACTCCTAATCATTTTTACACCATCATAGTCATCAAATGTTAGATTTCAACACAAAAATCTAGGGTTTAACATATCTAAACAATATCAACATAATTTATCCACAAATTATGAAATAATTCACACACATAAACATTTAGCAAGTTTAATCACTTGCCTCAAAGATGTAGAGTCTAAATCTTCCTCAAAATCATGGATTTGCTCGGGATTCCCAAAGCTCCAAGGTTTTCTACTCTTCTCTCTTCTTCCTTACGTTTTCTCTCAAATGGGTTTTCTTTCCAAAATGAGATTAATTAGCTTTCTCTTAATCCTAATAACCCATTTTCTATTTAGCCCAACTTTAAATAATAATACGCACTTAAAATGACTCGTATACTCCAATACGAGTCAAACTAACTAAAATGACCCCGAAACCCAAATAAAACCCACGGGCAGTCATTTTGACTTTCTCAGCATTTTTTAGATCAACCGTGCACTCCAATTTATCATCCGAGACTCTGAATATAAAAATCATCTCCCAACCTCATATGACTCACTCAAATATGCCCCGATTGAGAAATAACTCATTTTTGCCGCTAATACTCACATACGACGTAACTGCATGCAACAAGATTATATTTACTATATCACACTAGTAAATGTACACTTCGTATAAATATTAACTCTTCTACCCAAATCAATATTTATGTTAAATCCTTGTTTTAATTCTCAATTATATTAAATCACACACACATTCTGTAATTTAATATAAAAAATAAAATAAACGAAAGTAAGGGGTATTAAAATTAGTTCAGTTGTGGTTGATACGTTACGTATATAAGTGCGCTCTTCTTCGGGAGCACCCTTGTTCTACCCTAGTATGTGTGCGCATGTGGTCTCTCACTTTTGCATATAGTTTGCATATGTTACTAAATTTCTTTATGTTAATGTGTTTCGTTGGTTGACCGGTATAACTAGTTACGAGTTGGTCGTGTATCCCGAGGTCGTGACTTGAGAATATTCAGAGAATCAGGACTCGATGTAACATTAGGTACTAGCGTTGCACTCGGTTAAGGGTTGTATGGATTGAGGATGTGATCACTCGGGTATAATTATGTTTTGATACCTAGGATGACTGTAGGTTAACATAAGGATTTTGTAGGGAATATCGCTCAAGCAGACCTATGTGAGAAGTGGTTGTTTTAGGAATCACTGATGTGTGTAATGAGAAATGTTGAGGTTGTATCAGCCTAGGCAAGGCATGATCAGACTTGTTCGAGGAAACGTAGATTGTGAACCCTAACATAAGAATGGTCTATGATAATGAGTTCATTAGTGATGATAGTATGATATTTGGTAAGTATCGATCATCTTGAGGTTTTGTTTAAATGGGCATGATTAGAATGCTTAAGAACTAGCAATAAGACTATAAAGTTCATCGCAGTTGGATTGAAAATAATGATTTATGAAGGTGAAATCTTTAGGTTCTAGACCATAGAGTCGAGCAGGTTGATGACTATGAACTTTGAGGATGAAATTTCCTAAGGAGGGAAGTTTGTAATACCCTTACCCAATGATTCGATCAAATTTTATATGAAATAGGATTGAGGAGGAGTTAATAAAAACTATAATTAAAGTGTGGGTCAAGTTGGAGAAAAATAAAGAGAATTCGTGTTTAAGGAACTTGTATCCTTTCACTTAATTTGGTGCCCCTTTTGTGATCCTGGAAGTTATGGGGGTTGATTAAAAAATATGGAAACTTAGGGCTTAATTAAGGATTTTAACGTTTAAACGAGAGTCTATCTCGTTCAAACGATAAGAAAATGTTGTTCGAATGACCAGGACGATCAGACCTACAATTTGTGCGGTCATTGTTTCAACCGTAGATTTAGATCCCCTTACCAGCTCTTGGAGTCTCGCAGTCGAGAGAAATGTTATATTTTTAGGGTTTGTGGCTTTGTTGTATATAAGAGAGAGAGAGAGAGAGAGAGAGAGACGTGAATTATTGAAAAACAAATGCAGTGCCCGCATTTGGGGGCTTCATAAGAGCTCACAGCTCTCTCCCTTTCCCCTACTGTTGTCCACCATTTTCATTTTCCAAAGAGTGTAGCAACTACACCCTCACTACTAAACATTTCCCCCATTGTTAGGTGTAACTACAAAATACAAAAGTTATTTTTTGGGGGTTTGATGGGTATTTGAAGGAGACATTTCTGGAAGAAGATGAATATATAATTGGAGGTTTTGTAGAGAATTGTTTTGGAGTTTTCTTGGAGGCAAATTGGCGGAGCTAGACAACCTCTCTGAAGGACATCTTAGAAGGTGAGGGTTTATCATCTTCCTTGATCTTTCAAGCCTTCCACTGTTTAGAGCTTCATTTGAGGTAGGATAATCTACTCTTTATGGTTAAAACACTATTTGATGTATATTGTAGTCTTGTTATTGTTGTGTATTAAGAGTAGAATTTCTATGAATAAAATGATAGGTTTTCTAGTAAAACTAAAATAGACATTTTTATGGAAAATAAAAATGTAAGAAAATATTATTTGTATGGTTTTCTAGTAAAACTGAAAACAGACGTTTTATTGAAAATAAAAATGTAAGAAAATATTATTTGTATGGTTTTCAAATAAAACTTAAAATAGACATTTTTATGGAAAATAAAAATGTAAGAAAATATTTTTTTTGTGGATTTCTAGTAAAAGGAAATAATATCATTTGTTGAGTTTAAGAAAATTAAAAGGATTTTAGGATATGAAGTCCACTTTCTTAAGTACAAAAACTTATAGTGTTTTGATAATAAATATATGGATACGTTTAAAGAAGGTTTTGTTGGGTTTAACAATGAAATAAGAAAATATATAATTTTAGTCTTCAAAGTGTGTAAAATTGGGACTAAAAGATATGATGAACATGAGATTATAAGACTACATGTTAAAATAAAAAGAAATGGTAACTTTCTCATAAAAGTAGTCTAAGTGTGAATATATTTCTTGAATAAAGAAGTAAAGAAATGTTAGTGTAGGAAATATTGATAAAAGTATTCATTAAGTTTTAATGGGTAAAAAAAATAAAAAGTTAGTAGGTAACTTAGTAATGTTGTGAAGGATTAACACTTATGGAATTAAATAAGAATTAACGGTGTAAATGTGTTTCCAATTAAGTAGAATATTACTCAAAGTGTAAAAAGGTATTAAAGGGGTTAAAAACACATAAGACGTTAGTGTGGATGACTTAATTGTGTTTTGGGGAAATTAACACATGTGAAAATGGAGTAAAAGGTGATTTTGGAAAGAAATGGGTAAAATGATAATTTTACTTAAAGTGGAACAATTTTATGAAATAAAAATGTTGGAAAGGGTGTTACACATATTGATCCTAAATGAATGTGATTTTTGGAATAAAAATCAAGGTTAAAGTGTAAAGGACATGAAATGGCAAATTTTCAAAGTGTAACACAAATAGGGTGGTAAAATTATGGATTTTAACTTCGGTCGGGTAAAAAGAAAGTGAACTAATGTGGACATTTGTAAAATATTCAAACATATAAAAAGAACTTGGATGACACCGGAATAAAGCAAGAAGGATCGGAGCCCTTGGGTGAAAAGACCTAAATCACTGGCCAAAGCATATGATGCGCATAGCCATTGGTGTAAAGCCCGTGTAACTATGGAGTATAGGAAGATTCAGAGAAAAGATAAAGGAAATATGGGACTTATCAAAAAATGGGTTGTGTGGTAAATATGTTAATACAACCTAAATTGAATGAATGTAATAGATGTTCCGGTAAAGGTGAAATAGACAAGTAAATGCGTAAATCTATTAATCTCCATAAGATATGGTAAAAGGATAAATAAGTATTTTCTAACACGATGCTTGTGTGTGTTGAAAGGGTGAGTGTTAACGAAAATACTAAAGCCTATTGAATTAAAATAAGAAAGGTAATTCCGGTAAAGGAAGGGTTCGAATAAATCAAGTAATGATTTGGAGTGTTTAATCGGGGGTGTTAAATAAAGTGAGAAATGCTAAGTATGAGTAAAGGAAGTATTTTACAAGATTGAGGTAAATTAATCTGGACAAATAAGGTTTTTCGGAAGTAAACCGATTAATGCATTAGAATATGTATTTTTCAAAGGTTTATATATATATATATATATATATATATATATATATATATATATATACATGTATATTTTCGTATGCATGTGGTTGTAGCGTGTGATTATCCTTTTTGACGTTTGTTTCTATACTGCTTGTATGTTCCCACTGAGCATAAGCTCACATCCCCGCTTTGTTACGGCAGGTTGGGAGCGGTTTTGTATTTGAGGGCGATTTATAGGTAAGTATACTTTATTTATTTTACGTTAGTAGCTCTGTTTACTTGAACTTCGGGGTGCTCTCCATAGGTCCTCCACGAAGTTCATTCTGAAACTAGAATCGCATGCTAACAAGTGAAACGTTAACTAAAATAAAATTGGACTAGCAACATTATGTGGGTTTAATCATTGCACTTCACACCTAATGCTCGATTCGGACCCGGTTGACTACGGGTAACCCATAAATTCAGATGATGGCATTACACCTAAGATACCCACTTGGGGTATGTGTCTGCTATTTATAAGTTATTATAAGAGAGTGGGACACGTGGCTCACCTTTATAGGTAAGATGAGTACACATTTTACAATTATAGTGAATGACTAATCACAAGTTAGTTATTAGCACATGGGGAAGAATATTTTTATATCTTCACCGTGTTCACATGTATCTAAACTTCTGATGCCATCCAGTCATGAAGTATATACTTATTTTGACGGTGTTAGCTAATAGTGTCAATTAACGGAGTCAAGCTGTTATGTTGACCTTAGTCGAGCAAAGCCCATTACGAGTCGACCATGTTGGTAACTCTAGTCGACCACATTGTTAACATGTAGGTGAGGCCACATGTCACCTTTTGGTTCGTCCATGGGTCATTTCATATTTATGGTATAACAATTAACAAAAAGTACAAGTCTATAAAAATTGGATTTTTCTCGTAAGACTGTTTAGATATAAATAATAATAGAAAACACATTGTCAATGACTACTGATCCATTAACATTCAGTTCTTCATTCTGAATAATTTCTCGAACTTCACCACGTGAAATAGTTAACAATGGTTTTTTGGATAGGATGATGATCGCGGTTGAACATGTCATGGCCAACACAACACCACCAATAACCATATGACCCCTAACCCCGTATTTGAAAACAATTTTACCAACAATCACTCGTATAAATCCTAAATGATCCCTTAGAATTAATTTAGCTCCACCGACATTATGAATTGGTGTGAACCTTACTACCAAATAAATAAACTTCATATATAATGAAATATTTTGGTTTAAACTACTAAGCAATCATAAGTAAGTTAATAAGGTGACATAAAGGATCATTACTTTAGGGATTACGATTGATTGAGGCATGTTGATAATTTTTGAATCTTTGTTGGTACCCCACCCTCATCAAATGCCCCACTACTAATTGCACGTAAGCAAGATGTATATCTGAACATATCGTCTATTATGGTGTGTAATGATTTCTTTCGGTGGGGTACTATTATTTCATGAGTTTGAATATATATTGGTCGATAATAATATATAATTAGAAAAAAAGATGATTTGATAAGTTGTTAAATAAAATAAAACACGGTGTAACTAAGAATCTTTAAAGTATGAACTTCAACATAATTAACTTTGCAGCATAACTTGACTAGATGAATAAATACGACAAACCCACTTGCATCCATTTTTTGAAAACCAATAGGTAACTTTTAATTTTAGGTTATTACAATATAAAGTGACAAATATCAACATTAACACCATTGCAACTCGTAGGTTAAATTGCACTTAGTGATGATTGTTAAGTGTAATTGCTATTTTCATGGAAATAGTCAGGTCTCGATAAAGAAACCAATCTAGGTTGGATTGTCTGTTAGCCGTAATACAATATCTGACACTTAACTCCACTGAATATATCTTCTCAACGATTATAACTACTAGGTCGATTGGATAATCCAGTGTGGGTATTTCCTTGACCACGTGAAACAACATGCCAAAATTCACTAAAGACCTCTACCCAAAATTTATTTTTTTGGTACCATACCATGATGTGTCCAGACCAGTTTATGCGCACCTCGACTAATCCCCATTCACGATTCGTGGCTTCCAGTGGCCAAGCATTATTTTAACAGTGCCGGGTGAAAGAAAATTTGACATTATATATAGACGTAGCACATATGGGTTTGAGGATTACCTTATTTGCGGAATGTAAACCTCTGTCTAACATCGAGAAATCTGATAAGCATTCTTGTTCTTCCTCCGTGTACGCTTTGCGACACGTGAATGTCTAGGTTGGCTTAGAAAGTTGCCCCTTTGATCTTCACGATCACACATCCAAAGTTCTTAGATGATGAACAAATAGAGAGAGAGACCCACGAAATTTTGAAGAGAGAGAAAGTGCAGGAGGAGAGAGAAAATTAGATCAATACCAAATTGATCGTCTATTGATGCACACCCATATTTGACTCTCCTAATAGATATATATATTATAAAAACATAAGAGTCCTAAACCAACTAAAGTTGTACTCTAATTATCTAATATATTTATCTAATATAATAATTAATTATTCGATACAAAATGGATAATTCATATCTATCGTGTACGGATATCGGATCCGGGTAAAAACTCGACCCATATATTAACACCATGGATCAAACTGGGAACCAAACTTAATCCACTCTCGAGACTGTCACAATGACAGTTTTATATCACTGGACCAAAAGACTTGATTTCTTTCCAAAATTTATTAAAAGATTCTTTGCTTACATTATCCGGTAACTCGTCACATATAAGAAATATATTATGATCAAATTTAACGAGATGTAGTATATGCTGAACAAATGTCAAATGTAAAAAAAAAAGATTTGTCCGTGATCGCCGGGGGACGTCAAAACAAACCAAGGTACTCCAAGGTTACCTTAGATTTGGCCAGTTACGATTAGATTAGAATCATTGAGACTGTTTATTATCAATGGCTGATAACGATTGATGAACGTCATGATCGTTGTATAAGAAATCTAGTACCTACTATGTGTCGCAAATCCACGGGTAGTGATTAAATAAAATTTATTAGTGATGGAGGATAACTCATTCCATAACTTTCTAACTTGAGTGATTTGAAAATATTTACATATAGTAAGCTTATTTGATCGTGATCCTGAATAAATCTATATACCTTTCTTCTTACTGCTTACACAAGAGTATTATAAAAATCTAAGTACATATAACACAACAATAATGATTCTTGTTGACTGGCATGGAGACATTTCCATGGCATGCCTTTATCTTACATGTAGTTCTAATCAGCTAAAAGGGAAGGGTGATATTGGAATAACTAACCCACTACAACACGTAGTTAAAGACAATTATGGCATGTATGGTTAGACTGAATGCTCGTTCGAATTATTTAGTATATAAAGATACATACAAGTAGAAATAAAGATATATAACAATAACTTAATTAACGAAAGGAATCACAATACGTATGAAAATTAAGAGATGTTCAAATACCCCACCGTAGGTAGAGGGCACTTATGAATTCGTTGAATAAATAGGATGGTTCATCACGGATGTCCCTGCACCTAGGGAATTTTTGTCACAACCTTTCCCACGAGTCCTCGTTATGAACAAAAAACTTTAAGTTCTCGCCATCCCAACCACATCCTCCAACGGTCATTATCTGATGATAAAAATCTAGTTTGTGCTTCAGGATCATCCACCGATGTTGAAAATCATGGAGATGTCTCCGAAGGGGACCATATCAGGTCGTATTCCTCCAATTGCTAGCCACATTCCTTAAACCATTTGGGTATGCTTATCATATAGGATGTTCGTCAGTTACAAGAATAAGTAATAATCCTCACCATTCTAGGGTGTTTATTATAATGACCAATTAAACTTCATAACAAGAATGATGATTAATCGAGAGAGAGAAAAGAATTGAACTGGTAGAGAGAGAGAAAAGAACTGAACTCCATTTCTCAGAAAATAAAAAATTATAGTTGTGATTTAGATGACAGCTATTTATAGACCACTAACCATCTAACTAACTAATAAACTAAACAACTAATTACTACTCAGCTTATAACAGAAAAATAATTAAAAATAAAACTAACATTCTTTAATACTCCCCCTCAAGATGGAGTATGTATATTGTGTATACCCATCTTGCTTAATCGAAAATGAAAAGAGAAAGATGAAAGGGGTTTTGTAAGCAAATCTGCAAGCTGAGAAGCACTATTGATATGCATTATTCTAACAGTCCCTGGTTGAATCTTCTCACGTACAACATGGCAATCTATGTCAATATTTTTAGTACGTTCATGAAAAACTGGATTTGCTGCTATATGAAGTGCTGATTTACTATCACAAAATAACAAGGCTACTCTAAGATGTGGAGTACTAAGATCTTTTAAAATCTGTAGTAGCCAAGTTATCTCACACACAGTACAGGTCAAGCATTTATACTCTGCTTCTGCTGAACTTCGAGATACTGTAGATTGCTTCTTTGATTTCCATGAGATAAGTGAACTTCCAACAAAAATGCAAAAACCATAAACTAGTCTCCTTGTGTCTGAACATGAAGCCCAATATGAATTTGCAAAAGTTTTGATGTGTAAAGGAGAATAAGAAGAATATAACAATCCTTGTCCTGGTGAGTTCTTGAGATATTATAGAATTCTTTGAGCTTCTTACAAATGAGGTTTTCTGGGCTGAGAGAAATATTGACTGAGTTTATGTACTGGGAAGGTAATATCTGGCCTTGTGATTGTTAAATATAACAATCTACCAATAATTCTTTTGTATGAAGTAGGATCATTCAATAACTCACCATTTGCAGCATCCAACTTGCAATTTTGTTCCATAGGACTTCTAACTGGCTTAGCTCCTACATAAACTGTATCATGTAATAGATCTAGTATGTATTTTCTTTGACATAAGTAAATACCAGAAGTAGACCTAGAAACCTCCAATCCAAGGAAGAACTTAAGAGGTCCGAAGTCCTTGAGTTTGAATTTCTAAACTAGCTATTTCTTGAGATCATTAACTGAAGAAGAATCATTGCTTGCTACGATTATGTCATCAACATAAGCAAGTAAAGCAAGTAAAGAATTTGATTATGTCTTGGTGAAAAGAGAATAATCTGATTTCGATTGAACAAATCCATAGCTCAACAAGGTGTTTGAGAATTTTGCAAACCACTGCCTACTAGCGTGCTTCAAACCATAAAGAGATTTATTGAGTTTGCACACTAAACTCTCCCCCTTGCTGCAAGAACCTGCGGGAGCAATAAAACCAGGTGGTGGCAGTATATAAACCTCCTCATGAAGATCCCCATGTAAGAATTAATTGTTAACATACAATTGAGTCAAAGTCTAATTATTTACAGCTGCAAGAGCAAGGCTATGACTAATTTTACTACAGGTGAAAAGGTTTCATAATAATCTAACCCTTCTTGTTGAGTATATCCCTTAGCCACCAAACGTGCCTTATACCTTTCTATGGAACCATCTGAGTTGTATTTTATCTTCTAAACCCACTTACAACCTATGGGTTATTTGTTAGGAGGTAAATAAGTAAGAGTCCGGGTTTGATTATTTTGTAACGCCTCTATTTTAGATTACATAGCATCTTGCCAATGTTTAGGTTGCATAGCTTAAGAGTAGTATTGAGGTTCAAAAGTAAAGGTAATAGATTCTATGAAGGCTTTATGAGAATCGGACAATCTCAAATAACCAATATGATTAGACAAGTCATATGGACTTCCTAGAAGAGGAGAAGGAACAAGATTACACTGATAATCTGTCAAATAAGAATGAGGTAATTCTATCAGTTCTTCTGAGAGGAAGGGAATTTGAGGAAGTAGAATCTTCAAGAGAAGGAGAAGAAACTTCATCAGGGGGAACACATTAAGGATTAAGAGAGTCAAAAAAATAATCTAAAGCAGATTGAAAAGGAATAGGAAAAGAAATGGAATCTTTGGCAGGAAGAGGAAGAGACAAATCTGAAATAGGTGAAGGAGTGGAGGTTGAAGAATAAGGGAATATATTCTCATAGAAACAAACATCTCTAGAAATAAAGAAATTCCCCTTATCCAAATCATATAATTTGTAACCTTTGACACCAAAAGGATATCCTACAAAAACACATTTCCTTGCCCTTGGATCAAATTTGGTTCTATTTCTGGACAAGGTTAAAGCATAGGTTAGGCAACCAAAGATTTTAAGATGAGAAAAAGAAGGAAGTTTCTGAAAAAGAAGTTTAAAAGGACTTTATGAAGATTAGGAGTAGGTATCCTATTTATTAAATGAGTGGCAGTTAACACAGAATCTCCCAAAAATGGAAGAGGTAAATGAGATTGAAACATAAGTGCCCTCGCCACATTCAACATGTGTTGATGCTTCCTTTCAACCACAAAATTTTGTTGAGGTGTCTCAACACAAGAAGTTTCGTGAAAAATCCCATTTTTAGTATAAAAATCCCTCATAGCAAAATTTTCCCTATTATCAGTCCTTACACACTTGATAACTTTCTGAAATTGAGTCTCGACCATTTTAAAAATTATTGTAATAAAGATCTGGTTTTAGATTTGGATTTCATAAGGTAGACCCAAGTGCATCTACTATAATCATCTGCAATAGTTAAGAAATATTTAAAGCCATCAAAAGTAGGAGTACTGAAATAACCCCAAATATCACAATGAATCCTTTCAAACCAAATAGTTGATCTATGAGGATTAGAAGGAAAAGGTAGTTTCATATGTTTTGCAAGAGGACAAATTTCACAATGAGACATTTTGTCAATATTCTGCAAATTAGGAATATAAGATTTCAGTAATTGCAATCTTGAATTACAAGGGTGTCCCAACCTAGAATGCCAGAGTACATCATTATTCAAAGAAGAAGAAAAAGAAGAGTGAACTAAAGGCAGAGAGACACCAAAATTATTTTTGGAAGTTTCAAAAATGTAGAGACCATGTTGCCTTTTACCCAGTACAATCATCCTCCATTGGGAGAGGTCCTGGATCAAGCAATAGTCATTCAGAAAAACACAACAACACTTGAGTGTGGAACAAATCTTTTGAACAGGAATAAGATTGAAAATAAAATTTGGAACATAAAGTACTTTAGATAAAAGAATAGATTGTGAGAGATGAATGTCACCAATATGTGTGACATTCACAGAAGTTCCATTTAGTAGTTTGACAAAGAAGTTTAAGACAGATATAGGATTGATAAGAGAAGAAAAATTGTTAGTTATGTGGTCAGATGCACCTGAGTCAATAATCCAAAAATCTAAACATAACCTAGACTTTTTATCAAAAGTTACGGAGGAAGAACAAATGGCTTCACTTGAGAAATTTGGTTAAAAACCAACTGCAGAATTGCTGACTAATGCTTCAGTTTCAGGATTCTTTTGCATCATATGATTATTTAACCAATTAATCAACTGCTGCATCTGAGTCTGACTGATAGGCATTTATGAATTAGTTTCTTGCCCTAACATACTTTGATTTTCCATAGAAGCCTTCCCTCCATTATGTTCATTATAATTCTTTCGTTTAAGAACATAGCCTGGTGGATGCCCATGCAATTTGAAACATTTTTCAATTACATGTCCTACTCCTCCACAATGTGCACAAATAGGTTTATTTTTCTTCTGAAATTTATTTCCACCAACATTGGAAGAAAACATCACAGAATCTATATTAGGTTGAGCCCCTACAACAACTGGATCCATATTATGTTTGGCCACAAAATCCATGGATCTCATACGTGATTTTGTTTCTCCAACAAAAATCCTTTGTTTCTCTTATTACAACACCATTGAGAAAACCTTATTAATGGCTGGAACTGGGTCCATCAAGAGGATTTGACCTCTAACTGCAGCAAAAGAATCATTCAATCCCATTAGGAATTGCATAATGTGTTCCTGTCGACTGTACTCCTCCATAGTCTTATAGCATCCACATGAACAGATTATTCCACAAGAACAAGTTGGAATTGGTTGATAATTTTGCAATTCATCCCAAAGTCATTTCATGGTTGTATAGTAGGTACTAACATAATTTTGTTCCTATTTCAAATTAACTATAGATTTCTTCAATTCAAAAATACTCATGCCATTACCTTAAGAAAATCTCTCTTTCAAGTCAATCCAAGCTTCTCTAGCAGTCTCATTATACATGATACTAGCTGCGATTTCTTTAGAAACCGAATTTAAGATCCAAGATGTTACCATATTGTTGCATCGAAACCAAACTACATAAATTTCATCTGAAATTTGAGGTTTCTGTATTTATCCAGTTACAAACCCTAATTTATTCTTGGCACTGAGTCCCATGAGCATCGATCAACACCAGGAATTATAATTCTCACCATTAAGAGTCTGAGAAACAATAATTAAACCTGGATTGTCTCCATGATGCAGAAAGTATGGTGAAGATGAATTATCTTCAACTGATACAGATCGAGTTTGAGATCGTGATTGTTCTTCAGAAACCATGATTCAAGTAATCAACCAGATACAGAAAGAAAAACATAATTTATTTTTGAAGAAAAAGAACTACAATCAATCGCATAGGATAAATCAAATGAAAAATTGAGGAAGAAGATGTTGGATTTAAGCTCTGATACCATAACAAGTATAATGATTAATCGAGAAGGAGAAAATAATTGAACTGGTAGAGAGAGAGAGAAGAGAACTGAACTCCATTTCTTAGAAAATAAAAAATTACAGTTGTGATTTAGACGACAGCTTTTTATAGACCACTAACCATCTAACTAACTAACAAACTAAACAACTAATTACAACTCAGCTTATAACAGAAAAATAATTAAAAATAAAACTAACATTGTTTAATACTTCAAGTGGAAATTGTATGTGTAGAGATGCATCAGTCTCTGATAACTATAGATAGGCTTTAATTTTTTTTTAAATATCCTAAGGTAGTCTTGGTGTTTTGTTTTCCATATGTTTTGTCTAATCACCTCATGCATGCATGTCATGCGTAGTTCCGTACAGTGCAAAAAATCCCTTTGGTTAAGTGAAGAACTTTGGGAGGTTGATGGGGTTTGTATCATGCATGGTTCAAAGTCTCGGTATCAGTCCCGGTATCGGTCATTCGATTTTCAACTCAGTTGCGGTATCGGTCACGGTATCGGGCGATACGAAAAGATACACTATTTAGAGAGCGCAAAAACTTCTGGAAAAAATCTATAAAATTTTTAAAAAATACGATTAACAATATGGACCAATCAGATAAGTTTAAAACTATATTTTGATATGCATAACATTGTATAATTGATTATATTGACGTGCTGCGAACTTGCCAGATTTAATGTTCCATAATAAATCAATGTTTAATTTCACGGAGGATACAAATATTATGTTTTTACAAAGAAAAACAAATGTTACTTTTTTAGTAAGAGGATAATTTTTTTTTACAAAGAGGATACAACTATTATATTCTTAGTATTATTCTTAGTAAGAGGATACAAATGTGTTTTGTAAGTATGTTAATTTTTTCTAAAACGATAGAAATATTTCTTTTTTAGTATTGTTATTTTTTTACAAATAGTGATTTTGACAAAACACTACATTTTTTTTTTACAATCGTTTTTTTACAAAAGGGATGCAATAGCTATTTTCTTACAAAAAATTATGCAAATGTTATTTTTTTATAAAGGAATGTAAATGTTATTTTATTTTTTTGTTGTTGGGTTGCAAATGTTTTATTCAAATTGATGGAAATGTTATTTTTTTGCAAAGAGGATGCAAATATTTTTTTAACTTGTGTTGCAAATGTTATTTTTATATAAAGTATGAAAATATTATTTTTACATTTGTTTAGAGGATACAAATATTATTTTTACAATAATTACAGTTGTATATTTGTTTGTAAAAGAATAACATTTACGTTTTTTTTATAAATAATAAGATATTATAAAATAACATTGGGAAAATTATTATAAAAAATAATAAATAACATTTGGATCATTTGCATTCTTTAAAAAAATAAAATCGGCACATATTCAACGCATTAAATTAAACCCACACGATGACTAAATAACCCACACACACAGCACACTAAATTAAAAAAAACAATTAGCATTTCGTAACCCCCCAAAAAAATCACGCTTACCAACATAACACTGGAGAGAGAGAGAGAGAGAGAGAGAGAGATGCTTAGTAACTTATACCATCTCGGCTGATATATCACCGATATGGATCGATACTATTGTGATATCGTCGATATGGCCTGATTCTACTGCGATATCGTCGATATGGGCCAATCATACTGCTATATCATCGATACTATCGAGAAATTACCGATATAGGGTTGATTCACATTAATAATTGAAAACTCAACTCATAATTCAGAATTGGATCGGAGGGCACGAATACCTAGTCAACTCGACCGTATCGTCGCGGTATCATCCTTGACTTTTAACCATTGTCAACATTTGCATGTGGTTTACTTTCATACAGATGTTGCACTGTACAAAAGGCTGGAGCAATTATAATGGGTGGTCATATCAGTTCTCATATCATGTAAATAAGGTTAGCTAGAATCCAAGAACAAGTGTGGTCAAGTCTATTTTTTATCATCGAGTATTTTGGACATATAGATCCTATAATGGACAAAAAATTGTGTAGAGATACATCCATAACTGATAAATACGAAAGGGTTACCAAAAAAAATGATAAATATGAAGAGGCTTAAAGTTTTAAATGAAGAACTTGGGTAAATTTTGTGCGGTCTTTTCTATTAGAGTGTGTTTTGTCACCTCGTGCCTACATGTCAGACCAACTTTGGTGTAGTGCGAAAAATTCATGTGGTTGTGTTAAGAACTTTTGGAGCTTTATGAGGGCTATATCATATCTGAGGTCTATATCATATCGAGCATCAGGATAAGTATCTTTACGGAAAGAAAAGTGGTAGCATTCATGAGAAATCTGCTTTCGCAATGGTAAAATAAAGCAATTTATTAAAGCAGTTTCAACGTTCGTATGAATTAATCTATACTTTTTTATAAATAACATTTTTTCGTATTAATTATTACGAATTAATGTTGTTAGTAGGAATTCAAATATTCAATATAATTGATTATTTATATCTTATACTAATTTTCTATGAATTTCAGAAGTTCGTAAGAATTTCTATGGACAAATGAAGTTCGTAGGAACATTTGCAAATTCAGTAGCCCTTCGGTAAATTTAGAGAACCACTATCTATTCTTCTACAAAATTTGTCAAATTCAACCACCACTACAACCCTCAAAATTTATAAATCTACAATTTTTGTTGGATTTTATCATCCCATTACGGATGATCTCAGCATTAGCATGGGGTTTGATATCATACGAATGATATATGTATAAAAGTCTAGAGCCATTATAATGTGTGGTAAATTTCATTTTGGGGGCATTAAACTTTTGGACATATGCAAATTATAATGGATAAATTATTCTGGAGAAAATTGTATTTATTACCCTATATCTAAGTTTAATAAATAAATTAGCATGCAACCCATGCGATACGAGGGAGCTTATCAATAATATTTGTAAACTAATTATTATAAAAATTATATTCATCAACCACTTTTAGAATCTAATGTCACATATAATGTTAATAAGAGTATATAAATTGTCATCTTTTGAGATTGTGATAATTACGATAATATATGTTTTAATCTCATTTCCAAAGTCTTACTAACACATTCACCCCCATATTCTCTATATTATTATAAGTCTCGTAACCATGCATAAACGTGTCCAAACCATCTTCTTCATTTACGAAAAGAATTACACTTTTCTCATAATATTACATGAAGTACCAATAACTAATAACTTGGCACCAACAACAAATGAATTTTTTTAATTTGGAATTACCTGTGCACCCTTTTTTCTTTCCATATCACATATCACCAAGTAAGTATATTACCTTAAACTGTTTTTAAATTAATTCATTATATATAGCAAATTTTTAATGTGTGTTACTCAAATAAAGTCCACATTATATCAAAACAATTTCTATGCTAAAATATACAGAATTAAGTATTTTAATATATACATATAACTTACTCCAAATATCATAGGGAAGATCTTCGATAAACATATATTTACCATTTTTTTGTATCTTCATAGCATATTCAAGTCCACAGTACTTATTGATCTCAGTGTATTCACATGAAGAATGATGTATTATAATTAGATATAAAACCAACATAATCCCATCATTAGATTACCACACCATATAAAATGAATGGAAAAAAAAATGAAATTGTAAGAATTTGAATATTCTTCATTAAGATTAACAATAAAAATATAAATAAAATTCCAATTAATTATAGTAGTGGTTGTGATATAAGAAAAAAGAAACTAAAAGAGGCACAATGAAGAATGTGACAATTTTTTATTGAAAACTGCCTTATTTTTTAAAAAGGCGTATAAAATTGTTTATGAATGACAATTTATTCCACCTTTAAAAGTATTATTTAAATTTAAAATACAAATATCTGATTTCATCTTTATCACATATGCTAATACTTATCCGTGTTTTTTAAAAATATTTTATTAAATTGGATTTTGAATTTCTCTTTGCAGCAATAAAAATCAATGAAAAAATGAACTATAATTATTTATTTTTTGAAAATCTCCAAATCATATTTTGAAATTTTCTATGCAGCAATAGAAATAAAGAAGAAATGGATGCAATGATTTATTTTATTGCCATGTTTTATTCTAGAAATCAAAAACCCGACAATAGAAATAAAGAAGAAGGAACAAATTGTCATCTGTAAAAAAATTATCAATCGAGAATCTACTCAGATCAGGAACTTTTATACCTGATCATAATAGTAATTAAAGGGACAATTAGGAGATACAGAGGGTTGAGACTTAGGACCTAAAAGGATAGGGAGAGATAAAGTCACTGGTAAGTTCTTTTTTAAACAAAGTGACATTTTCGAAAACATCCATAATGCTTAAAGGGACTATTGTATTTGGTTTAATAGAGTGACACTTGTAAAAACGTGAGTATGTGACACCCCGCCTAATTAAATATCGGGCAATCACTCCTTTATTAAATTAAAATCAAGGTGAATAGTTGGTTCATTCTTAGCATCACTGTCGTAAAAATACTTTTCCAATTTAAACACCCTAAATAATTAAGCTAAGTGTCAAAACCATTTAAAACCTTATTCTCATTTTATTAAATCCGGTTATAAAACCTTAAACCATTAACATCTAAAGAGTCACACATTAAGAATAAAAATAGAATTGAACATACACGAATTTAATCATCAATAATAAATCCCAACATTTACAACACTAAAGGAAAACATCCTGACAGTAATAAATCCCGAAATAAAGGTACTGAAAGTAAAAATTTCAATCTCTAACAATACCAACTAAATAATAGAAAGAGGGCGACACATGCCCCTGCTGGATAAAACTGAACTAGGAGTAGAATCAAATGGATGAAGTCGTCTAAACAACAGGCCTGCAACTCCCACCTAAGCTGCAGCGCGTTCCTGCCAAAGGACCCTATGCAAGACGCCCCTGTGGCTGGGCACCTGTAATATATACATATATATATACAAGAGAGAAAGAGAAATAGAAACGGGTCAGAGCCCGATAGTGTATATGATTTAAAAATTCGTTTAGCAAGTATTTAAATTGATTACAAGCTAATGCAACAACATATTAGTGCGACACTCTCTTGAGAAAATCTCACCTCTCTTCTAATGTGCACACCTATCGCACTAACCTTCCCAATGGTCTATCTTGTCATATACCACACTATCTTTCCCCAATGATTTAACTTATCTTAGGTTATTCGCAGGATTTACAACAGAACAACACAAGTATTTAAAACGTAAGATTTCAATTTGTAACCAAGGTTCCCCTTTTAACTTTATTAATCAATAAAGTTTTCCAGTGTCATATTATACTTTCTCAAAACAATTATTTATAATTTGAGTCATCAACCATGTCCTACATATCAAATCACAATAGGCAGTTCCAGATTTCAGAATTTCATATATATATTAACAACTCGTATAATATATATATCATAACAGCACCTCACATAAAAACTATGGTGCGGGCATACTCTGCTATCCAATCCCCGTATCAATCGTACTAAAGGGAATACAAGTTCGGAATCACTCTCGAACTGTATAAATACATACACAAACAATATTGAGGCGAAGCATAGTTTCCAAGTCCAAGAGGTCAGTACATACCCTCACGTTTCTTAGGACCGTGACTACCGATTCGATAGCCTGTACCTAGGATTCCTATCTTCTAGGGTATGAGTCAATATCCCCCATAAGGCACACGAGATAAGATCGTCCCAGCGCGGTAACCTCAGGGATAGCACACTACACCAAAATGGGTAAATTGTCACCTTTCACCCGGCCAGCCTTGTCAAGGTCATTGACCGTGACAAAAAACACGCGTTTTATGTCACGGTCATTGACCTTGACACGACCGTGATAACTAATTGTCACGGTCAATGACCGTGACAAGCCCGTGACAAATTTAGTTGTCACGGACTTGTCACGGTCAATGACCTTGACACGACCGTGACAACTTTTCCAGCAAAAACCCTTTCTCCCTTCTTTTTTCCCTCCCACCGTTCCCTCCCTCTCTCTCTCTCTCTCTCTCAACGCTGATCTCTCTCTCTCTCTCTCTCTTCCATTTATATATATATTTGTGTGTATATTTATGTGTGTATGTGTATATATATATATGTGTGTATATGTGTGCGTGTGTGGGGGGTGGGGCAGGGTGGGGGTAGGGGGTGGGGAGGGGTGGGGCAGGGTGGGGGAGGGGGCAGGAGGTGGGGTGGGTGGGGTGTGTGTGTGTGTGTGGTGGTGTGTGGTGGGGGGAGGGGTGGTGGAGGGGGGGAGGGGGTGGTGGAGGGGGGCAGGGGGTGGGTGGGGTGGGGTGTGTGTGTGTGTGTGGTGGTGTGTGGTGGGGGAGGGGGTGGTGGAGGGGGGCAGGGGGTGGGGTGGGGTGGGGTGTGTGGGACTATGCATAAAGAAGTACCACAATATCTTAATGTTAGGGTTTGACACTGAGAAACTTATGGTATAAAGGTATTGAAAAGAAATCATCATATACTAAGAAAATTGACAAATTAAAGTTAGATAAATCAAGGACTAATGGTGGTCCATATTTCAGTTTGGAAATGTAAGATCTACCGCATCTGAATCTAGGAAGAAATGACACTGAGAAACTTATGGTATAAACAATTAAAAAAATGGGCGTATGTCGCCTATTTGTGAGCATATGATATTCTTTAGTAAAAGGCGAAATAGTAGTTCATTGTGTACTCATTGTGTGGCTGCATCAATCTACAATACACTACATAACTAAAAGTTCAATAAAAAAAAGCCGAGGACTTGCTTTATCTACACATAAGCATGATATATACTCCAAACAACTGATCTCTTTATTTATCTACACATAAGCAATGAACAATGGTTAACCTTAAAACTAAAATAAACAGAGTATAACTTGATAAACCCAGTACCAAATAATTATTTTTAAAATTCCGCACCTGATCATAAAAACTAAAGTAAGAGTGAGACAAATACAAACAAAAGATACAATCATGTCTCCCTTTAGATTCCAACATTTATTTCCATGCACACAAATACACACATTTCAAACTCGTGAAAAAACTACAAAAAGTGCAACATAATGCATATGTTAAGTGAAAAATATAGTCATAACTTGTGCTTATGGAACTATTTTAGTTGGTGCACAAACTAACGGTCAAAGTAATAGTATATAATTCCAACATTTCAAACTACTTGAACATCACAAATGGATACGAACTTAAAATATAAATTGAGATAACCTTAGAATCTAATTAGGCTAAAAATATAATAGCATCAACTAACATATATACACAACACTAAAAGTAGACATCAATTTTATAAATAATTGATAATAGTTGGATAATAATTGGATAATAAACATCGGGAGGGGGTGGGGGTGGGGGTGGGTGGGGTTTTGAATATTATTTACATTCAAAATAAATAATTGATAATAGTTGGATAATAATTGGATAATAATTGATATTTTCATTCAAAATAAATATTTCATTCAAAAATATTGGATAATAATTGATATTTTCATTTAAATTGATAATAATTTTATTCATGAAATTAATTCAATTAGGTAAAACCCATGATAATGAAATTTATGCTACAATTATAATTATCTCATGTCATAATTTTATTAAAAAACAATATATGTAGTTGTCACGGTCGTGGTGGGGGGAGGGGGTGGGGGTGGGGTGGGTAGGGGTGGGGTGTGTGTGTGTGTGTGTGTGTGTGTGTGTGTGCGTAGGTGCGTAGGTGTGCGTGTGTGTGTGACGGTGGGTGGGGGTGGGGGTGGGGGTGGGGTACCCATTTAATAACTCTTTAAATATTTGGAAAAAACATAATATTACAAAATTGAAACGAAATGGTATTGACGGAACTTACACATACGTTATAATATAGACGGAACATTTTTTATCTGTACTATTAATTCAATTAATTCAATTAGGTAAAACGAAATGTGTACTATTAACATTTTTTTTTATCTGTACTAATAACATTTTTTTTACAGCAAAAATGTCTCCTTCAGATGTTAAGGCGAAGATGATGATGTTGTTTATGATGATGTCGTCTGGGTTCGGTGGTAGCGGAGGCGACGAGGGCTCCTCCGCCCCTAGGCTCCCCAAATATGAAAAATTTGGGATTACCGTCGAAAACAAGTCGGAGCTTTTAGCGAGATCTCTCGAGCTGCTAAAGACGTTCATCGGCCCGGGGTTTATGAGTTGGAAGGAGGTGCCGTATGAGCTCAAGTTAGCTGTTTGGGCGGCACTACTGGTAATATTTATATGAATATTTCAATTTATATTTATATTTATATTTATATTTATATTTATATTTATATTTATATTTATATTTATATTTATATTTATATTTATTCGCAACTAACATTGTATTTGTTGGACAGGAACAATTCAACTTGGATCCAAAGCTACGCGATTCCATCTTGGAGCAGTTGAGGGAGCAACACAAGACGTGGAAGAAAAATATGCGGACACGGTACTTTGGAAAAACACGAGAGTCCATTTTACAATGGCGCGGATCCGTCCCGCCCAAGGAGCCGATCTCATTGGCACAATGGCAAAAGTTCATTGACAATGAGATCGAGGATCGACAATTGGCATCTCGCCAATCGGGGAGGGAAAATCGGGCTAAAAAGACGGACGTGCACTACTCCGGCCGGACCTCTTACGCTGAGGTGGAGCATAGGATGCAGGTAAGATTTAATTTATCTATAACTACAGAAATATATTATTGGATATTATTTTACTTTGCGGGGCCGATACTAATTTTACTTTACTTTATTTTATTTCAGGGGGTAGGGAGTGGGCCAGGGGGTAAACCACATAGGCTCGATACTTATGTGGCTCTTCGGACGAAGAAGGGTAAGGACAAGGAGGTATCCCCGAGCGTCGCGGCCATGATTGTAAGTAATCCGACAGTTTAATTATTGTTAATTACGTTATAATTTTTTAGTTTACTTATTTTACTAATCATGTGCTTTTTGTCATTTCAGGAAAAGCTTAAGGAAGTGCATGAGTCGCAGTCTGATGCCGACAAGGCATCTTTGTCCACAGACGCACTCAGCCAAGTGCTTGGCTCTGATCGCAAAGGGAGGACAAGGGGAGTGAGCTCGCGGGTGGCCAAATCTAGGATCATCGGATTGGAGACAAGCGACACCGGGTTGGCTCGAAAGGTGGATTCACACGACGCGAAGCTGTCCCGTTTGGAGGCGACGGTCCAAGATATGTATGCATTCATGAAGCGTACGTTGGGTGGAGACCGTAAAGGGAAAGGGAAAGGGAAGGAGAAGGCGGTGGAGGAGGAGGTGCGGGAGGACAAGGCGCAGGATGACGAGGATGTGGACCTCGCTGCTTCATCACCGACACGTTCGTACTTCGACAATCCACTTCCCTATTTGACGCCCTCCAACAGACCATTGTCGAAAATTGGTTGGCCGAGCGTGTTCATATTGGACGTATTTGATGGCCAGCGGATAGGGCGGGGGTTGAGGGACCCGAATATCGTCGAGGGTGGAATAGTCCATGGACGTGTGCTTCAAGAGATGGAGTCCAGGGTGCTCGTCACACATGTCATACCTGGGAAGGAGAACTCCCTATTGTGGTTGCACGAACAATGCGGCACGACGTATATTAGTGGGTGCGTCAATTCGTATGTCGTGTGGCCTACTCACCTCCTCAGTTTTATCTAAGACATGTAGTAACATTATTTTTAAGTTTGTCCATTTTAATTATATTTGGATTATATCGTCATGTATATTGTTTTTACTTTGAATATTTGGATTATATCGTCATGAATATATATTTGCATTATCTTTAGTTTGTGTTGGATATATGATGTTTGGAACATGTACAACGTTGCTATAACAGGTACAAATATACTGCTGGGCAGTGGCGGTGGCCATACTGCCCAGCAGATTTTTTTTAAATTCTGCCCAGAATTGTCACGGTCATTGACCGTGACAAGTCCGTGACAAAAGTTGTCATTGACCGTGACAATTATGGGAAAGAGGGGTCACGGTTTTGTCACGGTTTATAACCATGACAAACGTGTCACGGTCATTGACCTTGACACGATCGTGACACAAAATGCGAGTTTTGTGTCAAGGTCAATGACCGTGACACGACCGTGACAAAAAAAGTTATCTCGCCTCGAAATGTCACGGTCATTGACCTTGACAAGTTGGATTTATCAAGGTCAA
Source organism: Sambucus nigra (assembly GCA_949130495.1). Lineage (NCBI taxonomy): Eukaryota > Viridiplantae > Streptophyta > Magnoliopsida > Dipsacales > Adoxaceae > Sambucus > Sambucus nigra. The sequence continues at coordinate 264,538,809 of OX422215.1, read as the reverse complement.
TGACCTTGACAAATGGGCAGATTTGGTGTAGTGGCAAGTAGCGCGGGCATGATTTTCACAAGTATATAATATATGCATACACAGTCATATAAATATACCACTTTTATTATATCAATTTAGGTTTATCCCATAACCCACATTCACAACATTTATCCTTATTTTCCCATTATTATATATCAAGTATAATGGTTCGTTTCTAACTTTAATTCGAAGGGTTTTTCCAACTTACTACGTGATTGGACATAAATATTGTATATTTTTCCCCCTAATTTCTGTGCATTTGTGAACCCGAGTGATGTAACCTATATGGATTTAACGCACATTTATGCTACTAATCTTCGTTGGCAAGTATTTCGTGTTTCATGCTTCTCCTATTGGTTTTACAGGTTAATTATGCAAGCAGCGCAAAAGAGAAAGCGAGACAATGAAAGAAAAGCTAGGAAGGCAAGTTCAAGGGCATTTTGGTAATTCTATAGCCATATCCCGAAGTAGGAGTCAACTGGAAAGTTGAAGAGATCGGAACAACGAGAACACAGGAAGAAACGGCACCCAAATCCGAGCTACGGTTGATGAGTTATGACCCGTTGAAGTTGAAGAAAAATCCAAGGAAGAAAGGAAAGAAAACAAGAAAAAAATTCTAAGTGTTGAATGGAAGAAAAAGCACCCCAGACCAACAAACATTCGCGAACCCAGGGGCGAATCGGTTCGGGGTACATGCGAACCGGTTCGGGGGGCCTGATGCGCGAATTTGCCTCCTTTATTCTGATTGACTCTAAGGTTTCCTTCTTATACAACAGCAAAATTTCGTGGTTTAATCCTCTACATCACAAAAGGTTTCCAGAATATCATTTAAGTCATCACTACATGCAATTTCCTATCTCAAATTGGGTTTTTCTTCCATACAATTCATCCTAATCATTCCTAAACCAATATGAAAGATGCATCAACGAAATAAGCAAGATAAACACTTGCCTGGGATTTTCAGAAATCTGGTTTAGTGTTGAATTTGGTGTGGTTGCGTTCCCCATCTCGCGATCTACGCGTTGGCGGTGGCGGCGGTGTAAACGGATGAGTTTTGAGCCTTGGAATGCCTTGAGAGCTCTCTCCTCTCCTCTCCTCTCCAATGGCCGTTCTAGTGTTTTGAGTTGTCTAACCCTAAGAGATAACCTAAAAATCTGATATAACCCCTTTAATTTTCGTGGGTTTAATTACCCAAAAATACAAAATGACTAAAATGCCCTCCCGGGGTACTAATTAGGCCTAAAAACGCCCCGAGACCCAAATCAAACCCCCGGGTATACTTTTCTGACTATCTCGACCCTTCCGGACGCGTTGGCGCACTCAAAACGACCATACGAACAATCTATAAAATATTCACTTTTATTAATCCACATTTAGTCCCGACACGACATAGGCGCGTCCCGACTTAAATTTCCATAATTGTCATTTTATTCACACGTGACAATATTATAAAAATAAATCTCATATATTACTATACTCATCCAGTAATATGCAACAAATAATATATTCCCAATAATTACTAAATCTTGTCACGCTAGTAAATATTTAAAACAACATTTCGGATTAAAATTAAATTAATTTATCTCAATTAAATTTGATAAATCCTTAAATTTAAAAGCCATGAAAATACGGGGTATTACAGAGTAATAGCATCAAGTGACACGTAGCTTTCAAAAGTAAATGCATGGTTCGGTTTTATAGTATTATTGTAAACTAGGTGTCAACCCGCGCGATGCGCGGGTGTATTTAAAAATAATACATTTTAAATATTTACACATTTTCAGTATTTCACTGATAATATATGATAAACATCAAACATTCTTAAATCATACATACCCACTCGTTATCCTTTAAAATAATAACCATAATCTAAGTTGTCAACCAAAAGCTTGTGCAAAATTTATATTTTTTTACAAATTTGAGAAGAGAGGCTATTGAGAAAAAAACAAATGAAATAACAACACAACTATTTCAAAAAGCCCGTTTTTAGCAAGAGGATAGCTTCTAATAAGTACAAAAGTAACCAGAAAACAACCACTTTGAAAATTGAACGAAAAAATTTAATCTACATAGCTTAATACTAAAACATGTGTAATATAGTCCTTCAATTATAAACTCAAATATTACCCGACAAAAGAAAGATATTAAAATAATAAAAAAATTCTCATATTCAACTGATTGTATGAGGGTCCCCACCCCTTCGAACAAATGGGATGTGGCAACTCTTTTGCAGAAGTAACATATAATATAAACAAACAATTGACAATAGCTAATACCATAAGGCAAAAGGAAAAACATGAGATTTGGAACTTATTCACAATGTGAAGGGACCCATTTTCAAACCAACATATGTTTTAATACTATCTCCAAACTAAAATTTCACCAATAAACATATGGCTCAACTGCCCATTTACTCAAATAGGTTGCATGTACTATATTCTTCTAATTCATACTACAATATCTCAAAGTCATTTTGGAGAGTGGTAATGAATATTATTGGGAGAGAATTTTTCTTTTCCATCTGATTAGTAAAGTTACACATTTCGATTTTCTTGAACCAAATCAACAATTACTCCTTTAATGCCCATTAGATGTTGCAAGTATACTGCTTCAGGCACATTATCGAAAACATGTAGACCATAATCATCATAAAAAAGCAGAGCTAAGCCAAAACTTTCATTTTTTTGCAAAATTTTTTTATAAGAAAATATATAATTTATACACTTAAAGATAAAATTTTAAAAAATCACTATGCAAATGAAATGCAAAGATAAAAAACTTACTTAATTTGCCATATGTGAGGAGGGATAATTTGGATTCCTTCATCTTTCTTACATCATGAGTAAGTGAACAACACGAATTGTTGATGACGCCATCACAATTATACCAGTTCCATTAGTTTCTTAGGGAGTGGAAAAGCAATGAATAAAAAAATCCTTGAAATTGAAACTCAAAGCCCAACACTAAGACTTGTGCTATCTCCATGTAATTATGACCTTGAAATTTTACCACAAAGACATAAACCAAACTTGACCCACCGCAAAAGAACCCATAGAAGTCAGACCCATACGGACCCATATGCGTTCAAGATGTAACAATAGATTAGGCATCGTTAATCTATTATCCAAATTGTAGCTGACAATAACACCCATCCATCTGAGACGTATGGATGGATATGGAAAAATGGAAACAAATCAGAAAGACGATGGAATCCATGATCGATTAATGAACGATCAAACACCTAAACCCAATGAAATGGATCAATATCCTGTAAATGAATATCAAGAGAAAAGATTTTCACCTTACCATAACAAAAATACAAATAAGTTAATCTCAAAACCAAGAAAAATCTCTCTCTTCTTCCTTTAAACCCAATGGCCGCCCATTTCCTCTTTCTTCTATTGAGGTTTATCCATTGCAAGAATCAAGGGGGAAAACAGTCCCCTTAATTAACTCTTGCCTCCTCACATTCCCAAGAAGTTAAAATAACAATGTGGACATCTCACAATCGTGCTACTTAGCATTCCTGAAATTGGAGAGCCGTGTTTTATATTCCAAAAATTAATTTTAGCCAACGTTTTGATCAGGTGGACAATAAAAAACAATACTATCATTGACACGTGGACACTCTAATGGAGAGGGGGCCTTAATTCTTTGTATAGCATTTTTGAGTATATAATAGATATATTGTTATCATGCCATTAAAGTAGAATCATGTCAACAACCAAATACTTTATTGTTAAGGGTAAACCCGTATTTTCAATAGCTGGGAGGAATATAATGCCTTAATAGACAGCGTACCGGGTGATTTTGCTTTAACAATTATGAAGGAGCTAAGAATGCTTATGTGATACACTTAGGGTCTGTTTGATAGAAAACTGGGAAAATGCAAATGATTCCAGGACATTTGATTCCAGGGCAAACAATTCCAAGGCAAATGAATATTTTTCAACTTGTGTCTGTTTGATACAAGTTGGAAAATCATCAATTTTCCACATTTTCTATCAAACGCAAAAGTTGAAAAATATATATAAATGTGGAAAATTTATTTATGGAATATATATATATATATAATTAAATATACAAAATATATGAATATATATTATATTATTTCGGATATATATTATATTATTTGCGAAATATATATTTTGGATATATATATTATATTATTTGCAGAATATATATATTCGTGTATATATATATATGAATATATATTATATTATAGCGGAATAAAATATTCGGATATATATATATATACACATATATATAAATATAAATATATATATATATATATATATATATGAATATATATTATAGTATTTCGGATATATATATGGATATATATTATATTATTTCGGATATATATATTATATTATTTGCGGAATATATTCATATATTTTGTATATATTATTAATATATATTATTTGCGGAATATATATATTATTTGCGAAATATATATATTTTGTATATATTATTTGCGAAATATATATATACTAGTGGATGCCCGTGCCCGAGGGCACGGCGATAAATTTTCCCCCGTGATAAAAAAAATTTGTGAAAAAATAAAAAATATAAATTAAAAAAAGAAAAAAATATTTAAAAAATAGTTTAAAAAAATGCAAAAAATATTTAATAAAAAAATATAAATTTACATGTATTTAAAAAAATACATGTATTTATAATAGTATAATAGTATTTATAATAGTATATATATAACACAAAAAAAAAAAATAACTTTTAGCATGACATTTCATGTATGTGCATAAAAGAGAAAAATGTCATGCATAAAAAAAGTGAAGATATTTTGGCAAAATTTTCAAAAATCATGCTCCTTTATTATATGGATATATATATATATTCATATATTTTGTAATATATATTCATATATTAAGTATATATTATTAATATATATATTCGGATATATATATTATTATTTGCGAAATATATATATTCGAATATATATATATATATATATATATATATATATATATATATATATATATATATATATATATATATATATATATATATATATATAATAATTAATAATTATATATATTTAATAATTAATAATTATATATATATAATTATATTATATAATATATAATATAATATAATATAATATTATATATATTCCATATAAATAATTATATAATTATAATTATTTATGGAATATATATTATATTATATAATTATTTATGTGGAATATATATATATATATATATATATATATATATATATATATATATATTATATAATTATTTATTCCATAAATGTATATATATATAATATATATATATATACATTATATTATATTATATAACATTATATATATAACATTATATTATATAATTATTTATGGAATATATGAATATATATTATATTATATATTGAATATACTAAATATATTATTTGCAGAATATATCCATATATTATATATATTCAGTATATATATATATATATATAATATATATGTGTATATTCTGTAAATAATATTATATGTTGAATATACTAAATATATATTATTTACAGAATATATCCGTATATTATATAATTCAGTATATATGTAATATATGTGTATATTCTGTAAATAATATATATTCAGTATATATATGATATATATACGAAATATATATATATATATATATATATATATATATATATATATATATATATATATATATATATATATATATATATATATATATATATATTTACATATATATTCATATATTTATGAAATATATAGATTTTACAAAAAAAAAAATTGGTTTTGAGTGATTTGCCACCCAAATGTGGCAAACAAAAACCTGCCCCCCCCCCCCCCCCCCCCCCCCCCCCAAAAGAATTGAATTCCACCTTAGGGTGGCAAATTGTGCTTAAGGGGTGTTGTACATAGAACACAAATTCCAAGGCAAATGAAACTATCAAACAGCCTAAAAGCTGGAAAAGACCAGAATTTTTCAACTTTTCTGAATTTGCCCCGGAATTGAGAGGCTATCAAACGGACCCTTAGAGATATGGAGTTGTCCTAATTTCAATCTTGGCCCATCTAAATATTACGTTTTATTATCGATTGATGTTCTTATCTTGAAAGAAACTGAAACTAAGCTTGGTATATCATGAGGAAAATAAACTAACATTAATTGGCATGATTTTAATTGAAGTGTAGTGTTTTACTTTTTTTTTAACCTTCTGTGTTTGTGATGTGTAATCAAGCGTCGATTATGTGCAATCAATACTATGTTGTTGTTTACCTCATTTAAGGTTATGGATCCTAGGGTTATTTAAAAAAAAACACTTATCTAAGTTAACAAAGTTTATATCAAAGATTAAGTTAAACTAAAAATGCAATGAAATGGATGTATTCTGAAAATTTTAGTTCATAACAAAAACTAAACAATACAAATTTTGAAAGATAAAAATATGCCCCCAATAATAGTATGACACGTGAAAAGGGAGCTCCAGGAACTTACTTAAAGGAGCTAGATGGATGGATCAATTTTCTAATCACTGACTGACCAAGCCAGTCTTGGCCGATTACAATTCATATTGTACTATGCCAATAGGATAGCAAGATAAGGACAATAAGAGTTTGAGCTATGGTAGAAGACTAACTATGTCAAAACAGTGGTGTTTTATAATGATATAAACTTTAATAGGATCGTCCTTATCCAATTGCAATCTCTAACTCTATATAAAGGGAAAATCCCTCATTATGTAAGGGGGGCTAAGAGACTAGAATGATATCCTCACTGTAAATTATTTCAAAAAAAACCTTCTCTTTAGTCCATGGACATCAGTCGACCTTGATTGAACCACATAAATACTCATCTCTCATATTTATTTTTATGTTATTTACCTAGATTGTGGGGATCCCTCTCGTGGCAAAAAATAATGGGTAAACCTATGTGTCCCGCCCAGCGACCCGCATTGCCCCCCCCCCCCACCCCCCCTTTTTTTTTGAAGTTTCTTACTGTATTGTTTTTTAACTTTTAATATAAAAATAGCTAATAATATTAAAAAAAAAGTTTTAATATTAGAAAAAACAGTTTTTATATTAAAAAAAAACAATTTTTTCAATTAATATAAAAAAACATTTTTTAATTAAAATTAATCAGTTTTTTTTATTAAAATTAAAATAAAAAAATATTTTTTCGTAATATCGTGATTAATTAGTGCTGTTGGTAAAAATATCACGATTGATTAGTGTCGCTGGTGCGGACGCACATTCCCGGATCCACATCATTTGTTGAATGTGGGTCCGCCCAGCGACACTAATTAATCACAATATTTTTTCAATAAAATATTGCGATTAATTAGTGTCGTTGGCACTGATCCACATTTCCGGATCCACATCATTTGTTGAATGTGGATTCGCTGACAGCGGCACTAATTAATCGCGATATTTTTTTAATAAATATCGCTATTAATTAGTGTGTAGACCCACATCATTTGTTGAATGTGGTTCGCGCCTGCGGCACTAATTAATCGCGATATTTTTTCAATAAAATATAGCGATTAATTAGTGCCGCAGGCGCGGACCCACATCTCCAGCCCCACATCATTTGTTGAATGTGGGTCCGCACCAGCGGCCACACCAGCGATACTATTTAATCGCGATATTTTATTGAAAAAATATCGTGATTGCCGTCGTTGGCCCAGGCGCACATTCTTGGCCACATCATTTGTTGAATGTCGGTCCGCGTTAGCGGCACTAGTTAATCCCGATATTTTTCAATAAAATATCGCGATTAATTAGTGCAACTGGCGCGGACTCACATCATTTGTTGAATTTGCGTCTGCACCAGCGATACTATTTAATCGTGAATCTAAGACATCAAATTAAATATGTTTTAATTAATTAAAATTTGAAAAATATTTTTTAAAATGTTATTTTTAATTAAAAAAACTGTTTATAAATTTTTTTTATTAATAAACACAAGTTTTTTTATTGACGATTTAAAAAATACAGTTTTATATATATTATATCAATTGTTAAAACCAAAAAAAAGTAAGGGCCCGTTTGGTTCTCTATTCAGAAAATTCGATTTAAACACTGTTTTTAAATACAGTTTTAAAATTAAGTTAATTTGTGTTTATAATTATTGGTGTGCGTTTGGTAAAATTGTTTTTTAATAGAGTTTTTTGAAAATTTGACAAAATTGACAAATATGTATATTTATATCATACATATGTGTGTGTGTGTGTGTGTGTGTGTGTGTGTGTGTGTGGATATATATATGTATGTATATATAAACATACATAAAACTTTTATACATATATGATACATGAATGTATACATACATACATCATAAATTATATACATGTACATTTAATAATATGTATTTTGAGGTATATTTCATGAAGTATGTTGTGGTGTTTAATTATATATATATATATATATATATATATATATATATATATATATATATATATATAGTTATAACTTTCATACATACATGATACATGAATGTATACATATATAGATACATACATACATCATAAATTATATACACGTACATTTAATATCATGTATATTTAATGAGGTATGTTGGGGAGTTTAACTATATATATATATATATATATATATATATATATATATATATATATATAATAATGATGTCGCATGTATAATTCACTATAAAATTATATACATACATGAATTGATAATATTTTTTAATACATATGTACTATATGTATATTTTATATTATTCCATACATTAATAATACATGTATAAAACTATATATCATAATATTATTTAACTTTATATTATTCCATACGTAATTTTGTGTATATGTACATATATATTTTTTATTTATAAGAATTACACACATTAATGTATTATGTATGTATATTATATATTAAGGTATAATTGCTTTAAAATATTAAGAATGAATAATTCTGTGTTGAAAAATAAAAAAACAGACGTTATAAAACACCCAAAACCTGTTTTCTGAAAAATTTGATTATAACACAAGAATATTATAATTCTGTGTTTAAAAAAAAGTTGTCAAACGAAGATTTTTATCAGAATTATATTTAAACACAAAAAACAGAATTATAGTTGTAAACCAAACAGGGCCTAAGTAAAATGCGGTACCAGGCGGGACATGTAGAACAACTCAAAAATGATACAGCAATCCATTTTATCCAGCCGGCCACTTGTCATTATCGTGACAGAATCAAAATACAAAAACCCAAAAGTTAGCCAGGCATTCACAGACTTCACTAACCCAAAATCGATCTCAGGAATATAACAACCTCTAGAACAGACATCAATACATGACCACATATGTTAAGGGGAAACCCCAAGTGGATCAAGATTCTGCCCCACTTCACCGCCGACCAATGCAAAAATGGGATCTTTGATCATCTCAATCCAACTACTTATTTGGGTTCCCAAGTATCAATACCAACAAGGACATGGTTATCCGGAGGCTCAAAGAATTTTTTCAATGAGACGGTTTTGTCGTCGATGGTATTAAATTTTTACAAGTCATTGTGGAAATGTGATTCAAACTTGGGTGGATTTTTAAGGGACTTGCCCTCATGATCCAACATTGATATTAATTGTTACATGAGGAAGTGGACCCAATACCCAGATTTGTGTCACAATGAGTTTGAGATCATTCGTGGAAGTCTTCCAAAAAAGGACGACATAGAACCACAAAACAAGTCACCCTACTTTCGATTTCCTCTACATATTCAGCCACCATAGCAGGTCAGTCGTCTTCGACCTTTTGCATGCTTTGTAGATAGGGAAATCTCATTAAACAACCCTCCAAGCGAACACGTGGTCGTCACCAAATATTTTAATCTATTTTCCAATAAATTATTGGATAAAAAATACAGATTGAGGAATGAAATAAGAGTAGAGTTACATTACAGAAATACCCATCGTTCGTAACGTTGACAATCCGATCAGAGTTGGAAAATAGGAAAAAAAAATTAATGTCTTTGAGACATCAAATTTTTTGAAGTCTTGAATTTTAATTGATCAATAGTATTTGGGGACTCACATTATTTATGAAAATGGGTCTGCATCAGCGACATTGACCAATCAGAATCCAAGATATCAATTAGTTTGATGTCTCAAAGACATCAAATTTCTATCCTGAAAAATAATAAGTTCAAATTTATGAAGAAAACAAAAAAATGGAGCGAGTAAATCATTATCCTCCCTAAAAGGCATAATAATCTCTCTCCTCATTTGTATCATGAGTAAAAACGAGATGTGTGTCATACATTGCAATCCCATCAAGTGGTCTTTGAGTCAAAAAGTCATAAAAATGGTAGCATCATGCTTTTAAGAATTTTCGTGGTCGAGACACTCCAAAAGGGTTAAGCTCCCGCTTATACAATTTTATTTAACATCAATATTTCCTCCTAAGTCACTATCATTTCATTAGCAACCAATCAAATAATCTTTGAGCCTTTTACTATTTAGTTCTTGGACTAATAATTTTGGATTATAAAATCATATCCAACAAATTTTAAACGATTAGATCCAACATATAAATGTCCTAAAATCTCAAACAAACACACTTTCAAAATCAACCGCAAAGAAAACCCTCAAACGCTCTCCTTCAAATCAAAACCCTAGTCGTTTAAGATCAAACAAAGGATTCTCATTGTCAGACATTATTTCAAACAACTTTATCAGGTATTAATCCATACAAATGTATCTTAATCATTCTCAGATATTGTTACTTTTTCAAGGTTTTCTGTTTTGTAAACCCTAAATCGATCAAATTTTTTCCTCATTTTCACTTGATTTCTCATCCAAATGAAAAACACAAACGTACACAAATGATTCCATGATGTATTATGCGTAATTTATCGTGTATGGAATGCAATAATTTTGTTCTTAAGTTTATACTATTAACTTTCCTATACTCTGTATATTTTGTATTCTTAGATTTATTTTTCTCCTATCACCTGTTTGTCATTATATTTTGGATCTTTTGTTATATATTCCATGTACTAATTTTTGTGTTCTCAGGTTTTATATAACTTTTTTCCTATTTTATGTTCTCTTATGTATAAATTTATACATTTTGTATGGAGTGATGAAATCATATTATCTTATTTGTTATTAATGCGAAAACATACAATATGTTTTTCGCTTCGATATTTGTTGCTTTGGTTTTAATATAAAATCATATTTTGCATGTTAAGTGTATATACGTGCTCTTTATATTTAATACCTCCTATATTATTGTGATTCGCGCCAGAGGCATTTGTTGAGGAATATGATTGAATTATATTATCTAATGGAGATAAGTTTAACAATGCACAAGCATCTTACAATTTATAACTTTTAGGAATCAAATCATCAAGTATGTATGGAATGATGAAATCATATTATTTTGTTGTTGATGGAAAGATACATTATACGTCTAGTTTCTACATGTTAAGTGTATATACGTCCTCTCTATGTTTAATACCTCCTATATTATTGTGCTCCCCACCAGTGGCATTTCTTGAGGAATATGATTGAGTTATATTACTTAATGTAGGTAAATTTTACAATGCACGTGCATCTTACAATAAAAAAGTACACACACAATTTCAATGATATTATAATGTTTGTGTAATGCTTTTGAATTGTCTTTTTGTTTAGGAATCAAATCATCAAGCATGCTTAAATACAAACTGTTGGGTGCACTTTTTAAGATCTTAAGAATATGAAACCATTCACATTGACAGTTAATATAACTTATGATAACACAATTTATTTTCTTCTTTGTATCAATGATAGAGCCAAAAAGTTACTTGACTTATACAACTAATATAAAGACATTAAGTGTATTTTTTATGTACAAAAGTTATAAGTAACTGAATTGAAAACCAAGGATTTAGCAAAACGAATTAAACAATATTGCTTAAGAGGTTTTGAAAATGCTGACGCGTTTAGCATGGAGCTATTGTATCACTTTTTTTTAATGTGTTACTAAAATTCATTCTTGATTTATATCTTGTAAAACAACAGCCATTAGGTATTACCATGAATCAGATAATAGGGAATTTGTTTATTGAAATCTTGAACTAAGCTATTCTTATATTTTGTGGAGATTAGTATGAACTGTTAAGAGATTATTGTATATACTCAATGCAAATTGTATGTACTTTTGTTAAAAATGCGTGTAATCTAAAGAAATAGTTGTACAAATTGTTGCTCTCCATTTCATGGCAATGATCCATTTTTCAACTCAAATTTCAAACTAGGAGAATTTTTTACTCCGTACATCAATAATATTGATGAAATGATTACATCTGACTAGGATTCTATTGTCCATTGATTTCTCATCAACTCTCTCAATAAAACAGTAGACTCTAGGCCCATCACAATAAGTGGATGTGCATTTCACTATTGGTGAGGAAACATAGTAACCCAATTAGTCCATCAAACACACATCTACACATTTTCATTCTATGTGTACATTTTAAAAACATGTATGTACTTTCATAAAGTACACTCATGATACATAAAGTACACGCACATTGAAATGTTCTTGTTCATCTTCAATGTACGTATACTTTATGTATTATGCATATACTTTATGAACGTATATACATATTTTCAAAAAGTACACACACAATGAAATGATGAAAACACTAACATTGCTTGTATATTAATTTGTTTAAATTTTATAATTTACTTATCTTATTATTTTTATGATCACAATATTGGGTATGTGAGAAGTATGAAGTTATCAAAGTTGTTAAAGGGAAAGAGAACAAGACTCCCAAATTTGTTCGGTGGAGCTTGGAATCTTTGACATAAAGGATGTCGAACAATGATTTATCTTCAGCTGATTTGAAGGAGTGTTCAAGGAGAAAGATTAAATAAGGAAACAGGGATGATATGCTCAGTTTCTCTTTGAATATTCCACAAATAAGTCCTGAACCGGCTATAAGACGTCTTTAGAGGAATCTGATTCTGATAATTCGAAGTCCTCTCAAAAGAAACTCGATGACAAAAAAGATTCAAATGATTCAGTCAATTTGGGTCAATGGGTTAAAAAATTGACTGAAGAAAATGCTGAACTTAAATTAAAGTTAGAGGAGAAAAATCCCAAACTTAAGGAAATTAATGAAATAAGGCTGCAAGTCAAAGTAAAGTTAAACAAGTTAGAGAAGGATTATATCCAACTCATTCTTTTGAACGATGATTTGAAAAATCAAGTTAATGGATAAAAAAAGAATGACAGTGAAAGAATAAAGAAGTTGGAGGAAGATAATATGCAACTCTTAAACGTGAAGTAAGATATTCCGAACAAAATAAGAGGAGTAAATCAATAAGACTAGATCAAATGCACATGCATATGTTAGATTTCAATGAAAGACTCAAAAAATAATACGCGGATACTCAGAAGGCCAACGAAGATGATAATAGCTCCTTGAGGGCAATTATTATTGAAGTCAAACTCAAGGAATCTCAACAGGTACTTTGATGAATTTTGTAATTAAGAACCTACATATTTCAATAAAGTAAACGCAGTTATTATTTAAGTATAGGTATATTTTTATACAATACATGCATTATGCATGCATGGTTTTATAAAGTACATGCATTTTGGAATAAAGTACACACTGTTTTTAATAATATACATGCATAGCTTTATAAAGTACACGCATTTTGAAGATCATCAATAGTTTAATAAAGTACACACATTATTAATGAAGTACACACATTTATTATTTAAGTACATGCATATTTTTATAAAGTATACGCATTATCAATATCGTAAATCCGTCGCTTCTCATGTAGTTTGACAATTATTTCATGTTCTTTGAGTTTTAGTGCATGTACTTTGACAATATATATCAAATAATCCAAAAATTAGACATGATTTTTTCCTCAGAAAACGGCTCATCAAGTGCTGATGAAGGAAAATCGGGATTTGAAGTCCTCCCTTTAAAAAAAAAGAAAAAACTGAGCTTCAAAACTCAATGTACAAATGAGTACACGAAAGTGAGGACCAGAAAGAAAATAAAGACTCTATTTTTTAATATTAAGGGCCTATGAAAGCAATCACAAGAGGCCAAAGAAGGCAAACCAAGCAAAGCACAACTTCAAAAACAAATGTTGTGGTCAAACAAGCTATGACCGCAACACCCAACGTAAAGCCACTCGACCTCCAAATTTACCCTAATGCAATGTACATGAGTGATGTTGCCAAAGTAAAATTGGATGAATATTTCACAGCAGCGGAACAAGGGTAAAGTGCACTATTTGTTTATATTGTAATGCACTTATTTTTATATTTAATGCACTTATTTTTATATACGAATATTACCCCGCTTGTTTATTTTGTGAATTATAGTTGAATATAGTATGTACTCTAATATTTTTATAAAGTACATGCATTATCAATGACGTACATGCATTTATTATTTAAGTACACACATATTTTTATAAAGTATGCGTATTATGTACTGAAGTACATGTATGGTTTTATAAAGTACACGCATTTTTAAGTGAAGTACACGCCAAGTTTTATAAAGTACGCACATTTTGTTATGAAGAACGTCTATAGAATACACGCATAATGATCATAGATTACACACATATTTTAATTATTATTCTAATATTATTCCATGTCTTAAAATGTAGGTTATTGCTCAATCAGGGAGAAAGGGCCTTCGTTGGGAGTGTCGATATTGAAGAATTGCTGAAAGGTGAAGAAATATCAAACCAAGTATGTAATCCAAACATAGGACATTCATTAAATTTGCATTATTATATCATTACCTTTTTAAATGTGTGAAACAGGTAGTTGTTGCCTTCATCGAAATAATGGAATATAAAATGACAAATGAAACACACTATAAGAACATATGCTTAGGCAAGGAAAATAAAACCTAAAGATTTGTGCATCACCATTAGATAAATACTATCATTTGGTTTCTTACTAACAAATCTATCATTTTTAACAGGATGTCGTGCGAGATAATAAAGAAAATGGGAAGAAAGAGAATATATACAAACCCCTTTATGAATTTTTAGGCACTTGCCACTTGTGATACTTTATTATTTCCAATTAAGCATGAAAAAATACATTTCAAATTGTTAGCCATATACAAACAAGGAAATAAAGTTATCCATATGCATGGTCTTGGGCCGGACAATAAGAAACAAAACACATCATTCTTCCCAAACCACAAAATAATGGTTACACCCTAAACTTAGTTACATTACATGTACTTTTGTGTTTTATATGCATTCATGGTTTTTCTCTTAACATTTTGATGCTTTCCCAGATGCATTGTACAAATTGAAGACTAAAGTAAAAATATTAAATAAAACAGGTCTTATTCAAAAAACTTTCGATGGACACGTATATGAATATGCCCTAAACGAAGAGAAAAAAAGAATAATAAAATAGTTGTTGAGTCATGATGTTAAATTTCAACTACCCAGAGATCATGAATGCCCAAAACAATACAATAAGTACGAAAAAACTTCATATGCATAAAGTACACGCACTTTTGAATAAGTATATGCATAATTCATTGAGACACATTTTAACAAATTTCATTTACATTATGTTAATTCATATATTTGTTTTATTTTAATTTCAATGTTGATTGCGGTGTCTTCTGTATATACCAAATAGCATAAATTACCAAAGTAATTGAGCTCTAAACATCATTTCAAGACGGCAAATTGCTACAACAGATAGCTTATATAGTTAATGAAATTTTATTTGTTGATGGTTCATACAAGAAAAGTTATTAAAAAAAAAAAAAATTGTATTCATTACATGGTGTACTCTAATAATGGTGTCGCTGACAGGAACCATACGACACATAGGATATACAATATAATAAATAAATTCTAACATTGGTACACGCAGATTGTTTGAATGTTTAAGTTTATGGATTAAACCATGTAAAGTAAAAGCATATTATGCATGTACTTTATGATTTATGCATTTACTTTTCATTCTGTCCAAAGAACAATTAAAGAATCCCAAAGTACACGCATAATAATAATAGAAAATACAAGTAAAAGTAAAAAAAAAAGGTCATGTGTACTTTACAATATTATTCGTGTACTTAGCATTATTTGCAAATAACAAACACAAAATCTCAAAGTACACGCATAACATTACAAAGTACACGTAAAATTAAAAAGATGTTCATATGTACTTTACAATATTATGCGTGTACTTGGTATTATTTGCGAATAACAAACACAGAATCTCAAACTACACGCATAACATTACAAGGTACACATAAAAGTAAAAAGAATGTGACATGTACTTTATAATATTATGCATATACTTAGCATTATTTGCAAATAACAAACAAAGAATCTCAAAGTACACGCATAATATTGCCAAGTAAATGTGAAGTATTTACCTTTACTTTATAATATTATGCATGTACTTTTGGTCTTCCCATACAAACAAAATGTATTTGCATTACACCAAATTACATGCGAAATATAGTATATTTAAAATAAGTTTACCATTGTTCCCATTCCTTGCGATTGCCGAAAAAATCGTCCCATAATAGTACCTCTTCAAAAAGGCACCATCAAGAAACAAACAACCTTGCAGTACTGAAATCCATAAATGGATCCTACAAACATTACTAAAATTCTCTTGAATAATTTATTCTTCGGTTACACATCAAGAACGCAATGCGATCCCGGATCATACTGCAGGAAAAGTTCCTTATAATCTTTGATTAACGCATAGCAAACCTTTTCATCACCATGCAATTCAACGACAGTCATCTATTTCCCGCGCCATGCATGATGATAGCCTATATCAAGACTATAGTTCTTCTTCATATCTCTGACTACATCAATTGGCCTCATTAATGGTTTATCCCTAATCTCATTAGCCAGCAATGTTGAAACCCACTTGGAGTCCATTATTTTGCTTGAATGACTAGGATGGACGCCTCTACAAGTATGCTCATTATTCAAACTTCGTATATAAAAGTAACCATTAATTGAAGATAATGAAGCATCAACTCAACACCTACAATTCTCAGTAGTCCTTTTAGAGCACTCTGCTATCACTCGATTTTTATCATTCTTCAAATAAACATACTTGAAACCAACCTCAACATCATACTTTCGCAAGTTATGACAAAACTTAACCACACCTCCTTCAAAATACTACTCTTCATGACTTATATATGTCTTCCAATCATTGTAAAGATAAACATTTTAGGTACTTAGGTCCACACCTCCAAAATAAAAATCATTTTCAACACCACTACTAAGATCAATTATAGTGGTTAAAGATAAACAGTTAACCCTTTCTCTACTTGTATAACTGCAGGAAACTCTCTAGCAACTTGTATAAGGGAAGTCAACCCGTTCACTAATTTTATAAGTCCATTCAACTTATTCGTGACTTGTATTAGTGGGCAAAGATCCTGAATCAAAGATAAATATTCAAATAAAATAGTCTTTGGCAATCAGTTGAGACCACAACATATAGCGAACATCTTTGTCACAAAATAACATGAACCGACTTTCATCTCCAAACGAGTACTTCAATGAAAAAGTCTCAATTTTCAAATCCATAAACCTGCTACACAACTCATTGCAGATGAAATCTAATGAGTTATCTTCAAATATTTCAATGCAAGTCATATTGTCCAAATAACAACACATTGCAATCCTACAACTTTCTATTATGATTTTCATTAAATGAAAATGATTTACTTAAGGTAAATACTGGTTAATGCCGCTGACACGGACCCACAAACATGCCCAATTAAAACAGAACAAGTTTATTAAGTCATAAAATTAAGAAACAAAGTACATGCACAATAAGATATTGCTAAAATAATGTCAACACACATAATGAGAATAAATCAGTATAATTTCACGTGTATATTATATCTTTATGCGTGTACTTTATTGTAATTATGTTTTGGGCTTTATACATATGCGTGTACTTTATGTTTTATGACACGACACTATAATATAAAGTACAAGCACATATGAAACACACAATCAAAACATATACGTACACAACTTGTCAGAAAATCAAAACATAATAAGAATAAATCAATATAATTTCGCGTGTAGACACTATAACATAAAGTATACGCACATATGAAACACACAATCAAAACATATACGTACACAACTTGTTAGAAAATCAAAACGTAATAAGAATAAATCAATATAATTTTGCGTGTACTTTATATCTTTATGCGTGTACTTTAGTGTAATTTTGTTGTGGGCTGTATACATATGCGTGTTCTTTATGTTTTATGACACGACACTATAACATAAAGTACACGTACATATGAAGCACGCGATCAAAATATATACATACACAACTTGTTAGAAAATCAAAACGTAATAAGAATAAATCAGTTTAATTTCGCGTGTACTTTATGTCTTTATGCATGTACTTTACTGCAGTTTTATTGTGAGCTCTATACATATGCATGTATTTTATGTTTTATAACACGACACTATCACATAAAGTATACGCACATATGAAATACACAATCAAAACATGTATATGCACAACTTGTTAGAAAATCAAAACACGATGACAATAAATCAGCACAATTTCATGTGTACTTTATATCTTTATGCGTGTACGTTACTGTAATTTTGTTGTGAGCTTTATACATATGCGTGTACTTTATGTGTTATGACACAACACTATAACATAAAGTACGCGCACATATGAAACACACAATCAAAACACAATGGTTTGATGTGTTATGTTTATACATCAAAGCACATAATCAAAACATATTCATAAAAATTTTAAAAACAAATTATCAAAACACACAATCAAATCATTCAGTCAATATTGAAGTTATTCCAACACGTGTATTATACAATTTACAATGATTTAATTGAATCGAAACCAAATACATACAACATATAATCAAAATATCACTACACCAAAACTGGCGATTGGTCACGGCCAAAATCCCTGACCAAAGTTGTGGGTCGCGGACTTGGACCGTGACCATTTCGAACTTGATCATTTTCGTGGGTTGCGGCCCAAGTTCGTGACTAAAAAATTATCACGACCGAGAGGGGTCACGGCAGATGGTCGCGGACTTAGGCCGTGACCCATGCCGTGACGAGTCGCGGCCTTCATCCGTGACCCACAACCGTGACAAATTGGTCGCGGTGAAAGTCCGCGATCCACGACCGTGACAAAAACAAATGGTCGCGGCCCTCATTCGTGACCCAAAACCGTGACAAATTAATCGCGGCCAAAGTCCGCAACTCACGACCGTGACAAAAAATTAAAAAAAAATTGGTCGCGGTCCTCATCCGTGACCCACAACCGTGACAAATTAGCCGCGATCAAAGTCCGCGACCCACAACCGTGACAAAAAAAATGATCGCGACCCAAATCCGTGACCCACAACCGTGACGAAAAAAATAAAAATGGTCATGGACAATATTTAACTATAATTTTTAAAAAAATGTATTTTTTGGTCCAATCCTAAAATTGGGGGTCATGTGAGTGCACCGTCAGTTGCTACGTGTAACGTTGGACGCGTACCAGGTGTTATAAATATTTATTATTGACAAAATAATAAAAAAAATCACAAATTTCGAATCGAGAACGTTGTTAATAAATAAATATATATATACAAACTTAAAAATATTACACGTCTTAATAATTCACATACCAAAAAAAAAAATTGGGCAGAGTTTTCTCTATTTTCTTGACATTCCAAAACCTGTAAATGTAAAACCTGCTTATTATAAAGATCGCACGGCCATAAAATTCAACAATCAAATTATAAATGCCCGCACGGCTGTAACACATAAAAAAACAAAATCCTGGATGTGCACAATATATAAACAATCTTCATGTTGTAAACCATTGCCTCCTTCATTTGTTCCGCATGCAAAAATCCTACAAATGATAGGATACATAAAAAAAAATATCAGTAACCAAGTAGTTTTACAAAAAAATTAATCAAGCTAAAAAATTGCATATATGAGTTAAAATTATCAACATATCAATATTTTTATGCCTAAGTCTAGAAATATAAAAATTACCGTCGTATTCTCAAATCGAGAGTCCCGCGGCTGCGTGGCCACTTCCTACGAGTTACATTGGTCCCGTGGGAGGTGTTGGTGCCACCCACGGAGACGTTCGGGGGCTGTTTCGAGTTTTCACCCTCTAACGCTATGTTTTTAAGCCTAAGTCTAGAAATATATAAATTATTATCGTATTCTCAAATCGGGAGACCTGCGGCTGCGGGGTCAGTTCCTACGAGTTACATTGGTCCCGTGGGAGGTGTTGGTGCCACCCACGGGGCCGTTCGGGGGTTGTTTCGAGTTTTCACCCTCTAACGCCATGTTTTGCTTAAATCTAGAAATATGAAAATTATCATCGTATTCTCAAACCGGGAGTCTCAGGGCTGCGCGATCAGTTCCTACGAGTTACATTGGTCCCGTGGGAGGTGTTGGTGCCACCCACGGGGCCGTTCGGAGGTTGTTTTGGATTTTCACCCTCTAACGCAATGTTATTAAGCCTAAGTCTAGATATATACAAATTACCGCCGTATTCTCAAACTGGGAGTCTCGCGGTTGCGCGGTCAGTTCTTACGAGTTACATTGGTCCCGTGGGAGGTGTTGGTGCCACCCACGGGGCCGTTCGGGGGCTATTTTGGGTTTTCACCCCATGTTTTTAAGCCTAAGTCTAGAAATATGCAAATTATCGTCGTATTCTCAAATCGGAAGACCCGCGACTGCGGGGTCAGTTCCTACGAGTTACATTGGTCCCGTGAGAGGTGTTGGTGCCACCCACGGGGCTGTTCGTGGGTTGTTTCGAGTTTTCACCCTATAACGCCATGTTTTGCTTAAGTCTAGAAATATGTAAATTACCGTTGTATTCTCAAACCGGAAGTGTCGCGACTGCGCGATCAGTTTCTACAAGTTACATTGGTCCCGTGGGAGGTGTTGGTGCCACCCACGGGACTATTTGGGAATTGTTTCGAGTTTTCACCCTCTAACGCCATGTTTTTTTGCCTAAATCTAGATATATGAAAATTATCGCCGTATTCTCAAACCGGGAGTGCCACGGTTGCGCGGTCAGTTCCTGCGAGTTACATTGGTCTCGTGGGAGGTGTTGGTGCCACCCACGGGGCTGTTCGGGGGCTGTTTTGGGTTTTTACCCTCTAACGCCATGTTTTTATGCCTAAGTCTAGAAATATGCAAATTACCGTCGTATTCTCAAACCGGGAGTCCCGCGGCTGGATGGTCAGTTCCTACGAGTTACATTGGTCCCGTGGGAGGTGTTGATGCCACCCACGGGGCCGTTCGGGGGTTGTTTTGAGTTTTCACCCTCTAACACCGTGTTTTTATGCCTAAGTCTAGAAATATGCAAATTACCGTCGTATTCTCAAATCGGGAGTGACACAGCTGCACAGTCAGTTCCTATGAGTTACATTGGTCCCATGGGAGGTGTTGGTGCCACCCACGGGGACGTTCGGGGACGTTCTTTGGGTTTTCACCTTCTAACGTCATATTCTTATGCCTAAGTCTAGAAATATGCAAATTACCGTCGTATTCTCAAACAGAGAGTACCGCGGCTGCGTGGTGAGTTCCTACGAGTTACATTGCTGCCGTGAGAGGTGTTGGTGCCACCCACGGGGCTGTTCGGGAGTTATTTCGAGTTTTCACCCTCTAACGCCATGTTTTTATGCCTAAGTCTAGAAATATGCAAATTATCGTCGTATTCTCAAATCGGGAGTGTCGCGACTGCGCGGTCAGTTCCTATGAGTTACATTGGTCCCGTGGGAGGTGTTGGTGCCACCCACGGGGCCGTTCGGGGACTGTTTTGGATTTTCACCCTCTAACGCCATGTTTTTAAGACTACGCGGTCGGTTCCTACGAGTCACAATGGTCCCGTGCGAGGTGTTCGTGACTCTTACAGGATCGTTTTGTGTTTGTTTTATGTTTTCACCCTTTGATGGCATGTTTTTATGCTTAAGTCTAAATTTTTTGTAAATTTACGTCGTACACTCAAACCGGAAGGTCCGTGACTACGCAGTCGGTTCCTACGAGTCACATTGGTCCTGTGTGAGGTGCGCGTGACTCTTACGGGACCATTTTATGGTTATTTTACGTTTTCACCATTCGATGGCATGTTTTTATGCTTAAGTCGATTTTTTTATAAATTTACGTCGTACACTCAAACCGGGAGCCCGGTGACTATGCGGTCGGTTCCTACGAGTCACATTGGTCCCCTGCGAGGTGATCGTGACTCTTACGAGAACGTTTTGTGTTTGTTTTACGTTTTAACCCTTCGATGGCATGTTTTTATGCTTAAGTCTAACATTTTACAAATTTACGTCGTACACTCAAACCAGGAGCCCCGTGACTATGCGGTCGGTTCCTACGAGTCACATTGGTCCCGTGAGAGGTGTTCGTGACACTTACGAAACCGTTTTGTGGCTGTTTTACGTTTTCACCCATCGATTACAATTTTTTATGCTTAAGTCTTTTTTTTTTTGCAAATTTACGTCGTACACTCAAACCGGGATCCCCGTGACTACGCGATCGTACGCTTAAATCGGGATCCCCGTCGTACACTCAAATAGGGATCCCCATCATACACCCTTCAATGGCATGTTTTTTATGCCTAAGTCTAACTTTTTGAAAATAAAATAACAAACTAGCAAACAGTTGAAAGACAAAGAGAGTAAATATATATGTTATGTATAATTGAAGAATTAACCCAATAAATCAAACCTTGAGCATCCACCAAAAGAATTGAGTTGACAGTGCACCTCACACTTTAACCATGGCATTTTCTCGAGTTGTTTCTGGAAGCAAAGAAAACAAACACCTGAAACAATAATTGTTTTCTCTCATCAGCTACAAATTAAACATAACAATGTAATGTTGTGAATGTTTCTTAAAATTATTATCATTTCATATTTTATTAAACAATTGAATTCGTGTTACTTAGGAGACAACATTTACGACTTAATCGTAAATAATCAATTTCATCATTAATAATTTGAGGAGAAATATTTCTAAATATCTTGAACTGGTAAACATTTCACATTTAGATGTCAAAATCTTAAAAGCGCATAAAACAACATAAAAGTTAATAAGGACCATAAGAGTTATGGGACACCCCTTAAAAAAAATACCCAACAAATTCACCCCCTTAAATATTAATTCGTTGTAATTAAGCCTAGAAACAGGATTCCCTCCATTTTTTACCTAAAAGAGAAAAAAAATATCCCAACCCAAAAATAAAATTAAAACAATAAAAAAGTAAAAAATAAATAAAAAAATAAAAAAAATCTCCCATCATCACAATCCCTTCAATTCCTCCTCCGTCATTTTAACTACTACCTCACCTTTAGCTTCTGCCCCCCCCCCCCCCCGTACTCCCTCCAACTAACCACTACCATACCGAAACCCTACCACCAGCAACCCCCGACCAACTAAACCCTTGTCCAGCTTCAATCGGCACAGACCCAACGCGGATCTGGTGTCGACCGCCCACCTTGATATCTGGATCTAACCCCGACATACAGAAATTGATGTAGGTGTATGCGCGTGTGTTCCGTTGTGCGTGTTTTCTGTTGTGCGTTTGTGCGTGTGGGAGAGGTAGATATAGGAACCTTCTATGGTGGTCGGTGTGGAGATTCAACCGGCGGTGGAGCAGAGATCAGTCGGCGGTGGTGTATTTGTTCCATGTCAAGTTGTAGCCTCATAATATCTTGACGTAAACGGCAAAAAATGCACATTAATCGCAAGATATGTGATATAATTTTTCATAGGCAAATCAAGAACACACCCAACAAATTTAATAATATGTACATTTATCGACACTAGTATAAATTCAATAAATACAACATAGTATCCAACAACCAAGTCAACAATATCTCACTATAGTAATGTGCACATGTGTTTGCGACTCCTATGTCCAAAAAAATCATTTAATTATATTTTGTCAAAAAAAAAAAACAAGCATATTTTGTCAAAAAAATACACACACATACAATCTAGGGTTTGTTGACATAATATATACATACACATACATACAATCTAGGGTTTACTTAAACCCTAATATTTTTTTGACATAAATCTATGCATATATATAACCAACAATAAGGCGGTTGTAATTTTTTTTACTTATTATAAATATATTTAATTATTTTTTATCAAAAAAATATAATGTCTAGAGTTTTGAATAATATTTTGTCAAAAAAAATACACACACATACAATCTAGGGTTTATTGACATAATCCACATACAGACATGCACACACATACACATACATAATGTCTAGAGTTTTGAATACTATTTTGTAAAAAAAATACACACACATACAATCTAGGGTTTATTTTCCTAATCTATACACACACACCCATATACACACAAATAGCTGCCACAAATAAAAACAAATCGAAATGCACACACACACATATACATACACACACATACACTCACATACACCCATAGTTGCCACAAATCAAAACAAATCGAAATGCACACACATATACACACATACCTTTCACGAATCTTAGATGAAATCAACAAAAACCCCAAATAGCCGAAATCCCTAATCGCCCAAATCATCCAAGCTAAAACGCAAATGGCAGAAATTTGAGTGCGTTGTTAGTAAATTCGTCTATTAATATGTTGACCTGGTCACGGCCTGGAGCCGTGACCTAACCTCCGGACAATTAGTTATCCCCATGACCACTGGTCACGACTCTAGGCCGTGACCCACCATGTTCAACCAACAACAATCCACCATGCGCGACCAACATCCCTTCGAATGAGGTATAGTCACGGTCCCAAGCCGTGACCCACTTCAAAATTTGGTTTCGACCCCTAGCCATGACCCCATTTGTGCGACCAATTTTTTTCCCTGGAAGTGGTCATGGCTCTAGGTCGTGACCCACCTTGCGCGACCAACAGCAGTCCCACCTGCGCGACCAATAGCCCTTTGAATGAGGTATGGTCACGGCCCCAAGCCATGACCCCCTTCAAAATTTAGTTTCGACCCCTAGCCGTGACCCCAATTGCGCGACCAATTTTTTTTCTCGGAAGTGGTCACGGTACAAGTCCGTAACCCATCCGCGACCAAGCTTGGAGGGAATTTTGGCCCGAATTTAGTGCCAATATGGTCACGTCCTGATCACGGATTTGGGCCGTGACCCACAGTGGTCAGGGTTTTGGGTTGTGACCACTTCCGGAGCATCCATGACTCAGTGTGGCAATGAATATGGTCACGCCAAAAATTGATATGGTCACGGCCCAAGTTCGTGACCAGCTAGTTACGGACTTGGGCCGTGACCCACTGGGCGTGACCATTCGCAGGATTTGGTGTAGTGTATATTCATATAAATTTATCAAAACACACAATCAAATTATTCAGTTAATACCAGCACATGCCTTACACAATTACAATAATTTTTAAATTAAAACCAAAGATATACACCTTGTAATTGATAAACATGCAAAAAAATTATTGATAACAAATATAAAGTTACAAATAATCGAATTATGAGAGCGATAAATGTAGGTTACAATTGACGTATTCTCTGGTAAACAGAAGAAAACTTGTAGGAGGTAAATGTATTTATGTATTCGCTTCTTGGAGAGAAGGAAAAAGAAGGAATATTGATGTATTTTCTTCTTCGAAAGAATTTATGTATTCTTTCTTAGAGAGGAGGGAAAGAAAAAAGAATAATAGCTGGTTGGAGAGAAGTACAAAGAAGAAATAAGATCTTAATTATTAGGGGAGCTGTCAATCACTGATTATGTCAATGATAACAAAATAAATAAAATGACTAAAAAAGATATTTATATAGACCTAATCGTTTAAAATTTGTTAAATCCGATTAAAACATAAAAAATGTCTAGTCAAGGGACTAGAAAGTCAAAACCTAATAATCTTTTTCTCAACACTAATATTTTTCATTGAAAGAAAAATTAAAACAAACTATGAATATGCTTTAAGAATAATATAATGATTGAATAATTATAAATGTCAATCACCCATCTCATCTCAATTCTAATGAATGATCGCCATAACATTTTTTTTTTGTTTACACCAGGGTATCCACTAGCGACTTAGTGACTAATCCCTTCGCTGATTTGTAGGCACCTCGATGGGTGTGACAGCTGGCACAGGAATTTAAGGCTACTCCATGCCCAAGGTGAGAATCGAACCCCCGACCCTTGGTTAAGGGAGAAATAACCCCTTCCGCTCTACCACACCCCTGAGTTATCGCCATAACATTTGAATTTTGAACTTAAGCCCCAAAACATGCTCGGGCAGATTCAAATATCAGTTGGACTTCTGAGCTCAATCATTTTGATTTTTGGTTGCACTGTCTTGACGTCGACGGACGATAGGGAGATGATTACTTATCAGAATCAGATCATCGAATTCAGACGCTAGATTGAGGGCTACATAACTTTATCAACTTACCTACGAGTTCACTTTGACAATGGTCGATCTAAGACAAGCCCATACAAACATGTCATTTTCATTGGCGGGCGAATTAAATAAGCCACTTATAACGAGTCACTTCAAAAATGATAGAATTAGAGTAGGCCCCGTACAATAAATCGACTTCAACAAAATGGGGTTGCGAATATGGTCTATAAAAAGAGGTGAGAGTTAGGAACTTACTCCCCCTAAAAAAATCTTAAATTGGGGCTACGAATCTGCACCCAAGAATCAATAGAGTTCTCTATGGAAGAAATGGGGAGTTGCAAACCTACTCCAAAGAGATTCCAAAAATAAGGTTACGAATCTGCTTTGAATAAAATGGTCAAAATATAGCTGTGAATTTTAATTGTCTTCTCAGTTTCACCTACATTGGGCATTAAACCCACTCAAGTAGTGGTACAATTTAGAATAATTAAGTCACATATGATATGGCATTAAACCCATTCAAATAGTGTTACAACAATGAACAAGTCGATTGCCTACGATTTAACATTAAACACCCTTAAATAGTGGTACGACTTAGAACCAGTTAGCCGCCTATGATTTGGCATTAAACCCTATTAAGCAGTTGTAGGACTTGGAACAATTCAAAATCCTATGATTTGGAATTAAATCCACTCATGATGTGGTACGACTTAGAACAAGTCGCTCGCTTATGATTTGACATAAAACCCACTTAAGCACTGGTATTGTAACGACCCCGACACAATATTAGTAGGGAATAAGTGTCTTTACATGCCACTTAGGTGTTCAATATTCTGGATTTAAAATATTTCTTAAAATAAATACAATGGAAATACATTCACATGGTCATGAATCATAAGCTAGTGAATATGAAGGAATTACATCATCAGAGCTTTCTAAAAGGAAACTTCATATATTTGTTAAAAGTATCAACGAGTTACAACTTGAGAAAAAAATTTAAAACCTACTACTAAAGATCCAAACAATCTTTATCTCATAAAACACACATTCTACTTAAAATAACATTAGAGCTCTAATAGTTCAATCTTCAACATAGTCCTTCTACGTTCCATCCGCGAGCCTAATTATTTTCTGAAAATTTGTTATTTATACAACAGTAGCTAAAATTCGAATGAGATTCAATCTCCAAACATTACAAGGTTTTTCATAAAATGGATACCTATTCAAGCAAGGACAGAAGGCATATACATATATGGATAGGAACTTGTAGTAATAAATTTATATGTGAAAGACACTAAATAGAAATGAGCATCTCGTAATAGAACGGATGCGACAAATCAAATGCAATATCTTTTTATTAACGAAGGGGTCTTGTAGTTTTATTTCATCGAATTGCAACACGTGTTTTAGCTTTCTCTCTAAAGACGACATATGTTTAAGCTTTATCTATATGGATGACATGTGTAAGCACGAGGTGTCAAGCACGAGGTGGAAATGTATTAAGGGTATAAGGATCATTTTACACATGAAGGGCCTTTTGGTAATTTCACACTATATATTTCAATATTTCTTAGAGGTCCTTGAAAATATTTTATTTATAAAAAGGTCCCTTTCAAATTTTTCATTTTAGTCCATGAAACTTTCTTTATTAAAATAAAGTCCCTATAGTTTCATAAAACTATATTTTCTGCCCCAAAACTTATCATTTAGCTTAGGATGCGTTATAAAACTTCAATTTTGACTCAATTTATAATTGATTATTAAAATTTAAAAATCGGCTTTATCATATTAAGAACTCAGAATATCACATTTGTAATAATATAACAATTATAAAATACTAAGTAATATACAATTGTAAAAACACTCTATATACAGGAGAATATAAACACGGGAGACATTACATTATACCCTCCTTATAAAAAGTTTGATGCCCAAACTTTACTTACATTAATTTTCAAACAAGTATGGATATTTCTCCTTTATTTTATCTTCCCACTCCCACGTTGCTTCTTCAACAAAATGATTACGCCATAATACTTTTACAGGTGGAATAAACTTAGTTTGTAATATTTGATCTTTGTGGTCTAAAATTTCTATTGGATGCTCAATGTCTGTCAAATCTTCGCTAACTTGAAAAGATTCATGACTTAAGATATGTATTGGATATGAGACGTATTTCTTCAGCATTGACATGTGAAACACATTATACACACTAGAGAGTTCAGGTGGTAAGGCTAATCTATATGCAACAGCTCCTATCCTTTCAAGTATTTCAAAAGGTCCTATGTATCTGGACTCAACTTCCCTTCCCTCCCAAATCAGATTACTCCCTTTGTTGGTGATACTCGCAAAAGC
Organism: Sambucus nigra; assembly: GCA_949130495.1. Taxonomy (NCBI): domain Eukaryota; kingdom Viridiplantae; phylum Streptophyta; class Magnoliopsida; order Dipsacales; family Adoxaceae; genus Sambucus; species Sambucus nigra. The sequence goes on along the minus strand of OX422215.1, from coordinate 264,510,041 downwards.
ACATAATCTCCTCTTTGGAATTATAACTGTTGATGGTGATTGTCGACATAACTCTTTTGACGGCTTTGAGCGATTCAAAGTCAGTCATGTATCAATTTCACTTTCTCTATTGTAATCTGGATCAATTCTGGTCCCAATAATTTTCTCTCCGCAACTTCCACCCAGCATGCAGGAAAGCGATGCCTTCTACCATAAAGTTCCTCATACGAAGCCATTTGAATACTTGCTTGATAACTATTATTATGTGCAAACTTCACTAACGGAAAATGATCATCCTAATTCCCTTTCAGATCTAGTACATATGCCTTAAGCATATTATCTAAGGTATGAATGGTTCTCTCACATTATCCATCTGTTTGAGGATGAAAAGCGATGCTGAAATTCAATTTTGTTCCCAGGGATTCTTGTAGACTTTTCTAGAAGCGAGACACGAATCTAGGATCATGATAAAAAATAATTAGAATTGGGGTTCCATGCAACCTAATAATTTCCCATACATATAACTTAGCTAACTTTTCTAAAGAATGGGTAATCTTAATGGCAAGAAAATGAGCGGATTTAGTTAACCTATCAATAATTACCCAAATAAAATCATTACCATTTGAGATCCTTGTTAAACCTGTCATAAAATCTATGGTAATATGTTCCCATTTTCACTCAAGGATAAGTATAGGTTGTAATAATTTTAATGGTTCTGATGTTCACCTTTTACTTGTTAACAAGCCAAACACTGAGATACAAATTCTGCTATCTCCCTTTTCATGTATGATAATCACCCAAAAGTGTATATTTTATACCCTGAATAGAGGCATTTTAGTCGCTCGTTTCTAATAAAATTGGCCTTATGTTCATATTTTATCATTTCGCAGGTCAATACGTAGTTGCGATGTCAGAATGTGCTAAATCCAGTCAATTGCGACAAAATGGCGGTCAAAAGCATGCATCGAAGAAATCAAAGCGATCGTAAAGTTCTAGTCCCGTTGAGCTTTCCCAAATGAGTGCCGATGTCCTGAGCTCAATCCCGCACCAAACTTAAGCCCAAAACGAGCTCAATCCATCACTAGAGCCTTGTGTGTTTAGTTTGTATTTTTATTATTTTCAGAATTTCTATTTGAGTCGTATATAATATTTAGGATTTTATATTTTATTTGTGTGTGTTTAGTTGTAAATAATAGGGTCCGAGTATTTTTAGTCTGTGCGTTGAGTGTTTTTATATTTTTTGTACATATAATGGGTGTCTATATTTTATTATATTTTTCTTTATTTTATTTTATTTTATTTGTTTTCAGTTTTCAGTTGGTCTAGTTTTATTGTTTCAATTTTATTTTTATTTGAGTCTTTTTAGCTTATAAGTTAGAAAATTAATTTCTAGTTTAATAGATTTTATTATTTTTATTTTTATCTTCTTTTAAGTTTGGTTTGAATTTAAATTTTTGTCTTTTATTAATAAATTAGGATTTTATTTTTTAGTTTTATTTTAAATACTTTTAATTTTATTTATTTTTAACTGGGTACAAATCAAAACACACACACCCTAACATCCTACACACTTACCGACACCTAAAACAAATCCTTCACTCTCACCCTAACTACCATACACACACACACACACCATAACCCCTCACTTCATCTTTAACCCCCCACTCTCTCTCTCTCTCTCTCTTCCCCCATAACTAATACCCACCATTACCATTTAAACCAAGTCCGGCCAAGAACCCCGCACCGCAATTTCACCCAAACTTGAAATCCACCATGCCCCGCTGCTAAACCAACCCACCTACGAAACTCGCGACCTCCATCCAAATAGAAACCCACTATAACCCGAGACCCAATCGAACCACTCCCATTCCCACAAATCGAGTTCAACCTGAACACCTCGTACTAAAACTAACCCGTGAACCTCCTCGCAGGAGCTAACCCGACCACCTTTCCCTCTGGACCTCCTATGTCCTCGTACCGAAACCCAGCTCATACCTCTTAACCGAAACCTAAAACCATCAATCCAACACACACAAACCCGATCTCGATTTCAACTCAACTAGTGCCGGATAAAAGCTCCAAACCTAAAAGTTCGATTATCCAAAGACCAAACCCAATAATATCTAACCACATCCAAAACCCACCTGCACTCCCAGTCATCCACTGCCCACAAAATACGGACAAGTTCCATTCTCTTACCTTCCAAATAAATGACTGATACGTCACGAATATTGCACATTTGCACCCTTTTTCTTTGTGCATTCTAGCACTTTTACGTTCTTAGTTCCTATATTTATGCTCGTTAACCAAACAACCTCGAATTTGGACATATATATATTTTTCAGGGGTTAATTATGCTTTTGTAGGTTTTGGAACGCTAAAAGTGAGGATCGATTGCGTTCCGAAGAAGTTTCATCACCGGATGCTACTTCAAGGGCATTTTATTCAGTACAAACTTCATCTTCGGCTCATGGGATTTCCACGGATGTGTAGTTCGTTGAGCTAGCATCACGTGGACGCAAACTGCGTGTCGTTTCGAGTTCGGACGAAAAAGTTATAATCGATTCCGTTTTGAAGCTTTCCTCCCATGTGATGACCAAATGACAGCAGAAAAAAGAGTACCGGTCGACCGCGTTTTAGGGTTTTACCTTGCGAAGTAACCAGTGGGATTCAACTTAAGGGACCGATCGACCGCGTCCCTATTTTCGATCGACCGGTAGTAGCAGTTACCCAAAAATTTCCCTTTGTTCTTTTCATTTCTTTTTCCTTTATTTCTTTCTTTCCTTTTCTTAACTTAGTATAAATGGAAGACTTATCTCATTTTTTATAGTTATCTTTTAATGATAGATCATTTTCCATACTTAGGGTTAGAGAGGGAAGCTAAGGTTTGGAGGGTTTGGGGAGTGTGCCATTTTCTCCCTCCGAGGGCTTACTCGTATAGAGGGGTTTACCCGTCGACGTTGTGCAGAACACTAGCCCCCATCTTCTCTATCAATCCAAGTTTCTAATGTTTGTATTTCTTTATTTACCGTATTTTACTCGCTTTCTAGTTTAGATTTATTGCGTTTATTTACATGCTTTCTAGTGTAGATTTATCGCTTTATTTACCGCATTTTTATCATGCTTTCTAGCTTAAATTAGCCTAGGTTGTGTTGGATTGAACTCACTTATGGTTTATGTGTTGCTTTTGCTTTAGTGATGGAGTTTACGGGTTTATTTTGAGTGGGTTGTCCTAGTTATTACGCTTACAAGATTTGACGGAGTATATCATGTATGCTCGTTACTTACGACCTTGCGTGCATAATTTTTGAGGTATTTGTTGACACCAAAATCTTATTAGACTTTTATGAGAATTTAGGGGTGTGACAACTATGGGTTTAATTAACTATCGAAACGAGATGAACTCTCAATAACTCGTCGACCCATGTAACCATTTTATACTAATTAACTCGGGGTGAGGGATATCCGACGCAACCTATAATTTTTATTCGCTTTTGTTAGTCTAGTTTAAATACATGACCAGTTTAATCTTTCCCTTTTTGCATCTTTTCCTTTTGTTTATAATTATCTTTTACACTTTTATTTTAGAAATATTAAATTGATTAAATTCTAGCAACTTGTCTCTGTGGATTTTCGATATCCGGACTTGGCCTCTATACTCCCTTTTATTGAGTGTAGTCATAAGTTTAGGTTTTTGTATAGAGGAGGTGAGCCGAGAATAAAACAATCAACACGCAAGTGACGCTCGCGCCGCGGTGAAACCCGACCCTATAAAATGGCGCCGTTTCGAGGACGATTTGCTTTGAATCTTAATTGATTTAGTGCTTTGATACCGACAACTTGCTTTATCAAATGGCGCCGTTGCCAGGGATGAGTTTGTTTTAGAATTCATTTGATTTAGTATTTCGTAATATTTTATTGTATTTGTATTTTTTGCTAAACTTTTTTGCAGGATAGCACATTTGAGCGCTAAGAAACTTGGATTCTCGGCTGCTCACCTTCCTTCTCGAACTCTCCATCAACAAATAATTCGGTAACCATGTCCTCTTTTATAGCTTTGTCGGTAATTCTAATATTTCATTTGGGATATGTCCTCGAATCTAGCCCTGCAAATGTTTTATTTGGGTTCTGTTCTCGAATTTTGTACCATTAGAATTACCGGTGGATTTCTATGAGTCGGTAGAAATTATTTAAAACTTTTAAACCTTTTGCTGATGAGGACTCTTTGTCGCTCTTGTTTTCCATGATGGAGTTATCCCCACGTGTTCACCATATCCCATTCCAATTGAAAAATCTTTTGGGAGATGAGTTGATTTTTCTTGTACCTCAAGTGTGCATTTCCCCCTTGTTATCCAAATCCCCCATCGTCCGCCCAAAATTTTAAATTGGCGATGGTTCACCTTTTCCACCACCCATGCATGCCTTTCGTTGTTCAAACGGAATTCATATCTTCTGGGAGGCATGTTGTAAATAGTAGGTTGTAAACAATAGGTTGTAAATAGTTAGCTTTTTACTTTCTTTATTTCTTTAGTTTTTTTTCCTTCCTTTTTATTTAGTCTAGTGTAATTAGTTAACCTTTTGTTATTTGTTCTTGCTACTCTTGGTACTAACTTATTTTGTAGATTCTTTTGGACTCGTGCTTATGGAGATCGCTCCAATTTTGGGTAATATCGTTTTTTCCTCTCTTTATGTTATGTTCTTAATGGACGCATTAAGGACAATGCAACTTTTAAGTTAGGGGGTGTGGGATATTCTATCCATTGCTTTATTTTTTCCATTGAGTTTATCACATGTTATCACATGCAACTGATCCTCACTTTTAGCATTTCAATACCTACAAAATCACAATTAACCCCTGCAAAACATATACATGTCCAAATCCGAGGTTGTCTGGTTAACGAACATAAATATAGGAATTAAGAACGTAAAAGTGCTAGAATGCAGAAAGAAAAAGGGTGCAAATATGCAATATTCGTGACGTATCAATGACCCACAAACCTTATTATTTGTCCTTTGACTTGGCCTCTCAAAAATCCCAAGAATATATCTCTATCAAAAAACAAACTTCATGGGTTATAAAATAAAAAGGGAGACTCACACATATAGGAGATTGCAGAGAGAGAGACAGTCATTTCTATACATTTTGTAAGTAGAAAAAAATTCAGAAAAATACAAAAACAAAATAGTTTATCTTTAAAATAATTTTAGGTTTGTTTTTTTATTCTTTTTATTGTAATCAAGAGTGATAGCTGTGAAGAATTTGGACGCATTGGAATATCGCAATTCGACAAGGAGACTTGCGTATTGTGTTATATCTATTCAATTTTATCTCATTTTTTATTGTTGTTTATTATAATATGAGAATGTTTGGCTAAGCACCATATTCAAGGGGTGGGATGCACTACGTAGGATATTAAATTAATTGATTAATTTTATTAATATTATATTTTTAGATTAATTAATTTAGAACTGTCAGAAATTAATTTATGTAACGAGAGTTAGTAAATTAATTTTAACAATTAATATTGAATTTTGGAAATCGAACTAGAGATAGGTTTTTCCTAAAATTAAATTTTGATTCAATGTTGAAATTACAGAATTGATACAGTTTTTATTAAATTGATCCTAGGGGATAATTTTCTTGAAAATAGCATAATTCTTAATTTTATCATCATGTGACATTTTAAAATTAGTTTTTTGAAAAAGATTTTATAAAATTTATAATTGTAACGAGGGTTAGATTATCAATTTAATATTATCTCGAAATATTTTAAATTAATGAATTGAGAAATTAAATTAATTGATAATGCAGTGCAATCCCATTCTTGACTTTCTCACATTTATCACACTCGGTTGCACATTATTTTTTGTTATTTAATCATTTCATAATTTTAATTTTAGCATTTAGTAGTTAATTCTCCCTTGAAATTGTTTTTTTTAAATTGAATATAAAAAAAATGAATTGCAAGTGTTCACGTCGATTGTTTCACCTTGGAAGTTGGATTGATACCCGTACTTATCACAATACGAGTTATTTTAAATGAGTTTTGTAGGTATTAAAGAGATTTTGAGATTGGCTTTTGAAGACAACGACAGACTCGCAAAAAGTTAGTTATCAATGTCATCCCACCAAATTACTTCTTGAAGATCCCTATACATATTTGTACATCTAGCATGAAATGTGAATCTTGAGTAATGACCTTCTTATAAAATGTGCCTCTTCAGTTGGGCAACACACACTCTATTTTCAAATCTCAATATATCATCTCGTATCGCAAATTCGATTCTCTTCCATAACTTTTTCTCTAATCTTCTTCAGTTGTGGATCATTACTTGTACAATTTTTATCATTTTCATCAACATGGGTGTACTTGTAAATTTTCGATTATTCCTCCTTTGCTAAAAATATGTACATCTATTTCCTTACTTCTTAAATCCCTTTATAAAGGTTCCTGATTTGTAATGAGACATGCTAAATTACAGCAGCTAATTCTAATTCATGGGTCGGATAATTATGCTCATGTCGTTTTAATTATCTCGAGGCATATGCTACTACTTTTCTATTTTTGTATAAGTACACACCCCAACCCATTTTTAGAAGCATCACTATAAATCACAAAGCCACCTGTCCCGGAAGGGATAGTGAAAATTGGGGCAGTTACTAATCAATTCTTAAGTTCTTGAAAACTATTCTCAACTTCTTCAGATCATTTATATTTCACCTTCTGTTGTGTTAACCTAGATAGAGGTTTGGCAATACTAGAGAATCCTTCAACGAATCTTCGCTAATAACTTGTTAATCCAAGGAAACTACGAATCTTAGTCACATTAGTTGGTGTAGGATGATCTAGTATAGCCTCAATCTGTTGAGGGTCAAGTGACACTCCTTTCATGGAAATGACATGTCCTAGAAAAGAAACACTAGGTAACCAAAACTCACACTTCGTTAATTTCGCATATAATTTCTCCTTCCTAAGGATTTGTAATACCATCACTAAATGCTTCTCATGTTCTTAGATACTCTTGGAATAAATAAGGATGTCATCAATGAAAACAACTACACGTTTTTCTAAATATTTCCTGAACACTCTATTCATCATATCCATAAAAATGGTTGGTGTATTAGTAAGTCCAAATGGCATCACAAGAAATTCATAGTGACCATATCTAATACGAAAAGTTGATTTCGAAATGTCATCTTCCTTAATCTTCAATTAGTGATAGCCTGACCTAAGTTCAATCTTAGAAAATACTTGCGCACCTTGCAGTTGGTTAAATAAATCATTTATAAGAGGTAGGAGTATTTATTCTTAATGCTTACCTTATTTAATTTATGATAATCTATATATAACCTCATCATCCCATCCTTATTTTTAACAAATTACACTAGAGCACCCCAAGATGATATACTTGTCTGATAAAACCTTTGTCTAAAAGGTTTTGTAATTGAAATTTTAATTCCTTTAATTCTAAAGGTTCATGCGATAATCTGGTTTTGATATTGGTATAGTATCAGGAATAAGGTCAATCGTAAACTTTATTTCTCTATTAGGAGGTAGACTAGGAAAATCATCTGGAAAAACATCTGAAAAATATTTAGTTATAGGAATATCTTCTAAACTAGGCTCTTTCATTTGCAAATCAATAACACTTGAAACGAATCCTTGACATCCCTTCTTAAGAAAACTATAGGCTTACATTGTAGAGATAATACTTATGGAAGATAGGATGTCAGTTCCATCGAAATTGAATTGTAGTTGGTTAGGAATTTGGAAAGTATCTCTCTTATCAAAACAATATACCTTAGCATGATATGATGCTAACCAATCCATCCCCAAAATGTCTTTAAAATCTCTTATGCCTAAAACTATCAAATCGATAATTAGTTTATGACTATTGACATCTATAGGGCAAGACTTATAAACTAATGTTCCCATCAATAACTCACCCGAAGGAGCATAAACGTGCATGTTATGATTCAAGAGTTCAGGAATATTAGGAAAGTGATTAACAAAACTTACAAAATCAAATGAATAGGTAGAACATGATCTATTAAAAATTGAAAAGGTTGTGCACATATAGAAAGCGTACCTGATATTACTGCATTAGAAGCCTTTGCATAGAAAAGATTAATAATTCTATCTTGTCTGCCATGATCCTTATTGTCATTAAAAGTCTTTATTGATGCCTTCCCTTGTATAATCAATCTCTCATTTTATGTCCCTTTTGGTCGCACCCAAAGCAACTTCCTGTCTCTAGGTAACATGGTTACCTTCTATGAATATCACCACATCGCTGGCATCTATCAACATTAAAGGGTTTGTTTACAAAAGGTCACCCTGCATTGGGTATAGTCCTAAAGGGTTTGTTATTTACTCTTTGTTCTCCAAACTTCCTCTTCCCCTCTCTAACCTGATTATACTCTTCACTATCCTATCAGTTATTGTTGCCTTATTCATCATGTCAGTATATGATGTCAACTTCAGGATAGAAATTCGACTACGAATATTCAACCTCAACCCGCATTCACACTTCTTGGCTTTTAAAACATCAGTTATCACAACATGATATGCAAAATGGGATAACTCAGTAAACTTTGCCTCATATTGACTAAGTGTCAGATTTCCTTGAACCAAACTCATGAAGTCAGTAGCTTTTTGGTTTTGCACCGTTTCAGGAAAGTATTTCTCTTAGAAGATCACTAAGAAGTCATTCCAACCTATGGTATTACTCCTTTCCTCGTAAATTCTCTTAGTCATTCTGCACCAATGTTCAGCTTCACCTTCTAGCATAAACGTTGCAAATGAAACCCTTTGTTCGTCCGTACACTTAAGAGCATCGAATATCTTATCCATTTACATCCCCCAACTTTCAGCTTCGGTGGTTTTATGAGTACCTTTAAAAGATGGAGGATTCATCTATTTGAATTGTTTAATAGTACGTCTACTTAGTTCAGGATTCCTTGGAGCTCTATTATTCACCTGATGCTCCACAATCTTTGCTAGACTTTCAATCACCTTGTATGCACCATCCAGTCCTTCCATACTTAAACCACTAGTTCCTGCAGTTGATCTTGTCCTGATCATTTTCTATAGTTATGGCCAAACATAAGATGTATTATACTATCCCAAGCTTATAATTTAGAAGAACAATTATATATAATGTAAGATATGTGGAGGGTTATCACATAAGTTGGATATTTAATCCTATATCCAATGTATGGAAACTTAAATCTATAACATTTGAAACTTATGTTCAGTAGTCTACGGGTTCATAACCTATACTCTGATACCACATCTTTCACAACCCCGACTCAAAACTAGTAGGGAACGAGTGTCTTTACATTCCACCAAGGCATTCAATATTCTGAATAAAAAATATTTCTTAAAATAAATGCAACGGAAATACATTCACATGGTTATGAATCGTAAACTACTGAATATGAAGGAATCACGTCATTAGAACATTCTAAAAGGAAACTTTATATATATATATATATATATATATATATATATATATATATATATATATATATATATATATATATATATATATATATATTAAAAGTATCAACGAGTTACAACTTGAGAAAAAAAATTTAAACCTACCACTAGAGATCCAAACATTTTTATCTGATAAAACAAATATTCTACTTAAAATAATAAAAGATCTCCAACAGTTAAATCTTCACTATAGTCCTTCTACGTTCCATCCGCGAGCCTAATTATTTTTTGAAAAATTATTATTTATACAACATCAGCTAAAAGACGAATGAGATTAAATCTCTAGACAGTCCAAGGTTTTTCATAAAATAGATACCTATTTAAGCAAGAACAAAAGGCATATACATATATGGATAGGAACCTATAGTAATATATTTATATGTGAATGACAGTATATAAAAACGAACATCTCGAAATAGAATGGATGCGACAAATCAAATGCAATATCTTTTTCATTCAATCATATCATTTAATGGCCAAGTTCACTCCAATACCGTATTATTCCCCAGTAATTGAGGGTCAATCGAACATGTTCGTCACAATGCCTTATTTAGGGCACACCAGTGATAACCCAGCGACAAGGTCAGCCAGTAAAAGAGGTCCCTTAGGCCGAATATTATTTCCAGTATTTAATATCGTTTTCAATACTCATTTTAATTGGTAAGTCTATATAAAAAAATATAAACATATCACAATGAATCAATCATCAAAATATAAACATATCATAATGAATCAATCATCAGTATCAGGTGAATTTGAGAATAAAAGTAGTTCACCAAAAATATATATAGTTTGCATCATATCATATAATTGAAATGTGCAAGGAATGTTATAGAGTACTCACCTAAAATAGATGTTCGAAGTTATCGATATTGAGTCTTGGATCACTTTGTTAAAATGAAACTTCTTCTTAAACTTTTTCACAATTTTTCTAACTATTTCTCAAGGAATTGGTGTAAGTTCAAATGATCCTAAAGGCCTTATTTATAGTTTTCCCAAGATATCACGACATTAGCACGTGTCTAGCTGACCAAGCTTTTACAACGGTAAGTCAGAGTTGAAGTGTCACGTAACGAAGGGGTCTTGCAGTCTTATTTCACTAACTGCGACATGTGTTTTAGCTTTCTCTCTAATGACAACACGTGTTTAAGCTTTATCTATACGGATGACATGTGTAAGCACGAGGTGGAAAGCTATTAAGGGTATAAGGGTCATTTTACACATGAATACCATTTTGGTAATTTCATACTGTATATTTTCAATATTTCTTAGAGGTCCTTAAAAATATTTTATTTACAAAAAGGTCCTCATTTTATTTTTTATTTTGGTTCCTGAAACTTTCTTTATTAAAACTAAGTCCCTAAAGTTTTATAAAATTACATTTTCTATCCCAAAACTGATCATTTAGCTTCAGATGTGTCATAAAACTACAATTTGACTCATTTTACGGTTGATTATTCAAGTTTAAAAATGGGTTTTGTCATATTAAGATCTCAGAATATCACATTTGTAATAACATAACAATTATAAAATACTACGTAACATGCAATTATAAAAGCACTCTATATAAAAAAGGATATAAATACGGGGGATATTACAGGTACGACTAAGAACAAGTCAATCAACTATGATTTAGCATTAAAACCATTCAAGAAATGTTAAGACTTAGAAAAATTTGATCTCCTATAACTTAGAATTGAACCCACCAATCATGGTATGACAATCGATTTCACCCATAATAGGCATTAAGCCACCAATTACGGTGGTATGATCTAAAACATATCGATCTAATTTAAAAATAGGTAATAACCCACCTAAGAACCAGTGATATGGCATATATTATATTACTCTATCATGATCAATATACTTAGAATAAGTCTGACTAGGGAAAAGAATCGAAATAGATCAAATAAGTCCAAATTTCTTCATAATCCCAAAGGGGATAAAGACGACCAAGAATAGGCCGCACTGATCTAAAATAGATCAAATCATATCAACATCAACAAAAAGATTCTAAAATTGGCCTACGATGGCCTCATTTGACCTAAAATGGTCAAATTAATCTATAACGATCGAAATTGTCCTAAAACGATCAAAATGGTTTACAATGGCAACCATTAGTCTAAGACGGATAAAGTCAGCCTAAGATGACCTCACTTGGCCTAAGACGGTCAAATTGATCTATAATGATCAAAATTGACCTTAAATAGTCAAATTGGTCTATAATGACCAACACAAGTATTTGACAACTAAAGTTGGCCTACAATGGCCTCATTTAACTTAAGATGACCAACTTGATCTATGACTGTCAAATTGTCCTAAAATGATCAAATTAGTCTTTGATGACCAATATCAACCTAACATGGCTCAAATCGGCCTACGATGACCTTATTTAACCTAAGATTGTCAAATTGATCTATAACAATAAAAATTGGCCTAAAACAGTCAAGTTGGTCGACGACAACCAACAATAGCTTAAGATGGCTAAAATTAGTCTATGACGACCTCACTTGAACTGAGACGATCAAATTGATCAATAACGATCAAAATTGACCTAAAATAGTAAAGTTCGTCTAAAACGACTAGCATTAGCCTAAGACGGCTAAATTCGACTTATGATAACCTCATTTGACCTAAGATGATCAAATTCATATATAACGATCAAAATTGACCTAAAATTATCAAGTTGGTCAACGATGACCATCATTAGTCTAAAATGGATCAAATTGGTCTTTGGCGACCTCACTTAACCTAAGACGATCGTATTGATCTATAACGATCAGAATTGAACTAAAATGGTTAAGGTGATCTACGAGAACCCGCATTTGACTAATATGGCTAAAAATCGGACTATGACATTCTCATTTAACCTAAGATGATCAAATTAATCTATAAATATCAAAACTAACCTAAAACGATAACGTTAGTCTATATTGACCAACATTAGCCTAAGGCGGCTAAATTCAGCCAATGGCAACCTAAGATGATTAAAATGATCTATAACGATTAAAATTAACCTGAAATGGTTAAGTTGTTCTACAATGAGCAACATTAACTTAAGACGACTAAAGTCATCTTACGCTGGCCTGACTTAACTTGAGACAGTAAAATTGATCTATAATGACCAAAATATCAAAAATAATCAAGTTAGTCTACAATAACCAGCATTAGCCTAAGGGGCTAAAGTCAGCCTACGACGGTCTCATTTGACTTAAGATAGTCAAATTGATTTATAATCGCTAAAATTGATCTAAAATGTCAATTTAGTCTACGACAACCAACATTATCCATATATAGCTAAAATCTTCCTACAATGGCCTCATTCGACTAAAGATGGTCAAATTGATCTATGGAGATCAAAATTGTCCTAAATCAGTCAAGTTGTTTTATTATAACCAACATTAGCAAAAAATGGCTAAACTTGGTCTACGGTGGCCTCATTTGACCTAAGATGGTCAGTTGATATATAACGATCGAAATAGACCAAAAATGGTCAAGTTAGTCTAAGATAACCAACACCACCTTAAGATGGCTAAAACCGATTTGTGGTGACTTCATTGGTCCATGCTAACCCTATCAAACTATGTCACCTAAATTACCCAAGCGTGACCTTGGGGAACCGAGGCATGAAAATAATAGAGTTTGGAGAGTTTAATATTAGTTCCTCATGATGAGAGTGTATAAAGATCCTTAGAATAGTAAAGACACTAATTGGACCATGCAATAAATTACAAAAGTTTAAAAGTCTAACCAACTCTTGACCAACATTATAAGTTGGATAATAATGCCAATTTATAACACTAATATTGAAACAATTGGGCCTCTCACGACCTAATCGGTCTATGACAACCTTGTTCACCCATAACGACCAAGGTCATTGATAATAATCAATTATCATCCTACGAAGCACTTATGAGTTTATAAAAACCTAAATGGTCCTAGACTATAAATTATCGACCTTAGATGGTGTTGATGTAAAAAACTAGATCGCTCTAATTATTTAATCACAGATAAATAAGACAAAGATTTTTAAAGTGGTTCGGCTAGGAATAAAGCCTACGTCCACTGTTATGTTATTGCTGAGTATTTGTGGAATTCTTGATTACAAATTCTCTCAAGAAATTCCGGTCCCTTTGAATGAGGGAGATACAATGTATTTATAGCCTTGAGGCTGTACATGAAAGGTCCAATACATTAAATGATTTACATATGAAAGGGTAATACATTTAATGCAACGTGTGCGTCAAGAATACAATGGATAGTTGAACAGTTGTCCGTCTGATAATTAATGATACGGCCGAGATGCAGTTCAGACCGCCTTAGTTGCTTGTTGATCAAGAGTTCCTCGGAGTAGTTAGAGTACCTCGGTGCGTTGGAGTTCCTCGGTGTGATAGAGTTCCTCGGTGTATTCTTGTTGCTAGGAAAGAAACATGGCTGGTCGGGAAATGATCTTCCTCGCTGCTATTGTGCCACGTAGATTGACACGTGTCTTCGTGTTATTCATCCATATCAGCATATTAATTTTGGTATCAACAGAAGCCCCCAATGTTTCATATTTCAAACTTTGAGGAGTATGGAACATTCTTTCTCGGTATATGGCAATATTAAATGTCCTTCCTGGGTTTCAGGAACACTGTATTCAAATTTCCTTCTTATTTGGCAGTTTCCGCCTTTTTTTATAAACGCTTCGATCTTCGTGCAATTTTTATCCTTTTAGCCGCCGGAAGTTTAGTAATTTATTTTTGGTAATCATTTCTTTCGCCGCTTCCCAATGCAAAGTATTTAAACTTCTTTGGTAACCATACCGTCGTCTACGTTTTTCATTCTCTGCATTCAAGCTTTCTCTTCTCTTCTTCTCTTGTGCGTTCATCTTTGTTTCCGTTCGTTGTCAACACATCTCCTTTCTTTCTGTAAGATCTTCTTTCTTTCTTCTGTATCTCTTTTATTCAATATGGTTTATATTGTGGAATCTGTTGAGAAATTCCGTTCTGATTTTTCCATTCCTTCGTGGGTAACTCTAGAGGTTCTTTCTGAGCCTTTAGATTACTTTCGATTGGCTGAGGGACATTGGTTCCCCAGTCTTTTTGTTGCTGAATGCGGTTTTTCCTTTCCACCAAACCCATTATGCCTTGAGTTTTGTCAATATTTTGATCTTGTTCCTGCAAAAATAGCCCCCAATTCATGGAGAATAATTAACGGGGTGCACAAATTAAATCTAACTCATGGGACTCGTATTGGGATCCCTGAAATTATGTTTTGTTATAAATGGGCCGTTCTAGATAATATTTATTATTTGAAAACTAGGTATTTGAATAGGGCTCTTGTAGTTAATCTCCCTGACTCAAATAGGGATTATTTTGAGCATGGGTTGGTCATAAAAAATTGGCAACATGCGCCTTTATCTGGGAATGAAGTATACAACGGTCCCAGATGTCCCCCATATGGCAATGGGATAGGTTTATTTTTCGTTTTATTTTACTTATGAAATTATGCTTTCATCCTGTTTGACAAAATGTATGACTGATATTCTATTATGTATTTGTTTGCAGTTGATAGCAAAAGAAAAACTCCAAAAGAGTCAGAAGTGAATATCAAGCATTTGAAACTTATCTGGAATTTGCATAAGACCATTGCTGACGAGCATATTAGATCTGCTTCATATTTACTACAGTATAAGAGTTACACAACCTCTTATACTGCTCGCCCTGTTGAACTAGCTTCAACACCAGAAAGTTCATCTTCAGATTCTCATATCCCCCTATCTCAGAGAATGGGCAAGAAAAGAGCTCCTCCTGCTCTATTTGGTGACACTTCTTCTGCTGTTGGAGCCCAGAAAGGCAAAATTGATGTCCCGGAGGGGACTAAAAAAGTAGATGCTGGTTCCTCCAAAATTGCTGAGAAGCCCCCAGTGGCCCCGAGCAAGAAAAATGCTCCTGCTGATGTAATTGTCATCTCTCCGACCAAGACTTCTTCCTTGGTTGATGCTGCTGACCGTCCTTTGAAGAGATTGAGGAAATCATCCTCAGTTAATCTTGCTGAGACTGCATCTTCTCTACCCGCTGGTGGTAGTAGTGTTTCAAACATCCTTCTTCCGAGTTCTTCAACGAACTCAGTTATACCCGAGGTTCTCGGGGTTGATGAAAAAATTCCTAGGGATACACTGACGTCCCTAGCTGCTCGCCATCTTTCTTCAGTAAATTTATCATACCTTTGATCTTTCTTTCTTTTTCTTGAATGCTTGTATTTGTGTTGACTCTATTGTTTTTCTTATCTTTCAGCTGGTGAACTGCTTCAATACCATCGTGAAGAAAGATCAAGTTATTAAAGCTTCCACTTCCTCGTCCGATGTTGACGATGCTTTGTTGGGTTTAACCCAATCTGTGAAGGAGTCTCACCAACAGTACATCGAGGAGAAAACTGTTTGGGAGAAAAAATTGGCTGTGGCTGAGGCTGATAAGATGAAGATGGCTGAAACCTCCAAGAATTTGGAGGAGAAAATTAAAGATTTGGAAGTTAAACATCAGGAATCTGATGATAAATTGAAGAAGGCAGAAGAAGAAATATCTACTCTGCGAGATATTAAGGTTAAGAAAGAGGAACTGGAGGTGAAGCTCTCCTCGGAGAAATCGAGGAGAAAAGTTGCAATCAAGAAACATTTCAGTGTTGGTTGGGAGAAAGGATGGGAGAGAGGGATAGCTGCAATGACGTCCCAAGTCCAATATGGGGAGTTGAAATACTTCTATGATGGTTGGGTAGCTGCTCTGCAAGAGCTAAAAGTCCAAGATGATTCTGAGCTATTCCAACGGCATCTCCCTGGTCCTCCTCCACCAATTGTGGAAGAAGAAGAAGATGAACCTGCTTCAGATGAATCTTCCATGGCTATGGGCGATCAAGTTTACGCTTCTCAACCATCTGCCACCGAGGACATTTCCTCCATGCCTCCTCCTCCCGAGAAGACTTCTACCGATCAAGCTGTAGTTATCACCGAGCAACCGAGCTCCTCGTCCCAACCTCCCGAGGAAGTCTTGGGGGACAAGGAAAAGGTGTGAAGTTGTTCGGTAGTCTTTCTGTATTTCCTTGTAATCGAACGATGTAACTTTTTGATGATCTAATAAAATATATCTTTGCTCATCTCTGTTGTTGATAACTTGTTTTTGTTAATTGTTGTCTTTTTCTTGTCATTAGTTTGTTGCTAGAATGGAATTGATCTCTTCTCATGATACCGAGCTGATGCAGCAATGTCATCAATACTATAAGGCTGGTCATATAGATCTTAGTACATCGGAAATTGTTGATATCCTTGGTCACGGTGCTTCAGAGCAGGCTATTGAAGCTTATCAATACTTGAAAGCTTTACTCGACCGAGCAGTGGCCAACAATGTCGCTTACTATGAGTTGATTGAAGAGCTTCATGGTTCCTTAAAGGATCTTCAAAATCAACATAACGAATCAATGGCTTTGTTACATGAAGATTATGAAAATAGATACCAGCAGCTCTCTTCAGAAACAGGCCACAAGAAGATCATTGCTGGGTATGACGTCAGGGAGAGGACCCTAAAAGGTGAAATTGAAGCCTGTAGACAAATCGCTGAGATCCTGGAGCAAGAAAATAACAATTTGCAGAAGAAATTAGCTCAGTATGAATCTGCTGCTTCATCCTCTACTGCATTAATACCAGTCACTGATGAAGGCTTCTCGTTCTTAGAAGTCGAAAATGCCAAACTGAGGCAAGAGCTGGAGGACTTAAGAAGATCTGCTATTTCTGGAACTGCTCGGGGACGAGGAAGAGGTTCTCGGGGGCGAGGAAGAGTCAGCCAAAATGTTGAGGAAGCTCGCACTCAGTCTACTCTGGAAACTCAAGCATTCCAGTTGAAAGTAAAAGACCGTGCTCTGACTGAAATGTCCAATAAAAATCTGTCTCTGGAAGATCAGCTGGCATCAACGAAATCTGCCTTGCATAACAAAGATCTCTTTGCCAAAAGCCTTCATGAACAATTGGATAGATTAACCTTCCAATTCCATAAACAGCCAAGAGAATTCTGGATGGCAGGATACAATGAAGCTCTCGTTCATCTGGATGCTCGCATTGAACATGCTAATAATGAAGGTTACAAGCAAGGATGGTTAAATGCATTGGGTGTATTAAAGTTGGAGCAAGGGCATTTTTTATGGGACTATCATGCTCCATCACTATTAGACCTGCCTGTACCACCTTTCAAATTGGATATGGCATGGATTCCAGCTCGCTCCATTCCTCGCAGTCTAATTTCGAAATATCTTGGTGATTATAGCCTTCACTCCCAAGTTGAATTATCTCGTCCTGAGCATCTTTTGGATACACCTTCTGTTATGAACGTCAGAATGCTCAGAGATGTTAATTTCATCAATTCTCCCCTTTGCCTAGAAGACCCTCCTGCCGACGAGGAACCTGTTTCTAAAGCACAGGGTAAAAAACCAATAGAATAGTAATGTCCATGTAACAATTTTGTAATTTGTAATTTATTCTAGATTAATGAAAAGATTTTCATTTTCTGTTTGCCAATTTTGTTTTATCAAGCACATTTATATTTGTACATATGTATCTATGTATCTATTAAACAGCTAACAGTATTATTGTTCAATAAGCAACTTAATAAAAGGTTACAAGTATTAGTAATGTTTCTCGATCACTTAATAATAAAGTAATGAGAAAATGTTCAAACTGTTTCCAACCAACCAAGGTGGGTGAATAATGTTTGTCGACCAAATACAGCTCCGACGAGCTATACTTGGTTTGATTATAAAATTGCGTCCGACCAACTAAGATCAATAAGTTGTCCTCGCCGACCAACTACAGTTATTGGGTTTTTATCCCCGACCAACTATACTTGGTGTATTTTTTGAACATTTTGTTCTTCAAAGAACTCATTGTAACAATATTACCTCCCGACCAACATAAGTTGTAATATGAGAGTATATTTTTATCCTACCAACCGTGGTTGATCCTGCTGGTGTACACTTTTTGGCTCCTTAAAGCTTTTGGCTCCTTAGAGCATTTTTTTGGCTCCGTAGAGCATATCCTCCTAACCAAAGGAGGTTGGCTACTTATAGCACTTTTTGCTCAATAGAGCTGTCCTCCTAACCAAAGGAGGTTGGCTCCTTAGAGCACTTTTGCTCCGAAGAGCTGTCCTCCTAACCAAAGGAGGTTGGCTCCTTAGAGCACTTTTGCTCCGAAGAGCTGTCCTCCTAACCAAAGGAGGTTGGCTCCTTAGAGCACTTTTGCTCCGAAGAGCTGCATTTGTTGGCTCCTTAGAGCACTTTTGCTCCGAAGAGCTGTATTTGTTGGCTCCTTAGAGCACTTTTGCTCCGAAGAGCTGTATTTGTTGGCTCCTTAGAGAACTTTTGCTCCGAAGAGCTGTCCTCCTAACCAAAGGAGGTTGGCTCCTTAGAGCACTTTCGTTGTATAGTGTATTACACTAGTATTCCCCGAAAAACTTTCATCCAGAAGGAAAAATGGTGAAACATCTTCGTTTTATTCATAATGAGAGAAATGCTTTACATTGGACATTATTGATAATACTTGCGCAGGTGTTCAGCATTCCATGCATTTTTAAATTCTTCTCCTTCTAGAGTTGCTATTCTGTAAGTTCCTGGTCGAACAACCTCTGTAACTCGGTAAGGTCCATGCCAGTTTGCTTCTAGTTTATTCTGCTTCTGAATGACCTTCTTTAACACATAATCCCCTTCTTTTAAATCACATTTCTTTACCCTCTTGTTGTAAAACAGAGCTGTTCGTTGTTGATAAGCTGCATTCCTAATGGCTGCCTCTTCTCTGACTTCCTCGAGCATATCTAAATCCATCCTTCTCATCAAATCACTGATCGGAGAATTGAAATTTAACACCCTATGTGTTGGTAGGCCCAACTCGGTAGGTATCACAGCCTCACCTCCAAATGCTAGCATATATGGTGATTCTCCTGTTGCTGCTCGGGGAGTTGTTCGATAAGCCCACAAAACTGACTGTAGCTCATTAATCCAATTTGCTTTAGCCTCACTTAACCTCTTTTTCAACCCATTTAGTAATGTTCTGTTCGTCACTTCAGTCTGCCCATTGCTTTGGGGATGGCCTGGTGCTGAATGAAACTTCAAGACGTTTGACTGATGACAATAGGCAGCAAATTCTTCATTATCAAATTGTGTTCCATGGTCTGTGATGAAAGCGTGGGGGAGACCATATCGACAAATGATATTCTTCCATATGAACTGATACACCTTCTCGTACGTCATATCAATTAGTGGTTCAGCTTCCACCCACTTAGTAAAATAGTCTACTGCCACGACGAGATACTTGAACCTTCCTCGGGTCGTCGGCAGTGGTCCAACCAGATCAATCCCCCACATGGCAAATGGCCAAGGTGATGTTATAGGTGTCAACAATGCCTGTGGAGTTCTTCGGATGGAAGAAAAACGTTGGCACTTGTCACACTTCTTAGCATAAGCTATACAATCAGCTCTCATCGTCGGCCAATAGTATCCCTGTGTCATCACCCTTTGCAGTAGGGTCCGACCTGCTACATGAGCTCCACAAGATCCTTCATGGATTTCTTCAATCAATTCTTTGACTTCTGATGGATGCACACATCTCTGCAAACCTGCCATAATTCCTCGTCTATACAAAACACCATTAGTTAACACATACCGAGCAACTTTATACTTCAATTTCTTGGCAGCTAGTTTGTCCTCCGGTAGTACTCCTTCTTCAATGTATGCTCTGATAGGATCCATCCAAGATGGTCCTAAATCAAGGGTAATAATCTTCATCGTCAGATCTTCTTCTATGCTCCGACTTTCTAATACTTCAATTGGTATTGTTCTTCGCAGCTCGGTGCGCGTAGCTGACGCTAGTCGAGCCAATGCGTCTGCTCTGGCATTCTCCATTCTCGGTATCCTCACCAATTGAATAGCATCAAATTCTTTCAATAATTCCATCACTTTTGCATGGTACTTCACCATTAACTCTCCCTTCACTGCATATATTCCCATCATTTGATTCACAATTAACTGAGAATCACTGAAAACAATTACTTGACGTGCCTCCATAACTTTCGCCAAATGAAAACCTGCTATCATAGCCTCATATTCAGCTTCATTATTGGAAGCTTTGAATTGGAATCTCAAGGCGTACTCCATGTCAATATCATCTGGAGAATTTAAAACAATCCCTGCTCCACAACCAGCGGTGCAAGATGATCCATCTACATATAATCTCCATGTATGTAACTCGTCTTCAAATTTCTTATCTGTTAGAGTTCCTCGGTGAAATATCATCTGTTTTCTTTCATCATCCCCGGGTATCCTTCGTTCCTCGTCGATCATTTGTTCGTGCCCTTCCACCAATCGGAGTTGGTCGGTATTTAAATATGATGATTTTTCTACATCCACAAGTCCTTTTACCAACCTTGGTTGGTTTGGATCTGTGTCTGTCGATCCTGTATCGTCCACAAGTAGGTCAGCAAGCATCTTTTGCTCCTCGGGGGTATCAGGGTATGTGAACTCTGCTATAAAATCTGCCACGGCTTGCCCTTTCAACGATGATCTGGGTTCATACACAATATCATATTCACCGAGTTCTATTGCCCAATACATCAATCTTCCTGATTTTTCTGGCTTGTGAAGGGCTTGTCTTAACGGCATGTCGGTATACACAATGATGGTATGGGCCTGGAAGTATGGTCTCATTCTTCTACTTGCTTCAATTAATGCCAGTGCCAATTTTTCCAGCTTTGGGTATCTGATTTCCGCACCTCGGAAGGCCTTGCTTGTATAATAAATTGGCTTCTGGACTCCATTCTCCAATCTGATCAACGCCGAGCTAACTGCATTTTCTGATACTGCCAAATACAAGTACAGCTTCTCTCCATTTATTGGCCTAGACAACAATGGTGGGGCTCCCAAATACTTCTTCAGATCTTGAAAGGCTTTCTCACATTCATCAGTCCACTCAAAACTTTTTCGTAGCGTTTTGAAGAATGGGAGGCATTTATCAGTTGCTCGGGATACAAATCTGTTGAGTGCTGCAACTCGTCCGGTAAGACTTTGCACTTCTTTCTTCGTCGTCGGGGATCGCAGCCCTAAAAGAGCTTTGATCTTTTCTGGATTTGCCTCAATACCTCGTTGGTTGACGATGTATCCGAGGAACATTCCTTCTCGTACTCCAAAGGTACATTTCGTCGGGTTAAGCTTCATCTGGTATTTATCCAGTTGATCAAAAGTTTGACTCAAGTCAAACAAATGATCTGCAGCTCTCTTGCTTTTGGTGAGCATGTCGTCGACATAGACCTCCATATTGCGGCTGATTTGTTCGGTGAATACCTTGTTCATCAACCGCTGATATGTTGCACCTGCATTTTTTAAACCAAAAGGCATAACGTTATAACAATAAGTTCCCCTTGGGGTAATAAAAGAAGTACTTTCCCTGTCTTCAGGCTTCATTTTGATTTGGTTGTAGCCAGAATAAGCATCCATGAAGCTGAGTAGCTCGTGTCCCGAAGTAGCATCCACTAGTTGATCAATTCTGGGCAATGGAAAATGATCTTTTGGACATGCTTTGTTGAGATCAGTAAAATCAACACACATTCTCCACTTGTTGTTCTTCTTCTTTACCATCACCACATTCGCCAACCAATCTGGATATTTCACGTCTTCAATAAATTGGGCTTTCTGGAGTTTCTCGACCTCCTCTTGTATGGCCTGGTTCTTCTCGGGACTAAACACTCTTCTTCTTTGCTTTACAGGTTTGATCTCCTTATTCACATTGAGTTCATGACATAAGAAGTTTGGATCTATTCCTGGCATGTCTTCATGACTCCAAGCAAAAGTATTCTTCCTGTTTCTCAAGAAAGTTATCAACTCCTGTTTTATTGAAAAATCCAACGACGACCCTATCTGAGTTATTCGCTCAGGATGCTCGTCGTCCAGGATAACAATTTCTGTAGATTCCACAACCTGTCCTTTAACGAGTTGAGATTCATCCCTAGGGTCAAGAGTTTCAATTTCTGTGCTTTCCTCCACTTGGTAAGTAGTAGTCTTTTTCTGTAACTCTTCAAGTTCCTCTTGCTCGGCCGACGAATAATAGCATTCCCGAGCTACTTTTTGATCACCTTTCATAATTCCTACTCCAAAATTCGTTGGGAATTTCAAACATTGATGAACTGTAGATGGAACTGCTTCGAACTTCTTCAATCCAACTCTTCCCATGATGATGTTGTAGGCGGACTGCACATTCTTATCCATTACAAAAAAGCGTATTCTTTCCGTTCGACAAGCAGGCCAAGTTCCAATGAGTATATCCAACTTGATCGTCCCAAGTGGAAAAACTTTCTCGCCAGCAAAACCCAGAAGGGGTCTGTGATAAGGTTCTAACTGAGATAATTTTAAATTCAAGCTATCAAAGCATGAATAATACATGATGTCTGCCAAACTACCATTGTCTACTAACACCCTTGAAATGACCACATCCTTCATCCTCATTTTGATCACCAGCGGATCATCATGAGGGTAGAGAACACCTGCCAGGTCGTTTTTTGAAAAACCAATCACTAGCTTCTCTTTGTTTACTTTCCTCGGACGATCATCCTCGGCCAAGTTTATTCGCTGAATGTATGAACAAGCTTGAGCCTCTCCGAGATAAGCTTTTCTTTCTGCAGTAAGGTCTCCTCCTCCTGCATCTCCTCCTGTAATAACATTACAATCAAATGACCCAAAACGTATGGAAAATACCTCTCGTTCAGGTTTCCTTGGCTTCTTGGGAAGATCGGGGTCATCATCTGGATCCTCTTCATGGCCCCTCCTCTTTTTCTCCTCTGCACGACGAGGAGATCTAGATCTTTCTCTAGTTCTATCATCATTCTTCCTCTCACTCCTGCGATCTACGTACTTTGATAATTTTCCTCTTCGGATGAGTGTTTCGATCTCGTTCTGAAGGGCTATACAATTTTTGGTCATATGGCCATGATCTTTGTGAAATTCGCAATATTTGGTCTTATTCCTCATGTCGGGATCTGTCTTCAGTTTCTCTGGCCATTTGATTTCCTCGCTATTCCTGATTTCTTCCAAAACATGATTAATACCCACTTTCAATGGAGTATAATTATCATACTTCTTTAGGGCTTCCAACTTCATCCTGTTATTCTTGGAATATTTGTCACCACCATTACTTTTCTGATCTTTCTTCTTAGAATTGTCGACCTCCACTTTAACTTCTTTATCCATACTCTTCTTCGCAGCCATAGCCTCCTCGGCATTCATGATTTTGGCCGCCTTTGCCATCAACTCCGACATATTTTTAGGTGGATCTTTAGCCAAAGTGTAATACAGCTTGTTAGGCAGCAAACCACTCATCAAAGCAGTGATTGCTGTCTTTTCTTCATAATCTATGACTTCCAACTTTTCGTTATTGAAACGAGTTATGTAATCTCTAGTACTTTCACCTGATTTCTGTCTAACACTTAGCAAGTGTGCTACTCGCTTTACCGGCTTTGCTCCAAAACAAAAATTGCCAATAAACAACTCGGCCAACTGAACAAAAGTTGAAATCTTACCCCGAGGAAGATTATTGTACCATATCTGTGCAGATCCAGTAAGAGTTCCCGAGAATGCTCTACACCTCATCTCGTCGGGAACAGCGTAGATATCTGCAGCAGCTTGGTATTGTTCTATATGAAGTACGGGATCTGTCTTTCCATCGTACTTGGGAGTCACTACGGGTGCTTTGAATTTCGACGGCGTAGGGAAATCCACAATGGCTTGCACAAAAGGTGTTCCTTGAACAAAAGTTCTCTGTAAGGGATTTCTTGCCTTAGCCATTTCTCCCAGTCTATCCTCCAATCGTTGAATGGAACCTTTCCATGCTTCATTTCCTTCCTCGGGCCGTTTAGTCCGAGCAACTGATTGCTCTGACGTAGCTTCCTGAGATTTATCTCGACGAGTGGTTGGTCGCGATTGCGCAGATCCTTCTCTTAATCCTGATGGCGGTCGAAAACTTCTTGATGGAGCCCTAGGTGGATTCATGTTCCTCCTTGGTCCTAACCGACTGAAAGGAGATACTCTACTTAACCTCTCCAAAGCGCTAGTTCTCTCCGGAGAGAGAGTGATACGTTGATCTGTATCCGAAGCCCGTATTGATGAAGTTCGCCCAGGTTGATAAGAAAAATCATTAGACTCCTCATTGCAATATGACCCAGTGCGTCTAGATTGCGATTGCCTATGATCACTTCTTTGCCCTGAATAGGTAGGTGCACCGCCCTGAAGAGTTTGAATGAGTTGCCTCATGGATTCTTGCATGGCGGTTTGTCCTTGAGCCAGATTCGTTATAATCCCAGCCAGATCTGGGGATGCAGATGGATTTGGAAGATTTCCAGTATTTCCAACATTTCGATTACTGGATTCTGGATTATCAACCATTGGTGATAAATGATTTTTATGAAAAACGATAATAACAGTCGTTTCCCACAGACGGCGCCAATCTGTTGATGTAAAAAACTAGATCGCTCTAATTATTTAATCACAGATAAATAAGACAAAGATTTTTAAAGTGGTTCGGCTAGGAATAAAGCCTACGTCCACTGTTATGTTATTGCTGAGTATTTGTGGAATTCTTGATTACAAATTCTCTCAAGAAATTCCGGTCCCTTTGAATGAGGGAGATACAATGTATTTATAGCCTTGAGGCTGTACATGAAAGGTCCAATACATTAAATGATTTACATATGAAAGGGTAATACATTTAATGCAACGTGTGCGTCAAGAATACAATGGATAGTTGAACAGTTGTCCGTCTGATAATTAATGATACGGCCGAGATGCAGTTCGGACCGCCTTAGTTGCTTGTTGATCAAGAGTTCCTCGGAGTAGTTAGAGTACCTCGGTGCGTTGGAGTTCCTCGGTGTGATAGAGTTCCTCGGTGTATTCTTGTTGCTAGGAAAGAAACATGGCTGGTCGGGAAATGATCTTCCTCGCTGCTATTGTGCCACGTAGATTGACACGTGTCTTCGTGTTATTCGTCCATATCAGCATATTAATTTTGGTATCAACAGATGGTCTAATTGATTTTTAGATATCTCATTGATCCATGATGATCTAAATGATGCATGAACAAAAAATCATAGTTAATGCCACACCTAATAGTTACTGTAGAAACCATATTCTGTTACCCCCTAAACTGTCCTTAAGTCCCTAGCACCTTCCTTCATCACTACAAACCCAGGTCATACCCCGAGTACTGGCCTAGAAGCCATCGAGCAATCACAGGCTCCGTTTGACAAAAATTCAAAGTCCTCAGCTCCAAAGAGACTGAATGAATCTTCGAAGGGCACTGAAAACCCTTTCCAACAGTCCATCCCGTGCGCGATTCTGACTTACCATGCGAACAAACGACCTGTTTTCCCTCGAAACTCAATCAGGAGGCCACCGGGCGCTCCCGGGCTCCATTTGACCAAAGTCAACTCTTCAAATAGATCAAGACAGAATGAATATTCGAAGGGCACTGAAACCCCTTTCCAATGGTCTACTCCCTGCGTGATTCTGACTTACGGTACGGACAAACGATCCGTTTTACTCTGAGAGGTCACCGAATGCTTCCAGGGCCCGATTGACCAAAGTCAACTCCCCGAACCGAATCAAACTCTTTGGAATGTTGCAGTACATCTCCTAACCTTTCTAACAGTCTACCTTGTGCGCGACTCTGACATACCATGTGGACGAACGATTCGTTTGTGTCCGATGATTCCCCGTCTAATGGACTGACGAATGCTTCCGAGACATATTTGACCCAAAGTCAACTCCTGAATCCGAGAGAAGTCCAAAGGACTTTCGAAGGTCTCTGAATTACCTTTCCAACGGTCTATCCCGTGCACGATTTTATTCAACGGTTTGCGTGCTGCGGTCGATTTTCCAAAAAGGCCTGAAAGACACTGCCAAACGGCAGGTCCCAGACCCTGCCTATCGGCAGTGTGCCTAAACGCACCTGCCGATTGGGAGAAACAGGGCTATGCCGATTGTCAATTACCTGGGCCTATAAAAAGTAGTCCTGACCTCACTTGCAAAGAGAGCCCGGATCTGATAGATATCACTCTCAACAAATCAAGAAAACCTCTCTCAAAGTCAGCGTGATTTCCACACCCAGATCCCTTTCCAACCTTCACTTTTCATCATCCTTTTCATCAAACTTGGTGAATTCACTACCCTCCATCATCATCCAAGTCTAAGGTCTACTCTCCAACATTCAAGATCAAGCTCAAGATCTTCAAGACGGTCCAATTTTCTCAATTCTCTCCTTAAATTATCATAAATTCGCAATAACTTGTTTTATTACTTAGCACTTTTATTATCTCATCTCACACGTCCTAATATAATTTTTATTTAGTATTATTGCACATCCCTTATTTTCACATAAATAAAAACCCAAAAAACAAGAAAAAGAGGGTTTGCTCATTAATTCCAAACGAGAATTCTCATACTTTTCTCACACTTTTCTCACAACTAAAACACTTTTTCTACCCACACACACACACAACTAAGAGAATCCCCCCGATTGGATTTATGGGATAAACCCCACCCCTCATTTTTCATGCGAACTACGTGGACTTTGATGCCTCTATGGGCTACGTAAGCGTCTCGGGGTAAAACCCAAGACTCGAGTCCTATTTTTATTTTTCTCTCATTTTCTATTTTCTCTAAACTCCACTCTCTTATATTATATATATATACATATATTTGTTCTTAGTGGCGTATTATTCCGCATGCGTTATCGTTCAATCATAATGGTCAACGTAAGGATAATCGCGTAAATCCTATTTTCTAATATTATTTTTATACCATCCTACGGATAACTCGCTTCATCTCTTCCATGATACAAGTGGAGGATTCCTATCTCCACTATATATACACATATCACGGGGAAAATAAAGGAAAATAACAAAAATCCATGAGAGACCGAAAGGGCGGAATGGGTGCCTAACACCTTCCCATTTCGTAAATTAGCCTCCTGACCCTTTTCAAATCATTTTGATTTCGTATGCACCAGTATGTCGTTGGATGTTTTCCTTCGGGATGTCTCCCTTTCTTTTATCTATTTTGAATAAAATAGACTAGCAACTCTAATCTCTCTATATTTTTACACCTCACCCAAATGACGCCGGCCGAAGCGCTCTCGAGATGGATGTGTAGGACCTAGGATCCTCCCTCTCGCTCTCCCTCCCGTCGCGAGGATCGGGGGTATGGCCACAGTGGCGACTCTGCTGGGGACTTTCTTATGAGGGCTAAACTCTATTTACATGGGTGTTATGCTTGTTTATATTTTCCCCATTTTTTCATGTTCCCCTTTTCCATGTATCTCACATACCTATGCTTCTATTCACACACTTGTAGAAAATTCTCCATGTACACTTCACTCCACGTGCACCTAGGATCACATATATCCACATGTTGCACGCATTATCCATCCATACTTGGTGAACCATTGGTACTTGAACTTTGCTCCCTGTTTGGCATAATCAGAAAAGACATTCTCATAAGATACTAATAAGATGATCATGCATGATTCACACGACATCACCAAAGAGCATTGTTATTGACCAAATTTTACCCAGTAACTGGAGGGTCACTGCATGATGGATGCTGGTCCGGCAGGGCGCAATTAGCCTAAGGGATATGACTCTCCCCTTCCATTGGCCAAGTACCTTCGATGTATATCAAACAGTTTCTCCCGCATCGTACCGCTTGACAGAAGTCATGAAGGGAGGTATATCGCAAGGAACTAGTTCACGCACACCGAGTATATCAAATTTGCTCTCCCACGTATCGTCCCCACGAGGTATATGGTGAGTCAATTCACGTACACTCAGGTATATCAAATGGCTTGTCCACACATACAGATTGCCCGTAAGAGCAAGACGTATATCGTGGAAGTCACGCCAAAGGGGGGAACCCTTTTCGATTCACTCAACCAACTGCATACCCACATATAGGTGTCAAGCCTATGACACACATGTTAGATTACCGATTTCTACTCGAAACTTTACTGGAATTCCGGGTCAGCCTGCCACCCAAATTTTTGCACATTTTTAAAATGGGACCCTATCCGTGAGCCTGGTAACAAGTCTAGCCATAGCTTTGCATATATTACAAACCCAATTTTTTCCAGGCCCGGGTCCCGTTCGGCATTTCCTTTTGCATTTAGGAGAATTAATACAAAGGAAAACATAATAATTATAATAATCATGCTGAGACCGTCTCCAAAGGGAAAATTCTCCTTTTTCTTTATCCAAAATCCAAAAATAATTTTTCCTTGCCTTACCAAAAATCTAAAAACATTTCTCCTCTCTTTATCAAAAATCCAAAAATATTTTGTCTTTCAATCTCGAAAAAAAATGTCAAAAAAAATTTTCATCCCTTTTTTTCTCAAAAATAAATCCCATTTTACGCCTTCTCAGGTCGATCGCAAGCCCTTGTCTTGGCTCCTTATTGGCTTCGGTCTTCAGTCAAGTCACCCCGGAGTTCCATCCGTTCCCTAATTACTTCTTTCGAGACCGAAATCCATCTTCCTTCCATGGAAAACATAGATCAAGTACCCGTTGTGCAGCCGGATCTGACGACAGTTCCAGCTCAACTTGTGTCCAAGATTGACAACCTCCAGACCGAGCTTAGAGAGATGCAACGAAATCAGGTTCTCATCCCTCAAGAGCCCAAGGCCAATTTCCTCGCGCTATGGATCCACCCGAGCCCATCTGGGTTCTCGAAGAGTATCAGCATGCTCCACGTGTCCCTCCTGTTAATGGGTCGCCGCCTGCCCAGCTTCCTATGCCGAACCTTGCCCAGCATGGGGCTAATTTGCCTATAATCATTGATCCAAAGGAAGAAGAGCTGAACAAAATCAAAGAGGACCTTAAGATTCTCACCAAGAAGTTCGACCAAGTCAGAATCTCAAGAAATTACATGGACTACACCCACATGTCTCCTTATCCTAAAGCGAGGTTACCCGAGAAGTTTAAGATGCCAAATATCGAGAAATTCGAAGAAAGTGGACCCCTGATTGTTCATCTTCAAAGTTATCACTATTACATGACTCTACTAGGGGATTCTAAAGAAGTGATGGCCCAATTGTTTCAATAAACTCTGAAGAATAGCGCCCTCCGATGGTTTTTATCTCTCGAAGAGTCCAGAATTCGTAGCTAGGAGGATGTAGCACGAGAATTCATATCGCAGTATAAATACAATAAAGAGTTTGAGGTCACCCGCCGTGATTTAGAGCTTCTCAAATAGAACCCTGGAGAATCAGTCAGTAACTTCATCGCCCGATGGAGGGAAAAAGCATCAACCATGACCAATCGGCCTTCTGAGGAAGAACAAGTCAGCATAGTGAAGAAGAACTTCTTACCCCATGTCTAAGAAACGATGGGAGGACAATACTATCCCCACTTTTGAGCTCTTAGAGAAGTAGGAGTAGAAATCGAGGAAGGTCTTGCCAAAATAGAAATTGACCAAAAGAAGGTGTCTGGACAGTTCACCTCCAGAAAATATGACAAGCCTGCCAGTGCTACAGTCTCAACCATCAACAACATCTCTCAACCAACCACCTCATGGGCACCAGAAAGCCGCCATGTCCCAGTCCAAAAGGAATACACCGAGCTCCATAATCCCCTCTCCAAAGTTTATCAAGCCTTGTTAAGCCGAAACCTTTTCAAATCTTTGGATCCCCGTCCATTACCAAATCCACTCCCAAGAAACTTCATGGAAGATGCTCATTGAGCCTTTCACCAAACTGCTGGCCATACCACCGACCAATGCCTTTACCTCTGAAACATAATCCAAGGTCTAATTGATTGGGGTACCATCGCCCACTAGCCAATCCTAAGCCAGACACTACTCACAACCCACTTCCAAATCACACCAATGCCATATTTCTAGAAGAGAACCTAGAATTCGATCCCTCAACTCAAATCACACCCATATACTTTCCTAAACCTCTCCAAATTTTCCCATATTCCCTCCTACACCCTACTAGCCTCGCTGATCAGGCACTGTCACTCCTTACCAGAGCGTGCATCGTTGTCCATACCCATTCTGAAAATGGAAGCATGGAATTGTCAGAAGTGTTAAACCAACTCCTAGAGTTCGGGCTGAAATTGCCCTCACAAATGATCATTGATTGCCAGAGATTCAGTACGTTGTTCTTAAAAGCACAGAAATGGGCCCAAGAGTCAAATAGATGGGTGGTACCGACCGACGAAGTTAGCCAGGATGATGTTGTCCAGATTATGGCAAACTTATTCAGACAAACCAACAACATTTGCAGTATGACCGAGTTACTTGATACGTTGAACCTACAGGGGCGCCTGGTCCCTTCACCCTTACACATCCCCACAGAATGGGATGACCTGTATGAAGAAGTCGTTGAAGTTGTAGAATGCATTAACTTTGCATGGAAAGACAGAATTGTTTCCACCGGATGGGGAAAAGAATTCGAAGATTCGAATGAAGAACAAGATTTCGAGAAAACTTGTCCGGTAGCCGACATGTGTGGGATATTTTCATTTGAATAACTCCTCGAAGAAATAAACAAGGTGGAAAAATAACTCAAGATCAATGAGGAAATGAGGTTCATGTTCTTCCCTTCTTCAGTAAATTTCATGACCAGATCAGGGAGGCATTACCAGATTCCAAGCTCACTACCAATAAATGACAAAGGGAGGGGCGTTGAAAACCTTCATATGCCAGAGATGACCCTCGAGGAGAGAAAGATCCTCGATCAACTAAAGAAAACTCAAGCTAACATCACCCTATGGGGGCTTTTCATGTCTTCTCAGCTACACAGAAATGCTTTGATCAAGTTGCTCACTGGACCCACAGTTCATCCTTCTACCACACCAGAAGAAGAGATAAATTTGGTTAGATCCTTGACCTCTACCCGAATGCTATCCTTTGTTGAAGAAAAAATCCCCAAGATTGGGCCAAACCACAATCATGCACTCAATATCTCCATCGAAGTTATGCAGAAGGTCGTGCCACTCTCTCTTGTCGACAATGGATCCGCCTTGAATGTCTTCCCACTGAGAACCTTCAAATGTTTAGGCCTAAAGGAAAATAACCTCGCTCCAACCTCCGTTGTTGTACGTGCCTACGATAATACCCGTCGGGAGGTGATGGGATCCATAAAGCTTGTAATAGGGGTTGGCCCTATAAACCCTGTCGTTGAATTCTAAGTTATTGACATCCCAACCTGTTTCAACCTATTGCTTGGACGACCTTTTCCCCATAGTATTAAGGGTGTGTCTTCCGCACTCCATTAGAAATTAAAGTTCTTCACCGACGGATGGGTCATTACCATCTTAGATGACGACGATAATACTGAGGGTGCAAGTACCAACAGTCCGACCCTTAAGATACAATGGGTCAAATGATATGCTCCTATCAGGATTCCGAGTTGAGACACTTACACTTCCGACAGGAGACGACTTCAAGGAAAGGGTCTGTTCGGAATATGACCCTCATGGCAACGTCAATGTGATTCAGATGTTTATAAATATGCACTTCATGCCCGGACTGGGGCTAGGATAAAGATAGAAAGGGATACTTGAGCCGATTGAACTGAAGAAGGATTTCCCTCCTTGTGGTTTGGGGTATCAATCGTCAGAACAAGAGCTCAGAATTATCCACCAGTCTTGACTAAAGAGAAGACTAGACCGCGTCCAGACTATCCCAGGTGACTCCTTGAACAGACGATTCATCAAAAAGGGTGAAGACTTCCCCTTTTGCGGCTTTCTGGAACCATGGTATGACCATACAGACAAGAAGATGAAGCCTGGAATGGAGATCTTCTTCCAAGACAGCTACCCATGGGCCGAGAGTTTCTAACACCATATATAACCGCTCATCAAAGATATCGAAGAGACTGGGGAAAGTGACTCCGAAGATCTCTCCAACTTACAGACACTGGGGCTGACACTCTGCATGGGTCACTCAGGCATTACATCATCGGATCCGTCCTAACTGATTAAAGTTGTTGATACACCTCTCCTCAACTGGCATGCTGTGCCAGTTCTACCTACTGAAATATCCCATAATCCCAATGTTTACCCCATTTCTTCTTCTGTTGTCTATCCTTTTTTAAATGTAATCGAGTCCTCTTTTGACGAGGTTCTCAATGTTGTTTTTCCTATCAATGAAATAAACGAATATTTTGAGTATCTTGTTGTGCCTTACATTAACTGTTTGGATTCTAATCAAACTTTTGATGATGATGATTTTGCAAATGAACAATTCTTAACTGATTTAAATAAGGTTAATAATAAACAACATAATCGCGTTCAAGTTAATGAAGAAGAAACTATTGTTATTAACCTCGGTTCTAGTAGCCAACTGCGCAAGATTAGGATAGGGGCTACCCTTAACGAGCATGAGCATGCACAACTCGAAGAATTGCTAAAGGAATTCGTGGATGTCTTCGCATGGTCCTACGATGATATGCCCGGCATTGATCCTCAAATAGCTTAGCACGAGATCCCCACTCTCCCAGATTACAAGTCGGTTAAAAAAAAGTTGAGAAAACTCCGCACCGAATGGTCGCTCAAAGTCAAAGAAGAGGTGGTCAAACAGTTGAATGTAGGCTTCGTTCGTGTGATCGAATATCCCATATGGCTAGCCAACATAGGGCTTGTACCAAAATCAGGAGGAAAAGTTTGGATGTGTGTATACTATCGGGATTTGAACAAAGCCTCTCCAAAGGATGATTATTCGCTACCCAATATCGACATGATCGTAGAAAACACAGCCAGTTGTGCTCTCAATTAATTCATCGACGGGTTTTTCGGATACAAACAAATCAAAATGCACCCAGACCACCAAGAAAAAACCGCATTCATCACCCCATGGGGAATCTTTTGCTACACCGTTATGCCATTTGGTCTCAATAACGCTGGGGCTACCTACCAGAGGGATGCCACAACTATCCTGCACAATCTGATTCATAAAGAGATTGAAGTCTATGTGGATGATATGATTATCAAATCCAAGACTAGAGAAGGTCATGTTCATGCTCTCCGAAAGTTCTTTGAATGACTGCGACAGTATCAGATGAGACTCAATCCGCAGAAATGCATCTTTAGCGTTACAAAGGGAAAACTCTTGGGATGCATGGTCAATAAGAAAGGGATAGAAGCAGATTATGCCAAGATGAAAGCCATACTTGATATTCCACCTCCCCGAACAAAGAAAAAGTCTGAGGTTTCCTTAGAAAATTATAATACATCAACCGGTTCATCAGCCAGTTAACCTCCATCTGCGAGCCAATCTTCAAACTCCTCCGAAAAGATTCAACCAAGATTTAGAACGAGGCATGCCAAGAAGATTTTGATCTAATCAAACAATATCTGACCCAACCCCCGATACTCATGCCACCACAGCCTGGTCTCCCCTTGTTCCTATACCTAACCATAACCAACACTGCAGTGGGGAATTTTCTAGCCCAATACCTTGAATATTCCCACAAAGACAAAGACATATATTACTCCAGTCGTAAATTAGCCGGGTATGAGGTTAACTACACCGCTTTGGAAAAGGCGTGTGTCGCACTTGTCTAGGTCACCCAAAAGTTACGGCACTACATGCTCGCTTTCCCCATCAAAATTATATTCCGAATGGACCCCATCAAATACCTTCTTGAGAAACCCGCTCGATGGTTGATGCTCCTAACCGAGTTCGATATCGTGTATGTCATGCATAAAGCTATGAAAGGAAGAGCCACCTCTGACTACCTCGCTGATTACCCCATGGAAGAAGATGATGTCTGGATCTTAGAATTCCTAGATGAAAACGTCCTTTGCACTTCTCAAGATAACCTTCGATGGCAAATGTTCTTTGACGGCGCTGCCAACAAAAAAGGATATGGCATTGGGATACTTCTGATCACCCCAGATGAGTCCCACACTCCCATCGCCATCAAGCTGGATTTCCCTTGCACCAATAACATGACTGAATACAAGGCATGCATAGTAGGCCTCAAAGTTGCTCTCAATAAAGGTATTCAATGTGTAGATGTCTACGGGGATTCTGCCCTCATCATCGATCAAGTGCTCAGAAAGTGGAAAGTCAAGGACGAGAAACTCCAACCCTTCCATGACCACTTAGAAGAACTAGCCTCCCAATTCCAAGATATCACCTT
Source organism: Sambucus nigra (assembly GCA_949130495.1). NCBI lineage: Eukaryota > Viridiplantae > Streptophyta > Magnoliopsida > Dipsacales > Adoxaceae > Sambucus > Sambucus nigra. Next base: position 264,475,364 of record OX422215.1, on the reverse strand, counting down.
TAATTACCTACTTCGAGCAAAGAATAAGCTAGCCGATGCCCTTGATACCCTGGCCTCCATGGTCAACATGCCCGAGGGAATAACAATGACCCCCTTCCTAGTTGAAAAGCAAGACAAACTAATCCACTGCTACCACATTGAGCTCGTCACCGCAGAAGGTCCTGAGCTAGCCAATTTCTGGTACTATGATATTTAGCACCTCCTCAAGCATGGCAGGTATCTCGAGGGTTCTAATAAGAAAGATCAAGAAACCCTTCGAAGACTGGCTGCCCAGTACATCATCTGTCACAAAGCACTGCTCAAAAGAAACTTCGATGGAACTCATCTACACTACATCGCAGGGGCTGATATTGAAAAGATAATGCAGAAGATCCGGGGAATGTGAACCCCACATGAACAGTCACATGCTTGCCAAAAAGATCATCCGACAGGGCTATTACTGGACCACCATGACCCGGGATTTCACCGCTTATGTCCGGAGATGCCTCAAATGCCAATAATTCTCTAACCTTCAGCATCTGCCTCCACGTGAATTATACAACATAACCTCTCCCTGGTCGTTCTCCACCTGGGGCATCGACATTATAGGGAAGGTTACACCGAAGGCTTCTAATGGGCATGAGTTCATCCTAGTTTCCATTGATTACTTCACTAAATGGATCGAAGCGGAGTCATACGCAGTGCTGAACGCTATGAAAGTGGCCAAATTCGTCAAAAAACCATCATCTTCCGGTATGGGGTCCTGCACGAGCTAGTATAAGATAACGGGTTGCATTTAGAGGTAGAAGTCACATAGGTGGTCAACGAGTATGGGATTCAGAGACACAAATCTTCTCCCTACCGACCTCAGACCAATGGTGCAGTTGAAGCCGCCAACAAGAACCTCAAAGCCATCATCAGCAAAATGACCAAAAGCTATCGGGATTGGGCTGACCGGATCCCGTACGCCCTCTAAGGATATCGAACCTCCATTCGAGCCTCTACTAGGGCTACCCCTTACTCTCTAGTCTACGGCATAGAAGCAGTCCTACCAGTGGAGCTAGAAATACCCTCATTACGCGTCAAGCTTGAAAGCAAGGTCTGTGAAGAAGACTGGTGCCAAAGACGTCTTGACGAGATGACCCTCCTAGACGAAAGGAGATTAAAAGCACTATACCACATACAAGGGTACCATCACTGAATAGTGCGTTCATTCAATAAGAGGGTCAAGGACCGCGGTGTTTGAGAAGAGGACCTAGCCCTCAAAGAAAAAATAGAACTCATTTGGGACCCCAGAGGGAAATTCAAGCCTAATTGTAGCGGCCCCAACATTGTCAAGAAGATCTTGTCCGGAGGTATCGCCATGCTTATCGACTTAGATGGGGAAGAGATGGCTCGTCCAGTCAACCTGGACCGTCTCAAGAAATTCTACCCCTAGTCCAAAATGTCGGCGCATTTCGACTATTCTTGTCTCCCTTCTGTTTAAAAAAAATCTCTTCATTTCCTTCTACCCAGAACTACGTGGGCTTGATCCTCTGCAAAAAAACCATTTTCAAACAAAATTGAAACTTTTCAAAAAACCCAGAGGTACGTAAGAAGCTCATACACCTTACATGAGCACGACCCTTTCTTTTTCACAAAATACTATTCTTTTCTTATCTCCGGGAACAACAGTCAATTCCAACATATACTTGAACAAAAGGATTATGTATGCGTTAGTCATCGGTATAGATAATTCAAACAACACAAAATTCATCAAAGGGAACAACTGGATGATTAGAAACTTATTTATTTCACTAATAAGAAATTACGGTAAAGATTACATAAGAAAAGGAACGGATAACTCCCTTTCCCCCTACCTTCCTAAAAAAGCCAAAATAAAATCCCCACATTTATCCCTCATTACACAATAAACTCTCCAGGAGTCCTACCCACAGCTACGAGAGGAGCTCGCTCCGTCATCATCATCTGCATCCTGGGGTCCCCAAGTTTCCCCTGCCTGAACAGAGTGTCGCAGACACTCCATGAACCGATAAGCTTGAACTAGCTTCGAAAAAACCACAACACCTCCTTCCATGGTGTCAAAAGAGACAAGCCACTTTTGTCCAGTCTCCACTGCTAACATCTTGCTAACCACTCTCCTCCACAACCACTTCATATAATCCCCAGGGATATGCCAAACTCTCCCAACAGACTGAGAGGGACGGCTCGACGGACGCCGACTCTCCCATAGAGAGCCAAGCCGCAGGCGCAGACACTTTGTCAAATCCTCTACCAGAAAGAAATTTAGTGTCCGAGGTGGCACGGCCTGTGCCCAGCCAAATTGGCGCAGAAGCCTCCAAGGGAAATAAAAAGAGGTCTAGCTGAGACCAACCAGCCGCACATACGGGTATTCTCATAGTTTCAGAATAGGCAGCAACTGTCCCCACCAAGGCACTGACCAGTATAGATTTTGAGCTCCATGCTCCATAAGCCAATTCTCCCAACTCTCAATATCCAGGCCAACGCTGAAGAAGTGATGCGAAAAGAAGTTGGGTACAACCGACAAAGGATATTCTGGAAGAGTCACCAAGTGGAGTCTTTCAAATAACCACATGAACAGCATCACGGGGCTACCCCGTAGAAAGTCAGAACGACCTTCTCGCCAGGCATCCAGACCATTCAGGATCTCCCCCAGTATCACCACCGTAGTATTGCGATGGTATGACATCCATGAAGTTATGGCTGTAAGTTGCGGATCCATCAGAAGTTCCCCAGTCACCAGCAGCAATTTTGAAACCAAGCCCAGAGCAACGGCTCCTGCATAACCAGCATCACCTACCTCCCGTAAATGCACAGACTGCAACACCGCAAGGAGGGAGATCATTCCTCCAGTAACCAGTGATTCAGTCGTCGAAGGCGAAATACGAAGAATCCCAGCCAGCAAATCCCTGGGAGAAAAGGAAAATTCGGGTAAAGCCACAGCAGCACTGGGATTTATCCCCAGCATGGCAGAAAATTCCTCGTAGGTAGGACAAACTTCATCCAATCCAAAGAGGAATACATGGCCTTCGGGGTACCAAAATTGTACTGCCGCCATCAGCATGTTCCACTCAATGGACCGATTGCTCCACAAAGAGACTCGACGCAAGTTGAAAGCTTCGTAGTCGACATTATAAGAGCACATCGCTTCCAAGGCTTCGAGGTAGTTAGCAAACTCAATGCTACCAAGGAGAGCCATCTTGCATGACTAAGAGATAGTAGACAAGTAAGTAAGAATGTGAAGGTGTGATGAAAACACTCCACCCCTAACCCTTTTTATACTTGAGAACCCTCACAAAAGACATAACCCCTGCAGAAATCAGAAGGAATACTACCACACAAAGTACAAAAGGCTGAAGAGGGCACTAATCAAAGCTTTGAATGGATGGGACTGGACTGGACTTGACTGTCGATAGGCAGGACAAGGGGCTTGACGATCGGTAACCCCCTATTTTGGAAGTTTTCCTTTTTCCTCTTTTGTCAAAATCAGAAGCTCAATAAAAATAAATTGATATTCTCAATAGAATTTCAAAAATCCTTTTCCACCCCTATATAATTTCTTATTCTTAAAACTTTCCTTCAAAAAAATCCTAAAAATATCTCTTTTTACAGTCTCAACAACAAAGTAAAAAGCACATATGCATGCATTCACTCACCATTAACAGAGGATAATAAAAAAATCCCATTGCATTGCATATATATATTCTTCTGTGTTACATCAAATTTTGCAGGAAATAAAAGAAATGAAAAAAATGATGGGACTCATCCCGAACCCACATTTTCTCTCTATCTCTCTCTCACCTACCCTTCACCCCTCTCTCTAAGAGCTTCCACCCCTGCAACGTGCTCTCTTTCCCCTACGGCGAGACGACGCACCACCACTACCCGAGCCAGAGTCCTCCCCGGACAAAGCAGACGACACCAAACAAAAAGGAACCAGGACCGCATCCCAAATATAGGCAGTCACCAAAGATATCCAGTCTCTGATATCCCTCGGCCAAGTGGTCGATACCCAGACTTACTGCAAAGTAAAAAGAAAAATGAGTATCAAAAGAAGGATCAAAACAGAAAAGGAACCAAAAAGAGGGAAAGAACAGAAAGGTATACCGCAGGATGAAGAACCTCCTCTGTCAAACCCAACTCCTCCAGATCCATCGCGTGAGGACGGTGCAACATGGGTACCATCCCTCCATCAACCCATCGGATGTTGTATGAAGGGGTATGTAATCGAACAAAGGGAACCTCTGAAGTTATCGCCATCGCAGACACCGACAGACCATCGCTGCTGTGGGAGGACCCCACCGTCCGACTCGAACCCACATGAGGGAAAGGAAAGGCATCATATATAATGGGCACGATCAACCAGCTCATCACAAAGTCCATATAGTCATACGGTGCGGCCGTATCAGTATACAATAAGTAGGACTCGCCAATCATCACTGCGATCCTCGTATCCTCCGACAGCAGCCGCTCCCGCCTCATAGACAGAGGAGGCTACGCAGGTGGCACCACCACCCCCTCCTCAGCAATCTGCCGAACCACCCTCTCCCCCAGATACCAGGAATGGCCAAACTCATGCGCCAGCAAACGCCTCAGTTGTGCATTCACCCCAGTTGTCCTCGTATCCTAAATGGCTGTCCCCCAAGGGTAAAAAGTCACCTGAAAATCCCCAGCAGGCATAAGTCAATACAGAATCAGAACATGCCAAAAACCAAGACTGAAAAGGAAAGAGTCTTACCCTACTACTGGTTAGGCCATTCAAGACCTGACGCACCGCCTCCAAAGAGAGAGATCCCTTCGACTGCCGATTGGCCTTGCGCCATTAATACAATCGGCAGAAGTCCCCAATGGTATCGTCCTTCAAGGCAATCAGTGGGGCATTGTACCCAATCACCTCATAGAACCACGTTTTCCAAAGACAGGAATTCACAATCAAAAAGAGACGTATAAGGAAAATACGAATGCATGAAATTAAAAATACATAAAATTAAAGAAATACCTCAAGAATATACATGGCTCTAGTAAAAGTTTGTCGACAGCACCGACTGAATGCATCCAAAGAAAAATAGAGGGTCTCCAAAGTCAGGCTCCCCTAGTCATAGAGAGGGATGTTTGAAAACATCCTCAAGTGCGGCAAGAATCACAAATGGACGACGTTGCCACTCGACGCCACCATGAAACCTCCCAGCACCAGCAAAATGAACAACCGGTCCATCTTCCTCATCCAGCGCAGATGCCAACCTCCTAAAACCCGCTGATGATACCACCCAACGCACTACAGGTGAAAGATGCTCCCAGACATACTTAAGCCCCGTCGTCCCATGGGAACGCATGTTCTTCAAAGAGATATCAGACTGTCAAAAGAAGAAACCTTTCCAAAATTGGTCATCTCTACATAAGCCCGCAGAATTGGCTTCGACCCACATAATTGGTCATCTCTACATAAGCCCGCAGAATTGGTCATCTCTACATAAGCCCGCAGAATTGGCTTCGACCCACAGAATTGGTCATCTCTACATAAGCCCACAAAATTGGCTTCGACCCGTAGAATTGGTCATCTCACCTTAAGCCCAAAGAATTGGCTTCGACCCGCAGAATTGGTCATCTCTACATAAGCTCGCAGAATTGGCTTCGACCCGTAAAATTGGTCATCTCAGCTTAAGCCCGCGGAATTGGCTTCGACCCACAAAACTGGTCATCTCTACATAAGCTCGCAGAATTGGCTTCGACCCGCAGAATTGGTCATCTCTACTTAAGCCCGCAGAATTGGTCATCTCACCTTAAGCCTGCAAAATTGGCTTTGACCCAGAGAATTGGTCATCTCTACATAAGCCCGCAGAATTGGTCACCTCAACTTAAGCCTGTAGAATTGGCTTCGACCCGCAGAATTAGTCATCTCAACTTAAGCCCGCAGAATCGACTTCTACCCATAGAATTGGTTATCCCCAGCACACTCCGTAGGTCCTCAGAATCAGCCTCGACCCTCTGAATTGGTCATCCTCCCTCCTTAGGTCCTCAGAATCGGCCTCGACCCTTTGAATTGGTCATCCTCCCTCAAAACCATCATGCGATCTCTATTCGATGGCTATCATTTGTTCCAAACTCACCCGTCAAGGGGCTTTGTAGACACCCCATTTTGTTACCCCCTAAATTGTCCTTAGGTCCCTAGCACCTCCCTTTATCACTATAAACCCAGGTCATACCCCGAGTACTGACCTAGAAGTCATCGAGCACTCCTAGGCTCCGTTTGACCAAATGTCAAAGTCCTCAGCTCAACCGAGACTGAATGAATCTTCGAAGGGCATTGAAACCCCTTTTTAACGGTCCATCATGTGCGCAATTCTGACTTACCATGCGGACGAATGCCTATTTTCCCTCGAAACTCAATCAAGAGGCCACCGAGCGCTCTCGGGCTCCATTTGACCAAAGTCAACTCTGTAACTCAACCAAGAGTGAATGAATCTTCAAAGGGCAATGAAACCCCTTTCCAATGGTCTACTCTGTGCGCGATTCCGACTTACGTTATGGATGAACGATCCGTTTTACTCCGAGAGGTTATCGAATGCTTCCAGGTGCCCGGTTGAATAAAGTTAACTCCCCGAACCGGATCAAACTCTTTGGAATGTCTAAGTACATCTCCTAACCTTTCTAACGGTCTGCCCCGTGTGCGATTCTGACGTACCATGCGGATGAACGATCCGTTTGCGTCGGACGATTCCCCGTCCAATGGAATGACGAATGCTTTCGAGCCATATTGACCCAAAGTCAACTCCCGAACCTAGTAGCATCCTAAGGACTTTCGAAGGCCTCTGAATTAACTTTCTAATGGTCTGCCCAATGTACGAGTCTAATCAATGGTTTGCTTTATGTGGCCGATTTTCCGAAAAGGCCTGAAATACACTAACAAACGACAGGTCCCAGACCTTGCCTATCGGCAGTGTGCCTAAATGCACCTGTCGATTGGCAGGAATAGGGATATGCCAATAGACAATGCCCTGGGACTATAAAAAGGAGACCTGACCTCACTTGCAAAGAGAGCCCAGATCTGATAGATATCACTCTCAGCAATTCCAGAAAAATCTCTCTGGAAGTCAGCGTGATTTCCATACCCAAATCCCTTTCCAACCTTCATTTTTCATCATCCTTTTCATCAAACTTGGTGAATTAACTACCCTCCATCATCATCAGTCTAAGGGCTGCTCTCCAAAATTCAAGCTCAAGCTCAAGATCTTCAAGAAGGTCCAATTTTCTCAACTCTCTCCTTAAATTCTCATAAATTCGCAATAACTTGTTTTATTACTTAGCACTTTTATTATCTCATCTCACACATCCTAATATACTTTTTATTTAGTATTATTGCACATCCCTTATTTTCATATAAATAAAAATCCAAAAAATAAGAAAAAGAGGGTTTGCTCATAAATTCCAAACGGGAATTCTCATACTTTTCTTACACTTTTCTCACAACTAAAACACTTTTTCTACACACACACACACATAAATAAGAGAATCCCCCCGATTGGATTTATGGGATAAACCCCACCCATCGTTTTGCATGCGAACTACGTGGACTTTGATGCCTCTATAGGCTACGTAGGCATCTCGGAGTGAAACCCGAGACTCGAGTCCTATTTTTATTTTTCCTCTCATTTTCTATTTTCTCTAAACTCCACTCTCTTATATTATATATATACACATATTTGTTCTTAGTGGCGTATTATTTCACATGCGTTATCGTTCCATCATAACGGTCAACGTAAGGATAATCGCATAAATCTTATTTTCTAATATTATTTTTATACCTTCCTACGGATAACTCGCTTTATCTCTTCCGTGATACAAGTCGAGGATTCCTATCTCCACTATATATACACATGCACACATATCACGAGGAAAATAAAGGAAAATAACAAAAGTCCATGAGAGATCGAAAGGGAGGAATGGGTGCCTAACACCTTCCCATTTCGTAACTTAGCCTCCGGACCCTTTCGAATCATTTTGGTTTCGTATGCACCAGTATGTCTTTGGATGTTGTCCTTCGGGATGGCTCCCTTTCTTTTGTTTGTATTAAGTAAAATAGACTGGCGACTCTAATCTCTCTACATTTTTACACCTCACCCAAATGACGCCGGCTGAAGCGCTCTCGAGAGGGACGCGCGGGACCTAGGATCCTCCCTCACGCTCTCCCACCCGCCGCGAGGATCCAGGGGATGGCCACAGTTATAAAGGAACTACACCTGACCTGAGGGTAAGTAGGCATCTCGATAAGCTCGAGATCGGTACATATGTTGATCCAACGTCAATCTAGCCAGGTTGATGATTCTTTCAACATTTTGTAAATTCATGCTAATTAACCCAAGAGGATTCATAGACCGACAAGTGTATCAGACTCACAAGATCAGTTCGTTACAACACATTACTCTAGCTCTTAGCTCAACCTAAGATCAACTTATTTGAACTGAGGCATAGGGATATTATGGGTGATAAAAATATGCCTCCAATAATAGTGCAACCCCTATCAAGGGGGATCTAGGACCATACTTAAAGGAGCATAGTGGATCACCTACCTATCCATTCACACAGGAATGACCAAGCCAGTCTTGATGGACTAAAGTCCAGAACTACATCATTAAGATGGCAAGATAAGGACAATAAGAGTTTCAGTTGTGGTTGAAGACCAACTATGTCAAAGAAGTAGTGTTTTATTATGATGTAAACTCATAATAGGAGAATTCTTATACAACTGTGACATATAACTCTATATAAAGGGGAGACCCGCATTATGTAAAAGGACTAAAAGCCTAAAGTCATACTCTCATGTAAATTCTCTCAACATTATAATGAAAACACCCTCACCGTCGTCGTGGACGTAGACTGATCTTGGTTGAACCACATAAATCTTTGTCTCCCGTATTTATTTGTATGTTATTTACCATAATTGTGGGTAATCCTCTCTCGAGCAATTTTATTCCTCCTATACAAACATTTTTCAAAGTTAGAGAAGCAAATTCAACGAAGATAATCTCATAAATTAATTCCTTAAATAGTATGCTTCGTTGGCTCCAGAATATTCACAAGATTGGGTTGGGTGATGTTGATCTAACACGCAATCCGACTAGGCATGAATATCAAAATGTTTCAGATAATCAAGATGGATCCAACACGTATTTAATGCGCAAAAGGCATTTATAGAAGTTGGACCTTCCAGGGGATGTACTCACTAAGTGTACTCGTTGGATCCATCTACTCAATTGTTAAGTCTCCAAAATCATTAATAGAGAATGACTTAATGATAGCTAAAACCTAGTAAGCGAAAATTTTCTTTTAGATAAATAAGTAATACAATTTTTGGTCAATATTTATTTACAAACAATCATAAAATTCAATTACCAATATACTCACCATATCAACCTCGTTGCTCGGATTAGAGAGAGTGCGCATTTCTATGAGAGTTGTGTACCCAAACTCCGTGTACCAATAGTCTAAAGCAATGATCTAAGGTTCTTTAGTTAAGTCATTATCATACTTGAGCTCAACTAGGTGTTCTTATATGAACTGTTGTGTAAAGGGGGAGTACTAATTGCTTTTTATGTCGCATTGTATACTTTAAGTCGCATAATTAATTATAATTATTAAGGTTCTTAATCCACGTTGAATTTGCAGCTGACAACCGCGAAATTAAAAAGTACAATATTATTGTATATATAGTTCCATGTGTATTATTTTTAATATATATATATATATAGGCATGTCAATTCAGCCGAGAAGACCCAAAGTTCGCTCGCTCGGCTCGCTATATTTGGTCCAAGATTTTATTTAGTTTGAGCCGAGCCGAGCCGAGTTTGAGCCGAGATAGTAAGCCCGAATTCAATTTGAGTCGAGCGCGAGCGAAGCACTTTAAAGCCCGAACTAGGCTCGGGCCAAAATAATATATATAAATATCACTACACCAAATTTGTCGAATTGTCACGGTCATTGACCTTGACAACTTGTCAAGGTCAATGATCGTGACAATTCTAGGCGAGATAACCTTTTTTGTCACGGACTTGTCACGGTCAATGATCGTGACAAGTTCGTTATAATTGTCACGGTCGTGTCACGGGCCTTGATCGCGATAAGTTTTGTCACGATCAAGGACCGTGACAAGCCCGTGACAATGCAAAAAAAATTATCACAGTCAATGACCGTGATAATTCTGGGAAGCATTGAAAAAAAATCTGCTGTGCAGTTTGGCCACTGCCACTACCCAGCAGTATATTTGTATCTGTTATAGCAACGTTGTACCTGTTCAAGCATCATATATCCAAATAAAATAGAGAAAATGCAAATATACATTCAAAATAGAGACAATATGCATCACGATATAATCCAAATATAATTCAAATGTACCAACTTAAAAACAATTCAATTCAAATAATGTCACTACATGTCTTGGGTAAGGTTAAATCCGAGGAGGTGAGTAGGCCACACTGTATATGAATTGACACACCCACTGATATACATCGTGTCGCGTTATTCGCATAACCACAACGAGGAGTTCTTCTTCCCGGGTATCACATGCGTGACGAGCACCTTGGACTCGATGTCTTGAAGCTCACGTCCATGAACTAGTCCACCCTGGACAATATTCGGGTCTTGCCTTATCCGCTGTCCATCAAATATGTCCAGTATAAACACGCTCGGCTAACCAAGTGAAGACATCGGTCGGTCAAAGGGAGCCAAATAGGGAAGTGGATCATCAAAGTCAACACGTGTTGGCGATGAAGCAGCGAGGTCCACATCCTCGTCATCATGCACCTCGTCCTCCCGCACCACCTTCTCCTTCCCTTTCCCCTTGCTTTTTTCGTCGCCCAACGAACGCTTCATGAATGAGAATATATCTTGGACCGTCGCGGCCCAACGAACGCTTCATGATTAGTAAAATAAGTAAATTAAAAAATTATAATGTAATTAACAAAAAGTAAACTGTCGAATTACTTACAATCGTGGCCGCGATTCTCGGGGACACCTCCTTGTCCTTCCCCTTCTTCGTTCGAAAAGCCACATAAGTATCGAGCCTATGTGGCCTACCCCCAGGGCCACTCCTTATCCCCTGAAATAAAATAAAGTAAAATTAGTATCGGCCCCGCAAAGTAAAATAATGCAGAATAATATATTTCTATAGTTATAGAAAAATTAAATCTTACCATCATCCTATGCTCCACCTCGGTGTAAGACGTCCGGCTAGAGTAGTGCACGTCTGTCTTTTTTGCCCGGTTTTCCCTCCCCGATTGGCGAGATGCCAATTATCGCTCCCCGATCTCATTGTCAACGAACTTTTGCCATTGTGCCAATGAGATCGGCTCCTTCGACGGGACGGATTCACGCCTTTGGATAATGGACTCTCGTGCCTTTGGATAATCGTCTTTACCAGCTCGAGGGATCTCGCAAATAGCCCCGATTTGTTTTCAATGGTCATTAATTTTTCATATTTGGGGAGTCTAGGGTCCGAGGAGCCCTCGTCACCTCCACTACCACCGAGCCCAGACGACATCATTATAACAAGCATCATCATCCTCGCCTTAATACCTGAAGCAGACATTTGCTGTAAAAAAATGTTATTAGTACATATCAAAATGAATTAAAAGAAGACATGAAAATATGTACAATTACTACAAATAAAAATGAATTGTTACTGTCAAACACCTCAAATCTGAATTCCAAAATAACAGCATCTAGCTCATAATATGTACAATTACTAAAAATCTGAAACATCCCCACCCCCACCTCTACTGCCCACAAACACGCACACTACACAAGAGTGAAAATAATAAAGTGCAAATCAATTAAAAGCATTAAAAATGGATGTTTCGATACAAATTGGAATATTTATTACAAATTGAAAAATTATTTAAAATTCGGGTTATCATAAAAAATGGATTGATATTCGGTAGGAGCATCCAAGTCATCCACACTACTATTTAGACATTTTGGCGCGTGTTGGACAATTGACCACGGCTCGTTGTTTATATACTCCGAGTAAAACACTTGGTTAACCTCTTGAAATGCACAAGCAAACGGCTCATCGCTCACGTGGTCGTTGCTCTTCAACTTGGACAAGTCAACCATGATCAAATTGGTGACAAGATCAACTTTACAAGAATTTTTATCCTCAACTCTTACCCAGTCACAGTAAAATACAACCTCTTTGAAGCTTACATAATCCAATTGAAATATATTTCGGATTACACCATAGTAAGTCATTTCAGCTTCAACGAGGTCTTTATCTTTTGCGCTCGCTCGAAAGTGTGACACCCCGCCTAATTAAATACCAGGTGATCAGTCCTTTATTAAATTGCTCGGCACACGCACACATCCGAATGCAAATAGGATTCACTAATATACATAAGTTATAGCAGGAGAATATAATCTCACCATAGAAATCATCAATCCTAAACTTAGGGCTCTATATCAAACAAAGCAACGCTGGAAGTATAATAAGTCGCACAGATCCTAAAGGACACTAGAACCTGATGCTCTGATACCACCTGTGACACCTCGCCTAAGTAAATACCGGGCGATAAGTCCTTTATTAAATTGACTCAAAGTGCCAGGTTGGTTCATTCTTAGCATCACTACCGAAAATAATTTTCTTATTTAATCACCTTATAAATATTTAAGCTAAGTGTCAAAACATTTAATCTTATGAATTAAGTCCGAATGTGTTTATTAATTATGAAGCCATTTTCACGAATACAATTGATAGTATTAAAACCAAACCATCCAAATGAAAGCACATGCTAGATAAATCAATCCAAATAAAATATCCCAAATCGCAGGACAAATTAATAATTACAAGTAATCCCAACTACAACAGAATACTGAAATAAATCAAAAGTACAATTCTCTATGAACTAGATAAAACTGGAAATGGGCGTCACCTGCCCTATATAAGGAGAACTAGATGAAAGATTAAGAAAACAAGGATGAAGTCGTCTACTGCAAAGACCTGCAACTCCCACACTAGCTGCAGCACGTCAATAGTCCAAAGATCTAAGCCTGGCGCCCCTCTGGCTGGGAAGCTATAATATATATATATATACAAGAGAGATAAAAGAGGACAGGAAGCGGGTCAGAGCCCGAGCGTCAAATAGTTTTAAAAATAGTTTAGCAAGTATTTAAAAAGCTTACCAGCTAATGCAACAACCATGTTAGTATGCCACACTCTCTTGAGAATTCTCACATCTCATCTAGTGTGAACGCCTACTCTATTAATAAATCTCATAAGTTTCTCTAATTTATTCTCCATGAGGTTTTATCTTGTGAAAAGCAAGTTTATGATATTTACTTTAGGAAATCATTCTCTTCAAGATTTCTTACGTTATTTAGAACAACTCATTACCGTCATAAATTTCTCGAATGCTTATAATAATGTTGAAGCATTCATTCATTACTTAACTACTTATACGCACAGTAGAAAGTTCCCATATTGATACACGTATATATATTAGTCACGCATATAATATATATATATATATACACACACACTAACGGCACCCCACATACAATCTACGGTGCTGGCATACTCTGCTATCAAGTCCCCGTATCACTCAAACTAAGGAAAATACTAGTTCGAAATCACTCTCGAACTGTATTAACACAATACACACAAAAAGGAGTCGAAGCATAGTTCCAAGTCAATAAGAGGTCAGCACATACCCCTCACGTCTCTTAGGATCATCTGACTATCTTTCTCAGATAGCTTGTACCAAGGAATCCTATGTTCTAGGGTACAAGTCAATATCCCCCATAATGGTCATATTAGAATAAGACTGTCCCGGCTCGAAAACCTTCGTGATAGCAAGTAGCGCGGGTATGATTAAACACAAGTATTAAAATAATATATATATACATGCCCTCATATATATATATTTACATAACGCCGCTAGGTATGCCCATGACCTATGACATTATTCTAGCCATGCGTAACAATTAACACTCGAGTTCTACGTATAAGTAAATCACTCTTTTTATTCTATTAAGTATAACAAATCCTTAAGTACTTCTCGACTCTCGAAGTGTATCCTCTCAAAGTAATAAAAATCAGTAGGTGCACCCTCACTACTCTACTGGTCTAAGTCTTCCTTAATTCTCCCAGGGTATACTATAACGTACGCATGATTTCCGCACTAAATTTATATTTTTGAAACCCCACGATTAAATCGCATATGAATCGTATCACCCGAACCTTGCCTACAACCCTACTGGTCTTTCCCAAGTCCCATTATGGTATATAAAACATGTATAAGGGTCCCCATAAAGTGGCACAGGGTTAATCATTAAGAATAAAGAACAAGATTCAAAATTCAGAAGAGGTCGATCGATCGAAGGGAAGGGGTTGATCGATCAACATTCAAGGTCGATCGATCGATCGCCCAGATATTTCCCAGAATCTGCATAAACTATCATACGGGTTTCATCACCAAAAATCCTCCAAACCTCTATCAATTTTGCCCAAACTCCCAAAAAACATTACTAGTGGTACTATATACCTAACTACATGATTTCCTACGTGAAACATGTTCGAATTCATCAACGATATCGAATTAATGGGGTAAAATTGAAAAAATCCTCAAGAACCCTAATTTTGGAAGAAACATACATTCTTCTAATTATTTCCCAGATTTCTTATTACTAAATTCATACTAATTCGTGGGTAATCCTCTACATGTGATGGGTATGTCCAGAATATATTAAATTTCTCTAAACATGCGATTTAAAGCCTATAAATTATAAATTTCTTTCATAAAGCATGTTCTTAATAATCCTAAACTAACATGGGTGAGACATTAACTAAAAACGAAGCAAGATAGATACTTGCCTGGAATTTGAGTTTCTGATTTGTGGAAGAAAGAGCTATGGTTGTGTTCCTCGTCGCGCGATCTATGCTTTGGTGGTGGTGGCGGTGCAAACGGGTGAGTCTTTGACCTTGAGTTGCTTGGAAAGCTCTCCAACTCCTTCTCTAATGGTCGTTCTTGGGTTTTGTGTTTGTTTACCCTAGAAGACAACTCCCAAAGGCTGATATATCCTTAGGAAATTCGTGGGTTTAATTGCCCAAAAATATAAAATGTCTATTATACCCTCTCGGGATGCCAATTAGGCTGAAAAACACCTCGAGACCCAAAATAAACCCCCGGTTAGTTTTTTCTTACTATCTCGACCTTTCCGGACACATTGGCGCACTCGAAATGACCATACGGGTGACTTATAATTTAATTCACTTTATATAATAATAATTTAGTCCTGACGCGACACAGGTGTGTCCCGACTTAATTTCCACAATTGTCCAATTATACACTCGTGATAATTATTAATAAATTCAATTTTACATATTACTCTACTCAATAAGTAATATTTAACAAGTCAATAATTTTTCAGTAATTACTAACTCTCGTCACGCTAGTAAATAGTTAAAACAAATTTTCGGATTAATATTAAATTAATCTATCTCAATTAACTTTAATAAATCCCTATATTTAAAAGCCATAAAAATACGGGGTATTACATACTTCCCCCGTAATAATGGAATTTCGTCCCGAAATTCAAAAAATAAGGCCTATCTGGTAAAACAATTATGGATACCTTATCAGTACGCAAGCTATCTACATAGTAAGGCGCTCAATCATTATAGCCCCCGCTTCACAGCAAACTTGCTTAACACTTTCATTAAAGACACTTCACATTGTGTTCCTATCCGACAACATTCGCATAAGACACACCTATACATTATTAATTCCCATTATTTCAATATCATTGGGAGGCCTCACCTCACTATATGAGAACTACTCGAATTTAATTAAACACAAACTCCCATTCTGAGAGAAACCATACGAATATCTTACCACTCTTGTTTGCCTAAAATAGTCGTGGAATTCCACCATAGTCATCAGATTCTAACTCAACTGATCCAAAATTCTGATTATTCGCCCATCTCTTAATATTCAGAGTGAGGAAAGTTAAGATTTTTTCGGACCAAAACCTCGATAAGCGTCTTTTTCACAATAACAGGTACGTGTGCTCCCACGGAACCCTGCCATTAGGTAATATCCTCCCCCAATTACCGTACTATACTCCACTTGTTAGTTGTAATAGTTGTGGAAAAGAAATGATCACAATGAATCCAAAATTACTTTCACACTGCTCCACAAATAATTAATCACCACTCGCTTACTCCCCGAATTATGGGTGATACAACCTGCTTAAAACGAAATGATGTCCCCGATGCTTCCTGGAATCCCATATTGAAGGTGGGATTCAAAAATCTCCACCTAATTCAGAAAAATACCGTGTAGGACCACGTACCGGTGCGGTCCTTCCTTTCAAAGGAAGACTGGGGCATACTAGCTAATATTGTAAATCACCCCAAAGGAATGTCAATCACTTCCTTCTTGGGCATCTTGTTCCACACGTTCGAAGGAACTCTTGATCTTACCTTGAGGTTGCCAACCCATCCAAGAAACTCTACCGACTTTATCGGCCTCTTTCATTATAGGAATTATCGATAGCCACAAAATTCTCTAGTTGCTCCCCTTGTTCCAACCGATTTATATTTATGAGTAGAGCCCGCGGAGACTACTCACTATGTCCCGCTCGATATCGATATCGACTTCTACTTGTAATGTCTCACATTAAGTGACACTTAATACTTCCCTTCTTTCCTTTGCATATACTGAAAGTTCCGACCCATGCATTTTTCTCCACGATGTGTACTTCCGGATCTTTTATATCATACTAACATATTCACTCTTTATACGCGTCAATATCTCTCAATATTTGATTAATTACAACTCTCACCGAGTGTTCTCCATAATAATTAAATTCTACCCTTCTCAAGGAATATCCCTTTTTAAATGGCTTCCCACAGCCTTCCAACCAAATTCAGGTGTGCAACTCTAATCGCACACATATATATGGATTATCGTTCTTCACGTGATGCTTAATCCACTCTGCCACTTCCACCTCGTTATGTTAGTCCCACAAACACATATTCCACATGTCAATTCCCACATCCCTACAACTCTAATGATTCTAACATCAGTTAACCAGGATGCCCACATTTAGTAGCACCCCGCCCACCCGGGAAGAGCGACCAGCGCGCTAGTCATCGATATAACTAACCAAAGCCATCAAAATACTAGGTATAGAGCATCTACATCCCACAACAACAAAAGAGAAACCATTAATCCCAAATCTCTTTGAATAAGTACAATAATTCTCTCGAATAAATACAACAACTAAAAATAAATCACCAATGCTCTATACATCAAAAGAAATACAAGTTTTCCCCTCTTGTATTAAAAGTTCTTCCCAGATAATCCACGCTAAAAATCATCCCAACTCTTTATTTCCTTTGTGCTCAGAACACGGTTACAACACTTGGGTATTCTCAATCATCCTTAGAAATCAAAATTTTAAATTCTCCTTATCACCGTTCCACCCTTCAACTCGTGGTGATAAAACAAAACTTTCAAGGCTCTTTTTTTTTATATAACCGGCTCCATTGACCTTAATTCATAATTCAACTTCCAATTAACAGATATAATTACCTGCTCCCATTACGACCACGGTACCGAACCCATGGACTAATGACTAAACATCTCCCTATTTCCAACCTTACACTAAGTTTCATGCGTGGGATGTCTCGCAAAGCGAAATTCAAACAAGGAACCCCCCTGATACACTACTACCTAGCATTGTCGGTTATCGAAATCCGTTAGGCCCTCCGTCCATAGTATATACCCCTTTTATTCCGTCTCTTAACAGAAAAGTTACATCTCCTCCCATAATTACACTTAACAAATAACATTTCACCAATTGTACAATCGTTCAGTATTGGTGGTAATCCCATTTCATAAACCTCGAATACATACAATCAGGGTTCTCGAAATCCTATCCCCAAATATATGGGTATAACTCTTAACTCTCACATCTCTAAAGGATAGGTATATCAATGCGCTCTTCCTATCACGAAGTCCTGAGCGATAAATATAAAAATGAGTTAAATCTTTTCGCTCAACGGTAAACCCAATACATATTGAATCATAACAACAAAGTCCCTACATACACCGGGAGCGAATATCTTGAGCCCACTATCCCCTCAAAGTCTCTAGAATAGATAATATAAGTGCGAGTCCGACCCTCTCGCAGGTGAGGCCTTGCCAGAACAACACATGCTCCAATAATGCAACCATTCCGATAGGCTTGCAATAACTGCCTACTATCGTACTAACCATTTCTATATAGTTGTAACCAATACAATATTATACTCGTATATCACATCACTAAAGCGAGTAATCTAAATAAAGTATATAACACTATTAGTACACCCATTCATCCTCCGCGGATAGCACTAAAGATAATCCCGCTACACTAGGAAAAATATTCACATAATAGTAATGTTTATAGTTATACGCATTAAACTCGTCTCACATGCTAATCTAGCAATGAACAAAATATTGTGACTGGCTCGTGTCACATACAACACGCCTCATCCTTCGAGGATAAAACTCATACTCTTTCCAATCATCTTGACTGCACAAATGGTCCCCGTACGTAACACGTATGTCCAACCCAAAATAAAAACTACTTTAATCGTTGTCCTTTACTAGGCATCCTACTCTTATCCCTTTACTCACTTTGGAAAAACATTAACGCATGTGAATCACTCTTCATAAAATACCTCTACACATAATTCACTTATCATCTGTCATACTAACCATATTAGGACTGTCCTTCTCTCGAACTTTGGTAGGCTCGATCCCTGATGGCTACCCCCGTTGTTCCCTTAGCCTTGTTAGCCCTAAAGAACATGCTACTGGCTACAGTAGTCCTTACTGAATTCACCATTTCTCGGTAAGAATTTAGCTATCTGATTCATTTAAATGGGTCTCCTGATGTGTATCCACGCCCCCTTGTGATGCTACACTACCACCGTTGCATCCCATCTTATTTTTGACTAAATTCTTCGATTCTTTTAGCTTCCCACATAAAAAAGCATTATCATTTCCATTGATAAAGCACGACATTATCAACCTCTGAATCGACCGTCCAGCAGAATTCCCTTCTTAAGTGTTATTAACTATATTTACGAGTCGATCTCTCATTTGGAGTCCTCTCCTCCATTTGTATCTACATCCTCCGATACAAGATTCGCTAACGATTTAGATTCATATTCACAAATGGACCTCTGTCAGGTCCTCCTGTGATGAGTTCAGAACAACGTGCACATCTTATTCTAAACACCTGATGAAGGAACGTGCGGTTAAACTGTACTTAAGGTCCTTCCATTGACGCAAAATGTGGTGGTTGACTTCCAACATTATAACTTTTCTCCGATGAGTCAAGAAAATCTTTCCCCAAATTTTCACTTCTAGTTAACCACACTCCGCCATATGCCCAAGCCTTTGAATGTATCACCTTCGTTGGGTGACACACACAATTCCCGTATTTCTAGAATTTCCGTTGATGACTCTCCTCAATTTGCCATTTGACCCTCTCTCAAGCATTCTACGCTGGGTGAGTCTAATCTTGCACCTCTTCCGACTATAGCAGCATTTGGAAATCTTAGGTTGCGCCCTAGCCGTCTTCATAGTCCTGGCTTCTCGTGACATAATAGGGGTGACCTTAACTATGGTCATCCTCCTCGAATATACTCTACAACCTCAATTAAGCCTTACCTCCTGATGTCTGCCTAACGTCCCTCGTCAGACATCCTTCATCGCTCGGCACACGCACACATTCGAACGCAAATAGAATTCACTAATATACATACGTTATAGCAGGAGAACGGAATCTCACCATAGAAATCAACAATCATAAACTTAGGGCTCTATATCAAACAAAGCAACGCTGGAAGCATAATAAGCCGCACAGATCCTAAAGGACACTAGAACCTGATGCTTTGATACCACCTGTGACACCCCGCCTAATTAAATACCGGGTGATAAGTTCTTTATTAAATTGACTCAAAGTGTCAGGTTGGTTCATTCTTAGCATCACTGTCGCAAAACAATTTTCTTATTTAATCACCTTATAAATAATTAAGCTAAGTGACAAAACATTTAATCTTACAAATTAAGTCCGAATGTGTTTAATAATTACGAATCCATTTTCACGAATACAATTGATAGTATTAAAACCAAACCATTCAAATGAAAGAACATGCTAGATAAATCAATCCAAATAAAATATCCCAAATCGCAGGACAAATTAATAATTACAAGTAATCCCAACTACAACAGAATACTGAAATAAATCAAAAGTACAAATCTCTCTGAACTAGATAAAGCTGGAAATGGGAGACACCTGCCCTATCTAAGAAGAACTAGATGAAAGATTGAGAAAACAAGGATGAAGTCGTCTACTGCAAAAACCTGCAACTCCCACACTAGCTGCAGCACGTCAATAGTCCAAAGATCCAAGCCTGGTGCCCCTATGGCTAGGCACCTATAATACATATATATATATATATATACAAGAGAGAGAAAAGAGGACGGGAAGCGGGTCAGAGCCCGAGTGTTATACAGTTTTAAAAATAGTCTAGCAAGTATTTAAAATGCTTACCGGCTAATGCAACAACCATGTTAGTATGCCACACTCTCTTGAGAATTCTAACCTCTCATCTAGTGTGCACGCCTACCGTACTAATAAATCTCATAAGTTTCTCTGATTTATTCTCCATAAGGTTTTATCTCGTGAAAAGCAAGTTTGTGATATTTACTTTAGGAAATCATTCTCTTCAAGATTTCTTACGTTATTTAGAATAACTCATTACCATCATAAATTTCCCGAACGTTTATAATAATGTTGAAGCATTCATTCATTACTTAACTACTTATACGCACAGTTGAAAGTTTCCATATGGATACACGTATATATATTAGTCACACACACACACACATATATATATATATATATATATATATATATATATATATATATATATATATATATATATATATACTAACGGCACCCCACATACAATCTATGGTGATGGCATACTCTGCTATCAAGTCCCCGTATCACTCAAACTAAGGGAAATGCTAGTTCGGAATCACTCTCGAACTGTATTAACACGGTACACACAAAAAGGAGGCGAAGCATAGTTACAAGTCAATAAGAGGTCAGCACATACCCCCCACGTCTCTTAGGAAAGTCTGACTATCTTTCTCAGATAGCCTATACCAAAGAATCCTATGTTATAGGGTACAAGTTAATATCCCCCATAACGGTCACATCAGAATAAGACTGTCCCGGCGCGGAAACCTCCGTGATAGTGAGTAGCGCGGGTATGATTAAACACGAGTATTCAAATAATATATATATATATATATATATATATGCCCTCATATATATATTAACATAAAACATCTAAGTATGCACACAACCCATGACATTATTCTAGCCATGCGTAACATTTAACGCTCGAGTTCTATGTATAAGTAAATCACTCTTTTTATTCTATTAAGTATAACAAATCCTTAAGTACTTCTCGACTCTCGAAGTGTATCCTCTCAAAGTAATAAAAATCAGTAGGTGCACCCTCACTACTCTACTGGTCTAAGTCTTCCTTAATTCTCCCAAGGTATACTATAACGTACGCACGATTTTTCCACTAAAATTATATTCCCGAAACCCCATGGTTAAATCGCATATGAATCGTATCACCCGAACCTTACCTACAACCCTACTGGTCTTTCCCAAGTCCCATTATGGTATATAAAACATGTATAAGGGTCCCCACAAAGTGGCACAGGGTTAATCATTAAGAATAAAGAACAAGCTTCAAAATTCAGAAGATGTCGATCGATCGAAGGGAGGGGGTTGATCGATCGATCTAGTCGATCGATCAACATTCAAGGTCGATCGATCGATCGCCCAGATATTTCCCAGAATCTGCATAAACTATCATACGGGTTTCATCACCAAAAATCCTCCAAACCTCTATCAATTTCGCCCCAAACTCCCAAAAAACATTACTAGTGGTACTATATACCTAACTACATGATTTCCTACGTGAAACATGTTCGAATTCATCAACGATATCGAATTAATGGGGTAAAATTGAAAAAATCCTCAAGAACCCTAATTTTGGAGGAAACATACATTCTTCTAATTATTTCCCAGATTTCTTATTACTAAATTCATACTAATTCGTGGGTAATCCTCTACATGTGATGGGTATGTCCAGAATGTATTAAATTTCTCTAAACATGCGATTTAAAGCCTATAAATTATCAATTTCTTTCATAAAACATGTTCTTGATAATACTAAACTAACATGGGTGAGACATTAACTAAAAACGAAGCAAGATAGATACTTGACTAGAATTTGAGTTTCTGATTTGTGGACGAAAGAGCTATGGTTGCATTCCTCGCCGCGCGATCTATGCTTTGGTGGTGGTGGCGGTGCAAACGGGTGAGTCTTTGGCCTTGAGTTGCTTGCAAAGCTCTCCAACTCCTTCTCTAATGGCTGTTCTTGGGTTTTGTGTTTGTTAACCCTAGAAGACAACTCCTAAAGGCTGATATATCCTTAGAAAATTCGTGGGTTTAATTGTCCAGAAATGTAAAATCTCTATAATACCCTCCCGGGATGCCAATTAGGCTTAAAAACTCCCCGAGACCCAAACTAAACCCCCGGGTACACTTTTCTTACTATCTCGACCCTTTCGGACACATTGGCGCACTCGAAATGACCTTACGGGCGACTTATAATTTAATTCACTTTATATAATAATAATTTAGTCCTGACGCGATACAGGCGCATCCCGACTTAATTTCCATAATTGTCCCATTATACACTCGTGACAATTTTTAATAAATTCAATTCTACATATTGCTCTACTCAATAAGTAATATTTAACAAGTCAACAATTTTCCAATAATTACTAACTCTCCTCACTCTATTAAATATTTAAAACAAATTTTCGGATTAATATTTGAAAGAGGGTACTTTAGATAAAATGGAGGCGTAACCTCTTTGAAGTATAGTAGTGATAAGTTAAATAGCTAATGTGACAACCCGCTCAAAATAATAACGGGTGGCCAGCCCTATACTATAATAAATCAGGTAACTCAGATGGCACAATCTCAACATCAACATACTAAACTCTATAATATAAGGCTAACTACCCGAAATCATTAAAAGCGAATTGTCAAAAATTTAAAACTTTTTATTTAACAACCACAACAAAACCAATAATGCACATAACCAACAATACACATCTAACTATGATGAATGGAAAGTGCAAACTCCATAAATATAAAAGAGTGCAATATAAAGAACAAATAAAATACCCGAATATGCTGTCGGGTAACAAACAATACAATAATCTGAGAAATGAAATATGAAAGTGTTAAGCTACAACACTTGAATACTAACTCAATATACAACTGAATCCTAATCTAGATATACAAAAATAGGAATCGACTAAAACAAAGTGCCGCAACAGTCCGCTACTGCCACAGCTCCACGAATCCTGAATGGATGAACATCAAAGGCGTCCTTGCGGAGGAACACCTGAAGTAATACAATATATACATGGAGGAGAAAATATAAACGGGTTAGAGCCCGAGTTTGAAAAACATTTTATAGAAATTGTATTAAAATGCATAATAATTATAAATGGATTATAACATGATTTAATGGAATCGTCCTCTCCATAAAATCCATCTCACCTCTCAACTAAAGCGCGCACTAAGCGTATGCACGTGATCCCCAAATGGATGTACGATTCTAATTAGGTAAGAGGATTCTAACTTAAACCCAAATAAAGTATTTAAGTGAGACCATCTAACCTATCTCCCAATCTACATATTTCCAGGATTAAAAGTTATAAATATTAACTTTAATATAATCGTTATAGTTATCTTTATAATGTTCATTTGTTGAACATATAAAGTTACATGATCCAATCATGTCCACATCATCACAATACATCAACAATCTCATTTACTAGAATTTTGTATTCTAGTGATGCCCTTATAAGGCATGAAACCATATATATAATTATTATAGTAATTATATATGAGTTATTAGCATCATGAATTTAAAGACTAAACTCCTCTCAATTCTCAACACGGCACTGCGTTTCGTGCGTGGGACGTCTCGTCGAAACGAAATCCAAACAAGGAACCCCCCCATTACACTACTCCTGACCGTGTTAATCCTCGAGGCTCATTATGCCCTCAATGCATGATGCATGTAACCCAAATTATTATTATCCAGTTTTAATTAATTAATATTCCCAATTCTCAATAGTACACGACGTTTCATGCGTGGGACGTCTCGCCGAGGCGAAATCCAAACAAGGAACCCCCCCGTTACACTACTCCTGGCACTGTCGATTGTCGGGATAGGTGATATATATAATTAATTATGAGCATTAAGGACTAAAATTATCCCCAAGTTCCAACATTACACTGCGGTTCGTGCGTGGGACATCTCGCCGAGGCGAAATCCACCCAAGGAACCCTCCCGATACACTAATCCTGGCAATGTAGGTCGTTGAGGTCCATTATACCCTTAATACCCAAAATACAAGCACAAGCAATAATAACCATCCAACCGAGCTATAACTCGAAGGACTCAGGCTCATATGCTATCATCTTCCAGTATCCCATATACGTAGCAAACTGGGGCCACCTGGTGGGGTTCAACGACACCCACCTCGTGATCAACTCATGCACACAACGTTCGGGAAGCGGTCATAACTCCTAACCGGCAAGTGAGAGCGACACATACCCACGACCTCTCACCCCCAAAATAAATAAATGTATATATATATATATATGTCATTTTCTGTCCACCATGGACGACTATGACCTGGGGAATATCCACATCCTGCTTTTCTAGTCAGAATGCTGCTCACCCTCTACGCACGAAACTTCCCAATGATAGCAAGGAGGGGGTATGCTTAACATGTATATAAACCATCATATAAGGTATACATACATCCCACATAATAAAGATATACCATTGTATAAGGTATACCTGCAACATCATATTTATTTTTATTATACGCTCTTAGGCGCAATTTGATTAATAACATTGTTTAGTATATCTCTCTCATGATACACTAATCGTCAATACTCACACATTTTTCCCCACTTAGTATATGCTATACTAATTCTCGCTTGAAGCTCTCATGTCGCTTCTATTGTGAATTGTCTCTAAATTCTTTTAAGTTAAGGATATTCTTTACCCTAATGCACCTCAATTTACATTTATAATTCTCCATCCATAATATGGTTCAATTCATTTTATGAACCTTTGAAATTATCCCATTTGGGATTAGATCCTACTATCCGGTATCTCTAAATTATTCACATTCTTTCATAAGAATTGAATTTATCATCTCCAAGTATAACCCCCCAATCAAGGTGGGCTTCCCCACTTAGAATAAACCATAATATCTAATCGGTATTCCTCAAATTTAGTCAATACGACTCCAATCATTTTCTATAAGGGAAACTCTCTAAAAGTCTCCTAAACATACTCCAAATAACTCCCATAGAAGCTCCCAATCGATAACTTTAGGCGAAACGGGATAAGAATTCTTCCTGGAAACACATCCCCAAAATCCCCTGTTTCCGAATCGATTCGGCCCATCCGAACCGATTCGGTCCCCAAAAGCGAATCGATTCGGCCCATCTGAATTGATTCGGTCCAATGGACCTGGGAGTCTGCTACTTGCCGAACCGATTCACAAGGGGCGAATCGATTCGTCCCTAAAGACTTGGGCAATCTGCAACGGACCGAATCGATTCGGTAGGGGCGAATTGATTCGGCAAGTGCAGCAAGCTACGAAATGGGTTGTTTTCTTCTTAACCCAAAATACCCAAAAATCATTTTAATCATCTTCCAACCATTTTCATCCAACTCAAGCACATATATAACATTAATATTCATTCTAGAATACATATAAACTAATTTCTAACCTTAAATCCATTTTATACACTACAAATCTAAGGTTTTTCCCAAAAGTTAGGTTTTAACAATTTAAACCTAAAACCCAAAATTCAATCCACAAATCATGCAATAATTAGTACACAATAATTATTTAGCAAGTTTAATCACTTGCCTCGGGTTCGTAGGGTCTGAATCCGCCTTGAGATAGCGTATTTGCCCGGAAATCCTCTTTCTTCCTCTTTTTCTCCTTCCTTTTCTTCTTCTTTCTTTCTCTCTTTCTTTCTTTCTTTCTTCTATTTCTCTCTCTTTGGAGAATAAAATCTCCCGTAGGCTTAATAAGCATAAATCCCAAAATACACATCTTTAAATGATAATACACACTTTAATGACTCGGTGACTTTAATTCGAGTCAAACGGTCCTAATTTATTTCGGAACCTAAATAGACTCCAAGTACAGTCATTTCAACTTTCTCGACCCTTTCGGACACAATGGTACCCTAAGAATTGCCATTCGAGACTCTTTCTAACGACTCTAAATTTTGACCTCAATTGCCAATTTAATTATTTCTCCAATAAAATATTATTTATTTCTCCCAAAATAAATAAATTGTTGTCTCCAAGACCTCGGGTTGTTACAGCTAAAACCTTGGTTTAGTGATGGAAAATGCAAACACAAACTTAATGAAGATAAGACTCAGTTTAAACTCACAAATCTATCGTGTATAACTCAGAGGATAGTAATGAACTTAGAAGTAACTTAGCTAGAGGGAGGGAGAAGTAAACACCCTAGATACACCTTAGCAGGCAGCCAAAAACACCAACCACCCTCAAGAATCTCTATCAAGTATTAAAAGCTTTGTAATAAATGACAATAGGAGTGAGCAGACCCTCTGGTTTGTAATAACTCTCTCTTATGTGTATTCTCTCTAGTAATAACTTCTTAAACTCTCAAAAAATCATCCTCTCCTCAAGGGTGGTTGGAGTCCTTAAATAGCCACCCCACACCATCCCCGAGGCAATGCAGTCATTAAAGACTATGAAAGACATCCCTCATACTTTATGTCACATCATTAAATGCCTCATGCACTAGTTGTCTCCACGTCATAAACATTAAATGTCAAGACATGCCTTTTGCCTAACCACTGTGTGTCAGGGGGACTGTTGTCGCAGATGTGGCTCACCAACTGCCTGACAGTCCCAAATACCATGGTGGTTTACTCAAGTGCGTGTATGAAATTGTTTAGCTGGCTAGTTACATAACCTACAGTAGATGTGACATTAAGTAGAGGGTTGTTTGGCTCACAACTCAATGCCTGATGGAACTCCAAGCTGCTCCACCTGAGGTTCCACGGTCAGGGTCCTTCGGTGTTTTACCAGGTGTATCTAAGATGGTCAGGGCAAGCCCCAACGGTGCCTCACTTCTCAATACTCCAAATCAGGTCCCTCTAAAGTTCCCACGGTGAGGTCATTCGATAGAGCATGAAAGCTCTCCCAGGCCCTGCCCAGCCTGGTCTCTCGCGAGTACCGTTTGACCTCATACTAAAACTATTTATTGTTCTCGTTACATAATTACAACCATTATAGCTTACAATCAATATAAACAAAGATACAATATGACTAATACAACAAGCTAAAATACAAGTTGTCACGCTGAGCTGCCACGGTGCCTTAATCCCCAAAAGACTGTTACTAATGTGGAAATTCTTCTAATTCTCTAAATTATCTTCAAGCCCGCTCTACAATATTAAATTAATCTATCTCAATTAAATTTAATAAATCTCTAAATTTAAAAGCCATAAAAATACGGGGTATTACAGAAAGAAAGTAAGAGCCTTGTATGAAATGCCCGAGTTCTGTACATTTGTACTTTTCTCGTACACTTTAGCGCCGAAAATGTAACCGTTCAATCAATACTTTTTGTACTCTTGTGCCACGAATAAGGGTCCAGTGGGTAGACGAGCAAGCCTTGATGTCACATCACCCGTATTTAAGAGCTGAGAATATAGATAAATTAATTACATTAGTTGTAAAATTTGAGTGTAATGTAACGTTATATAACGGTCACTTTCATTATAATTACCTCTTGTGTAAACCATAGCCTAAATTCGCTGTCTGATTGTACCATTATTTTTCGTCTTTTATTGTTCTCACAGGCTTCATATTTTCTGCATATTACAAAATTAATCATGTATAAAATAATCTAAAATAATGTTAAACATTATAATAATCGAAACTTACTTTTTCCATTCTTTGACATCTTCATGTGTGTCAAATAGATAACAAGCTACTTGTTCATATTGCAAACTCGTTAATTTCACTCGTTTTCCCATCACATGACCACCATCATCGACGAACTCATCAGTGTCATCAACGCTAGTCGAGTCAGGAATATATTCCCGAGTATATATTGATGACTCCACGATGATGTATTCCTCTGCAATTGATCCTGCATTGTATCGCGTATTTTTTATGTAATCTTTAAAAACTTTCATCAATCTTTCAAACGGATACATCTACCGATATCTAACTGGACCACAAAGAAGTGCCTCGTCGCATAGGTGTACCAACAAGTGAACACTTAAGTTAAAGAATGATAGGGAAAAGTACTTCTCCAACACACAAATCGCTTCGGTCACCACCAATTTTGTGGCCACTATGTGTTCTTGATTGACTACCTTCTCACACAAGAGTGAGAAGGTAATACTAATTTGCATAATATCCCTCCGCAAATCCTTGTTCTTGGAGAAACAATGCTTAAACAATAGAGGAACCAATTGCATGATCACATGCCAATCGTGGGACTTACACTTATGTAAATCATGAGTAGAATAATTCACAATCCTTTGCAAGTAGATTGGACATATCTAGGTTCATGTAAATCGTGGGAAAATATTTCAATACTTTGTGAGGCACTTTTGAGCTTGTGTCCTCCTTACTAGTATATTGGACATATCTAGGTTCATCGCATACCGGACAACGATCGAGATTTCCATACTCCTTTCGGTATAGTATGCAGTCATACACACAAACACCTTACCATTCTTACACCTAGCAAACGGACACGGAAACTCTTCATCATTATGACATCTCTTTGCATATTTCACAAATTCGTTAGCACCTCTGCGAAACACATCCCCCGTTCTATTTGTCTCACTCATCCACTCTTTGTATTTCAGATATCCCATTACAGCTACCACAACTAATCACCTATTAAAGGTACGAAGCGTATATTCATGGATTAGTATAAAAAAAACTTAGATTTATAGTATGTTTCATTTAATTATATCTTATTTATATTCAAATTCAATTTATAATAGAAATTTCTATTTCCTCCATCTCCTCTAAAGGGTGAGTGGTCCTATCCCATTCAAGACCGCATTTTTCTGTAATATACTTAACAGCTCATGCACATTGTTACGATTTGAAAAAAATTCGGTAACATATCCCTGTAGTTTTCCAAGTACACGACGTAGATTGGAAAGTGTGAGTGTTATTTTAATTGATCAATTGAAATAATAATCACACTTGTCAATCTAGTATGTACCTAAAGAACATTAGGATACGATTGCAAAAATTCCTCCAAAAGTAACAACTTTAAGCCACTAAGAATATTATACAGAAATTATGCAGTCCCAAACTGTCCAAACGGGACAATTCAAGAGATCTCATTACAAGGGTAATGACTCTCGAACGGGTCTAAGGGCAATTGAATGCGTAGCATAAGAACTACAAGGCTAGTATCTATGCGCACTATATGTAATTTCAAGTATGTTTCAATTAATTATCATACTATATATATATTGTTCGATATACAAAGTAATTTTCCAAAAAAGTTGAAAAATCTCACCCCCATATGGACAATAATCCAGTGGTCATGCCACTTTTAAAATTAACCAACCCAACATCGATCCACTATAATCCAACAGCAATGTCAATAACAAATGTGTATCCCGTACTCCTTCTAATTCATCTACTCAATTAATTATTTTCATCAATTAAACTAACAATTAAAGTATGCAATTATTAAGTTACTAATTTATAATTAGGGGCAATCCTACTTTCATAATTAATCATATATTAATTTACTAATTTACAATGAGGGGAAATCATATATTAATTTACTAAAAATATTAATAACCAATCAATTCATTTACAAGGAACATTACGCACAAACACGTACACTACACACACATATACACACACACGCACATACACACACACACACACACACACACACATTCACACATGCGCACGTAGCCCCCCACCACCCACCCACCCATCCCTGCCCCACCCCCTTCCCCCCCCACCACACACACCACTACACACGCACGCACACACACCACACATACACACACACAAACAGCCCCCCATCCCTGCCCCCTCCCCCCCCCCCCAACACACCCTGCCCCACACCCTTCCCCCACCCTACCCCACCCACCACGCACACGCGCACACACACACACGCGCACAGATACACACACACACACACACACACACACACATATATATATATATATATATATATATATATATATATATATATATAAATGGAAGAGAGAGAGAGAGAGAAACTAACCTGAAAGTAGAGAGAGAGAGAGAGAGAGAGAGAAACTAACCTGAAAGTAGAGAGAGAGCGAGAGCAGTGTAGAGAGAGAGAGAGAAAAAAAAAAGAGGGAAGAAGTCGGTAGGGAAAAAAAGGAGGGGAAAGGGTTTTTTCTGTAATATTTGTCACGGACATTATAAGGATTGTCACGGTCATTGACCGTGACAAGCCCGTAACAACTGTACTTGTCACGGTCGTGTCACGATCATTGACCGTGACAAGTCTTTGTCACGGACACAAAAAAATGCGTGTTTTTTTGTCACGGTCATTAACCGTAACAAGGCTAGCCGCTGGAAGGGTGTCAATTTATCCATTTTGGTGTAGTGTATATATATATATATATATATATATATATATATATACAAAATTATTTTTTTCTATGATATGTAAAAAATATTTTAAAACGAAATAGTCTTTATAATTTTATCCTTATGCAAACAAACTATTGAACTTAATAATAAAGAAACAAAAGTAAGGTGAGTCATTTATTAATTTACCTTTAGTTAGCAACATATCGCATACAGCGTACACGCTTAGATTTTAGGGTTATTTTTCATTTCCTCTCTCTCTCTCTCTACACTCTAATCTACACCTTCCGTTTTCAAGCTCTCTCCGTTTTCAAGCTCTCTTCGTTTTCACTTATGATCGGTTGTTTTCAAGCAAATTAGGTACATTTTCAAGCTCCGATTGTTACAAATGTTTGGGGTTAGTTTTTAACGTTTTTAACGTTTGCGGTTAGTTTTTAACGTTTGGGATTAGTTTTTAACGTTTAGACATTTCACAGAAACAATTTGGCAGCCATCAGTGAATAACCCACCTTCGATATTTATAGTTCGAGATTTATTGTTGTTCTATTTCTTGGCTTGCTAGATTCTTCTGTCATTGTAAGTATCTATTTCCATTTCTCATATTATTTTTACTTTAGACACATTACAATAACATGATTATGATACAAACACAAACTCAAGTGGTGGTAGTGACAAATCAAGAAATTTTGGCGAGATTAAGAATTTATTGTTGAAATATGAATATTTATTATTAAAATAAATAAATACGTATTGGTATATTCAATTCAGACCTCAAATTGAGCTCGGAGCCCGTTATACTTTGTGAGCTGAGCTTGAGTCAAGCACTCTTAGGCTCGTTCGGACCGAGCTTGAGCTTGAGCCGAGTAAATCAAAATTGGACCGAGTCTGATCAACCCCAAGCTCAGCTAATATAGTCCGATTGACAAGCCTATATATATATATATATATATATATAATCCTGCTCTTGTGCGGACTAGTCCGCATTTTAAGAATGCGGACCGGATATGTGTCACCTGACGGTGATCCCAGAAAAAAGAGAGAGTGTGTCTATAATTTAGGCGATAATTTTTAGAGGCACCGTTAGGTGACACATGTCCGGTCCGCATTCTTAAAATGCGGATTAGTCCGCACAGGAGCATTATTATATATATATGGACTAGTTCGCATTTTAAGAATGCGGACCGAACATGTGTCACCTGGCGGTGCACCCAGAAAAGAGAGAGAGTATGCCTATAATTTATGCGATAATTTCTAGGCACACCATTAGGTGACGCATGTCATTTCCGCATTCTTAAAATGCGAACTAATCTGCACAAGAACATTATTATATATATATAACAAAAAAGATGAAAAAGTCCCTATTTCTTAAATTTAATGTGGTTGTTTGACACAAAATCAAACCACCCTTACACCGGGTTGTAACCGCACGATTGGGTTTAGGCAACTATACTCTTTCGGGACACGTGAACTAGATAATTGGAGGGGTTCATACGTCAAAGTATGAACGAGGAATACATTATTTTTACGAGTAAAAAGGCTTGGTTTTCAACGACACTCATCAATTTGACGTGATGCCGCGAAAGTAGAATAGTGAAACCAAAGGGAACCTTCCCTACTTGACCATTCATCATCCCCGTCTCCTCTCCTCTCCTCTCCTCTCCTCTCCTCTTTATATATTGTTCCCAACAGACCACAACCCAATTATCATACAAGCAAGACCATGGCTTTTTATTCCCAGTTTACTCAAAGATACAGAGAATACAGAGAAAGGTGTGGGTCTAAACCTTAATCCTCTATTATATTTCTGTCTTATTGTCTATCTTTTAAAGTTTATATTTTATTTATGAAAATATGTTTTTGATTATCGTGAAGGACGAAAACAACTCCGGACATAGATGAAAATATGGGGATGGGAAATCCTTTGTCGGGAATAGCGGAGGCTTTTGAGGAGCTATCGGGTTTGGTAAAGTCCGATGAGCAGTTGGAGCTCCGTTTGAACCCTTTTTGTGACGCCTGTTCTCTCGTTTCCGTTCTCTTTGGTTGTCTTGGCATCGCTTTTAAGTTTGCCGAAATGGAGTACGTCGCCAAGGTTATTCTCCATCCTTCCTAAACTATGCGTTGCGTTTGTTGTATATATTAGACCACGTGTTTTAAGTCTCAAACTGCCCTACATGCTAATCATATGTTAAAATCTTATCATAATAATTATTAACCTTATCAAGATTATGAAGATGAAGATGAGAAAATATCTGAGCTAGATGACGATGATAAGCAAGGTAGAAATTTTGGAATATTCTTATGCAAATTCATCACTTTGACCAAGAAAAACTTGTGTGTATTAAGTAGGGTTGCGCATGGGTGGTTGTTCCATTAATAGCTAAACCAGAAGTAGATTGGTTATAGGGTTTGGTTCGGTTCCATTCTTGGTTATAACCATTATAATTTGTAAAAGGGTACCATGTTGTTCAAAGTTGCTTAACAAAGACAAAAAAGAAGAGGATAGGGTAAATTGATCAGTTGAAAAATTCAAATAAGAAACTTGTAAGAGGCTAAAAATTATAATACAAACTCTTAAGACTATCAAAAATACTTTTAAGAAAACAAAATAGTAATGATAGGGTAATACAAACTTTTAGACTATCAAAAATTGCTTTAAGAAAACAAAATAGTAATAGGGGTAAAAAAAATTGTATATAAAATCATGTAATCTTATAAACAGTTGGGATAAAATTTTAAGATGTATAAACTTGAAGAGATGTGAAAATGTACAAGAAAAATTAATGAGATGGTTAGGCGCGGTAAGGCCATCCACAATGGGCGGATGGGCATATACCATAGGTTTAGAGGTTTAACGGGTGAAAGATGGGGTTGGTTCGCAGTGGGGAGTGGTAGGTTTGAGTCAAACATGTTACATTTCAACGTCTGAACTCTCAAACGTGGAACAATCTCACATTTGAAACAACCTTGGGAATCTCCTACGTCTATATTTTTGCCCGTTTGCTACCATTGCCTTTTACTCGTTAATTACTGTGGCATACGGGTAACAGTTCCACGCTTAGACATGGCTAGACAAAAACAGTCCCATGTTTAGCTCAAACGTAAGAAAATCTCACGTTTAGACTATGAACGTAAAATAATTATCCGTCTCAACTCTTGTTCTCTCCCTTAATGAATCCGGTAGCGTTTCCATAACTTTGAGGGAGGGTTAATGGATCCCCTCCCTCATTTAACAAAATCTCCCCCAAGACCCAATTATAGGTAATTAGATGACATGTTAATTATTTCATTTATCTTTCATACATTAGAGGCTTGAGATAATTGTGATTGTGATTGATGCCATTAAAAGTCCATTACCTGATGTTGGTCTTGCATTTGAAACGAGGATTATGCTCGATAGGTAATACTGGCTTGATCCTTTAGGTGCAACACCAGGTATTGGTTGATGTTGAGTTGTAGCAGAATTTACTTGATCATTTATTGTTGAGGATGAGGAATTAATGTTTGTTAGGGCTATAAACGTAAATTCGAAAATTCGCATCCGTTCGATATCCGAATCTGAATTTGCGGATATTTATCCGAAAAATGAAAACGGATACGAATATGGATATTTTATAAAAATATCCGAGAAAACGGATATGGAAAGTACTAGTATCCAACACGGATAATCTATATCCGATGCGGAATATCTATTTTACCGTATCCGTCAAACATATGTTTAAAATATTACTAATAATATTAGTATTAGTATTAGTAATAAAATAATATTAAAAAAAAACTTAATCATTTATTCCCTAAAACAAAACAAACACATACTCCACTCAAAACAAAAACACCCTAGAGTTATTATTTTATAGGGTATATTATAAAATGACATGTATTATTATTTTATTGGGTATATTATCATGGAGTTACACTAAAGTTACAATACACCCTATCACACACAACATACATCCACTAAAGAACATATACTCCACTCAAAACAAAAAAAAAAACTCTAATTTCGTTTCATTTCTCTTTCGTACAAAACAAGAGAAAAGAAATTCTCATTTCACTCCACAAAAAATCATCATTCCACCACCTCCCCCTCTGCCGCATCAGCCCGCCGCTGCTCATCAACCTCCCGGCCGCTTCTCATCAACCCCTCCGTTGTGCATCACTTCCGCCGCTCTGTCGATGCGCATCCCCTCCTGCAACAGTAATTTAACAACAACGGGTACATAAAAAATAAAAATAAAAATATATAATTGTATTTATATATTGTTCATGTGGTTGTTCATTAGTTTCCTTAATTATAAATAAATGTAGTAAAGAAACAAAAAAATAAAGAGATGATTTTTATTGTGATGAGAACTGAAGTTAACAACATGTATATTATATATTTTTTGGTTTACACCAGGGTATCGACTAGCGATTTAGTGACTAATCCCTTCGCTGATTTGTAGGCACCTCGATGGGTGGGACAGCTGGCCCAGGGATTTAAGGCTGCTCCATGCCCAAGGCGGGGATCGAACCCCCGACCTTTGATTAAGGGAGGAAGAGCCCCTTCCGCTCTACCACACCCCCTGGGTTATGTATATTATATATAAAATTAAAATGTATACTTATTAAAATAAAAATATCAGTATATTTTGAAAACTAAAAGGTCCATGAGGTTATCATTCTCAATAAATTTGATTTAATCTAAAAGGTGCATATTTATATCTACTATTATGAAATGCTAATGTTATTTTTTTTTTCTTTGGGATGGCTTTAAGCTTATATGGTTGTAAAATATGGATGGCTTTAAGCTTACACGGTTATATGGTTGTAAAGTATGAATGACTTTAAGTCATATTATCATTATGGAATGCTACTATTATTATGGAAACATTAATTGTTGATGTTAGGAAGTAGTAATTTTGTTATATGTATGTATTCGGATCGGATTGGATTGGATATTTTAATAGTTATTTTTTGCGATGGCTAAACAATGTGAACAGATACGAATATTATCCGAATCCGAGGTATCTAAGCGGATACAGATATGGATAGTTGTTTTAACTATTCGAGCGAATACGAATACGGATACGAATAGTGTATTCAATTAGCAAATATGAATATAGAAAACATGATATTCGATGTGTATCCATATGTTTACCACCCTAATGTTTGTCATAGAAGCAGGCTACGATAAATTATCTCTATGGAGCATTAAGTAATTGTTGATTGGGCATTTGGTTGGAGACTCGAGGGAATGTCAACAGAAGTTGAATGGGGATTGTATTTAATCCTGGGGAATGGTTGCCTTAGGAGAATGAACAAAGCACTAAAAGCAATTAATCGGATGCCCGGGACTAGTTTTCGTGGTGGTATCAGTGCATTATTAAAAATGAGGGTCTAGGTACTGGAGAAATCTCTATCCCTAGCTAGAAAAGATATTAATGTGAGGAATGAATTTAATTTCCCCATTTTATTCTACTGCTAAGCCTCATTTGGAGGGTCCTAGACCTCGTGCTGGACGATCTTAAGGGGTTTAGACCATCAGAGGAGTTGAAGTCAGTCCCATCCTCAAACGAGTTTGATCAGTTCTGTTGGGGCAGGGAGCTTCAGCATCCAGTAGCAGTTATTGTGGCTTGTGAGCTGTCTGACAGTCCAGTTCGTGCTATGTTTCAGTCCACTGGAGGTTTTAGTTCTGCCAATGTTCGTTATACTCCAATTAAGAAATCATGGGTGGCAAACTGTAGAAGAGATGGAACTGTCATTAGAGGAAAGTCCAAGAAAATATCTTTCTGAGGCTCAATGTAATTGTTCAGAGGATATTGGGGAAAGGAAAGATGACCATGGCTTGGGCTCAAGTAGTGGAGTTTATAATCATTATCTTTGATTGTATCGCATGTATCCGTACCTTGAGGACTAATCTCTCTATGCATTTATGTACCCTATAAATTTAAGTTCATTCCAAACAGTACATGTACAGTTTATTTAGTTAAAGTTCCATTTTTTTGCTCTGTCAAAATTGCTCAAATAATATCCTTCAAGGGGAGCAACTGTATGGACCCTGAAAATATATGAAAGCGCTCACTAGCTAAAAAAAGAGGGGAGGGGAGTAGACCTAACTTAAAATGGGTGTGTTTAATTTCTTTTTCTTGAAAAATTAAACAAAAGCTTGTGCCCATCATACCAGCAACTTTAGTATGAGATATATAATGGCCGAAAATGAGTAAGAGTGGGAGCTTCCTTCAAATTTTCAATTGTCCCTTACTTGTGGTAATAAAGTTATATTTTAGTTTTTTAGTTTCCTTTATTATTTGTTTCCTCATTTTGTTAAGAGTTCTGGACTCCAAGTCATATAATGCCTATTTAAAAAGGCTCCCCTTCTCATTTTTTATAACAATTAATCTTAAAGATATTTTGAGTGATAAGCTTTGGGCTTGAGAGAATTTCCATTTGATTATAATATGAGTGTGAGTGTGAGTATAAGTGCAGTCGTGTGTATGTTTCCTCCTTTCGCTACGTTTACTTCACAGTAACCTCTTTATCTTCTTATCAATCTCAAAAAAGTGGATGTCTCCTCATCCCTGTTTTTTGTTTTCGGCCTCCGGTTAGACCTTTGTATATCTCTTGTATACGGGATTCCGCCCCCTTAGGCAGCTTATTTTGATATACTTCGCTTACTTTAAAGGGGAAAAAAACGGATGTCGTGAACAAATTCTTCAATGATTTCCATATGCTTATTTATCAAAGTATAATGATGAGACTGGTCATTACATGTTATGTAAAGAATATTGTTTAGATAAACTAGAGTTGAAGTGCTTGAAGCATTTGAGATATGTAATTAACAGAAAAGGATTGCATTTGATTGAATGCACAAATTTTAACTACTTACGAGACGATTTTTTTATTTTAAGTCATTACTTAATATCAAGGCCAAACTCTTTCTCTTATTCAAATACTAATAAGGGCTTTTATGCCTTGATTTGGACATAATATATATTTGTAAGAGGTCAAAGACAATTTATATATGTATATATGATATATGTATATGCTGCCGGGCCGTAAGATGCATATAAAGTCAATTGTTTGGATATATATACTCATCACTCTATCTGATAGTATGATGGATATGTTCAGGTACATGATCTTGCAGAAGCAGCGGGGAGATATGGCACTCTAAACAATATACTTGATATTGATGTTAAAAATGACACAGTGAGAACACCAGGAAGCCATTCACGTAACCTACGGAGAGTTCGGCAGGGTCTTGACCTCATTAGAGCCATATTTCAAAATTTTTTGTCGTCAGAGTATGTTTCCTTCCTTTTTTTTAATAGCATCTTTCCATAATGCTTTTTATTTTTATTTGCATTAACTTTATATTACACCATGTCATTTTTCAGCAATCCCTATTTAAAAGAAGTAGCCTCAACAGCCTATGCTAAAGTTTGTGCCCCCTATCACTCTTGGGCAGTCAGGACAGCGGTTTCTGCTGGAATGTGTGCACTTCCAACAAGGGAACAACTTTTGATGAAGCTAAATGAGACAGGTGTGTTTACTGATTACTTTATATGTGGATAGTACAGTTTTGTGAGATTCTTCTAAGGCCAACCACAATGGGCAGCCACAAAATACCATATGTTTAGAGTTTGGGGGATGAAAAAACGGATTGGTTCACAGTGGGGTTTGGCAAAGTTGTGGGTTGAGAATCTCAGACGTGGAAAAGTTGCCCGCTTACTTCCAACGGTAATATTTTACCCGTATATGACCGTTTGGATCCTACCATTGCTCCCCTATATAAATATGTAAACGTGGAACAGTTCTACGTGTAGGAAGCTGCAGAAGGGTGCAAGTCCCACGTCTGAGCTGGACGTGTGAAAGTCCCACGTTTAGAATTTAAACATCCAAATGTTTCCCGTCTGAACTCTTGTCCCCTCCCTTAACGGATCCGGCATCTCTCCCATACTTTTGAGGGAGGGATAACGGATCCCCTCCCTCTTTTACCGATCCAACTCCCCACTGTGGAACACTTTAGAGGATTCACAATGGGTTTATGGTGCCTATTGTGAATGGCCTAATGTGAAAATTATTTACAACTTTCCAGCAAGTATTGTGTTAGGGTTCGGTTGGTTGCTCCTCAAACTGTAATAATTGCAATTTTCTAATTTCAAAACGGTGCCCAGTTGTGTATTAGTTAGGGGTTTATACTTTTTATGAATTTGTTAAAGAAAAGTGTCAAAAACTATAATACATGGCTTGTACGCAATTGCAAAATTAGGAAAGAAAGCATTGAATTCTTAGGACAGTTGAATGCTACCTAAGTGATTTGTTTTGACAGGTTTGAGTCATTCGACTTAAAATATTACATGTTAGGCTTTATATTGTATATCTGTGAAGCTGAATGGGAATCTTTAACTAACCAGTTGTAAGACAATATGTGAGGCAGTAAGAAACATGTTAACAAAATTAGTGCAACTAAAGTGCAGGTGATGTGCTATAAAACTAGAAACAGTAAAAGTCGAAATGGCATTCATGAGATCGGAGAAATAGAACCAATAGGAGACAAATTAAGAACAAAATGCCTTGTTAGATCTAGACTTAATAGTCAATATTATGGCGATACGAAGGTAGGGAAAGACTAAATGTAAATGGAGACAGAAAACCACATGATTTCTCGTGAATCGATAAAAGATAAATTCCTAATAAATAGAATGACAAATTGAGATTTCGGCAGTCTACTTGAAGTAGTTAAGCCAAGGTTTTGACGAATCAGTGGAGTTGACATACTTGTACTCCTACTGGCAGAACCAACCCATGGAATTATATATGCCAAAACGATAATTTTATATATTTGGAAAAAGAATTATAAGTCTATATAAGGCAACCCACTTCACAAGGCCCCACCTCCTTGGAGTCCGGAGAGCGTTAGATATACGCAACCATACACGTATACGAAGAGGTTGTTTCTCCGACTTGAACCCATGACGCCAAGTCGCGGTAGAAAAGCCTCACCAGCCCTCATAAGGTAAATCTAAATTTAAAATTAAGAGGCATGAGTTATCCCCCCTTTGCAAAGAGAATTCAAAGAAATGCTTTAGCTGCTTGTTTTTTATTTTCTACACATTAAATCTTCTTTCATTACTTCAAAATATGCTTTAGGCTATAGGTGTACCAAGGTATCCACTGGGTGTTTACTTAATAAAACAAGACCAGCATTACTAGTCTGTGCCGCAAGTCTTTGCACACAGCAACAACAGAACTCGTGGATTGACCAAAACTGACAGTGAAAGACAGATCTGTTAGATTAATACAGTTCGGGGGGTATATTTGGGGAAAAAATCCTTAAAATGTCCAGATTTCAAATCGATACACTTAATTTGATTCGGATGGAGTATATGATTTCACAAAATACGGGATGAGGACATTTCAAGGGCTTTATGTTGCTTTGATGGCCATCGTCTCTTTACCTTGGCAAGGCACCTTTTATTCAAGTATCATATAAACAATATGTCATGCTTTGATGACTTTCATCTCTCTACTTAGCAAGTCCTCCTTTATTCAAGTATCGTATAGCAATATGTCACAGCATATATTTGCACAACTTAATTGAACAACAAAATATTAAATAGGATTTTGCTGACTTATCATTATCAGAATATTTTCATGTTTATCTTAATAGGATTCAAGTAGGAGACGTATGATGAAGTCCAATATTGATTGATTAGATCGTGTGTGTGTGTGTGTGTGTAGTACTACTCTTGTGCGGACTATTTCACATTTTAACAGTGCGGAATGGACATGTATCACCTGGCGGTGAGCCTAGAAAAGAGAGAGAGCGCCTATAATTTAGGCGATAATTTTTAGGCTCACCGCCACACAACACATGTTCAGTCCGCACTGTTAAAATGCGGGACAGTCCGCACAAGAGCATTATATATATATATATATATAGAGAGAGAGAGAGAGAGGGGGGGGGAGATTTGCTTTTAGTCAAGAAAATGTAATTTAGATTTGAACTCATTTAGAGAAATTAAAATAGCAACAAAACGTGTAAATCAAGATATGATATAGTCTAACAATATCAACTAAAAGAATACTAATTGACAGATATTACTTGGTGTACTTTTCCATATACTCGTTATGTTCTTAATGATAGATGTAAATTTTTCTAACAGCATTCAAACCGTTTAATAAGATAATGAAAGAGAATTCATAGCTAACTTTATGTTTGCAAAGTCCTCTTCCCTGAACTTTTCAGTGCTTGAAATAAAAATCATAAGTTTGTGTTTTTCCAAAAAAAAAAAGCTTGATCTCTTTAACTTATACTATTGAATTCTGTCGCAGAGGAGTCAGCAGAGAAGGAAATGAGAAGGTATATCAATGCCTCACTTCCAATCATAAAATACATTGATAATCTTTACCTGAAGCGGAATATCACCTTGGATTGGTGATTATCTTTTTTTCTGGAGATGGATTTGCTATTATGCACCCCACATACATATTCCGGCAGCAGCAAAGTTCAATGTGTGTTATCACATTTGTAGCAGTTTTGTTTGAGCAAGAGAATCTGCTTCCTCCCATGTCTTTAGGAAGTAACTATTGACTTTAACGGTTATAACGCTGACGTGATGTAATGAATTAAAGGAGAAGTATTGAGCCATTGAAGCAAGGGCTAAAATTTAACCTCCAATAGGAACTACTGAATTTACAAAGGAAACATACCATTGAATGTAAATCTTTGATCCAAGGATCCTCCTTCAATCTGTTACACAGTTACATTGTAACAGTTATAACCAATATTTTTTATTTTACATGTTTCACATTTAAATTCTTTAGTTACAGTTCTAGTACAGTTGGGTGCTTCTCTCACGGTAAGCATCCTCAACACAGGTAGCAAGCATCGGCATATAGGATATATGTACAGAGGAGAAAATAAGAGGGGGAGTTTTATTTCTTTTTTCTTTTGTGAATATGTAAATGAAT
Organism: Sambucus nigra; assembly: GCA_949130495.1. Classification (NCBI taxonomy): domain Eukaryota; kingdom Viridiplantae; phylum Streptophyta; class Magnoliopsida; order Dipsacales; family Adoxaceae; genus Sambucus; species Sambucus nigra. Next base: position 264,433,549 of record OX422215.1, on the reverse strand, counting down.
GGTTGTCAAGTTTAGAATTATACTTAACAGTGCATTTCTTTATATTGTTTTAATCAGATAAAATCATTGCCTTGTCATACTTGTGACCATTTTTATTCTATTGCTTTCATATTGTAATTTTTCTTTGGCCAATTCAAAGCTTCTACAAACCCCACTACTCATAAAGTTAAGAAACCATTTATCTCATATTTGTTTGGTAGGAGGAAGTAAAATAGTAGGGAAAGAAACAATCTTTCCTTTCTTCGTGTTTGGAATGAAGAAATGGGAAGTATATAATATGCAATGCTTTACCGATTATATCCGTGGATGAAAGCATTTATATGTACCATAGACCCTGCTATAAGGGTGTGGTAGAAATTAGTGTTCTTCCATAGCAATCAACATAGCAATGCCCCACTCTTTATCTTTTATTTTATTTTTTCCCACTTCTAAAAGATACAATCTGGGGGGTCACTTTTCCTTCATATAACAAACGAGAAAAGGTTTCCATTCATTTTACTTTTCCTATGAGTTTCATGGGGGTAGCAATTTGAGTTAGTCAGTGTCATTTTCGTGTTGTGTTGATTTTTATTTGAGTATAAGTTTTGAGTACTTTTAAATCTATACAAGTTAATCGTGTCATCTTCGGGTCATTTCGGATTATTACCATAAACAGGTTATCATGTCAAAAATTGACATCCAACTAAACCAAGGTTGTGTTACCTTCCAAAATTTTCCTCCACATACTGCAGACGGTCTTAAGCATTCTATATCGTGATGACCCTTGTTTTAGATTTGGCAATGGGTCATGCCGAGTCATCTTCGTGTCCGTTTTTATCGTGTCAAGTCTTATTAGTGTGACTTTTTGATTGGGTGAAATACATGTACTAGCAGAAGATTCGGCAGCTACCACGGCTCCTGCTTCTTCAAGTGGAACTCCAAGTTAACTACAAATATAATAGCCCATTTATACAGAATGGTAAAAGGGCGTTCTATGATTATAGAAATGAAATGAAGAGATATTGTAAAATTTATAAAAATGGCTTTATGTGGGACTAAGGACTTGAGTGAGACTTTTGAAAAAAAATGATGAGATTTGGTCCCATCAAATCTAAACAATCTTATTTTTTTGAACATGAAGAGAGATCTTTTGTCTCATGATAGTTTTCTCCAGAATCTTCTTCCATCTAGAGGAGATAATCGTTTATTCAATATCGAACCATCCATATATTGTAGGGTGGATCTCGAAAGATATGAAAGATCTCCCTCCAAGCCGTACATACGACTCACGGAATCCTATTTTTCAGAACGAGTTGAAGGATTAGGCATTATTGGTGGAGAGGAGGCAATAAATTGGGGTTTCTGTGGAAAGGATGATTCATTAGGATCGACATTAGAGTCCAACTACATTGCATTGCCAGAATTCATATTGTACATTTAAAAAAGGTTGACCTCCTTGCTTATCTCGCCGTACAATCCAACGAGCTTCTCATTTTTTGTTCCGTCACTCAAAAGAAGGGAAAGGATATTTGGATTTTTTTTTACAAAACTCCATGGACATGCAAAAGAGAAATGCTATCCCTGCTTGGACCAAGACAGAGATCGATTAGTCAGTTATATTTCTCGATGGGAGTAGGGAAGGGATTTAAATCAGCAATAGAGTGTCACCTTGACGTGGTGGTAGTCATCTAATATTCATTATTTTAATGGCTTGTGTTGTGTTCACTCGTTATTATCCATTAAGATAACAAATTGATTTGAATCATATGCGAGTTGACACACTAACCTCTTAACAAACCTAACTAGACTCCTTAATTCATTGACCTATCTATATTTCTTAGGTCTTATTTACTTTTATACTATAACAATATATTGATTCTCATATTCATTAGTAATAAATCTTATTCACTCAAAAATCAATGTTAACAGGTTTTAATGTTTTTAACGTGTGACGCAGATCCACATCAAACCCATTCATTAACATGTCTTATCAGATTGGCTATTAGGTAAATCAAAATTATTAAGGTTCGTCTATAAAACATTAACTTTGTGCCGATTTGCATTGTCTAATTTTTCTAGGTCTATTTGTTTCAAACATGTCTTCTTCATACTGCTTTCCTCATATTTTCTCATTTTGACCAACGGATCTAAAAATGCAGCGAGGGAAAAGTATAGGTGAATAATACTATTGTCTCTCTCAATGTAGAGGAAGTGAAGTGTTAGGGTGCCTGCAATGACAAGACAAGTGATATCATATTTTTTGTAGTTTCAACTGCTCTGCCATGACTTTGAAAAGCAAATTATCAAGAGTTCTATAAATATGCAGTATTTTTCATCAAGAATTCTAGAACTTTGAAATATCTTCTGTTCGTATCTATTCAACAACTGATTTGTTTTCCATAGTTCTTACATAACTTCTCCCATGGAGTTGTAAAATAAATTAATAAATTCAGTTATACACCCTGCTCTGCCATGATCTAGGCGCATATGTATGCTTGGATTTTATAAACTCAAAAGAGAGGAAAATGTATAAAAATATACAATGCATTGTAGCATATTTTCTCCCATAAGATAACCAATATAGTCTGAATAAAAACATCACACAGGTGAGTATACAGACTTGCTTTTCTTAAACAATGCATGGTGGATAGACTGGTGAAGATTTGAAATTGAAGCTATAAAAAAAATTGGAATTACAATAACTAATCCAAGAGGTCACATTTCCTAGGCAATCAATTGATGTAGAGAAAATGTATCACCAAGAACAAGTTGATTAATTATTCTCCACCTTGAAAAACTTCACAATTCCAGATGAAAACTTTCATCAATGACACAAGTTGCCAGCTTACAAAATTTCCAGCAAAGTCTTTTTCCCTTCAAAAAAACTGCCCATAGCTCTCACCAAAACAAAACATAAAAGAAGCGAAAGAAAAGGAAAAAAAAAAGCGCCCAATTCTATCACCTGATTCAGCAGGCAAAACTAAGAAACGAATGTAGTGCAACATAGCAGATGGTTGTTAGAAAAAATTAATGCTCTACTGCAGCAAATTAGGCCTTTTAGTTGCAAAATCCACTCTATCATGTTTTTCATCAACCTGAATCATCATCTACATTGTCAGGCTCTCTGGGTTCTCAACGATCTTTGAGAAAGTCTTAAGAAATGCGGCCAGGTCAGCACCATAGATGACTCGGTGATCAGCTGTAACATTTACCTAAAAAAATTGACAAACCACCTCGGTCAGAAGTCATTCATGAAAGGTATTAATAATCAGTTCTAGGTGCCTACAACTTTGTCAACTTAGTATAACCATGTGTTTTTGAAAGTTTAGTGCCCGCCCCTCATGTTTTGAAAACTTGGTGTTTAGTCCCTTTGTCGTTTCATAAAATAACTTCGCGGTCAATAAAATATCATCAGGGCTGCAAAATATCTCCGTCACCTAAGTGTAAAATGTCTTTGTTGACTGAAGTTGATGTGAATTAAAAGTTCATGGGCTATTTTTAGTATTTTAAGGACTTTGTGGCATTTTTGGTATTTTCTTATATTTTCCTTATTTGGTTGTATTTTTCTTTCAGTAATTGTTTACTTGGTATTCAGGGAATGAAGTAGTAAAGGCTATTAAGGGTATATTTGTCATTGGAATCATAGCTTAGAGCCTAAGCTACTTCCTCCTATAATACCACTATTGTAGCCTCATTTGAGGCATTCTACCTATTTGACAGTTTATGAAAGAGAGTTGAGATGAGAGAGATTTTTATCTTATTTCACATTTGACGTTATTTACATCAATTGGCATCAGAGCCTCATTGGCTCCACCCGTTGCTGCTGTTGTTGTAGTAAAAAAAACATTAAAAAATCGAAGACAACGAAAAATGGGTTTTAAAAGGAGAAATGCTCCTACGGAAGCTCGCATGGATCGATTCGAAGGGTCTTGAACCACTTCTTAATGCGACTTGAGGATCTTGAGGCTCACCTCCTTTCCACCACCACCCAAAACCCTAACCCTAACCCTAGCCACCACAATGTTTCAACCCACACTTTCGCAACTATTTCCACCCCTCCCACAAAAAAAATATAGTTACCCCACCACTTTCTAGCCCTCCAACCACCAACCCTACAGTAGTTAGAGGCAGCGGCAAAGGTAGCAAGCCGCCGGACACTCATCCGGGCAGGAGAACAACGTCGGACAGCACCCAAGGCCAACCCGAGGGGGTCAGATCTCAGCCGGGGCGGGCGCACACCCCAAAGCCACCATCACAATTCACGACACTCGTCCCTGATCGGAGTACATTTCCGACGACCGGACTCACCAAACCGCCCTCACCGCCACTCAGATCTGGCCGGATTTAACCAGGCTTGGCCGGAGAACCTCTGGATCTATGTCTGTAAACGGGTCAGGTCCGGGTTGGGTCTACCTATATCCATATCCAATCAGGACATTTTTTTAGTGGATCGGATCTTACCCGATTTCCCTTCGGGTCTAAAAAAATATATCCAGACTTAGACCCATTAAGGACCCGAGAACCCGCCCGATACCCGAATAGTTGAAACTAAAAAATGAACCAGAAAAATCCAATTTAAACAAAAAATATGTATATAGATTTATATATACATGCTTTTATATATATATATATATATATATATATATATATAGAGAGAGAGAGAGAGAGAGAGATTCCGGGTCGGGTTCTTAACGGATCGGGTCTACCTATATCCATATCCCATCCATTTAATTAGTGGGTAATTGGGTTTCATAAAAGTGCTCTGACCCGAGTTTAACAGATCGAGTCCGAGTCCGACCCATTGGCAGGCCTATCTGGATCCCTTCCGCTCCACCGTTGGCACTCAGATCTATTTGCCAGCCTGCCCCAACCACCCGGTTTTGCTCGGAAATCTCCACAACCTCAAGAACTTGGGTTTCGCAGCACGAAACGGGTTTTTGACCCGGGAGGAAGCCTTTTACGGTTGGCATGAGAGAACAAAGAGAGATGAAGAAGATCGAAGAAGAAAAACAAAGGAATGGACATTTCCTAAATTTTCAGAAAATTAATTTTGGCCCCCAAAAGTTTGTCTCTCTCTTCAACACATTTTGGGAACTTTTCACACAATTCTCCAATTTTTGAAAGTTCGAGGACAAGTTTGGGTTTGGTTGTAAGAGGGGGAGAATGATATGAATTAGAAGTTTATGGCTATTTTTAGTATTTTTAGAACTTTGTGGCATTTTTGGTACTTTCTTTTATTTTCCTTATTTGGTTGTATTTTTCTTTTAGTAATTGTTTACTTTGTATTTAGGGAAGGAAGTAATAAAGGCTATTAAGAGTACATTTATCATTAGAGTCATAGCTTCGAGCCTAAGCTACTTCCTCCCTATAAATACCCCTATTGTAGCCTCATTTGAGGCATTCTACCTATTTGAAAGTTTATGAAAAAGAGTTGAGACGAGAGATATCTTCATCTTATTTCTCATTTGACGTTATTTACGTCAGAAGTATTAAATACCTTTGTGAGAGAAAAATATCAACGCCCAGACTAAACATATGGTGCACAAAAAGGTGAGTTTCATTATTTTAACTTCACATCAGGGATCAAGGACTAAATTCTCCTAAAAAAATGTTCAATATAAATTCTCACACAACAAACTGGCACCATTTTTGTTCTACAAGTTTAAATGTACAAAATAATATATGAGGAAGGCCAAAGAACCATTTTCTTGCTGGGACAATTACCCCCACAAATAATAATAATACCTCGCCACTTTCCTTTTTTCCCATCAATTTTGATGTCAAATGCCTGAAAAGTATACCAAAATAGGAAATATAGGGCTCCACCATCGTAAAAAAATATAATCCCTCTATAAAACGATTAAGGGAAAATTAAATAGAATTTAAAGGGAAACTTTAAAAGGTAGAGCATACAGCTTTGACAGCTGAATTGACTGCTGATCTGGACACACTTTGACATATCCAAGGCATATGACAGGCTGGAATGGGACTTCATCGTTGCTGCCCTTAGGCATATGGGATTCTCTGATCATTGTGCTTACTCATAGAACTCTTTGCTTGGATACATGTTGGTATTCTATTAATTTTCAGGGCCCGCATAATTTCTTCAAATCTTCTAGGGGCATATTTCCTCAATAAAATTCAGTTTCTTGTTGGATAAAGGCAAGCTACTCCTTTACAGAACCTCTCACACAAATTTTAGGGTGGGGGGTCTCCTATTTGCAGATGATAGCTTTTGTTTACTGATGGAACCAAGAGATCTTTAATTAACCTGCAAAATCAGATTTATTCCTATGAAACTTCTTCAGGTTGGTGAATCATATGGAAAGAGTTGTTTCTTCACCTCCAAAGGGTGCTCCATATCCAGAAAGAACCAAATTGCTAAATAAACAAGGTTTGAGATCTCCCTCTCAAGTATCTTGGTCCTCCTCTTTTAAAGGGAAGATCCTCTGTTACTTCATTTCAAGACCTTGTTTCTTCTATCACCTCTAAATTTGAAGGTTGAAAGCCCAAACTTCTTTCTTTTGGACGTAAAATTACCTTTATTAGGGCTGTGTTGAGCTCCATCCCCCTATCCACACTCTATCAGTTCTCAAAGCCCCCAAAATAGTAATTCACTCCATTCACAAAGCCACAACTACTTCTTTATGGAATTTTCAAGAGAGACACCATCATTGGGTCAGTTGGAGGGGCGATCAGTAAACCCACTAAGGCCGGGGGAATTGGGCATAAAATCTATCGATGAAGTCGTGGATGCTCTCCACGTCAAGTTGGCTTGGAAATTTGTCAAGGGGACTCGCTATGGGCCTATTTCATGAAATCTTAATATGGTCATCGTAATTGTTTGTGTGCAAAGCAGGCCCCATTATGCTTCCCATGTCTGGAAAACTATTGAACCCCACATATCCTTTGTATTGAACAACAGCTCATGGATGATTGGGAAACGAAATTTAAATTTCTGGCAAGACAAATGGTGCGAGCGATGGATGGCATTGGGAGGCCTGTAATCATCAGGATACATCTATTGCTGAAGCTCTAACATCTTAACAGTTTCTTAATGATAATGCTGATCATTTCACCCGTGAAGGTTGGGAGAATCTTATTGATATTCGAGATAACATTGATTCTAATTTGCAAGACAGGCTGGTCGGGAAATTACAAACAGTCAACTGACGGCTAAATCAGATTGGGATCATATCAGATTAAATCTTCCGCATGTGGAGTGGAGTCAATTATGTGGACTGGTTTTATACAACCCAAATTAGGTGGCTTTATGTGGAAATAAATGCATAATTCTCTGCTTTTGACGTGAATGTCCAACAGTTAAGGATTCACCTAGCCTCTAGATGCAGGTGTTGTGCTTCTCCTAAAATTGAGGACAGGTTCCATGTCATGGTGGATAGTGATGTTGCAAAAGCTGCGGGCAGTTAGTTTGCTGTCAAATTTGGTCTATATCCCATATATTTCTCATTCCACAATCTATATGCAATTTGGTGTAGAGGTGCCAACCTCTGAACCTCAAGAGCCAAGCAGGTGTGCTTAGAATTATTAGTTTTAATGCTAATTGTTGGGATTGGGGCTTGATAGAAATGGAGTTTTTAATTCAGCTTACACCTCATCTAAATCGACCATAAACAAGGTGGATAAATGAATAACAGATTTGAATCCCCTTTGTAAGCCAAAAATCAATTACTCCCTTCAGGATGGTTTGACTATTCAGTCCATCTATCCTGCCTCAGAAGATTGATTTCAAAAAAGGGATGTGGTTGAAAATTGAAATGGGATCCTCCCTCTACAAGATTAGCTAAAACTCAATGTGGACAGATAATCTTATAAGGGTATAGCTTCTGGGAGGGAATTATACTCGATCATGAACACAATTATATAAATGCATTTTCAGCTTACTTTGGAGAGGGAAACAACATGAAAGCTGAGATCATGGCTCTTTTAATTGATTTAGAGCTTATTAGGGATCATAACCTAAATTTTAGCATCATAGAATGCAACTCCAAGGTGCTTGTTGAGGCCATTCTTGGTAATGCTGCTTCAGGCTGGACCAATATGTTCGTGGTGAGAAAATGTGTGAAATTGATGGCCTAACTGTGCTTGATAGTTTCTATCTTCAGAGGGAAGAATATGGTTGCTGACTCTTTAGTCTATGTTTCTCATACTCATCATCAAACACAATTTTGTTGAAATTCTCATGCTTTGGATCAGGTGACGCACTGCCAGAAGTTGGTTCAAAATATTAATAATTTGCATTATTTTAGATCAGCGTATATATTTTCTTGTATATAAGGGCGTTAATTATAAAACCCCTCAATTATTTTTCAGAACGTTTTGTGCCCCCCTAAAAAAAAGGAAGCTTTAAGATATGAGTTACTCCTTCAACTTGAAGGTAAAGATTTGGTTAAGATGTAATACAATGAATCATCAATCAGTTGCTTCATTTAAATTAAAGGGTAATTCTAGGGAGACACTAAAAACATACCTAAAAATTAGACCTGCTGAGTTGTCAAGAAAGAATTAGTTAGTGTTTTAAATGGACCTCGCGTGGATCCCACATATCAATTAATGGCTGACTGACCAAGATCTCCTAGAATTACTTAAAATTAAAACCTGTTTCAGTTGGTCATTAAACATCATCAGGGGAAAATTTACAAAGGGAACTCAGACGATAAAACTAGGGGTGACGATTTTAGAACAGCACGACACGAAACGGCCCAAAATTGGAACGATATTGTGGCCGTGTCGAGACTTTTTGACACGATGTTGTGCCATGTTGTGTCATTATTGTTTTTCTCATTTTTTGTGTATTGTTGTGTTTAATTTGGTTTAAAAATTATTGATCGTGTGTGAGTTGTCTCGTGTTTTAAATGGTCGACCCAAAAACATAAAGTGCCACCCCAACATAACACTAACTGTTTCCCCTTTCCTTTCTAAAATTCTCTTAGGTTCCTCTAGTGAGGATTTTCGTTCTCATAGAAAGAATTTCCCTCACCCTAATCTATAATTGTAGAAATTGTTGCATTGTATGGATTATTAAATACATCAGAAGAGTAAAGCATAAAACTAGACACAATTAGTTCTATCCAACCCATTCCAAAGACAGGACTGGACTATTATATCTCATCAAGTCTTTTAACCTGAGATGCTCTAAATGCAAGAATGGAAAACGTCTCGGGCAGATTCTTATCTCATTTAATCCAACTCTTATAATCTTATTCTATCAAATAGTAAAATTCAAGACTTTTGTATACATCGTAACCCTCGCTCTAATTACCATGATTGTGTTTTGTATACATCGTAATGGGATTAGGGATTAGTATTAAATAAACGTAAAGTCTGCTGGGTTCATTCATTATTGAAAAAGTAACAGTCTGACAAAATTGAACACTGTGGTCTGATTTTGTGCTATAGTATCTGGACAAAAAAGCCCAAAGTCTTACTTAGATCAACAATCAACTCAATGGCTGATTTAGGGGGCAGTGAACGCCCCAGAAGCTGAAATTTTTTATATAATATTGGTAACAAGATTACGGTTTGGAAAAAAATATATAGTAAATGAATATTTTTACTTGCACCGCCTGTAATAATCACGTATTAAAGATATAACCCCCTCAAAAATTACACATGACCCCAAAATCGGACGGACATTTATCCCCATTGAAAAAAATCCTCGGTAATCTGTGTTTCAACTTATCCTTTTGAAGTTATGAACAAAAATGTACTCTTCTTATTCCCTTCTTCATCTTCTTACCCAAATCAAGAATTCTAACCCTAATTTCTATAAACCCTAACTCAAGGAAATAATTGAAAAAATTAGTTGTCGATTTGTTCAGTATATACCCTTTATTTTAAATAATTCACTGATATCTAATATCTCATTGTTCATGGATACGCATGAGTTATTTCATCTGCCTCTCTTTATTTTTCTTACTACTTGCTTCGACTCCGTGTTCTACTCACCCCACCCCATAGTATAAAGAGGGTATTTGGTTTTATTTTCCTGAAAAATTCTTTGTATTTCAGGAAAAAAAATTGTGTTATGTTTTTTGTGAAAAGGATGGTGTTTCCGTGGAATATTTAGGTTTCACCTGGGCTTCATAAGTCATCTTTGTTTGGCTCCAATCACTTTGGCCTCATGTAGTGTGTATATTATTCAGGGGTTGTAGTGATGGAAAATATCGTGTGTTTTGCAAAGGTCAAAATTTATTGCAAGAGCAAAGTGGCAATGGTGAACCAAAGGCCTTTAGCCCGAGAGCCCTAACAATTCATTGAATACAACATGGCATTTTTTGGCTTTCTATAAGAAATATAGAGAATACAAAAAGTCAGTATGTACTACAGTTTATCAATTTTTTTCTAGGGGAGGGTCTATGAGAAAGTAGGGATTTGTTTAAAATAGGTTAGGGTTCTTGATTTGGGGAAGAATATGAGGGCATTTATGTTCATAAATTCAAAAGGGGATGAATCAAAAAATAATTTGATTGGTATACTTCTATTGTTAGCGCATTAGTCTCAACTCCGATGATTATAATTGCAGATATAATATTGATGATGGATTTGGCAAAGGGATGGCTCCGGTCTGAAGTCGAGGAAGGATGTGAAACATGGGCCTCATGTGCAAATTTGGAGAGGAGAGAGGAGATAAGGAAAAGAATTTGGTAAGCATTGGGCCCCATTCAACACAATTGGAAAAATGAGAGAAAACGGGAGTAAGGATAAATGTGGCTGTGAAAATTAGATTTGTTAGAAGGGAGTGGCCTATTACCATATAGTGGTAGTCTTGCAGTGGTGATCTTGAAACTATTGTCGTTTTTTTTTTGGGGTGTGTTGTGTGTATTAGAATATATAGAGACTTAGTTAAGATGGAGATGATTAGGGTTAAACAAAATAATATTACGAGGATAACACTATACTAGGTTGATACAAGAGCATGATTTATCAGGCATTAAGGGCATTGGGCCATCTCCAAGGCATTTGTCAAAATATCATAATGTTATTTTGCCCAATGTTTTTGGTATTTTTGAAACTCCAGAGTATTAAGAAAAATAGCATTATGGCAAGTTGTAGTGCAAAATAGCATTATTCTTCCTGTTGTAGTGCCTGTCTCGACCAACCACTTCTCGAGGATGGTTTGCTTTTTTTCTTCCATATATGTGCGTGCACGGCGTCCAAGTTGGAGTAGTCACGGCTCACTATATATTTTTCTTCCATTTTTTCCATTGCCCGTTATTTTTTTAGGATGATTCTTAATCTTGCCTCCACCAAAGACTACTTAATTTGAGCCTCCGCGACACAGAATTGATTTAGGGAGGCCATGCTTGCGCTCAGTTTCACCACAAAGTCGGACAAACTGGTGAAGAAATTGTTTATCGGACTTTCTCTCGTCTTCGTGGCACTTTACGGATTGATTGCTCAACCTTCGGTTGGGTAGACGTGGGAAGGGCGAAGGGCGTCATCGCCACGACTTGCTAGCAGTTATTTAAAAGGGCGCGCCTTGGCACAAGGCGTAGGTCGGGCGTCTCCCCTAGTGGCTAGATGGCAAGAAAGAGGACCAAGTGAATAAATCGTTGTTGCTAAATAATTTGCCCAGTTCTACATCGAAAGTACATAGTACTACGGTTGCATAAAAATAGATATTAAATATAGTTGCTCTTATGATGATTATGTGCGTAATATTTTTAAATGTTACTTAATTTTATACCTACGATAGCATTATTTTTTATGTGTGTAATATACCTATTCTTTGTTTTAGGAATCATACATCAATTGTATAAATATTTATGTTCTTTCTCCTGGTGTTAGCAAGCTTCTATCTACGTATAAGACATTAAAGAAATGTTAGTATGTTACAACTGTAGGGCTTTAAAGTATTGTTATTAATGCTAATGTGTAAATCAAATTGAATATACTATGATAGTTATGAATCGTTGTGATAAATTAGTTTATGAATATTTTATATATCGTAATGAACTTTGATTGGAAATGTCTTTTATTTATGTGTGAAAAATTTAAACAATTGTTAGTATTAAATCATTATTAATTGTTAGTAACTTAAATTTCAATGTATACTTGGTTTGCATAAAAAAATAAAATAAAAAACGCCTAGGCCTAGGCACCTATTCCCATGTCGCGCCTCGCGCTTTTTAAAACCTTGCTTAGTTGCTTTCTAGCTATAGAAGGCACGTAACACTCCTCAATGGGCGCAGGGGATAAATTGGATTCGAAGTGGGTGGACTCACTCCCACCGGATGTTGAGGAGGTCCTAGCCTTCTTGTTCAGCTTGCACTTTGTTTGGAGTTCGTAGTTCTTTTTGAAATGTCCTTTAAAATAAGGTAACACTTCATGAGCTTAAAAGTCTTCTTCGTATCCACCTTTATATGTCTGACAAGTGAGGGAAAGCACGCCGTGGTTGGCGCCACCGTTACTCAAACCTCGCTCGACTTTCCGAGGTCTCGCCCCATAGAGTCTCGTTGTTAAATTTATGGGTAATATTTTCCCACATGCCAACTTCGTTTGATTTGCGCCATTAATCAGATCTCCTAAGGTATCCACCCACGCAAAACATATAATCGTGTCTTTGTCCTTGGAGAAATTTTTCTTCTGGCGGCTCCCCCAACCCTTTCGTGTTTGACTTTCTGGCATTTGAGCTTTGACTTTTTAAAATTGATTTTGTTGGATTTTGGTCCTTTCGGAGTAGAGTTATATTGGTTTGGTAGTGATTGATTGAGGATATGAACTTGTGAAAAAAAATACAAATAAGTATATTGAGTTTGAGATTTAGAAGGGTGGTGAAAATGTTTTTTAACCATTTTTTTTTTTTTTGGGGGGGGGGGGGGGGGGGAATATATACGGTTTTTAAAACTAGCCATTAAAGAATTGTTGGGATTTGGTTGTTAGCCCCGCAGCATTCCAACACGAAGCATCTGGGATGTCGCGGGTGCTCTTGGGAGGATCTCTCATGGATAATGATGAGTAGAACTCATGGTGGTGGTGGTGTCACAGGCCAACCACCTCACCCGAACGTCCCCTTCCCCGCCCGACGCTGTTCATCCCCATGGTGTCTAGGAAGCACAGGGCACTTTGGAGAAGATAGCGTGTTCATGACCGACACGTGTCGGCACCAACACTCTTGGACGCATGTCCAACACTTGTTTGCACGTGTACGAGACTTAATGTGCAAGTATACAACGATATAAACCAAATTGGTGGCATCGGTTTAGGCAATCGTCCATTAAGAAAAACTCCCTAATAGCACTCGAACGGCTCTCCCCCGCTTTTACAAGCACTAGAACGGTTATCCACGAAAGTTATTGTTCTTGAAAATTTCTCTATATAAATTTATAAAAACATATATTTATTTATCAACGTGTCCCAGGCATGTCGAGTCTTTTTTTTTTTGGATTTTTCATGTCGACGTGTGCACACCTATGTCTGCATCCGTGTCTCTTGGTTCTAAAGAATAAAATTTGAAAGAGCTTAACTAAATCAGACATCTGCTTCTGAAGAGGAAAATCTAACAAGTTTGAGAATTCACTTGGAAAGTTTTTTGAATAGATGTCGACAAATGCAATGTCTGTGGAAAGCAACAGGTCAAACCACCCAGGAAGTAATTTTTTCGAAATCAGCTTTCATAAAGAGATCTGATTTAATGATAAATTCATGAAAGACCCAAAGTATTTATTGCAGAATTTTCATACTACAAAGATATTTGAAATAAATGGGAGACTTTGACATCCACACAAACAAGAAAGTAAACTCACCAGCATTTTATTTTTAACGCTGAAAAATCCATCTGCGTCAGCTACAACAGTAGGCTTTGATGCTCCAACAGCCATAATAGCCCCCTGACAGTCATCCAGAAACATTCAACAAAACAGACTACTATTTAAATTGTTACAAAACCTACAAGTAACATGAAGTAAAAAAACCTGGCCATATTACTAACCTGGCCTGGAGGAAGGATAGCATCAAACCTATCCACTCCAAACATGCCCAAATTGGACAGAGTAAAAGTCCCTGTATGCAAAACCAGTCAAACTCAATTTCCACTCCAAATGACTGTAAAAAAAATGGGTGAAGTGTCCCCAAAAAACAAATTCAGTAATTAAAACCTGAATTATACTCATGGGGCTGAAGTTGCTTTGCCCTGGCTTTCTCCACAAGCTCCTTCCATTTTTGAGATAAAAGATACAGATCCAGCTACACCAACATAGACCAGTTATAGCTAATACTAGTATACTACTTTTAAATACAATCATCAAGTAAAAATATATAATGCAATGCTCTTCTAACAAAATGCAGGATTTAAGGAAGAAAAACCAAAGCCACAAATCAAACACCTTATCAGCGTCCTGAAGAACGGGGGTTATCAACCCACCATTGATCGCCACAGCAACGGCAATGTTAATACTGCTATTGTAGGTAAAACTCTTTCCGTCTTTACAGCTGGAATTCACAACCGGATGCTGAACAAGTGCCATTGCTGCAGCCTTAGCTAACAATGCAGTCATAGTAACTCCCTTCGGTTTAACCTGAAAATCACAAAACCAGATAACATAAATCAGACCCATCCAATACAGTATTTGTACATCAAGTATCAACTAAGAACATGTAAAATAACTCTCCAATACATCGCTTTATAGTAAATGTGAAACTGATACTGCAACAATGAGTATCCACAATATGAAATAGTCCATCTAGGTCTACAGGAGTCATTTCCATATTGTGCAGGAAATGACACTTATAATCCATAGACATTAAACCCAAAATCTCTTCTCCAACACAATTATGAATGGAGTAAAGCTACATGCACAACGAATTTACAGAAAAAGTTACACCAAGAAAGTGTTGTACATTACTCACTTCATCACAATGTACATTACTTTATTACACTACCGTGCAATTTGTGTGCTTGTTTGTGCACATACCATTTTCCTTATGCATGTATTTTATTCATTTTACCTAAAATAGATGTTATGATATAGGTATAGGTGTATGCATCAGAGGTAATGTGAATCAATTTTTTTGTCACATAAAATGTATATTTTCTTATTACACAATCACTATTTATCCAAAAACTACCCATTTTAATTTGCATTGTATACACTGGAACTAATAGAAAGAAAGAATGCACAAAATGTACCTTCTCATAGAGGGCATCAAGAGCACCGGTGGACACCGGGTACCCTACCCGAAACGTCGGCACCGACAAACTCTCCAACATATTCTTCGACACAGCCGCTTGCATTGCCGTGAACGGCACCACCGTAGACCCCGGAATCTCCGCAAAACCACCCCCACCAACAGCAGGTTTTGGTGGAGGCGGCGTAGGGGTAGGAGTAGGAGTAGGAGTAGGAGCAGCAGACACCGAACCTACATTACTAGTAGCAACACTCTTATCCGGCTTAATCCCAGCGGCCGCCTCCACATCCGCGGGAGTAATCCTCCCAAAAGGCCCAGTCCCCACCACTGAATTAATATCAACCTTATGCTGCTTTGCCAGTTTTTTTGCATACGGCGTAGAAACAATCTTTTTTGGCCCATCGGCAGGTGCCGACACCGGTGGTGGTGGAGAAGATTCAACCACCGGAGGTGTGGCAACAGAAGTTGATGAAGAATTAGAAGCTTTAGCCTTAGCTTCGGCAATTTCATCCTCAGTTTCGGCTAATAAACCTATGGGAGCTCCGACGGGGGCAGTTTCGCCTTCGCCGACGACAATAGCAGCGAGAATTCCGTCGTAGAAAGTTTCGACGTCCATGTCGGCTTTATCGGACTCGACAACAACGACGGATTCGCCTTTGGAGAGAAGGTCGCCCTCAGATTTCATCCAGGAGACGATTTTGCCCTCGGTCATGGTTGAGCTGAGGGCGGGCATGAAGATCTCTCTGATCTTTGCCTCAACGGTTGGGGTTCTGCGCCTGGGTTTGGTGGGAAATGAGATGGAGGGGCGCCATTGGATTTTGGGTGAGGAGAATGAGAGTGTTGGAACCCTTGATTGAACAAATGAAGACATTGTGATTGTCAAGAGAGAGGGATGATTTGATTGTGTAATGATGTATTATAGGGAGAGGAAGAAAGAGATTGGGGGGCGGAGAAGACGAGGCTGAGGTGGTTGAGTTGGAGGCTTTGTGCACTCCGCAACTGCTACAATCGCCCAAATATGCCCATTGTGAATTGTCACCGAGTTCGTTGGACCAACTTAACTAAATCTCATATCCATACCCTTTCCATAAACTAATTACGAAAAAAATGCAAAACTTAACATTTAAGTTTGAGGTGATGTTTCAAGAGATAATTATATTTAACTCTCATTTATCAGGTCAATATATATATAAGTCTCATTGACCTTTTTATAATAAAATCGGTCGGTTAATCTCCATCAAAATGACTGAAATATCCATCCGTTTACAACCGGAGAAATCGTAACCGCTCGTAATCCTGCTTCGTAACGATTTCAATGGGAGTTTTCAAATTTCAACTTTCAAATTTGAACCTCTTCAATGTATGACTTTCCTTACAACCATCCAAGCGTCCAGTTTCAAAACCCTTATCATGTTTCGATAAACTTGAAGTGAAGGTTCATCAAAATCTTACGTGTTTGCTGTTGTCCGTGGTGTGGTTCTTCGTAGATTTTTTGTAAGATTAATTGCTACATTTAAAGAGCGGTTTTATTTTGATTTTTGAAACATTTTTCTTTATCTCAATTTTGATGTATTTCTTTCAACCACTCGTTACTTCTTCATAACTCTGTTTTGGTGTTTTACTCGTTTTCTTGCATTTGCAGTGGGTATGGTGTATTTACGATCTTGTATATATGAAATTTATTCTTTTTTACTCGTTTTTTTATGGTTTTTACAAATTTACGATGTTGTATAACATTGTTGCAACATACATTAGGAAAAAAAAGTAATTTAATTTGTTGACCAGACATTCTTAGAATTTCTGGTGTTGTTAGAATCATTATTTTGGGGTATGTATAGTTTGTTCCACTAAAAAACATACTACTAATTAGGTCACATATGTTTTTTTATTTGAGGATATGGTGTGTTTGTTGATAATTTTAGATTTGATTGAATAATATTTGCTTGGCAGCATCGTTTAATCTCTGTGATGTGTTTTAGTATTGTTTTATACAGTGTTTTGTGCATATATGGTGTGAAGCAGGTATAACAGTAAGGTTTACTATCTGACCTGTTTGAGTTTATACATGAATAATTGACTTACATACCTCAAACATTAACATTTACTGTATGAGATATACTATGAAACAGGTCGAGAGTACAACACATAATAAACTTTACTGTGTGACCTGCTACAAATAATGGATGCCCATCATGATTGAATATTCCGGACAATAAATATTAATTTGTGCCATGTTGTCTATCGTATATTGGTAAACTAATTGACATTGCTATACATTATGTGGGTATATGAGATATGCATATGTGTTTTCAAATGATATTGATGTTAAGTTGGTTTTATAAAATAATATAAAAACAGTTTAAACGTTTCCATCGTTGTTTATATTCATGTGACATTTAAATTCATAATTTAATAATAACCAGGTGTTTAACATAAGCAGATAGTATGGTGAGGTGACATTATATATGTATTGACTTACTTTCATTTTTTGTTGTAGTGATCATAGAAGTGTTTGTCACATTGTTTTGCAAGTATATGGATGTGACAACCCGCTCCAAATAATAACGGGTGGCTAGCCCTATACTATAATAAATCAGGTATCTCAGATGGCACAGTCTCAACATCAACCGACAAAACAGCATAATATAAGGCTAACTACCTGAAATTATTCAAAGAGGGTGCCAAAAATTTAAAACTTTTATTTAACACCGAGTAAAACCAACCATGCAACCAATAACACACAATACAACATCTAACTATGATGAGTGAAACAACAAACTCTACAATATGTAACGAAATGAATGCGAGAGTACAACAAAATGTACAAAGTAAATTACCCAAATATGTTGTCGGGTCACAGACAATAGAATAATCTGAGAAGGAAAAATGAATATAAAAGTGTTAATCTACAACACTTGAGTATAGACCCAAACTTACAACTGAATCCTAATCTAAATATACAAAAGATAGGAATCGACTAAGTCAAAGTGCCGCAACAATCCGCTACTGCCACAGCTCCACGAATACACTGGATGGATAAACATCAATGGCGTCCTTGCGGAGGAACACCTAAGGTAATACAATATATGCATAGGAGGAGATAATATAAACGGGTCAGAGTCCGAGTTGAAAACATTTTATAGCAAGTACATTAAAATGCATAATAATTATAAATGCATTATGACATGATTTAATGGAGTCGCCCTCTCCATAATAATCGAACTCACCTCTCAACTAGAGCGCACAACTAAACGTATGCACGTGGTCTCCAAATAAATGCCCAAATCTAATTAGGCAAATAAATCTAACTAGATCCCAAAATAAATATTCGATTAAGATCATCTAACTTATCTCGCAATCTACACTTATCTAAATTCCATCTAAAACATTACTTTATTTTTTTTAAGTGTCATAGTTCTCTTTATATTTGTTCATTTACTGAACATATAAAGTTGCATAACCATCTTCATAACAACATCATCACAATACATCAACATTCTCTTTTACTGGAATTTCATATATTCTAGTTATGCCCTTATTTGGCATGTAATCATATATATATATATATATATATAAGTTATTAGCATCTAAGTGCTAAGGACTAAACTTCTCCCGGTTCTCAATACTGTATTGCGTTTCATGCGTGGGACGTCTCGCTGAAGCGAAATCTAAATAAGGAACCCCCCGGTTACACTACTCCTGACAGTATTGATCTTCGAGATTCATTATGCCCTTAATGCATGATGCATGTAACCCAAGTTCTTATTACTCCATTTTTAATTATATAATTCTTCCCAATTCTCAACAGTACACGGCGTTTCATGCGTGGGACGTATCGCCGAAGCGAAATCCAAACAAGGAACCCCCCGTTACATTACTCCTGGCACTGTCGATCGTCGGGATAGGTGATATAGATATAATTATGAGCATTAAGGACTAACTTCTCCCAAACTTCCAACATTACACTACGGTTCATGCGTGGGACGTCTCGCGGAGGCGAAATCCAAACAAGGAACCCCCCCGATACACTAATCCTGGCAATGTTCGTCGTTGAGGTCCATTATGCCCTCAATAGCACAATCAACAATATCATAACCATCCAACCGAGCTATAACTCGAGGACGCAGGCTCACTTGCTATCATCTTCCAGTTGCCAATGCACATAGCAAACTGGGGCCACCTGGTGGGGTTTAACGACACCCACCTCATGATCAACTCACGCACACAACGTTTTGGCAAGCGGTCATAGCTCCCAACCGGCAAGTGAGAACGACACATACCCACGACTTCTCACCCCCAAAATAAATAAATAAATAAATAAATATATATACCATCACATAAGGTATACATACATCATCACATCATATAAAGATACACCATCATATAAGGTATACCTGTCACATTGTTTTCATATTTATTATACGCTCTTAGGCGCAATAAGATTAATGTCATTATTTAGTATATTTCCCTCTTGATATACTAATCGTCAATTCTCACATATCTTCCCCACTTAGTATACACTATACTATTTCTCACTTGAAGCTCACATATCGCTTCAATTTGAATTGTCTTTCAATTCTATTTAAGTTAAGGATATTCTTTATCCTAATGCACCTCAATTAGCATTTCTCTTTGTGTGAGATATCTCCCAAATCAATCATCATTAAGGATATTTCTATATCCGTATGCACATTTACGCATTTATAATTCTCAACCCATAATACGGTTCAATTGATTAGATGAACCTTAAAAGTTATCCCAGTTGGGATTTGGTCCTAAGACCCAATATCTCTGAACTCATTCTCATTCTTTCATAACAATTTAATAATTATCTCCTAATAGGATTTTCATCAATAGTGGGCTTCCCCACTTAGAATACACTAAAATCTCTAATCGGTATTCCTCAAATTAAGTCTATATGACTTCAATAATTTCTTATAAGGGAAACTCTCTAAAAGTCTCCAAAACATACTCCATATAACTCCTATAGAGGTTTACAATCGATAACCTCGAACAAAACGGAATGAAATTCTCCTTAGAATAACATCCCTCAAAAAGCCCTATTTTCGAATCGATTCGGGCCAATTCCGAATCGATTCGACCTCCAAGGCGAATCGATTCGGGTCATCAGACCTAGGATTCTGTCTCAGGCCGAATAGATTTGGATGGGGTCCGAATCGATTCGGTCACTCAGACCTGGGCACCTGCATATTTCCGAATCGATTCGGTAAGGGGCCAAATCGATTCGGCCCTTCAGAAGTCTCGAAAATGGCTACTTTTTAGTAAGCCAAAAATCCCAAAATTCATTTTAATCATTTTCTCTTCATTTTTTTTAACCCAATCACATATTTATCATTAATATTCATCCAAAAACATATTACAACTAATTTCTAGCCTCAAATCCAAGATCTACATATCAAATCTAAGATTTTACCCAAAAGTTAGGTTTTATCAAACTAAACCTAAAACCCAAAGATTTAATCCACAAATCATGCAATAGGTGGTACACAACAATTATTTAGCAAGTTTAATCATTTGCCTTGGGTTCGTAGGGTCTGATCCGTCCTCGAGATCGCATAAATGCCGAAAATCTCCACTTTCTCTCTCTTTTTCTCCTTTTTCTCTTCTTCTTTCTTCTTCTCTCTTTCTTTTTTTCTATTTCTCTCTTTGGAGAAATAAATCTCCCGTAGGCTAAATAAGCCTATTCTCCCAAGATACTCAACTTTAAATGATAAAACACACTTTAAATGACTCGGTAACTTTAATTCGAGCCAAACGAACTTATATTATTTCGGAACCTAAATAGACCCCAAGTACAGTCATTTTGACTTTCTCGACCCTTCCAGACACAACTACACCCTCAGAATCGCCATTCGAGATACTTTATAACGACTTCAAATTTTAACCTCAATTGCTAATTTAATTTTTTCTCCAACTAAAATAATATTTATTTCTCCCAAAATAAATAAATCATCGTCTCCAAGACCTCGGGTTGTTACAATAGATAGGACATTTGTCAAGATGTTACAAGATCGAACGATAGTTACGGAGTTGGTTGACTGTATTCGTATCAGGTGGATTGATTTAGTTGATGCCAAAATTGCATTATCTTATAATTTAGCAGGGCACCCTCAATGTGCACTTGATTTTGATGAGGATATTTCAACAATGTTATCGTATTGTTATAAACACGGCATTAAAACTGTGGATGTCAATATAATGACTCGAGAGGTGGTTCTAAGTGATGGAGAAGGGATTTCTGATGATTATAATGATGACATTTTAGCCTAAGATGCTGATTTCGAGCGTTTAGGTGAGGTATTGCGTGAAGAAAGTCGTATTACAACTAAACGTTTGTTGTCATTTGGTTGGTCGAACGGTATTGCTAAGGTTGGTCAACGATATAGAGGTGGGGTGACTGAATTCCATAATGTGCTTTGTAAGTATGCAGCAGAATTTGGATTTGAATTCAACTACATCAAGAATGATTTGAAACGAGTTACCGCTGTGTGTAAGTACAAAATATCGACAGGATGTGGTTGGTATGCTCATGGCAGGGTTGACACGATTAACGAATTTTTTTGTGCTAAGAAATTTAATGATGAGCACACGTGTGGAGTTGCATATAGAAGTCGTAAACATAGTCGTTTGTCTTCGAGCGTAATTGTGAACGAAATAACAAATCGCATAAGAACAAATAATATGACTCGCCCCATTGACATTATCACATATATTTCAGATGAGTATGGATATGATCTTGAATATAGCACGGCGTTGCAGGCTGTAGAAAAAGTGAAGAGACGTGTGTTCGGCGATCAATCACTTTCATTTGACAAGTTAAGATGGTATGTTGACGCGGCTATGAATTCAAACCCCGGTAGTCATTTGTCGATCGAGTACAATTCTGATAGTGGTCGATTCACAAGGATGTTCGTAGCATTTCATGCATGTATAGAGGGTTTCAAGTACTGTCGACCACTGATCTTCTTGGATGGCACAGAGAGTTCGTGACTTTTTGTCCACGATATTGAAAAGAAGGTACAAAGGAAATCTATTGGCGACGATGGGGAAAATGCAAATGAAGGTATTTACATTAGCATTCTTCCAAAAGTTGATTGTTACTTAATAGACTTAATATTTAGTTGTCATATGATGTGCTAGTAATATGTATTCTGAATTATTAAAATTGTATGACAATATGTCAAATATGTTAAAATCATGGTACAGTTTGTACTTCTATTAATGTTTATAGTCAACAAATTATGTACGGGTAGTAATTATTTGGATGGTGCGTAGTACTTTACATTGTAAACAATATCATTGAATGGGTGAGTAATGTAGTTATTTTGTGCATACACGCTGTCCAACAGGTCTAACAGTAAAGTTTAGTGTACGACCTGTTACATCTTTTACATGACTAATTGACCTACATATAGCATACAATGAACTTTTCGGTTAGAGCTGTTGCACAGCGTGCATGGACGACATGACTAGATAACTCACGCATTATATTTTACCTCTTTCTAATGTTTTTTTTGTCTTATTTGATAGGCACATTTCCTATAGAATTCTCGATTGTTGACTCAGAGAATGATGATAACTGGGAATGGTTCATAATTCAGTTTTCGAAGATCATTGACACCTCAATGGTTTACACGTTTATTTCGGATCGTAACAATGGGTTGCTGAAGTCGGTTCCAAAAATTTTCCCCGATTCACATCATGGATATTATTTGCAACACTTGAAATGTAATTTGAGGGACAATTTATCTGGGATTCATAGCAAAGTGAAGGAAAAAATCATTGAAATATTCGTACTTTGCGCTTACGCACCTAATGAAGAAACGTTCAACAAACGTATGGCTTGGTTGTTGGTTGACGAACGACAGAGAGTTCGTGACTTTTTGTCCACGATATTGTAATACCCCGTATTTTTATAGCTTTTAAATTATGGGATTTATTAAAATTAATTGAGATAAATTAATTTAATTTTAATCCGGAATGTTTTTTTTTTAATAATTACTAGCGTGACGAGAGTTAGTAATTATTGGAAATTTATTATTTATTAAATGTTACTGGATGAGTATAGTAATATATGAGTTTATTTTATAATATTTTCACGTGTGAATAAAATGACAATTATGCAAATTTAAGTCGAGACGCACCTGTGTCGTGTTGGGACTAAATGTTGATAAATAAAAGTGAATAAATTATAAGTTGCTCGTATGGTCGTTTTGAGTGCGCCAAAGTGTCCGTAAGGGTCGAGATAGTCAGAAAAGTGTACCCGGGGGTGTAGTTTGGGTCTCGGGGTATTTTTAGGCCTAATTAGTACCCCGGGAGGGCGTTTTGGATATTTCGTAATTTTGGGTAATTAAACCCACGAATTTTATAGGGTTCTATCAGATGGAGAATGTTATATTCTAGGTTTAACACAACCTAAAACTAATGACGGCCATTGGAGAGGAAGAGGAGAAGCTCTCCAAGGAGTTCTAGGCCAAGAACACCTCCGATTGCACCGCCGTCACCACCAACGCATAGATCGCGCGACGGGGAACGCAACCACACCAAAATCGTCCGCAAAATAGAATTATGAAGATCCCAGGCAAGTGTTTATCTTGCTTATTTCGTTAATGCATCACTCATGTTAGTCTAGGGATGATTAAGATGAGTTTTATGGAAGAAAACCCAAATTTGAGATAGGAAATCGCATGTAGTAATGGTTTAAATGTTATTCTGGAAACCCCTTCACATGTAGAGGATTAAACCACGAAATTTTGGTATTTTAGAAGAAGAAAATTCTGGAAAATATTGATTAGAACCATGTTAAAGAGATTTCTAGGGTTCTTGAGTTTTACATGAATTTTGGGCTTGTTAATCCATGATTATTAATGGAAATTTGCATGCTTTACGTAAAAGATGTATGGAATGGATTTATATAATCAGTTGTATAAATTTCTGGACGTTTGGGGATGAAAAGTTTATATTTGGATGGAGTTATGTGAGAAAACCCGTAACTGGTAACTGCAGAATTCGCCATACCTGCTTGATCGATCGATCGAGCCCCAGACCTCGATCGATCGACCCCTCCTGGAAGACTCATATTTTCCCCTTTTAAAATTAGTTGAGTTTCATTTAATGAGAACTAATTCTTAGACACCATTATTAAAATGTTTTGGGAGATAAGATGACCAGTAGGATTTATTAAGGAATAAGAGACCTTGAATGTAAGGTGAAATCTATATTTTTGGAGTGTTTTTACCTAAGGGACGATAAAATTTTGTATTAAAGGGGGAGATTACGTAAAAATGATTACGATGGAAAATAGATGAATACCTACTGAATTTTTATACTTGGGAGGTTAGAGTCCATGAGTGTTACGTAGCAAGTTGGAATGATACCTCAAATTAAAGTTAGAGACGAACCGTTATACGTGATAACTAATAATGAGATAAGAGGATAAATGTCGTAACTATGGAATTTGAGATGTACCTAAAATTGATATGGTAATATTAGTATAGTTATATGATTGTGTATGCATATACTATCTATGTGTGAAAATCATGCCCATGCTACTTGCTATCCCTGAGGTTACAGCGCCGGGACAGTCTTATCTCGATGGGACCTTTATGGGGGATATTGACTCGTACTCTAGAAGATAGATATCCTTGGTACAGGCTATCGAATTGATAGTTCAGACGGTCCTAAGAGACGCGGGCATGTGCCATCCTCTTAGAGACTTGGAATCTATGCTTCGCCTCAATATTGTTTGTGTATGTGTTAATACAGTTCGAGAGTGATTCCGAATTTGTATTTCCCTTAGTACGAGTGATACGAAGATTGGATAGTAGAGTATGCCCGCACCATAGTTTTTATGTGGGGTGCTGTTAGAATATATATATTATACGAGTAGTTAATATATATATGAAATTCTGAAATTTGGAACTGCCTGGTGTGATATGGTAAGTAAGACATGTATGATGACTCAAATTGGAAATACTTGTTTTGAAAAAGTATAATATGACACTGGGAAACTTTATTAATAAATAAAGTTAAAATGAGAGGTTTGTTACTAAATGAAATCTTCCTTTTAAACATTTACATCGTTCAGTTTTAAATCTTACGAGTAACCTAAGATAAGTTAAATCATTGGGAAGTTTAGTGCGGTATAAGATAGATAAACCGTTGGGAAGGTTAGTGCGATAGGTGTGCACATTAGAAGAGAGGTGAGAATTTCTCAAGAGAGTGTCGCACTAATATGTTGTTGCATTGGCCTGTAAACAATTTAAATACTTGCTAAACGAATTTTAAATCATATACACTATCGGGCTCTGACCCGTTTCTATTTCTCTTTCTCTCTTGTATATATATGTATATATTACAGGTGCCCAGCCACATGGGCGTCTTGCTTAGGATCCCTTGGAAGGAACGTGCTGCAGCTTAGGTGGGAGTTGCAGGCCTCTTGCTGAGACGACTTCATTTATTTGACTCCACTCCTAGCATATTCATTTAGTGGGGCATGTGTCGCCCTTTCCATTTTTCAGTTGTTTATTTGGACATTGTACTTCAGTTATTTCTAGTATTGTCACTTTGGGGATTTATTACTGACTAGATGATTTACTTTAAGTTTTAAATGTTGGGATTTAGTCGTTGAATGTTCAAATTATTTGGATTATATGTTCCAGTATTTTTGTGGTGTGATTCGTTAAATATTAAATTGTTGTAAGTAAATAAATCTTTGTTTTCAAAAATAAAATTTGGAAAGTAATGTTTAAAAATGGTTTTGACACTTAGCTTAATTAATTAGGGTGTTTAAATTGGAAAAGTTATTTTTACGACAGTGATGCTAAGAATGAACCAACTGTTCACCTTGATTTTAATTTAATAAAGGAGTGATCGCCCGGTATTTAATTAGGCGAGGTGTCACATGTGGTATCAGAGCATCAGGTTCTAGTGTCCTTAGGATTTGTACGGCTTACTATGCTTTCAGCGTTGCTTTGTTTGATATAGTGCCCTATGTTTAGGATTGTCGATTTCTTTGTCGAGATTTCATTCTTCTGCTATAATGTGTATACATTAGTGAATTCTAATTTCGTTCGGATGTGTGTGTGTACCGAGCGATGACGGATGTCAGAAGAGGACTGTTAAGCATACATCAGGAGGCAGGGCTCAGTTGAGATTATAAAATATATCCGAGGATGATGACCGTTGTCGAGGTCACCTCCATTATGGCACGAGAAGCCAAGACTAGAAAGGCGGCTAAGGCGCAGCAATGATTTCCAAATGTTGTTATAGTCGAATGAGGTGCGAAGGTAAACTTACCCAACGTATTATAAAAACGGGTAAAGAACTATCAGTGAGAATTCTAGAAATGCGGAGATTACGTGTGTTTACCAAAGGAGGTAAAGTATCCAAAGGTTTAGATATGGGACGGAGTGTGGCTAACTGAAAGTGAAAAAATTAGAGAAATTTTTTCTTGACTTTCGGGACGAAGTTATAATGGTTGGAGTCAACCACCAATTTTAGAAGTGGAATGCTATGCCTATAGGGGAACTTTAGGTACAGTGTTGACCGTATGTTCCTTCCTCAACTGTTCAGGATGAGAAGCAAACGTGGTTCTGAACTCATCGCGGGAGGGCATGACAGAAGTCCAATTGTGAATATGAATCCTAATCGTTAGCAAATTTTGTATCGGAAGATGTAGATACGAGTGGGGGAAACGACTCCAAGTGGGAGACCAACTCATAATAATAGTTGATAATACTAGAGGAGAAAATTCTGATGGATGGCCGATTTAGAGGTTGACAATGTCGTATTTTATCAATATAGATGATAATGCTTCTTTGTAGGGGAAGCTAAAAGAATCAAAGAATTTAGTCGAGAAGAAGACTGAATACAACGGTAGTGGTGTAGCACCACAAAAAAAAGGGGATGTGGATACACATCAGGGGACCCATTTAAATGCTTCAGACAGTTATATTCTTACCAAGAGATGGTAAAATCAGTAAGGACTATTATAGTCAGTGACATGATCTTTAGGGCCTAAAAAGCTAAGGGAACAATCGGGATGGCTAACAGGAATCGAGTCTACTAAAGTCCGAGAGAAGGACAATCCTAACCTGGTTAGTAGGACAGGTAGTAAGTGGATTATGTGTTGAGGTATTTTGTGCGGAGTGAAATCGCTCGCGATAATATGTTCCAAAGTGAGTAAAAAGGACAAGAATACGGTGCCTAGTAAAAGGCAACGATTAAAGTAATTTTGTTTGGTTTGAGTAGACGTGTTACTTCCGGAAACCATTTGCGCAGTCAAGACGATCGACAATGTAGAAGTATAAGTTGTATCCTCAGAGGATGCGGCGTGTTTATGTGACACGAGCGAGTCACCATATTTTATTCATTGCTAGATTAGCATATGAGACGAGTTTAATGCATATGATTATAAACGTTATTAAAATGTGAATATTTTTCCCTAGTGTAGCAAAAATTTTCTTTAGTGCTATCCGCGGAGGATGAATGAGTATATTAATAGTGTTATGTACTTTATTGAGGTTACTTGTCGTAGTGATACGATATACGAGTATGGTATTATATTTAATAAAACATTATAGAAATGGTTAGTACGATAGTGGGCATTTATGGCAAGGCTATCGGAGTAGTTGCATTAGTGCAACATGTTTTGTTTTAGCGAGGCTTTACCCGTAAGAAGGTTGGACTCGCACTTATATTATCTATCCTAGAGACTTCGGAGGAGATAGTGGGCTCGATATATTCAATGCCAATGTATGTATAGACTTTGTTAGTATGATTCAGTATGTATCAGGATTTACCGTTGAGCGAAAAGACTTGACTCAGTATTATGTTTAGCACTCCGAACTTAGTGATAGGAAGAGTGCAGTGTTATATCTATCCTCTAGAGATGTGGGAGTTAAGAGTTATACCCCTAATGTTAGGGAAAGGAAATTTTGAGAATTCCGATCATATGTATTCGAGGTTTATAGAATGTAATTACCATCAACCAATACGGGACGATAGTGAAATTGGTGAAACGTTCTTTGTTAAGCATAATTACGGGAAAAATTATAACTTTTCTGTCAAGAGACGGAATAAAAGGGGTACATGCCACGGACGGAGGACCTAACGGATTTCGATAATCGACAATGCTAGGTAGTAGTGTATCGGGGGGGTTCCTTGTTTGGATTTTGCTTTGTGAGACATCCCACGCATGAAACTTAGCGTAAGGTTGGAAATAGGGAGACGTTTGGTCACTATTTCATGAGTTCGGTACCCTAGTCAAAATGGGATCAAGTAATTATGTATGTAAATTGGAAGTTGAATTTTATTTTAAAACCACTGGAGCCGGACTGTGTGGTAAGAAAGCATTGAAGTTATCCCCACGAGTTGAGGGGTGAAATGATGATAAGGATGATTTAAAAATTTTGATTTCTAGAGTGATTGAGAGTATCCAAGTGTTGTAACCGCGTTCAGAACACAAGGTGAACAAAGAGTTGGAATGATTTTAACATGGATTATCTGGAAAGAACTTTATATTATACAAAAGAGATGACCTGTAATTATTTTGATGAATAGGGCGTTAGTGATTTATTTTGGTTGATATACATATTTGGGAAAATTGTTGAACTTATCTGAAGAAGGTTGAGATTTGTTATTTCTCTTTTATTGTCATGGAATTTGAATGCCCTATTTCTTCTATTTCGTTGAATTTAGTTAATTCTACAGATGGGTAGCACGCCGTTCGCTCTCCTAGGGCGATCGGGGTGTTGCAAAATGTGGGCATCTTGGTTAACTGCAGTTAGGATCGTCCGAGTCGAAGGGACGTAGTTATAGACGTGTGAAATATATGTTTGTGGGACTAGTATAACGAAGTGAAAGTGATAGAATGGATTAAACGTCACATGAGGGGCGATAATCCATACATAAGTGTGCAATTAGAATAATTTGATTGAAAGGCTGTGGGAAGCCATTTAAGAAGGGGTATTCCTTAAATGTAGCAGAATTTAATTATTATGAAGAACACTCGGAGCGGAGTTGTTAGTAGTCAAATGTGAGAGAGACTCGCACATACAAAGGGTGATGATGTTAGTATGGTATAAGAGATCCAGAAGTGCGCTTCGTGGAGAGAAGAGCACGGGCGGAACTTTCGGCATACACCAAGGAAGGAAGGGGAGTATTACGTGTCACCTAATGTGTGACATTTCAAGGGAAAAATCGATGTTTAGCGGGACGTAGAGATAGTCTCTAGATGCACCGCCCATAGGAAAGGTTTGGTTGAAAGAGGAGAATCAACCAAAGAATTTTGTGTTTATCAACAATTCCTGAAATTTAGAAGAGGTCGGTAAAGTCGGTACAGTCCTTAGATGGGTTTCCATCCTCAAAACAAGATCAAGGGTTCATTCTGAACATGTAAATTAAGCCGCCGAGAAGGAAGTGATTGAAATTCCTTTGGGCTAGTTTACAATATTAACTAGTATGACCCAGACTTCCTTTGAAAGGAAGGATTTCGCCAATACATGGTCCGGCGCAGTATAAAATTATGAATCAGGATGAGATTGGTGAATCCCACCTTTGAAATGGGATTTCAGGAACCAGCAAAGATAAGGTTTCGTTTCGAGTAGGATGTATCACCCTTAGCCAGGGAATAGGCGCACGGTGATTAAAGATTAGTGGAGCCACGTGAAGGAGATTTTAAAATCTTGGTACGATGATTTCAGGAATGCTCTGTAGAAGCACTCGTACCTGTTTGTCGCGTACGAGGTACTTATTAAGGTTTTATTATGGAAGAACCTAGACTATTCTCCTTCCGTATGTTTAGAGGAGAGTAGATAATCTGAATTTTTAGATCGGTCGAGAAAATATCCGATAACTATGGTAGAATTCCACGACTGTTTTAGGCAAACAAGAGTGGTCAAATGTTCGTATGGTCTTCTCCGAGTGGGAATTTTGTATATGAATAAATCCGAGCAGTTGTCATGTAGTGAGGTGCGGCCTCCTAATGATAGTGACATAATGGAAAATTATAACGTATAGGCGTGACCTATGCGAAGGCTGTCGGTTGGGAGAGCAATGTGAAGTGTCTCCAATAAGAATGTAAAACAGGGTTGCTGTGAGGAAATGGCTATAGTGATTGAGCGGCTTACGATGTAAATAGTTTGTGTACGGAAAAGGATATCCAGAATTGTGCTACCTGATAGGCCTTATTTTCCGAATTTCGGGACGAAATTCCGTTATTAGGGGGGAAGTACTAATAGCCCGTATTTTTATAGCTTTTAAATTATGGGATTTATTAAAATTAATTGAGATAAATTAATTTAATTTTAATCCGGAATGTTTTTTTTTAATAATTACTAGCGTGACGAGAGTTAGTAATTATTGGAAATTTATTATTTGTTAAATGTTACTGGATGAGTATAGTAATATATGAGTTTATTTTATAATATTGTCACGTGTGAATAAAATGACAATTATGCAAATTTAAGTCGAGACGCGCCTGTGTCGTGTCGGGACTAAATGTTGATAAATAAAAGTGAATAAATTATAAGTTGCTCGTATGGTCATTTTGAGTGCGCTTAAGTGTCCGGAAGGGTTGAGATAGTCAGAAAAGTGTACCCGGGGGTGTAGTTTGGGTCTCGGGGTGTTTTTAGGCCTAATTAGTATCCCGGGAGGGCGTTTTGGACATTTCGTAATTTTGGATAATTAAACCCACGAATTTTATAGGGTTATATCAGATGGAAAATGTTATCTTCTAGGGTTAACACAACCTAAAACTAATGACGGCCATTGGAGAGGAAGAGGAGAAGCTCTTCAAGGAGTTCTAGGCCAAGAACACCTCCGATTGCACCGCCGTCACCACTAACGCATAGATCGCGCGACGGGGAACGCAACCACACTAAAATCGTCCGCAAAACAGAATTATGAAAATCCCAGGCAAGTTTTTATCTTGCTTATTTCGTTAATGCATCACTCATGTTAGTCTAGGGATGATTAAGATGAGTTTTATAGAAGAAAACCCAAATTTGAGATAGGAAATCGCATGTAGTAATGGTTTAAATGTTATTCTGGAAACCCCTTCACATGTAGAGGATTAAACCACAAAATTTTGGTGTTTTAGAAGAAGAAAATTATGGAAAATATTGATTAGAACCATGTTAAAGAGATTTCTAGGGTTCTTGAGTTTTACATGAATTTTGGCCTTGTTAATCCATGATTATTAATGAAAATTTGCATGCTTTACGTAAAAGATGTATGGAATGGATTTATATAATTAGTAGTATAAATTTCTGGACGTTTGGGGATGAAAAGTTTGGATTTGGATGGAGTTATGTGAGAAAACCCGTAACTGGTAACTGCAGAATTCGCCATACCTGCTTGATCGATCGATCGAGCCAAGAGCTTCGATCGATCGATCGAAGGTTCGATCGTTCGAGCCCCAGACCTCGATCGATCGACCCCTCCTGGAAGACTCATATTTTCCCCTTTTAAAATTAGTTGAGTTTCATTTAATGAGAAATAATTCTTAGACACCATTATTAAAATGTTTTGGGAGATAAGATGACCAGTAGGATTTATTAAGGAATAAGAGACCTTGAATGTAAGGTGAAATCTATATTTTTGGAGTGTTTTTACCTAAGGGACGATAAAATTTTGTATTAAAGGGGGAGATTACGTAAAAATGATTACGATGGAAAATAGATGAATACCTACTGAATTTTTATACTTGGGAGGTTAGAGTCCATGAGTGTTACGTAGCAAGTTGGAATGATACCTCAAATTAAAGTTAGAGACGAACCGTTATACGTGATAACTAATAATGAGATAAGAGGATAAATGTCGTAACTATGGAATTTGAGATGTACCTAAAATTGATATGGTAATATTAGTATAGTTATATGATTGTGTATGCATATACTATCTATGTGTGAAAATCATGCCCATGCTACTTGCTATCCCTGAGGTTACAGCGCCGGGACAGTCTTATCTCGATGGGACCTTTATGGGGGATATTGACTCGTACTCTAGAAGATAGATATCCTTGGTACAGGCTATCGAATTGATAGTTCAGACGAATCTAAGAGACGCGGGCATGTGCCATCCTCTTAGAGACTTGGAATCTATGCTTCGCCTCAATATTGTTTGTGTATGTGTTAATACAGTTCGAGAGTGATTCCGAATTTGTATTTCCCTTAGTACGAGTGATACGGGGATTGGATAGTAGAGTATGCCCGCACCATAGTTTTTATGTGGGGTGCTGTTAGAATATATATATTATACGAGTAGTTAATATATATATGAAATTCTGAAATTTGGAACTGCCTGGTGTGATATGGTAAGTAAGACATGTATGATGACTCAAATTGGAAATACTTGTTTTGAAAAAGTATAATATGACACTGGGAAATTTTATTAATAAATAAAGTTAAAATGAGAGGTTTGTTACTAAATGAAATCTTCCTTTTAAACATTTACATCGTTCAGTTTTAAATCTTACGAGTAACCTAAGATAAGTTAAATCATTGGGAAGTTTAGTGCGGTATAAGATAGATAAACCGTTGGGAAGGTTAGTGCGATAGGTGTGCACATTAGAAGAGAGGTGAGAATTTCTCAAGAGAGTGTCGCATTAATATGTTGTTGCATTGGCCTGTAAACAATTTAAATACTTGCTAAACGAATTTTAAATCATATACACTATCGGGCTCTGACCCGTTTCTATTTCTCTTTCTCTCTTGTATATATATGTATATATTACAGGTGCCCAGCCAGAGGGGCGTCTTGCTTAGGATCCCTTGGAAGGAACATGCTGCAGCTTAGGTGGGAGTTGCAGGCCTCTTGCTCAGACGACTTCATTTATTTGACTCCACTCCTAGCATATTCATTCAGTGGGGCATGTGTCGCCCGTTCCATTTTTCAGTTGTTTATTTGGACATTGTACTTCAGTTATTTCTAGTATTGTCACTTTGGGGATTTATTACTGACTAGATGATTTACTTTAAGTTTTAAATGTTGGGATTTAGTCGTTGAATGTTCAAATTATTTGGATTATATGTTCCAGTATTTTGTGGTGTGATTCGTTTAATATTAAATTGTTGTAAGTAAATAAATCTTTGTTTTCAAAAATAAAATTTGGAAATTAATGTTTAAAAATGGTTTTGACACTTAGCATAATTAATTAGGGTGTTTAAATTGGAAAAGTTATTTTTACGACAGTGATGCTAAGAATGAACCAATTGTTCACCTTGATTTTAATTTAATAAAGGAGTGATCGCCCGGTATTTAATTAGGCGGGGTGTCACAGATATCGAATGAACATTGGAGCAATGCACATTTTAGTGGTCAACATTATGGTAAAATGTATTCGAATGTGGCTAAGTCCTTTAACTCTTGGATACATGACGCTCGTCACCTCCCAATCACAGACTTAGTAGATACAATTAGATGTAAGATTATGAAGTTGAGCTCTATTAGGCGAGACAAAGCTAAAGCAAGGATCGGTTGCCTTTGTCCACGTATGAATTTCCGTTTCAGAGAGTCGTTGGAGATAGGTCGTACTTGGGTTGTGAATAAGGCAAGTGAATGCATATTCGAGGTTCGGTCGGAAGAAGTTTTTAATGTTAATATGTAGAGTACAGGATGTGCTCATGTTGTAAATGGCAGCTGAATGGTTTTCTGTGTGATCGTGCGTCTGTAGTTATTCAAATATGCGGGTACGAGTTGAAGGATTACATTGATGAGCTTTTCTCAATCGATTTCTTTTTGAAAACGTATGGGTTTGCAATATTACCAATTCTTTCATTTAATAGAGTAAACTTATCTTCTGATGATGCGATAATCAAACCACCAGATGTCAAATGTCCTCCCAGTAGATCGAAGACCAAATGTATTAATTTGAGGGGCGAGGAAGGAAAGCCTGTAACATGTAGCAGGTGCAAAAAATCTGGACATCACAACAGGAAGACGTGCGTAGAACCGTTGAATGAGTGATGATGTATTTGCATTTTTTACTGTAGTTTGTTTTTAAATGAATATTTCATTACTTTATATAATTTGATGAAGTTTTATTAGTTCTCAATTACATCGTAAATTTTATTATATGTGACGCGACTAAGAATGTGTCTCAGAAATGCTTACTCTCTAGGCTCAAGTGCAAGCATGTTGCTCAAGTAATAATCCGATAAGTCGGGTATCGATCCTCAAGGAATTAGGACAACAGAGTTGTGACCACGTTGGACAGACGAAGAAATCCTAACTCTAACTCTAAAGAAAAAGAAAAGATGATTGGTTTTTGGAATGGACTAAACTAAATGAAATTTTGAAAATATTTATTTAATGAACTAAAGTATGGAGTGAATGCGACTATTCTAAATTATCTAAAATGCTAATGATGAATGACTTAAGACTTGAACTATATGATGAAGGAAACAGGACGGGAATACAACTCCTCAACCCTAGTGTATTGAAGATATAAAACTAATCATAAATTTAAGTGATAAATTAGACCCAGAATTTAGTACTCCCAAGCATTACGTATATGAGGTTCAAGCCCGCACCATACTTAATCAGAGGACGAGTAAATCGGTTCACGCGATAGCGACACTCACATTGCACTCTAAAGCATCCTGGTTACCCGGAAGCAAATGAGATCCAAAGATCTACAATGGTTGTATTGCTACGCAATACGGTCGTAATAAATCATTATATTTAGAGGATTAATTTTATACACATGCAACTAACACATCAGGTTAAGTTCATGGATCCCGACCCTTATAAAACTAGCTGAACATGTTAAACCTAATTATGCATGAAATAATTACGTTGTATGTGAAAGAACTCATGATAAAACTATATTGAAACATGAAAATATGTATTATGAACCCAAGAATCGTTTGAATTAAGTAGGAAAAGTAACCATGCAAGAACAATAATAATAAGAATGAAACTTGGATTAAAACTCGAAAACAAACCCGGAATGAATCAATCTTGAAGCAAATAATTCAAACTATGTTCCCAGATGATATTCTACCTTTTTTTTCTATCAAAAACTATGAAAAACTATCAAGAACCTCTTTTCCTAAGTTATTAGCTTCGTACAAATATGATTTAGAATGAGTTGTAACCTAATGGAACTCTTTGGACCAATCAGAATAAAAGAGCAATTTCGCGCATCAGGGCCCCCGAACCGGTTTGCAGGTACCCCGAACCGGTTCGGCCCCCAAACCAGTTTGACCTGGGTTTGGGAATCTTCGCTGGTTTTGGCCTATTTTTCCTCTTTTCAATACTTAGAATTTTTCTCATGTTTTCTTCTTTTCTTCTTGGATTTTTTTCTTAACTTCAATTGATCATAACTCTTCAACCGTAACTTGGATTTGGATGCCGTTTCTTCCATGGTTATCGTTGTTCTGAGATTTTTGACTTTCCAGTTGACTCCTCCTTCGGGATTTGGCTGCAAAATTACCAAAAGAACTTGCCTTCCTAGCCTTTCTTTTATTGTTTCGATTTCTCTTTTGCACCGCTTGCATAATTAACCTGTAAAACACATAGGAGAAACACGAAACACAAAATACTTGCCAATGAAGGTTAGTAGCATAGATGTGAGTTAAATCCATATCGATTTCATCACTCGGGTTCACAAATGTACCGAAATTAGGGGAATAAATATACAATATGTATGCCCAATCAAACCCCCCTAACTTAAAGCTTTGCGCGTCCCGAGCAATGTAAAAGAGAAAGAATAAAGTCACAACTCTTCTAAACATATTATTGGGATAGAATACCTTTTTCGCGGGCAAGCGATTGTATTTAGTGTATGCAACAAGCCGTTAAACCCCTAGGTTACCTAGTAGGACGAGTGTTGTCTCGTGAGGGTTTATAGTGAATGTACCCACAAAATTGGACTCAAAGAAAAATAAAAATACGCAAAAATCGTATAATTCAAAATTTTCCCCCAAATAGTCATCATCGAATCATCTTCAAGAGTCTCAATTCATAGTGCATGTGTGCGACGTCGAAAATTTAACCGCGAATTTTCACTGATTGACCATTACATTACTTATCCGAAAATTCGTTTTAATTTCAAAATCTCACGTGATGCTCTCACAAACGAATCACTCAGAATGTGGTTATTCTCTCGGTATGCATGATTTATAAGAGTAAATATATTGAAAACAAGTTCACACACACAAATAGAAAGACGAAAATTTATGGTAACTGGATCTCATCATTTGAATACGGTTATAAGAAAACGGGACCATTGCCTCTAATTCACGTTTTTGATCTCTTTTATTATCTTTTTGTGTTTTAGCTCTCCACGCGGTAACCAAATTCGTAATTTTGGACTCGTTTAGGACTTTTACGGGTTGACGGTGTATTGGGTAAAATTGGAAAAGGTTAAGAATTTTGGAATTGGAAAATTTGCTTATGACGTTCGTTAGTGCTTTTTCGGGCTATTGCTCATTTTCTTCTTCTTTTTCTATTTTTTTTTTAATACGCTTTTTTTTTCTTGCTATTTTTTTTAGCATAGTTATTCTTTTCTTGCCCTTTCTTATGCACTTTTCGGACTTTATTTGATGAATATTCAATTTTCACAATTCCTGGCTAATTGGGTTTTTCCGGTTATCATACGAAACGAAAAAAATTTATTAAGCTCAACTTGGGTTGCAAAGGGATGAATTTTTCACGATTTTTTATGGCCAATATTTTTGGGTGACAAACAATGGCCTACTTCATTGTCCAAAATACTAATTGTGTTACCATATGCGTTTCGAGATGAATTTAATTTAGATATTTTTTTGGCACGTTTTTCAAGGCAATATCACACACATTTCTCAAAATCGATCAAAGTGAAAGACTTGAGATCCTCAATGACTTATTAAAACACTGAAAAGAACATTGAGTTAACAATTAACTCGGATTGATTTATAAATTTCACAAAAGTGAAGGGCTCGAATCTCACCGGGGTTTGTAAATCTCCAC
This sequence comes from Sambucus nigra, assembly GCA_949130495.1. NCBI lineage: Eukaryota > Viridiplantae > Streptophyta > Magnoliopsida > Dipsacales > Adoxaceae > Sambucus > Sambucus nigra. The sequence goes on along the minus strand of OX422215.1, from coordinate 264,396,442 downwards.
AATTATTCGTTAAGTCGTCAATTTTCGCACAATTTCCATCTTTGGTCAATTTCGGCTTTGTGTATTGAGTTTTTACAATTTGAAACTTTAAACCGACTTTTAATGATATTTTTGAAAATTTTGAATTCCAATTTTTATTTATTTTGAAGAAAAATATTTTTGGATTTTTCAACCTTTTTTTATTTTTTTGAAATTTTTGGGTATTTTTTAAAATTTGTTAAGTTTTAGAAATACGCACTTGTGACCCCCCCTAACTTAGACTTTTGCATTGTCCTCAAGCGAAAAGGACTAAAATCTAACTCAAAGCGAATGAAAAGTGCGGAAAAATAAAACAAACAAATATGTAAAATGCATAAAGACACTAAATGACCCTAACACATGACTCAATAATACAATAAAAATCACCCCATACGCGTTGGGGGTGCGATAACCTCTCATCTCTCCACAAACTCACCCGACCCCACTCACGGGGTTCGGTGCTCTCCTCGTCTCTCCCATCTCCATATCGTAAACCAATAATTGGAACAAGTTGGGACCTCACCCATAGATAAGGGAAAGATCGGGAGGCTCGTCGTGACTAATCGAAAAGGGATCCTTGTGATACTTATTCAAAGTGTGGCCTGCGTGCATCGACTCGGAGGGAACCCCTAAGTTGATTTTAATTTTTAGAATGCATGGGTCGGGCTCTAAGTCGGACGAAACATAACTTTTTTCCTCTATCGCCTTCGGGGCATCAATTGGTATGGGTGGATGGTCATTGCGAAGAAGCTCATCAATTTTATCTTTCCATTCGCTTTCTTCTAAGTGACTACAAGAGCCTAATAGGGATTGGACTTCAATAGTAAGGCTCTCATCCACCGGACCAAATTCTTTTTCAAATTCTTCCATGCTCATGTCCCCTAACTCTCTCTCAAACTCGGTATAAGTTCCCTCGCTCTCATGACTAGACACTAAGCAAACTTCTAAGGCGTCTCCATAGAAATTTTCCTCAATGTGCTCTTCTACGATCTCATCAATTAGGCTCACTACGTGAAGATCATCTTCGTCCCCCGTATGTTGGGCTATATGGAAGATGTTAGTCTCTAAGGTCATGTTCCCAAAGGTGAGTTGCATCTGCCCATTTTGAGTATTGATAATTGTGTTAGCCGTAGCTAAGAATGGGCGCTCAAGAATGATGATTGCTTGAGGCGAAGGAGGGTTCCGTGTCCCAAATGACAAAATCTATCAGAAAGTAGAAAGTGTCAACTTGAACGATCAACTCCTCAACTATACCTCTTGGGATCTTCACTATTTGATCCGCTAACTGGAGAGTGATCTTTATGGGCTTAAGGTCGCCCAGGTCAAGTTGCCTATAGATGGTGTAAGGGGGGATATTGACACTTGCTCCCAAGTCAAGTAAGGCTTTTTCAATTTTATTTTCTCCAATGGTGCAGTAAATGGTGGGTGCATCGGGATCTTTGAATTTTGGCGAGAGATCATTAAGTAGAATGGAGCTCACGTTTTGTGCTAGACATACATTTTTCTTTACCTTCATCTTCCTCTTCATTGTTAGCAAGTCTTTGATGACTTTTGCATAATCTGGAATCTACTTAATAGCATCAAGGAAAGGTAAATTGAGCTTTACTTGCTTAAGCACGTCTAGCACTTCATTACGGGGGTTTCCTTTATGGGAAGGTACCAACCTTTGAGGAAACGGTTCCCCGATGGGTGGTTTCACTACTACCTCGGGCTCACTAGTGTCTTCTTTATCACTCTCTTTCAAGGGGACATCTTCGGTCTCTTTCGTGCCGGGCGAAATCTCCTTGTCTTTGGTTGCGTCGTGTGGGGGAGGTGATAGATCAACGACTCTCCCACTACGAAGAGTGGTTACAGCTTGACAATGCTCCTGATGTTCTGTCGAGGTGGAGCTAACACTAGTTTGACCTTGGGGCGGTCTTTGGCCATGGGCATGAAACTTGCCTTTCTCTTGGATACTCAACGATGATTGCAACTTTAAAATGTTCGCATTCATGTCGTTGATTATGCGCTCATGCATATCATTAGTTGCATTCTAGGTATTGATAAAGTGGTTGATCCTATTCTCGATATTTCTCCACGGTGGAGTGATATATGCTCCTTGAGGTGATAGTGCTTGCACATGTCCTTTCATGTGTGGAGCTTGTTGAAAATGTTGTGGTGGAGGAGGGGAAGCATGTGAATTAGGATTCATCGCAGCATGTTGTTGCCCGTAGCTAAAACCAGGATGGTTTGTCCATGAAGGGTTGTAATAATTCCCGTGCGGTGCACCGAAATTACCCTTGAATCCTCCTATACCACTGACTTGCTCTTGAAGCATCACTTTATAGGCGGGTATTTTCGGGAATTCCTCAGTTGAATGACCCGCCTCACAAATCGCACACACCTTCTCGACGGGGTTTGGGATGGATCCAATTGGTCCTCTTTCATATACCTCACGCAGGTCTCGCAGTCCTTTCTCAAGTACATCGAGTCGACTGTCCGTCATATAATTCTTTTCTATGTGAAATAGACCGGACGCCGATGGAGTGGTGGTCACTTGGCAATTTTTATTTTGAGCATTAGGGTCAGATGTATCCTAGGATTGGGTAGTCTCGGTGATATACCTCAAGTGAAGCTCAACATCATTGGCGTCTAAGTCGATAAATGGACCATCGCACATGGTTTTAATGAGTTGCTTGGAATTAATGTTTAGCCCATTATGGATAAAAGAAATGATTTTCGTTTTATCAAAACCATGATGGGGACACGAAGTAATTAACTCATTGAAACTCTCGAAGCATCGATAGAACTACTCATTTTCTAATTGTCAGAAAGTTTAAATTTGAGCCTTGATAGAGTTCGTTCGATGTGGAGGAAAGAATTTCTTGAGAAATCTAAATTGTAGCTCGTTCCATGATGAAATCGAATTTGGAGGTAAAGACCATAGCCAGGTTTTAGCCTTATCCTTTAGTGAGAATGGGAAGAGTTTAAGGCGGAGCACATCTTTGTGCAAGTTTGATCACCGAGAGACTCGCACGCCTCCTCAAATTCCATGATGTGGCACTACACCAAAACAGGCGATTTGTAAGTGTTTTAAACACTTACAAATGCCATTTGCAAGTGTTTAAAACACTTACAAATCAACGCGTTGCAAAAAAATTTTAAGTGTTCAAACCCGTTACAAATGTCATTTGTAAGTGTTCATTGGGAACACATATCCGTTTCGAATAACCGTTACAAAAAACTTTGTGAGTGTTCTGAACACTTGCATATTAAACCTTTGCAAGTGTTTTAAACACTTACAAATTTTTCGTTTGCAAGTGTTTAGAACACTTGCAAAATTCAGCAACCTTTTTTAATTTACAACGGTTATAAACACTTGCAAAGAAAATATATATATATATTTTTGTAACGGTTCAAAACACTTACAAATATTAATATGTAAGGAAAACAATGTCCATTTTGTAAGTGTTATGAACACTTACATAAATTAAAATATTTTTAAAATAAATTATCCACCAACCTCACATATAAAAACATAACAATTATATCCAAACACTTTCGTACAATACTTCATGATATGTTCGACATAAACAAACACTCTCATCAAGAAGGGAAGCAAGAACACCAAAGGTATATATTGAGTATTCTCATTAACAAATGGCATACATCTAGTTATTGTATCCAAATACACATGTGCCACAACCCTATTAGTATGGAAAGGAAATTGTGTCGATAAGAGCATTGTCACTGCCAGTACTCACCGCCTCGTCACTAAATGACTCTCCAATTGCATAAAAATGAAATCGGAGATTCTACCACTTCAACATTCCTATTGGCAGAAGATGGAACGACACTACCAATGAAAGTCTGTTAAAAACCTGAGTAACATCACGAAAGTCAAATTTAGCAATAGTTTTATGCAATTATGGACAAACAAATAAGTGATTCTTAAAAGGCAAGCACACGGGTCCAAGAAAAAACATTAAAACTAGGGGGGGGGGGGGGTAACCCAATAAGGGTTGTAACATTTACACATACCTGACAGTTACAACTATTATATATACGACCTCTACCATAAATTTTGTAGTTCACAAGTAATATAGTATATGGATGTAGACTATCACAAGTAATAAAATTTGTCATCTATTCATAGTTGAGTTCTTACATCACTAACCAGCTAAAATCAGCTCAGTAACTTCAAAGGACCCAACATAAATATTCATATCTTGTTAAAGTAAGGGCCTGCCATCGACCCCTACCCACAACACAACACAACAATATTTATTGTTATTTTAGTAGGCATGAGAATTAGCCCTTCCTGCCCATATAAAGTGGTACCAACTTTATACCCGAGTGATGTTAGCGAAAGAAACTGTCACGTTGAAGTCTTTTAGCTGACTGTAGTCATTAGAATCATCCTCGTGTAGTCGTCCGTAGTTGTTGGAATGTGTTGGATTATTTTCCAAGAGATTGAATGGACCCTTTGATTCAGTTCCCGCTTTAAAGGGCCAAATGGTTCCTCCTTCCTCATGGCGGCTCAGGGCTCTGATTTGTTCTTCAGAAGCCTTTACAATCAATCCCTCTCTCTATTTTCCAGACACCCTTTGATCTTATCCCTCTTAATCTGATGTTTTAAACACCCTCACAAATCAGCACATTCAAAACACTACAAAATTAAACACACACTATCCTCTATAGCAAAATGATAATGGAACTTACATCGAAAGTGGCTTCAAGTATCTCAGGACTGAATGCAATAAGACTCTGAGTCCTCTCCTCCCGCTCCATAAAATGACTGCAACACCATAATTTAACAGTCGCAACATGTAGATTTTTTTTTATAGAAGTATCAATCACCATAAAATTTACCTCGAAACGACGAGGAATTGAGATGGTTCGAAGTAGCTTGGCTAACATGAGTTTCTCGTTATTATCTCTGTTAGTGAAATAAACAATACTGCCAGCAGGGACCCTCATTATATCCCCACGTTGAAGATTGAAGTTCTCCCTCCGGTCCTTGAGCACCAAACTGGTGCTTCCCTTTCCTACAAACATTTTATCACATTACGTATAATTATCCTTTATAAATGTTGATTTCGAAACTAGTTAATCAAAGAATAGAAATTGATAGAAAAGTAGTACATTGAGCAACGTAGAAGATGTCATCAATATCACAGTGGTGTGGAGTAATGAAGGATTGAGGATCAGCTTCAAGAATGGCCACACGATAGTTCTCAATTCCTTTGAGAAGCTTTGATCTCTGGGTGAACCTCTGGAGGACTCTATACCTCCCATGTTGGGTGCCAACTCTGGTACTGAAGTACTGATCCTGAAACACAAACGGATTGAACGATTTGAGTCCCTGTTCTTCTATGTTGAAAATAAGCATCATGCATTTAATTTGATAATTTCTGTGTGAATTTGTGAATTTCTTTCTCTCATTACGTTCAAAATTCATATAAAGGATATTAAATAACATAAAATGACCACCATATGTGCCAGCACATCATACAATAAGAACCTTTATACCTTCCACTACTTCATAAGATGATGAACTGTTGCGAAAACTAGTCACACCAATTTTTAAGATCCCTGACACTTCCTTCAAATATCGAGTGCCGGCATGCACATATGACAGGATTTGACGTGTCAACGACCCACTGGCAGACGTGGCCCCACAAGGACTTTTTTTATAGCTTGCCATTCTGAAGAGAGTTTTGATTTTACAATGGACAAACGACACCGGAGTGAATCTAATTTTACATTAGATTGTTTTAAAGATAAAAGACTGCAGCCTGTGGGTGGGTCCAGTGCCATCTTCACTTTTCTTAGTGCATAGTAACCATAATTTCAAATTAAAATCTAGTAACGAAACTATGAAAAATATTTATAGATATGATTAATTTATAATTTAAAACACACAAAAGTACATTGCAGTTTAATTTTGCCAAATGTCTTTTTACATTTTAGTGCAGCTCCTTCACTGACTAATTCTGAAGATCTTTTCCTCAAGAGTTCTTCCTCTGATTGCAATAAAACTCGTTGCAACCTATAGCATGCATAATTCATAAGATCCAAATGTAAATCCGATTAAGAAAGAAGACTTGGAGACTATGGTAAATAAAAAATAGGCTTCTATAAAGTACCTTCGACTCAACTTATTAACACCTCACCCATTTCATATTGTAAATTTTCTTTATGAAATTATACATGGGACATAATGATAAAAAGTGGAATAGTAGAGTAGTTTATATCACCGAAAAGAAATAGAAAAAAAAGGAAAAACAGATTAAAATGTTACCCAAAAGCATTTCGCAGTAGTTCACATTCATTTTCTAAGAAGATGGAAGCTTCCACACCGCCCCTAGCCCAGGAGTGAAGACAAAGACGAACACATGCATCATAAGAAATCACACCATACCATGGACCTAACCCGCTAAATCCAATTCCAATGACAAATAAATAACAACAGCCGATAAAAATGGTGAACTAAAATAAATAAATCAAGTAATCGGACAATAAGATGATTGGTTGAGCTACCTTGCATGAAATGTGGGCAGGCGAGCATGCAAAGAACTAGAAGATACAAAACTTGAACCTAAAGGCATGTTTTTTCCCATGTTTAATTCATCTGTAGTTGCATGGCAAAGTGTACTCTGTCTTCTGAAAGTTGGACATTGGCCTGCAACTAGATTAATTTCCTTCACATAACTGGTATGATGCAACGAGTTGAGTCCTTTTATGTTGCCTTTTAGCTACAATTTGTATCAATTGGGGATCCCACTTCTAGGAAAATTAACTTGTTGAGTCCCTATTCCATAAAATTATCAAATTAACATCAGAGTTGTTATATTTATAATTAAAAATGAAAATATAGGATCCCGGGAGAGTTGAAGTCAAGTCGACCAGGCTTAGAATAGATCTATACAATACAAAGGTTGGAAGAAAAGCTACGAGATTGATGAAAATAAAAAAAACCCTTCAAGAAGGCTATGTTGCAGGATTACCAATTGTATCCAAAGCCACCTATCATTATGCCCAAGTACGATGATAAATTAGATACCGTATAGAGCAACGCCAGTATGTAACTGTTATTTACTATATTTGGATGAAACTTGCTATTGAGATTTCTCTAGCACATTAATTGGACCAACTCATGTGTGGTACACGAGACTCTCTAGAGACTATTAAGACATTCAAACAACCGGCTAACTCATTTATAAGCAAATGTTGCTTCAGTATGAAGCAAATTAAGCGAATTGAGTACCTTTTGAGCGTCAAGCGGAGAGAAAATGAGACAACCCGTGAGTACATTACCTATTTCAATAATTAGAAGTTGAAAGTTGTGAATTATGATGAAAAAATAAATATTACAACTATGATGAGCACACTACAACTAGGATAGTTGTATTGGATATTTGCAAAAGAATCATCATACAATCAAAGTGAAAGAGCCATGTTGTTTCCAAATGCGCTTTCTTTCAAATATATCCTATAAAAAGCATTATCAATTAGTATACTTAGTAAAACATAGTTGGAACAAAGCTTTACTTGAAAGAAATAAATTAGTTTAGAGGTATCTAGTGCTTACACTAAGTCATTCAAAAGCCAATTTCTTATCCCCATTGCTGAGTTGCTTCAATATTGGCACAAGCATCTTTAGCACCAGCATTTGAATCCACTGGCCATGTCTTTGATACCACTAGCCTCCTGTGTTGAAGAGATATTAATAAGCTTTCTTATTGCATTGGATATGCAGAGAAATATGGATATAATAACTGAAGTATGAGATGGAAGGTATAAAAACCTCTTCCCTTTAGACTAAATATGGATATAATATTTTTTTTGAAATGTGGTTGAGAGGTCATTTTAAGTTTTGGCAGATCCAAATCCCTTTAGATTGCCTTCAAAACCAGATTTGGTAGACCCAAATCGTTAATTTAACTGCTAATTCCCACTTGGGTGAAAAATCACAAATTAGACTCTCATATATATATATATATATATATATATATATATATATATATATATATATATGTTTGTGTGTGTGTGTGTGTGTGTTTCACCTTTTATAATATTAAACTTAGTAATATGTATATATAACTAGCAGAAGATGATTATAGCTTCTCCTACTTAAACATAATCAATAATGACACACTAGCGTTGGCTACATACGCTTAAAAGTGAAATGCTTGAGAAATAAAAAGGCTCTTGAACATGACTAAGTACATACAAAATTTAAAATTTCAAAAGTAGAAGCTAAACGAAATAGTATATATAATTTCATAAAAAAAACATATTGCATTTCAACTTTCAGCTGATCATGAACTCTATAAATATCACTCAATTAAGAAAGAATATGTGAAAATGGAAAACCACAAGAATTGCAATAAGCCATTGATTTCGTTTCCCCTGCATATATGTCCTCAGTAGATTCATAATATTCAAAGCAAATTTTTTTGCACTTACGATATTAGACACCCAGTTATCATCGGGGAACAATATAAGTTTTCCCAACAAAGAATTTGAACCATACCTGTCAAGCAGCTTGAAATGTCAATTGTCATGTTTCAATATTAGGGCACATGCAAACTAATTTCTTCAATCCTACCAGTTATGCACACATCATAAGATCGAAAGATCAAATCGAAACTGTTATTAACGATTAGACATACGCACAAATTAGACATACGATCGAATCGAAACTATTATTAGACGAAATCCCGGATTTGGAATAACAGAATAAGACATACGCACCAAATCGAAAGATCAAATCAAAATTAGATAAATCTAAACCATCTTTATTGTCTCTCAAATGTGAATATGAGAGATAATTCAGATTTCCTTTTAAATCTAAACCATCTTCATTGTTTCTCGGATTTCTCTAATTTCTTCACCTCTTCTTGGATCATTTAACAGAATATATGTATCTGTCACCTTCATTGTCTCTCAAGATCTTCTAAACCATCTTCTTGTTCATACGATTGAGTTATTTTAGATTCCTTACTAATACTAAGCATCCTCCTAAACGAATTCAACCTCGAACGTAACCTACACTCAGTCTAACTTATATATATATATATATATATATATATATATATATATATATATATATATATATATATATATATATATATATATATATATATATAGAGAGAGAGAGAGAGAGAGAGAGAGAGAGAGAGAGCGTTATACCTGTTGTTTGCAATTGAGACCTATTTGTGGTTTATCTGCAGATTGAAAAAAAAAATTATAACTAGAGATTGAACCCTAGGTTTGCGATTGAATAAAAAGCGTAAAATGGAAAAACACATAAACATCTAGACATAACAAGATCGTAAGATTGAGAAACATTTAAAAAGAAACAGTTGTTTGATTGAATAAGAAGCATTATACCTGGTTGTCTAGACATCACGCATACCATACCATAGAATCCCTAAATCTCACATCAAAACAAGAATACATACCATAGAATCCATACCAGAGAATCCATAAATTGAACGTTTTGCAATTTTGGAATCTTGGATTTTGGTTTGCAACGAAGATATTGGTGCAATTTTGGGAACGAGGAAGGAAATTTTTTACGAGGGAAATAACGAAGGTGGTAAATTCTCTCTTTACGCTTTTTGGGAGGCTTTTTAACGCTTTTAGGTTTTGGCACTAATGAAATGATAAATTTTGCAAGGGTTTTGAACACTTACAATGTTTGTAAGTGTCCAAAACCGTTGTAATTTTTGTAAGTGTTATAAACACTTATAAATTAAATAATTTATTACTTATAAAATAGCCATTATGGTGTAGTGTGGGCATATGGCTTTTCTGAATCCATCCCATGGTAAGTGGGAAGTATCTGGATCATCCCATTCCTAAAGAGAAATTGCCCTGCATTATACGGGAATAAAATGTATCCCGGAGTGATAGTTCGCTCAGGATATAAGACGTCTCTCAAAGGGTGATACGGGGCCTCTCCCTCACCGGCGACTGCACTACCGTGTTGAGACATACTTCTCTCACTCAAAGGCTCTGTGTCCTCACTTGGTATACTCGGGGGGCGCTCTGAAGTGTGTCCTAAGAGGGAAAACGGAGTGTTATTTGCAATTGAGTGTGACGGTGTGGGAGGTGGAACCCAGAACTGTGGAGCGTTAGGAGTGTGAGGGCTATCAGGGTCGTACTCAACGATTGAATTTTCGTGAATGTGGGTTGGAGTATTATGGTGAGTTGGAGTGAGTTCATAATTTTGCATTAACGGCTTATGAGAGATGATGATGAATATTTTTTTGTGCTTTTAAAATTTTTTATGTTATTTTTTTTGGATTATTGGAAATTTTTGGTCAAAGATTTAGATTGACTCGATCTAATCCTAAGTCTACCTAACTCCCCGACAACAGCGCCAAAAACTTGACGCGACTAAGAATGTGTCTCAGAAATGTGTACTCTCTAGGCTCAAGTGGAAGCCTGTCGCTCAAGTAATAATCTGATAAGTCGGGTATCGATCCTCAGGGAATTAGGAGAACAAAGTTGTGACGACGTTGGACAGACGAAGAAACTATAACTCTGACTCTAAAGAAAAAGAAAAGATGATTGGTTTTGGGAATGGACTACAACTAAATGAAATTTTGAAAATATTTATTTAATGAACTAAAGTCTGGAGTGAATGCGACTATTCTAAATTATCTAAAATGCTAATGATGAATGACTTAAGACTTGAACTATATGATGAAGGAAACAGGATGGGAATACAATCCCTCAACCCTAGTGTATTGCAGATATAAAACTAATCATAAATTTAAGTGATAAATTAGACCTAGAATTTAGTACTCCCAAGCATTACGTATATGAGGTTCAAGCCCGCACCATACTTAATCAGAGGACGAGTAAATCGGTACACGCGATAGCGACACTCGCATTGCACTCTAAAGCATCTCGGTTACCTGGAAGAAAATGAGATCCAAAGATCTACAATGGTTGTGTTGCTATGCAATACGGTCGTAATAAATCATTAAATTTAGAGGATTAATTTTATATACATGCAACTAACACATCAGGTTGAGTTCATGCATCCCGACCCTTATAAAACTAGCCGGACATGTTACACCTAATTATACATGAAATAATTACGTTGCATGTGAAAGAACTCATGATAAAACTATATTGAAACATGCAAATACGTATTATGAGCCCAGGAATCGTTTGAATTAAGTAGGAAAAGTAACCATGTAAGAACAATAATAATAAGAATAAAACTTGGATTAAAACTCAAAAATAAACCCGGAATGAATCAATCTTGAAGCAAATAATTCAAACTATGTTCCTAGATGATCTTCTACCTTTTTTTCTATCAAAAACTATGAAAAACTATCAAGAACCTCTTTTCCTAAGTCATTAGCTTCGTACAAATATGATTTAGAATGAGTTGTAACCTAATGGAACTCTTTGGACCAATCAGAATAAAGGAGCAATTTCGCGCATCAGGACCCCCGAACCGGTTTTCAGGTACCCCAAACCGATTCGGACCCCAAACCGGTTCGACCTGGGTTTGGGAATCTTCGCTGGTTTTGGCCTCTTTTTCCTCTTTTCAATACTTAGAATTTTTCTCATGTTTTCTTCTTGGATTTTTTTCTCAACTTCAATTGATCATAACTCTTCAACCGTAACTCAGATTTGGATGTCGTTTCTTCCATGGCTCTCGTTGTTCCGATCTTTTTGACTTTCCAGTTAACTCCTCATCCGGGATCCGGCTGCAGAATTACCAAAATACCCTTGAACTTGCCTTCCTAGCCTTTCTTTCATTGTTTCGATTTCTCTTTTTCACCGCTTGCATAATTAACCTGTAAAACACATAGGAGAAACAAGAAACAGGAAATACTTGCCAACGAAGGTTAGTAGCATAAATGTGAGTTAAACCCATATCGATTGCATCACTCGAGTTCACAATGTATCAAAATTAGGGGAATAAATATACAATATTTATGCCCAATCAGTATGCAATGGACATAGATTACAAATGAGTAATTGTATTATGATATTTCAACACCAATGTTAACTTAACTCAGATTACAATTGAGTAAATGATTTACTTATTTCAATAAACTTGAATACTTAGGAGTCTCATATGTTAATGTGTCGACATCTCAACCATTAATGAATGTAGAAAATTTATTTAGATCAAGTTCACATAATCATGAATACTCAATGATCGTTGGATACACGTCGTTCAGCAGTAAAATAAACTGCATGAGTTATCTATTCATGTCGTACATGCACGTTTTGCAGTAGGTCTATTAGTAAATTTTACTATGTGACATATGTAAGTCAATTAGTCATGTATAAGGCGAAACAGCTCATACAGTAAACTTCACTATTAGACCTGTTGCACAACGTTCATGCACGATATGACTAAAAATCGACACATCAATGTTATTTGGTCATTCAGAAAATAAACTTTTTGAGTTACGAAGCCCCCTATAGTTCAACACCAATGTAAACTTGACTCATATCACAAAATGAGTAAATGATTCCCTTATTCCAATAAACTTGAATTTTGATGAGTCATGCATGTCCATTCTTCGACATCCCAACCATTATTGAATGTAAAAAAAATTAACAAATCAACTTCACATACTTATAAATACTCAATGACCATTGGATACACATCGTGCAACAGTAAAATATACTGCGTGAGTTATCTAGTCTTGTCATGCATGCACCTTGTGCAGCAAGTCTAACAGGAAAGTTTACTGTATGACATATGTAAGTCAATTAGTCATGGAAAAGCTTAAACAGGTCATACAGTAAACTTTACTGTTAATCCTGCTTCACACCATGCATGCACGATATTTCTAGATACCGACACTTCAATGTGACGTGGTCATTCAGAAAATCAACTTATGCTATGCTAAGTAGAAATAACTCACGGAAAATATTTTACTTCTTCTAATGTTTTATATTCGTCTTATTTTATTGGCAATGTTTCATATCACATTCTCTATTGTTTATTCGGAGAATGACAATAAAAGGAAATGGTTCATGATGCGTTGGTTTACTCGTGTATTTCGGATCGTAACAGCGGGTTGCTGAAGTTGGTTCCAAAAGTTTTCCCCGATTCACATTATGTATATTATTTGCAACACTTGAAATATAATTTGAGGGACAAGTTATCTCGAATGCGTAGCAAATTGAGAGGAGAAAATCATTGAAATATTCATACTTTAGCATACACACGTAATGAAGTAACGTTCGACAAATGTATGGCTTGATTGTTGGTTGACGAAGCACAGATTGTTTGTGAATTTTTGTCCACAATATCGAATGAACATTGGAGCTATGCTCATTTTGGTTGACAATGTTATTGTGAAATGTATTCAAATGTAGCTTAGTGATTTAATTCTTTTATACGTGATGCTCGTCACCTCCCAATCACAAAATGAGTAAATGATTCCCTTCTTCCAATAAACTTGAATTTTGATGAGTCACGCATGTCCATTCGTTTACATCTCAACCATTATTGAATGTAAACAAAATTAACAAATAAACTTCACATAATCATAAATACTCAATGACCATTGGATACACATCGTGCAACAGTAAAATATACTGCGTTAGTTATCTAGTCAAGTCGTGCATGCACCTTGTGCAGCTGGTCTAACAGGAAAGTTTACTATATGACATATGTAAGTCAATTAGTCATGGAAAAGATGAAACAGGTCATAGAGTAAACTTTACTATTAGACCTTCTTCATAGCGTTCATGCACGACATGTCTAGATAGCGACACTTTAATGTTATGTGGTCATTCAGAAAATCAATTTAGACCATAATTAAAATAAAAAAACATCCCGACACCACATGTTATGGACATTAATGGATTAACACGTATTATGAGTTTGCAATTCCAAATGTGAATGATTCTCGATCTCTATCAGTTTATTTTTGGTGGACCACGGTTCAAAATACGCTCGACCAAATGCGTCCTATATTCTCGCATAGTTTCTTTGCTCATTTTCGGAGGAATGTCACATGATTTCGAGAGCTTTGACATGTTATAGAAAATTGCAACTCCGCAATCAACCCTGAAAAATATATTGAATAATTAATACAATGATGTTGCGGGGAAACCATTATAAAGATTGGGAAAAGTACAAAGAAGTATTACATTCCTGGGCTTTGTTGTGTATAATCAAGATCTTGATGCACTGGATGCAAAAAATCCTGTGTCGCCGGATACGGATGTGATATCCCTTGATTGTCGACATCTCCTTTTTTATGTTTGTTCTTAATTTGTACGAGTGTCATTTCCACATGTTATTTCTGCACGAATGTAATGCAATTATGTAAGATTTAAGATTATGAATATGATTCGACGGTAACTTCTGTACATATAATCCACGCAATAATACAAACTTATGTGACGAATCAGTTTTATTAATGTCATAAAACAAACTTGATCGTGACATTAAAATTTACTCTGTAATATTTACATCATAAACAACATTTGTATGTCAATGCAACCTTACTAGGATGCATGTTACTGTGTATAAAAAAACAAGCAGCTTATTAATGTTACAATCGACAATTCATATCGCAAAAATAACGTTAAAATGATGCAATGTGTAACAGTAAACTGAAATGGATGACATGTTACGCTATGTTATGTTATGTATTGATAATTGAAATGCGTTAATATTACTTACTAATCTCTGGGTATCGGATATGTACACGTCCTCCATCCCATCCCTAGGTATGAGGGGATTGAAGTGCTTCCAACATCCCTCGTGTGTGTCGAGCACCATAATTTGTAAGTGGTACCCCTCTCTGCTTTCCCGTGATGAGGCAGAAATTATGGGAAAGAAACACCACCGCGTCGCCATTGGAGCTATTTTAAGTTTCATATCGATAAAGCACTTACGTAACCCATCCATTTTGTCACGAATCATGGGCTGCACATTACAGAAAATCAAGTGTGATAATATGAGATATGTATGTCATTTAGATATGTAGGTCAACTACACAATAAAGTTTAGTGTATGAGATAGGTAAATCACTTATGCATGTATAAAACCATAACATCTTATACAGTAAACTTCAACGTTTGCGATATGTAAAAATTATAAATGCCATATGACACTTTTAGATATGCAAGTAAATTATGCATGTATAGGACTATAGGCTGTAACAGCTCAAGCAGTAAACTTTTTTGTATGAGACATGTAAAAGTTAGAAATGCATATCATACTTTCAGATATGTAAGTCAACTATGCATATAAATATTATAATAGGTCATACAGTAAACGTTATTGTGACAGATTCTCTTTGAGATATGTGTAATACCCCGTACTTTTATGGATATTTATTTATGGGATTAATTAAATTAAATGTGATTTAATTGAGAATTAATCCGGATAAAATACTAACGAGATGTGAGCTGGCATTTGATTATAATGTGTATATATGAATATTAAAAATATTGAAATTATCGCGAGGCTGAAATACGGCAATTTGGAAAATTTAATTGGGACGCGCGTGTCAGTCGCGTCGAGAATGAATTTATGAGATTTAAAAATATATTATTTTTCTTTTGACCAAATAGTCAGTTTGAGTGCGCCAACGTGTCCGGAAGGGTCGAGATAGTCAGAAAACACTAGCCGGGGGTTTAATTTGGATCCCGGGGCATTTTTAGGCCAAACCGGCAACCCAAAAGGGTAGTTTGGTAATTTCGGAAATTTGGTAATTAAAACCCACGAAAATTAGACTTTAATTATAACTTATCATTAAACCCACTAACCCATTTTCAACCCTAATCTAAGTAGTGAGCTACGGGAGAAGTTAAGAAAATATTATAACTTGCCAAAAAAACCAACCCCCCACCTCCATTGTCATCTTGTGAGAAGAACTTGTAGAGAGAGAGAGAGAGGAAAATTCTACAGAGAGAGAGAGGAATTCAACCATCTCCAACCAACAACAAATCTAAAGAACATAAGGCAAGTGATTTAGTTACAATTGATTCAATGAATGTGTTCTTCCATGTTTAGTGTAATTATCGAATTTTGTCTTGGAAGATTGATATAGACCCCTGAATTTGAGGATTAAAACTATAAACCATGTTAGGAATTGCATGTATACATATTCTGGACAAATTATGAATCCAAAACATAATACTTGATGATCTAAAAACGGATTAAAGAAGAGAATTACTGTTGTTCTTGAAAGAAATAGAAAACTAGGGTTCTTGAGGATGTTTTGATCTAAATAAGGCCTTTGGGTGATGATTAATTAGTTTTAGAACGTTAACAATGTTGTAGGATGATTATTTGATGATATTATAACGTTAGAATGAAGTTTCATGCATTGTAATGAATTTTTGGGACGATTTGAGGACTGTAAAACGAAGCAGTCCGTAGCCTATCTGGTGCAATCGATCGATCGACATTCATCAGTCGATCGATCGACCACCATCGATCGATCGAACATACAAGGTCGATCGATCGACCTTCCCAGAATGAGTAAAATCTTCCCGTTTAAAATTTTAAGGATGTTAACCCTAGAAAATTATTGATGGAGACTTTGTGAGTATTCTTAGACTTAAGGAAGACCAGTAGGTATGGTTGTGAAATCGAACCTTAATTAGAATTTAATTTGGGATAGTTGTCTAAAATCCAATAAAGCTCGACGAGTGAGATAATATTAGGGTTAAAAGAGTAAATTCGAATGATTTGATGAAATGAGGTTTGTGGCAGAAATAATGACCTTAAGAATAATGAAATTAAATGTGGAAATAATAGGAGACTTAGTAACCTCTTTGAGATAGGTTTAAAGTATAAGAAACTAGGATGTGAGATGTGTCGACAGTCTACATTATATATTATCGGAAGACTTAAAATGCATAAAATTGGAATAATGGTATAGGGAAGTAGAATATACCTTTATTAATATTAAGATATCTAAGACGTGTGAATGCTTAGTATATGACTTATGTGTATGACATACCTACCATACTTGCTATCACGGAGGTCGTCGTTCGTGTTGGGCCAACTAATCTTTGTGTGCCTACGGGGGGGATTTAGATTGGTACCTTAAAGAACATAATACTAGAATGACTTATTTGTGAGTTAATAAGTCAGCTGACTATGGAGCGTAGGTATGTACGTGACCCATGGATATGTTGAATTATGTTCGCCTCCATTTTTGTGTGTTGTGCTTATTCTAACAATTCCTGAGAGATTCGTAATTTGTAATCCTTATGTACGTGATGTACCGGGATGAGATAGCAGAGTATGTGCACCTTAGCCTAGACTAGGGGTGCCTATAATGTATATTTATGATGTGAATAATATACAACTAATGTTCAATGAAATACTTAGTAAAGTAACGATGTGTATACTTGTGCTATTTTAATAGAGATTAAAATGAGAACTCCACATAATAAAAGGTTGTTATTAGGGAATTAAGGAACATACATGGTATACTTTAATGACATGAATAAACCCTTAAACCTATAAAGTGAAGCCAGGTTTTGTATTAGACTAATTAGTTAGTAGCATAACTAGTACGGGCTATGGATGCGTTAGGAGTGCACATTAGTTGAGAGGTGAGGAGCTCATGTGAGTGCAAGTCCTAACATGTATTTTGCATTCATTGTTTTAATGTTATTAAAGCACTTGCTGTTTTTAAAATACTCTCCACTTTCGGGCTCTGACCCGTTTGCTTTCAAATCTATTTTTTTGTAAAAACCTTTTAGGTGCCCAGCCACAAGGACACCATACATAGTATTTCCATTCAGGTGACGAGCTGTAGCTGCTGTGGAAGTTACAGGGCCTTGATAGTAGACGCCTCCTTTTCTAGTCTTGACTCTATATTCAGTTTCATCATTTGTGGGGCATGTCGCCCATTTCTATTTAGAGACATTTCATATTTCAGTTATTCAGATTTTGGCATGTAATTAATTGAGGGTACACTGTTCTTTTTATTTCAGTTGTGGGATTGTTGTGAGGAGTATTTCCTCCAGACTTATTATTATTTATTGGTTATTCTATTGCTTCTTTATGGTGAATGGTTATGTTATTCTTTCATAATTCTTTTATTGCATGTTAATCTGATCTAATTTAAAATTTGACAACTTACTTTTTAAATACTAGGTGGTTAGTAATCATTAAATGTTTTCGACAGTGATGCTATTAACTGAACCAACTTGGCATTTTGAATTAATTTAATAAAGGAGTAGATACCCGGTATTTAATTAGTCGGGGTGTCACAGGTGGTATCAGAGCATCAGGTTCTAGTGTCCTTTAGGATCTGTGCGACCTATTATGCTTCCAGCGTAACTTTCTTTGATATAGAGACCTATGTTTAGGATTGTTGATTCCTTTAGTAAAATTTCGTTCTCCTGCTATGATGTATATGATAGCGAATCGTATTGCGATCGGGTGTATTCGTGTGCCGAACAATGTATTACGTCAGGCGAAGACAGTTGGGTGAACAGCAGGAGGCAAATATATATTGCGGTTAATTGAATTATTTAAAGAAGGATGACCGTAGTTGAAGTCACCGGTATTATGGCACGAAAGTCCTGGATAATATAGAAGGCTAAGGCGCGACTTGAGACTTTCGGGTACAACTATAGTAGGAATGGGGTCAAATTAGACACATCCAACAAGGTTGGATTGGGAGAGAAAGAGTTAGGTGTAACATTGAAGAGAACCAGCAGTAGCAATACTCGAAAGGCGAAGACAGCATGTGCTAGCCAAACGAACGCAATGTATCCAAAGGCTTGGACATATGTCAGGATATGACCAATTGAGAGTGAAAAATTAGAGAAATTTTTCCTTGACTCGTAAGAGCGGAGATTCAATGGTGAGAAACAAGCAGCCCACTTAAAAGTGGAATGTGATGTCGAGAGGGTGTACACGTATGGTTTGACCATAAGTTCCTTCATCAGATGTTCAGGTTAAAGGCGAATGTTATTCTGAACTCACATAAGAGGGATAAACATGGGTCAACTTGTGAGGAGAAATTTAATGTTGTAGCGAACCTTACACCGGGTGGAGAAGGTGGTATGGAGAAGAGGATGTTAAAGGGAGAATCTACATACAAGAAGAATTGTTAGCTCTTATGGGGAATTCTGCTTGGATGATAAATACAGATGGTAATTATATCGCGTGGTGTAAATTTGGAGGTAAATGTTCCCTTGGGTAGGGAGATACAAAAATCGATTTTTTTTTATAGAATAAGACTGGGAAAATGGTGTTGGAGAAACACCACAAGGAGGAAGACCCAATGGAGAAACCGTTAAAATAATTCGATAGCGAAATTACTACCGAGCGATGGTAATTTTAGTAAGAGAGGTGGAAAACTAGTAGCGTGTTCCTTAGGTACATCAAGCTAAGGGAACAATGGAGATAGTCTTCAGAGCTGAGACTACCAACGTCCGAGGAAAGGACCACTTTAACATGGTCAGGGTGACCGGAAATAAGTGGAGTATGTGTAGAGGTACTTTGTGGGAGTGAAAACCCGTACATTATAAATTTTTCCCGATACAAGAGTAGGGATCAAGGTATTGTGCCTGGCGAGGGCAACAATTATTGAAATATCCGGTTTGGGACAGACATGTGTGGTAAGTCCAGGAACCATTTGAGCAGCCGGGACGATTATTAGGATAGAAGTATGAGTTATATCCTCAGACGAGGATGCATGTTATTTGTGGCATGAATGAGTTACTACATTTGTTACAATTGTATTTTCACTTGAGAGTCGAGTTTAGTGAGTATATCAGTAAGTTTATTATATATAAGAATATTTTCCCTGATAGTGTGGGGGTTACTTTTATTGTCATCTGCGGAGGATGAATGGGTATATTAATAGCGGTTTATGCTTTATCGAAATTACTCGTTTTAGTGTTGTGTTATACGAGTATGATACGATCTTAATTATTGTTTTATATATGATTATACCGATAGTGTGCTGGTATTGCTAGTTTATTGGGATTACTACATCGGGGTAACATGTTTTGTTCTGGCGAGGCCCCATCTGTTAGAGGGCCGGGCTCGCAATTGTACTTTCGTACATATATGTATATATATATATATATGTTGTGATTTCAAAGTATAATGGTCTCGAATATTTAATCCCAGTATGCGTAGGGATTTCATTATTATGAGTCGTATGTAATTGATTTACTAGTCAACAAAGAGTTAGTTGGTTTTTATAATTAACGATAGAAAGGTCGTAACAAAAGGAGTGCATTGTTTTATCACCCGTTAGAGATTTGGAAGTTTATACTCATAGTTGTGTGTCTGGGGACGGGAATTTGAGGGTCTCAAATATCTCGCATGTGGTATATGAAATGTGATTTCCATCACTGTAAAGAGAAAAGTGTCATTCAGAAGGAGCTCTTTGTTTATGTATAATTGCGAACTGAGATGAAACTTTGTTGTTAAAAGACGAGAGTGTAGGGGTACATATTATGGATAGGGCTTAACGGATTTCGATGACCAACAATGTTAGGTAGTATTGTATCGGGGGGGGGGGGGGTTCCTTGTTTGGATTTCGCTTTGCGAGACACCCCACGCATGAAACTTAGCGTAAGGTTGGTAGTAAGGAAATGTGTGGCCCTTCGTTCATGATTGGGATACCTCTATCGTTATGGGAGTACGTAGTTATAACGGGAAGTTACAAGGAGTAAATTATGATGTACGGCCATTAGAGCCAGTTGTTAGTAAATTACGATATAAGTACTAATAATGTTGGTTTTGTCACGGCGTGTTGAAGGACGCATTGAGGATAAGGAGGATTTAGGATTTCTAATTCAGAAGCGATTGAGCACCCAAGTGGTATAGCACTGTTGTATTTACAGTGACAATAAAGAGTTTGGGATTTGTATGAAGCGTATATAATGTTTAAAAACCATATGGTTGGGTTATAAGGGGCGTAGACATCTTGATTTGCTAAAGTGTAAATTAAAGGAAGAGGGAACATAGACGGGTGAGATTATTACTTATGAGATTAAACGTCATAAGAAAAGGTGTAAGTGAATATCATGTGTAGTCAGTGTAGCACGTTCAAATTTGGAGGAAAGGCAGTAGAAAGCCATTTAATAAAAGGATATCTCTTGAGAAGGCGAATAAATTATTATGAGCAATTTGGAGTAGAGTTCCGATCAATCGAATGTTGAGGGGGACTCAAGAGTAAATAGAGTGAGAATGTTAATAAGGTATAAGGAGTCCGGATTTTCACAAAGAGGTGAGAAAGTGTAAGGGTCGAAACTTTGGCATACGCCAAGAGAAGCAGAGGATCGTTAAGTATCACTTAACGGGAAGGAACATTTACAAGAAAGTCAGCATTTAAAGGGGTGTAGTAAGTAGTAGAACGGTTGGGTGTTAGATGATTAACCAATTAATTTTGTATCCAACCGATGATACCAGGGATGGAAGAGTCAAGTTAGTAAATTCCTTGAGGGGTAACAAATTCCTTCAAATACGTGAGTCATGTTGTTCAGAAGGAGACAAATTGTTATATACTTGAATGATTTACACTATTAGATAGTGAACACGCCGGTACGTGGTTCGACGTAGTATTATTTAGAACTGGGATGAAATCCCCGAAATCCACATTTAGGTGGGGTGACAATAAGTAGTGGGAAATAACGATTCAAACTGAGGGTTGTATCACCTATAACCCGAGGTGCAGGCGCAAGGTGACTAACGACTGATGGATTGTATGAAAGAAATTTTGGATTCATTACGATATTTTCAATTCCAAATCGGGTATAACTAGTGAGGTATATTGTAGTCATGAGGAGGAGATATTACCTAATGGTAGAGTTGGGGGAAAAGCACCCGTATCTATTTATGGTGGACAAGGTGCTTACAAAGGTTTGTGTGACACCAACAGGCTGAAGCGGTTTTCCCTTGTGTAAAAGTCACAACGTCGGGATATTTCAAGGAATGGACAAGCGTAGTCAGATGTGTTATTGATTCATCCCAGGATGGGAGTTTGGAGTTTTGATAAACGCAGGTTAGTAGTGAGGTGCGGACTCACAATACTAATAAAAATAATGCGGCTAATGATGTATAGGCTATTTTTATTCGAATGTTGTTTAATAAGAGCACAACGTGAGGTGCATTTATCGAAGATTATTCTGATAAGGTATCAAGTATGTTAAACAAGCTTATTGTGAAGCGAGGGTTTTAGTGATTTGGGCTTTTCTTTATAATTGTTTTGAATACTGGAGGATACCTAATTTTTCCAGGTGTGCCTTACTTATCCGAATTTCGGGACGAAATTCTGTTATTAGGGGGGAAGTATGTAATACCCCGTACTTTTATGGATATTTATTTATGGGATTAATTAAATTAAATGTGAATTAATTGAGAATTAATCCGGATAAAATACTAACGAGATGTGAGTTGGCATTTGATTATAATGTGTATATATGAATATTAAAAATATTGAAATTGTCGCGAGGCTGAAATACGGCAATTTGAAAAATTTAATTGGGACGCGCGTGTCAGTCGCGTCGAGAATGAATTTATGAGATTTAAAAATATATTATTTTTCTTTTGACCAAATGGTCATTTTGAGTGCGCCAACGTGTCCGGAAGGGTCGAGATAGTCAGAAAACACTAGCTGGGGGTTTAATTTGGGTCCCGGGGCATTTTTGGGCCAAACCGGCCCAAAAGGGTAGTTTGGTAATTTCGGAAATTTGGTAATTAAAACCAACGAAAATTAGGCTTTAATTATAACTTATCATTAAACCCACTAACCCATTTTCAACCCTAATCTAAGTAGTGGGCTACGGGAGAAGTTAAGAAAATATTATAACTTGCCAAAAAAACAACCCCCCACCTCCATTGTCATCTTGTGAGAAGAACTTGTAGAGAGAGAGAGAGAGGAGAATTCTGCAGAGAGAGAGAGAGGAATTCAACCATCTCCAACCAACAACAAATATGAAGAACATAAGGCAAGTGATTTAGTTACAATTGATTCAATGAATGTGTTCTTCCATGTTTAGTGTAATTATCGAATTTTGTCTTGGAAGATTGATATAGACCCATGAATTTGAGGATTAAAACTATAAACCATGTTAGGAATTGCATGTAGACATATTTTGGACGAATTATGAATCCAAAACATAATACTTGAAGATCTAAAAACGGATTAAAGAAGAGAATTACTATTGTTCTTGAAAGAAATAGAAAACTAGGGTTCTTGAGGATGTTTTGATCTAAATAAGGCCTTTGGGTGATGATTAATTAGTTTTAGAACGTTAACAATGTTGTAGGATGATTATTTGATGATATTATAACGTTAGAATGCAGTTTCATGCATTGTAATGAATTTTTGGGACGATTTGAGGACTGCAAAACGAAGCAGTCCGTAGCCTATCTGGTGCAATCGATCGATCGACATTCATCAGTCGATCGATCGACCACCATCGATCGATCGAACATACAAGGTCGATCGATCGACCTTCCCAGAATGAGTAAAATCTTCCCGTTTAAAATTTTAAGGATGTTAACCCTAGAAAATTATTGATGGAGACTTTGTGAGTATTCTTAGACTTAAGGAAGACCAGTAGGTATGGTTGTGAAATCGAACCTTAATTAGAATTTAATTTGGGATAGTTGTCTAAAATCCAATAAAGCTCGACGAGTGAGATAATATTAGGGTTAAAAGAGTAAATTCGAATGATTTGATGAAATGAGGTTTGTGGCAGAAATAATGACCTTAAGAATAATGAAATTAAATGTGGAAATAATAGGAGACTTAGTAACCTCTTTGAGATAGGTTTTAAGTATAAGAAACTAGGATGTGAGATGTGTCGACAGTCTACATTATATATTATCGGAAGACTTAAAATGCATAAAATTGGAATAATGGTATAGGGAAGTAGAATATACCTTTATTAATATTAAGATATCTAAGACGTGTGAATTCTTAGTATATGACTTATGTGTATGACATACCTACCATACTTGCTATCACGGAGGTCGTCGTTCGTGTTGGGCCAACTAATCTTTGTGTGCCTACGGGGGGGATTTAGATTGGTACCTTAAAGAACATAATACAAGAATGACTTATTTGTGAGTTAATAAGTCAGCTGACTATGGAGCGTAGGTATGTACGTGACCCATGGATATGTTGAATTATGTTCGCCTCCATTTTTGTGTGTTGTGCTTATTCTAACAATTCCTGAGAGATTCGTAATTTGTAATCCTTATGTACGTGATGTACTGGGATGAGATAGCAGAGTATGTGCACCGTAGCCTAGGCTAGGGGTGCCTATAATGTATATTTATGATGTGAATAATATACAACTAATGTTCAATGAAATACTTAGTAAAGTAACGATGTGTATACTTGTGCTATTTTAATAGAGATTAAAATGAGAACTCCACATAATAAAAGGTTGTTATTAGGGAATTAAGGAACATACATGGTATTCTTTAATGACATGAATAAACCCTTAAACCTATAAAGTGAAGCCAGGTTTTGTATTAGACTAGTTAGTTAGTAGCATAACTAGTACGGGCTGTGGATGCGTTAGGAGTGCACATTAGTTGAGAGGTGAGGAGCTCATGTGAGTGCACGTCCTAACATGTATTTTGCATTCATTGTTTTAATGTTATTAAAGCACTTGCTGTTTTTAAAATACTCTCCACTTTCGGGCTCTGACCCGTTTGCTTTCAAATATATTTTTTTGTAAAAACCTTTTAGGTGCCCAGCCACAAGGACACCATGCATAGTATTTCCATTCAGGTGACGAGTTGTAGCTGTTGTGGAAGTTACATGGCCTTGATAGTAGACGCCTCCTTTTCTAGTCTTGACTCTATATTCAGTTTCATCATTTGTAGGGCATGTCGCCCATTTCTATTTAGAGACATTTCATATTTCAGTTATTCAGATTTTGGCATGTAATTAATTGAGGGTACACTGTTCTTTTTATTTCAGTTGTGGGATTGTTGTGAGGAGTATTTCCTCCAGACTTATTATTATTTATTGGTTATTCTATTGCTTCTTTATGGTGAATGGTTATGTTATTCTTTCATAATTCTTTTATTGCATGTTAATCAGATCTAATTTAAAATTTGACAACTTACTTTTTAAATACTAGGTGGTTAGTAATCATTAAATGTTTTCGACAGTGATGCTATTAACTGAACCAACTTGGCATTTTGAATTAATTTAATAAAGGAGTAGATACCCGGTATTTAATTAGTCGGGGTGTCACAATATGTTACTCATTTACATATGTAATTCTACTAAACAGTAAAGTTTACTGCATGATATATACAAGAATTATATTTCTGACATCAATACATACAAAATTTCAAATACAAACTCACCCAACACATGCTAGTGAAGAACACAGATTGATCGAATAAATTATCATCTGGAAGTGTTGATGCATAGGCTACGAGCTCCTTATCCAAAATATTTGTGTATGCATCAACCACCTATACAAACATATTATCCCATGTAATAGTTTATACCTTCATATTATTTTTGTTACAAAATTGGATGAATGTCACCATATTGTACGGAATGACGTGATTGAATAAATAAAAGCTATTAGCTTACCCACATTTGTTCCGATACACTTTTCAATTATTACTTCCAACAAATCTTTACAAAAAATAGAATAGCCATCGCAGCGAACGATTTACCTTCAATAACAACACCAAAAGCACATTACACAGCGTACTGGATATAACATTATTTCGGTTGGCAATTTAGGTTCATAGGCAAATATCGGTAATTAACTTACAAACTTAAATTAATCCAAAAAAATGGATACCATTACGTCGGTTGTGAATTTGCATTTATACGTAAATAGTTGTCAACATTTTGAAAACTATTTCATTTTGTATTCCGCATATATTAGATGTTACATTGCATACAGTAACCTTTACTGTATGACATTTTTCCTCTAATATATGCTTACTGGAATTAAATGCGTATGCAATATAAAGTAACTAATACCCATATTCGTCGTTCTTACATGACTTTATCGTTTGAAGTGTTGACTCAGAAAGATCCTTAGTCACAACCCCTCTCCGCGTCAACACGTTTCGCTTCAACTTCGTTACTTTTATTTTGGGTGTCAACCTTTTTTCCTTAATTTCGACATCTATGACATCCTCATTCTTCGTTTTCTTCTATGTTGGGCTTTGTTTGGAAGGTTTGGACGCTCTTATCTTCAACCTACCCCTAACTTGTGGTTGGTAGACAAACACATCAGACTTCTTTTCCTTCCTATCATCTTTATTCTTTACTCGTCGAACCATTGAACTCACGAGTTATTGAAGATGACTTGGTGTCACATCATACACATTTCACTTTCCTTATTAGATTTTTATTTGCTGCCATGAACATTAGAAGGCGAAGTAGTCGTCTTATGGCTTTGCTCCTAGAATATATCCGCCTCAACCTTTTGAGTAACTAATTCTTCGATTTGCTCCGTTACCCTTGCCAACTCCTCCTTCAATCTCCCAACCTTATTGTTATCCCTCTCTTCCATTAACTTAACTTTCTTTTCAAGTCATTCAATTTTGATTTTCAATTTCTCAAATGTCTCTTGGTTAGCCACTTCTATTTACTCCTTACCCTTGTTCATATCCGAAAATTCATCGGATAATTTCTTGCACAAAACATCTTTATCACTGCCCAACCTTTGCAAACGTTGAACTTTAACTTCCATCTCTTTTATTTTCTTCAACGTGTGATCGTGTTGTTTCCTAGGTGATTCTTCTGGAGTACCATCACCATCCGCATTAGTTCTAGTGGATGGGATGTCTTCATATGTGTAACCCGCGTCATACAAATTATCAATCCACATATAGTCCTCCGGATCAAAATCAATGTCTTCTCCCAAAACCTCTTCCTCGATCTCCATTTTGTGAATCGTTCCAAGCTTATTCTGTTCACATACAACATAATTTTTAGCACAAGGTGTTAATATGTTAAGAAATAAATGTAACCATATAAAGTATGTAATATTATAAACCGCGTTAAGGAACAAACGTTTGTTAACAGTTAACTTTACTGTTAACAATTAAATAATATAGTTTAATTGATAATTCATTCCCTGATATAATCTAACTTTACTGTAAACAATTAAACAGTACAGTTTACTGTACTAACTCTGCATAAAAAATGTTTGAAAACGTTTGTTAACAGTTAACTTTACTGTTAACAATTAAACAATACTGTTTAATTGATAATTCGTTCCCTGATATAATCTAACTAATTAATGTGGTTTTACTCAGTAAACATAATGTTTACATACTAGTAGTCGTAACATAATAGTTTAGTGTATGAACTTAACATAAAAACATCACGCATATTGTCTTAAACAGAATTAATATATATATATATATAGCACCAAACCTTACTGTTTATTAATATCCGACATATCAATCAATAGTAACAATTTGTGGCATTCATACGATAAACTAAAACTGCATATAATACATTTAGTGTATGAATAAAATAAAAGAATCATTTAGTAAGTAATGATTAGGAGTAACCTTTACTATTTAGTTCACCTGACATATAATATATGTTTATCAATGTTTACAAAAATGGGATATTGGTATTATTTTACAATTACATGCTCACTAATGTAGCAGTAAATTTTACTTTTTGGTATACCTAAAGAGTAAATATGCATGTCATCGTATACAAAAGTGGGCTATTGATATCAATTCACACATACATGATCACCTAGTAAGTATTCCCTTGTTTACAGTAACTGTATGTCTTACAAATTTTATATGAAGCATAACTAAACTGTATCCCACAAAACATTCAATATATTAATTTATCATGAGCATATGATAAACTGAAATCCCATGTAGTATGTAAACAATCAAAATACCTGTAGTTCCACATGTTCATGTAGAACGATGTCATCTTCTAGAACCGAGCTCAATTTTGCAAGATCCCACTTCATGTATCGTGGGTACAAGTTGATATCATTCAATAACATTTGTTCTCTCGCAAAACCAGTACTGAATTCAAGTAAACAATACCAAATTATTGCAATTAATATAATATTTATTAAAAAATCAAATATATATACAAGTTTAGAGGTTATTACCAACAAGCTAATGACACATTTGTAGCATTTGTACAGGTTGGTGTGATTTTTATCAAGTGACGCTATCAAATAGTCGTATATCAACACCGGCCAATTGAAATTCTCGATTTCATCCATTTTAGATATACAATCCATGAAACTCCATTTCACGAATACTCCAGTAGTCGGGAAAAACAATGTACAAAACATGTAAAGACACACTAGCTTTGCAGCGTCGACGTACCTAGCATTTATTCTTAGCATCTACGCCTCTATCGCAACATTCCTAATGTTGGATGCTTGAACCATCCCATCCATATTTCAAAACCACTTACATACGAAGGGGTTATCCGATTTTCTACCATATGACGGTATTTGGTATGAACTACACCCGAACAGTATACCGAATATCAATGATATGTCTCTCGCGATAAATTGTATTTCCTTACACCAATTCTGAAAACTCCGTCCGCCCCGGTGTAAGTACGGATCAACAGTTCGACATTTTTTTCATATTTACTAATAAATGATCGATCGAACTTCGTTGTTATTAATGTGTTAAACAATGCCCAAAATGGAGTTTTTCTTAGTCGGTCTTCCATCCCATCTCCTATCTCCATATCTGATAGCAAATCGCGTAACGCAACCAAGTTAGAACGGTATTGTTTAGCACCTTCGCGCATATTTCGGTGATGGTTTTACACTTACTTCCTTTTACGTTTATACCTGCAAAATCATAGACAAGAAGGTAAAAGTTACATATTATGTTGACGGGAACAAGTAGAGTATGTATTCAATGAAATCATGTATGCATACAATAATACAAATTTTGTCATAGTCATTAAAAATTACTCTGTACACCAACTGTTCCGCACCATGTATACAATAACATACACTGTATGTATGCGGTCATCTACATAAAAAAAATTTAATGAATTATTTGTTAACACTATTAAAGTTCAATGAGGTAGCAGCTGATTTAGTTTCCATATGGAAGCCATTACATTTCAATGTTTGTTATCCTTATAGGTTGAATTAAAAAAATATGTAACAATAAAAGGAATATTTATCAAAACTTAGTTTGTCTATTTTTAGGGAGAATTGCCCATATCAGTTAAATAACTCGTACTGTAAATTTGACTATTTTTAGCATAGCAAACAAAAACCATTCAACCAAACATACCACTCACTAATAAATGTAATAGAA
Source organism: Sambucus nigra (assembly GCA_949130495.1). NCBI lineage: Eukaryota > Viridiplantae > Streptophyta > Magnoliopsida > Dipsacales > Adoxaceae > Sambucus > Sambucus nigra. Next base: position 264,367,164 of record OX422215.1, on the reverse strand, counting down.
TATATTAGCAATTTAACACAATAAACTAAAATGGGTGAATTACACTTGACATAGATCTTTCATCAAGCAAAGACATGTAAAAATACAGACATACAAATCCTCATTGTAAGAAATCAACCAACACCACTCGGTCATTAAAACGACTACCAACATCTACATTGGAACAGTAAAATTTACTCTGTTTACTATACTTTATACAACACAATCGGTACACAAATGGAACAAAAACCGCAAGAGAAAACACCGTACACCAGCATTATTATTTTCATTAGTACGCTCTAATATACTTAACATGCACAACTTCCTTCGTAACTAATTTTGTTAACTCAAAAGGTAAAGTTTCCCGTGTGTATTTCACACGAAAATGAACATGAAGCAATAATACATCATCTATAATAAATTTGTCTTAAATTTTAATCAACCATTTACCTGATAAAGAGATGGAGTAAAGAAAAATTTATATTTAATTAATACATTTGATAGTCTGTAAGGACAGAAAAAAAAAGAAAGAATAACCTAACTTATTTCTTAACCTTAGTACAATGGGTACTATAAACTTAATTACTATGTTGCGATTTTACGTCAAACGTTTGTAACCTCATACGCACTACGACTATAGTACTGTCTTAATTAATTAGATATCGGGCCAGCTGCTTACCTACCCACTACATCACTACCCACACCAATGAAAACATATTGAACCACATTAGACAACATTACTCCCAAAGTAACATTTATTGTTTGTGTTATGAAACTGTACACAATTCGACACACACGTTTCCATTCAAAAATATTTCCACCCAAAATTTATACAAACATTAACGGGGTATACTTTCGGAAAAAAAGAATTCTGCTTGATACAAATTCACATTTTTCATCAATTTAGACAACTATTTATTTGTTATCCGATTGAATACGTTTCAAGAAAAAAATTGTTAACACAAAAAACTATTGCACTACATTAAACTACATTACTCACAAAGTAAAATTTACTGTTAGTGTTATACAACTGTACACAATTCGACACTCATGTTTCCATTCAAAAATATTTCCACCCAAAATTTATATAAACATTCATAGGGGTATACTTTCGGGCAAAATGAATTCTTCTTGATACAAATTTGCACCACATTTAAAGAGCGCCAAAAAAAACTCCAACCCAAAAATTGTCAATTCAATATTACATGTTATGAAATATTTTGATCAACATCATCCAGAATACTAATATCAGTAAAAGTTACTGTGTATATACTACTCGAAGCTAATCATACCTTACGCACATGGGCTTTTTAATCACAATAGAAAAAAAAACACTTCTTTAAGGTTTTACACTTCGATTAATCAACATACAAGACTTCTATACAAAAAAAACGTCATTACTTCATAAAATCAAATATACTGTTTGTATTTCAACCCAAAATGCAACATGAACCAACAACACAAAATGCTAGCAAAAACTTGAAATCACAACCTAAGAAGAACATTTACGTTCTAAAAAAATGTTGAAAAACCAAACCAATAACATACAACAACAATACTTTGTAATCACAAGAGAGAAAAAAACTAACTTAGCATATACAAGCAATTTCTGGTCCGATGACTTACCTCAACCACAGCAATACCCAAACCTTTGATCTAACACCGTAAAATAATTGCACAAACACGATATTTCTTCCGTCAACTTACCCACTTCGACTTCCTTGTTCTGTCCCTCCGACTCATATACTTGCAGAGACGAATAGTAAATAGATACACACGGTTATGGAATTGCGACTCATGCACGATTGATGGAGATAAAGACGGGATACGAATATCATGAGAATCATCCAACAATTTCGACAGTTGAAAGGTTTTTGGCACCCAACTTTTCCAGGGGTAAGAAAGTAAACAAAAAAAGACGGTTTCCCCAACTTATTAAAAACGGGACTTACAAGTAAGGAGAAAAAAACGTGGGACTTTAGTGGGTACAAAAAAGTGTAATGGGACCTATGTGTAAAGACCCCATGTTTTAAAATATTAATTCTCATGTTCGAATTATGTTAATCGAAAGAGTCCTGCTACAAGTTTCAAATAAGTCTCTCAAAAGCAATAATTATTTATGTCCTGACGAGACCCATGTCCCAAAGCAAAACTTAATAGGTAAGTGAGAGAATAAGTGTAACCCACGTCACTTTAGATGGAGGTTTCGGAGGAGATTTTGGTTTTCATATCATTATTTTAACAAAAAGAGTACTGCTACGAGTCCCAAATAAGTCTTACAAAACTTCCCCCCAAATAAGTTAACATTTGTCTCTTATATAAAATTTTCACCGTTTATATTTAAGAAATTTAAAATTTGAAAAGTAAAACAAATAAAAAAAGACATATTGTCCCATCTATTTTTATACTCTCACTCCTAGGCCCCTCCCTCCGGTTACACCTCCACCTCTTCTTTTATAACCACTTCCTCCATCATTGGCCACCATCCATTCCTCTCTTGCATCCACTAACTTTGGTAGCGTTCCCCAACCACCACTACCCCCTCTCTCTCTCTCTCTCTCAACATATACATACATATATATCATAGGTGCAAAAATCTCACGTGAATGATCTCAAAAATTAAAATTAAAGTGAATAAAACAAGTCACACGATCACACGAGATAAGTATTTATATGGTTCGATATGGCCTAAGTCCACGGGGTGTTTCTCCTTTCTTTTTACTTTTATTCTAATAATGATAATAATTGCATGCCCTTTTTTCCCGGGGTAAGGGTTACATTTATAGAATAGGAAGAGGTTGGGTCGTGCAGAGCTCTTAGAGCTTGTCAATGCCACTGCAGTTTGACCGTACTGATCTCGCTCTGAGATCCTTATTGGTTGGACTCTTCTTCGTCGTTATATCGAGATGTGATAATTTATTTATGTTGCCCAGATTATACTCAAGAGGGGGGGGGGGGGGGTGAATTGAGTTTTTACTAACTTTAAGTCAAATTAAAATTTCAGATAAATATTTAATTTATAACACTTTGACAATTTTCAGATTAATTAAACTATAAAGAATAAATTCAATAATATCAAATAAATACAACCAATTAATTTAAACAACTAGAAATGCAGATTTTAACACACTAGGAATATTAAATTAATTTTCGTATTTAATTTTAAGTGATATTATGAAATTAATCATTTAATTCAAAAATAATTATTTTAACCTTAAAATTAATTTAGTCAGATTTCAGAATTAATTTATTTGCAAGATAGTGTGTTGAAAATATTAACTCAAGCAAGCATGTGCAAATAAGTAAATAAAAGTGCAAAAAATAAATGACACCGAAATTTAACGTGGTTCGGCCAAATCCCGGCATACGTCCACGCGCCTAGAGCCCCTGTCTCCTTTGCGCTTCACTAAACCTGATCCACTTGCGGGTAGGATCAAACCACCGCGTACAACTGTTTGCAAGCTAACTCTGAGCTTCAAACTCCGTGGCCCACTTGCGGGTAGGAACCAATTACCGGTACAAATCGAAGCTTCAACAAAGCTTCACAACAAATCTGAATTTTTGTAGTACAAGGTATAATACTGAAACTCCTTAAAATACAATTTGTAATATGAGTTTCTCCTTCTTTAATGAGACTTCAATAAATGATGTTGAAGTAGGCACAAGTCTTCTTCTTCAATGATTGAGCAGATAATAAGATTAATTGCTCTCTTGAATGTGTAGTTTAGTAGTAAAATAAATGCTCTCAATAATATTTCAAGTCTTGATCATATTCTCATTCAAGTGGTGGTCTTCAATGCAGCTCTTGAAAGCTTTAAATGTGTCTTCCAAAAACTAGCTATTAGACACATGCATTTTGAGCATTAAATGCTCCTGATTTTGCTGAGATGAGATAGCCGAAAAAAATAATCTCCAAATCTGATATGCAAATCTTCATTTTTATCTTCTCCATAAAAATATAGCTGTTGTAGCACAAAAATGGTAACCTGAAAATATATGTGATTGAAAGTAGCTTGGAGATGACTCATATATTTTCTGCCAAGAAAAAGTTAGTCCAAAAGATAATATCCAAATCTGATATATAAATATAACCTTCTTGTAAAATCTGTACTGATAAACTATTTTTATTGCGCGTTTGAATAAATTCACATGGCTCAAGGTTTAAACATATGTATTAAAAAAAATAAGTGAGCACAGACTGTCCGAACTAAAGAAATAGTAGGAAGCTGACCATGTCAGTTAACCCAATAGAGCGCACGACTCGAAACAGTATGGCATCCTTATAAAATCGAACATGTCAAATCAACATAGGCGCAAGGCTCAACGCAGCTTATATTTTATCAAGAAGCAAGTACGGACATGAGCTAGCCCAAAGAAAATAAAGTGAAGTCTAAGAAAAAAAATATATAAACATATTAAAAAAAACGATGTGGTACGAGTAAAAGGATGGGACATTAACAGGTAGCAGTTGTTTAGAAATAGGCATGGTACTTTATTTGACAGAGTTGGCATGGGGCCCAAGACTTGTCAATCTTGCGTGTAGAAATGTATGTTGACAACTAAGACATAGCAGGTACAATTGCTGGTGAAAAACTAGTGACTCACATAATCGCCTAAGGCTTCTTTGAAAAGATCTAGTGCTACCTAGTCAAATCACAAAATGACGAAAGTTAGATTGTTGTCCTTAATAGCTAAGGACGAAATAGGTACTAAGGTGTATTGTCACTTAATGACCTAGCAAGTCCAATCGTACAAAAACTAAAAGACTTATGGCTATAATATTATACAAGGGCTATAGACCAAAAGACTTCAAAGACACACTAGTAGGTAAAAAAAACGGTACAGCTAATATATAGCTAGAAGAATAGGACAAAGCAAAAGTTATAACCAAAATAGTTAGGCCACCTATAAAAAATATATATATAGTTCTAACATGTCTAATTATCAAAAGCAACAATCCAAAACAGTGTAGCTCTTAATGGGTAATAGGACGAAACAGGTAATAGGTTTACAGTTATGACAATTTCGACCCAATGTTTATAAAATATAAACCAACACTACAACAATTATAGACTATAAAATATCGGACATAATAATTTTTTAGTCTAATGTCTAAACAGGTAAAGACGAAATCTACAATCTCACATAATAGGTCTTAATCATGCAAAGTAAGTGGATCCATAAATAAAGTCTCTAAATCACCTAGCCAAATGTTAAAAGGTATCAAGTCTCCATAAGGCAATAAAAGGACGAAAGAGTGAACTATGTTACTCTACCCTTTGGACATGCAATCATGCTAACTGTCAAAAGCTAGAGAGGCATATAAAGAAGAAAGGATCTTTTGGCATTTTGTTCCTATCTCATATTTCGTTTGTGTTTGGCACAAAAGTGTATATGATATGTATATAGGACTATGTAAGAAGAAAAAAAGGTTACCAGTTAAGAGTATATTGGGTGTAATCCAACTAAAAGTAATCCTTATATATATAAGAGTGTAAAAACCAATTGAGTATAAATAGTATAAATTAAGAAATATTTACATAATCGCATATTAAAAGTTTGTTTGGAATCATCAAAATCAATATATTAAATTAAACTAAAATGTACAATAATTATAATTAAGTTAAATAAATATTAAAAAGGTTAATTACATTTTCGCAAAATCAATATATTAAATTAAACTAAAATGTACAATAATTATAATTAAGTTAATTAAATAAATATTAAAAAGGTTAATTACATTTTGTTAACAATTTCATTATGTCGGACAAGTGTCAACCTGTCTGAATCATTCTAGTTTTTCGGATAATTCCCCCACAATTGCCCCTAAAGCTCTGCAGCATGAGTGGGGTGGAGAGGTTTGGTCGCCGTTGAAAAATGTATTGATTAAACGAAATGATTGGTCGCAATTTGAGATGGTGAAGTTTTGTCCACCCTTGGGAAGAACTTTTGGGGTGAAAGTTTTGTTTTATTCTGCATGTTAGACCTTAAAGGGCACGTTCGTAATTTCTTACATTAATTGAGGGTGCATTGGCATTTGAAAGCTTAAACGTTTCTGCCAATTATAGCCTTAGGCTTCGTTTTAAATGATGAGATGTCTCGAAATTTGAACCAAACTATCAAAACTTTCCACCTACCATTTTGGTACATCACTTCAATTATTCAAAGTATTGGAGGTTTCTATAAATTTCTGCACAGTTTCCTTCTATCCCATATCCTTAATTTTTCTTACAACAATCCTATAGTTTTCCTCAATTCTACCGCTTTTTTCCCTCTGTATTTTGGGGGAAATGGTTTATGTTGTTAATGATAGAACTTTAGGGGCAAATGCCCCATTCCTGATTGGGTAACTGTAGAGTGTGTCGATACACCGATCGATTGCTATAACATTGAAGGTGGTCACTGAATTCATACTATCTTAATGGCTAAGGGGGTATAATGTTTCCCCCCAATTTGCTCTTCTTAGAGTTTTGTGAATTATTCCACATGGTTACTACCCGGTGTTCTCCAAACACATGAAGGATCATGAATGGTGTTCACGTAATAAATGAACTATATAGAACTCAAATAGGGATCCCATAAATCAGATATTTCTACTCACATTCAAAGACGAATGACAATGTCTTTTATTTAAAGGTAAGAAAAGCAGATAGGATTTTAGTCATCAATCTTCCTGAATCTAACAAGGGATATTAGGGTCAAGGATTTATTGATGGAAATTGGCAATATCCACCCATTTTTTAGGGTGGTGAACCATATAAAGGGTGTTTGTGCCCTGTCAGGGGGAAGAGAATAGGTTTACGATACTTTTTTCTTAAAATTATGTCATTGTTGGTTGATAGTTGGATGAAACAAATACTAGTACTTGATTTCTTGTTTATTTTGTTCAGTTGGATCAAAGAAAATAAAGCCTTCTCGTTTCAACTGTGAGGAGATTATTAAGGTTTGAAAGTTAATTAAGCCTTTAGTTTTAGGTACAGAGCACCCTATGTCGGTGTCCTTTTTATTTGAGTATATTAACTCCACGTACATCTTTACAAGTAGGCATGTGGATTCCATTATTGTGATATCAGTCACTTCAACTACTGAGGGGTCCTCTAGAGATTTTACCTTGTCCTCTTCTAAATATGTGAGCATGAATACCATCCCTTCCACTGAGGAGGACAATATGGATCCGATAATGAGAAACCTTACTCTTGTGGATAATTCTAATATCTCCACCTGCCCAAAGGAAAAGGTCACCAAAATAAAGGAGGTCGGAGGTTCCTCCGAGCTCGTTACTCTTGCTGATTCTCCCGATAAGGATAATGCAAATAAGGATAAAGTCACTCCCTATTCTTTTATTGTTATTCCCACCAAGAAGGTGGATGTCCTCAACATGTGAATGGGCCACCAAACCATGTCAATGGCCAAGAACCCATCTTTATCCCCTGGTCTGCTAAGGAGGTCATTCTGGCGCTGGATCGAGAGCATGTCAATAGGCTAACATCTGATCATCTTTCTTCTCATGCCGCGTATGCATTATCTCTGGTAAGTTTAATAACTTTTGGTTCAATTGCTTCTTTATTTTAATCGTTGTATTAACTTGTAGTTCTCTTTTCTTTGTAGTTTGTGGTAGACTTTTTATCATGCTTGACAGAGGGGGAAACAGGACCAAAAATGACATGATGAAGGCCTTGGATAAGTCTCAAGATTTTTTTATTGCTACCCAAAAGGCATATGATGATGAGAAGAAGTCCATCGACTTGAAAATATTCGTGTTAAAGATAGGGATTGAGAAGTTAAAGAACACTACTGAAGATCATCCTCGTATCTTGGTAGCTGCCAAAGATGATGCATTTACTCAGGGGTACATGGGGGCCTTTGCTCGAGCTAAGAAATAAATGCATGTCGTTCGAAAGTTAAATTTAAAAAAAAACTGGGATGCTTCCCTGATCAAGACCGGTATCCCCTCTGAATCAGAGCTTTTGGGGGAGCATGATCCAGGTTCTCCACTAAGGGAGGAAGAAGGAGACAAGGCCTCAGGCAACAACCAAGCAAAGGACGTGGGCAATCAAGAGAGAACGGATGCCGATAAAGGAAGGCCCCAAAACCCCAAGAGAAGGTGAAAGAAAATGAGGGTCAAAACTATTTAAAACTATCTTAGCTCCCAAAAATCCTTCTATTCTTATATTTTTTAGTGTTTGTAAGGGCTTTCCCCACTCTTTGATCTAATAAAAAATCCTCAATGTTTGAAATTATCTCTTTTATGCCTGAGTTGTTTCTCTTGATTCTTCTAGTTTGAAAATAATGGTCCCACTTTTTCTAGCGAGTGATGACCTGGATATATTACTTGGTCGGGATGCCGGTAGCGAGGCTCGTGGCGCTTTTCTCTCTATTCGGCAAGCTCTTTAAAATTTGATAGTTGCTTTTAACGATCAATCTCATTTAACCATTTGTCTGAAGAGCAAAATTAGGTATGTCAGTAATATTGTGGAGTTGTTACAGAACGAAAATAATTCTGTAAGGAAAAAGCTCAACAAAGGTGAGGAAAACTCTAAGAAAGATAGTGCGATCAAGCTGGGCCTCGTTCGTGACGTAATAAAGTTAAAGTATTTGAAGAAGGGGTCCTCATGCAGTTTGGGGTACTGGTTAAGAGGACGGATGGATGGATTCCCCCCAAGCAGAACGCAGCCAAGTAAGTGTCATATAAGTATGATTAATTGAATACCTTGGTTGTTATAAAGGTCCCTAAAGACTCTGAGCTTGTACCAAGTGGAGTGCCCTATTTACAGTCACCCTCCATTTGGAAGTGATGAAAGTTGTATTCCTCTCGATGATGTTCCCCTTTAGTTAGCGAAACATTACTTATTGATACATAATAGTGACGATGAGTTTAGGACCAACCCTCGTGATAGACGAAGATGTAACAACCCAGATTTTTTAAATGGAAAATTTTAAATTAATTTTGGAAATTGAAGAAAAATAAAATTTTGGATTTTATAAATGTTATAATTCAAAATGTTGGTTTTTATATTTGAAAAATAAATTTTCAAACGGAATTGGAATCGGAATTAAAATGGAGTTTTAATTGAATTTTTATTATATAGAAGAATCCTCAAAACATAAAACTCTCTAAAAAATATTTAAAAATATTAGACTGTCCGATTGAGCTGAATTTTTTAGTGCACCTTCCTCTCGTCTAAAGCTACGTCCCTGAATTTTATCCAATTCCAACGGTTCGATCGTCTGGAATGATTTTTTTAGTGTTTGTATATGATTAGAACTCTTTTCTCAATCAAACTCTTAATCCTTTATATATCACAACTAATTCGTGGATGGATATTTCAAATCACTTTTTCTCAAACTTTTCAACCAGAAGACATCTCCAAAACTACTCCCTTCCATCTACAAACCATAGCCCCAAACTTATTCAAGATTTCAACCTTAGATTAGAAGGCTTATTTGGTGTTTTCTCGAGTTTGGGCTAGAACGAGTTTGATTATTTTTGTGCGAGAAATGTGATGGAGCGATAAGATTTAGAGGCTGGTTTTTATGTGTCGATTCATGTGATGATTTTGTGGTACGGTACTTACACAATATGCTCCTAAATTCTCTCGAAAGTATTCCGTTTGATTTGTGTGTCGATTACACTCATTGAAATCTGAAAATTGTTGGAACTTAATTTGATTCATAGTGATATATATATATATATATATATATATATATATATATATATATATTATATTGTGATTTGAGCATAGTGCCATGAGATTTTAATATGGCACGGAGAATGAGCACCCGCCAAAAGTTCAAAATTCGAATATGCTTAAGAATGCATAGGCGCGGTTAGGTGAGGCCTGGTGACTCACTGATTTGTTGTTGAGAAATTAATATTCATATAATGCTTGAGTATTGCATTTGATTTGTAGATGCGAATTCGTATTGTTTCGATTAATTCATCGTGCTATTACTTTTTAGCATCTATTCCGATCATATTGTTTATTTCCGTGTATTTTCTTTTAGTGGCAGGCTAGCGTGGATTGGAACGATATGGACTATTTTGGAGAATTATTTTAGAGCTTATGTTGAAATATTTATTTTTGATGTATGAATTAGTAGTGTAATAATTAGTTGGACAATTTTGTATTTTGGGAGAAACATTATTGTAAATCATTATTGTGGAAATAGAAGAATTGTGTTTTTTTTTTATATTTAAATCGTGAAAATTAGATGCTCTATACTTATTGTTGATGGGTTTAGTTTAGTTTTATCGCAGTAGCACGCCGCGTGTCTCTTTTTAGGTGCGCGAGGTGTTACAGATGGTATCAGAGCTTAGGTATACAACAACCCTCGGGTCTTGGGTATTGGGTCTAGCATGTAGGTTAGACATGTTTTCTTTGGAGATAGAAAATTTTTGAGAAGGTGTTAGGCATCGTGGTGAGGATGTTTAGAATGGATCGAGGACTTTAGTGTTGGGATTTTTGGGAAATAGAATCGAGTAGTATTTTATTTTCGAGCGTTAGGCTACGTCGAATTTCGAGGGCGAAATTCTTTGTTAGAGCGGAAGTATGTAACAACCCGGATTTTTTAAATGGGAATTTTTAAATTAATTTTGAAAATTGGAGAAAAATAAAATTTTGGATTTTATAAATATAATTTAAAATGTTGGTTTTTATATTTGAAAAATAATTTTTCAAACGGAATTGGAATCGGAATTAGAATAGAGTTTTAATTGAATTTTTATTATATAGAAAAATCCTCAAAACATAATACTCTCTAAAAAATATTTAAAAATATTAGAGTGTCCGATCGAGCTGAAATTTTTTGTGCAGCTTTCTCTCGTCTTCAGCTACCACATCCCAAAATTTCATCCAATTCCAACACCCCGATCGTTCGAAATGATTTTTTTAGTGTTTGTATATGATTAGAACTCTTTTCTTAATCAAACTCTTAATCCTTTATCTATCACAACTAATTCGTGGATGGACTTTTCAAATCACTTTTTCTCAAAAATTTCAACCATAAGACCTCTCCAAAACTACCCCCTTTCATCTACAAACCATAGCCCCAAACTTATTCAAGATTTCAACCTTAGATTACAAGGCTTATTTGGTGTTTTCTCGAGTTTGGACTAGAACGAGATTTGATTATTTGTGCGCGAGGAACGTGATGGTGCGATCAGAATTAGAGGTTGATTTTTATGTGTCGATTCAGGTGATGATTTTGAGGTACGGTACTTACACAATATGCTCCTAAATTCTCTCGAAAGTATTCCGTTTGATTTTTGTGTCGATTGCACTCATATTGAATTGTGATATTCTTTGAAATCTGAAAATTGTTGGAATCTAATTTGATTCATTGTGATGTATATATTATATTGTGATTTGAGCATAGTATCATGAGATTTTAATATGTCACGGAGAATGAGCACCCGCCAAAACTCCAAAATTCGTATATGCTTAAGAATGCATAGGCGCGATGAGGTGAGGCCTGGTGACTCACTGATTTGTTGTTGAGAAATTAATATTGATATAATGCTTGAGTATTGCATTTGATTTGTATACGCGGACTCGTATTGTTTCGATTTATTCATCGTGCTATTATTTTTTAGCATCTATTCCTATCATAATGTGTATTTCCGTGTATTTTCTTTTAGTGGCAGGCTAGCGTGGATTAGAACGCTATGGACTATTTTGGAGAATTATTTTAGAGCTTCGATTGGAAGATTTATTTTTGATGTATGAATTAGTTGTGTAATAATTAGTTGGACAATTGTGTATTTTGGGAGAAAAATTCTTGTAAATCATTATTATGGAAATAGAAAAATCGTGGTTTTGTTATATTTAAATCGTGTAAATTATATGCTCTATAATTATTGTTGGTGGATTTAGTTTAGTTTTCTCGCAGTAGCATGCCGCGTGACTGTTTTCAGGCGCGCGAGGTGTTAAAGATGGTATCAGAGCTTAGGTATACAACAACCCTCGGGTCTTGGGTATTGGGTCTAGCATGCGGGTTAGACATGTTTTCTTTGGAGATAGAAAATTTTTGAGGACGTGTCAGGCATCGTGGTGAGGATGTTTGGAATGGATCGAGGACTTTAATGTTGTGATTTTTGGGAAACATAATTGAGTAGCATTTTATTTTCGAGCGTTAGGCTACGTCAAATTTCGAGGGCGAAATTCTTTGTTAGAGGGGAAGTAGGTAACAATCCAGATTTTTTAAATGGGAATTTTTAAATTAATTTTGCAAAACGGAGAAAAATAAAATTTTGGATTTTATAAATGTTATAATTTAAAATATTGGTTTTTATATTTGAAAACTAATTTTTCAAACGGAATTGGAATCGGAATTAAAATTGAGTTTTAATTGAATTTTTATTATATAGAAGAATTCTCAAAGCATAATACTCTCTAAAAAATATTTAAAAATATTGGATTGTCCGATCGAGCTGAAAATTTTTATGCATATTTCTTTCGTCTTCAGCTACCATGTCCCTAAATTTCATCCAATTCCAATAGTCCAATCCTCCGGAATGATTTTTTTAGTGTTTGTATATGATTAGAACTCTTTTCTTAATCAAACTCTTAATCCTTTATCTATCACAACTAATTCGTGGATGGACTTTTCAAATAACTTTTTCTCAAAATTTTCAACCAGAAGACCTCTCCAAAATTACTCCCTTTTATCTGCAAACCATAGCCCCAAACTTATTCAAGATTTCAACCTTAGATTAGAAGGCTTATTTAGTGTTTTCTCGAGTTTGGACTAGAACGAGATTTGATTATTTTTGCGCGAGGAACGTGATGGTGCTATCAGAATTAGAGGCTGATTTTTATGTGTCGATTCATGTGTTGATTTTAAGGTACGGGACTTACACAATATGCTCATAAATTCTCTCGAAAGTATTCCGTTTGATTTCTATGTCGATTTCACTCATATTGAATTGTTATATTCTTTGAAATATGAAAATGGTAGGAACTTAATTTGATTCATTGTGATATATATATATATATATATATATATATATATATTATATTGTGATTTGAGCATAGTGCCATGATATTTTAATATGGCACGGAGAATGAGCACCCGCCAAAAGTTCAAAATCCGAATATGCTTAAGAATGCATAGGCGCGGTTAGGTGAGGCCTGGTGACTCACTGATTTGTTGTTGAGAAATTAATATTCATATAATGCTTGAGTATTGCATTTGATTTGTATACGCGAATTCGTATTGTTGCGATTAATTCATCGTGCTATTACTTTTTAGCATCTATTCCTATTATACTGTGTATTTCCTTATATTTTCTTTTAGTGGCAGGCTAGCGTGGATTGGATCGCTATGGACTATTTTGGAGAATTATTTTAGAGCTTAGATTGGAAGATTTATTTTTGATGTATGAATTAGTAGTGTAATAATTAGTTGGACAATTGTGCATTTTGGGAGAAACATTATTGTAAATCATTATTGTGGAATAGAAGAATTGTGGTTTTGTTATATTTAAATCGTGGAAATTAGATGCTCTATACTTATTGTTGATGGATTTAGTTTAGTTTTCTCGCAGTAGCATGTCGCGTGTCTCTTTTTAGGCACGCGGGGTGTTACATATGGTGTCAGAGCTTAGGTATACAATAACCCTCGGGTCTTGAGTATTGGGTCTAGCATGCGGGTTAGACATATTTTCTTTGGAGATAGAAAATTTTTGAGGACGTGTTAGGCATCGTGGTGAGGATGTTTAGAATGGATCAAGGACTTTAGTGTTGTGATTTTTGAGAAATAGAATCGAGTAGAATTTTATTTTCAAACGTTAGACTACGTCAAATTTCGAGGGTGAAATTCTTTGTTAGAGGGGAAGTATGTAACAACCCGGATTTTTTAAATGGGAATTTTTAAATTAATTTTGAAAATCGGAGAAAAATGAAATTTTGGATTTTATAAATTTTATAATTTAAAATGTTAGTTTTTATATTTGAAAATAAATTTTCAAACGGAATTGGAATCGGAATTAAAATGGAGTTTGAATTAAATTTTTATTATATAGAAGAATCCTCAAAGTATAAAACTCTCTAAAAAATATTTAAAAATATTGGACACACTCCGACCGCGCTGAAATTTTTTGTGCAGCTTTCTCTCGTCTTCAGCTATCCCCTCCCTGAATTTCATCCAATTCCAATGGTCCGATCGTCCGGAATGATTTTTTTAGTGTTTGTATATGATTAAAATTCTTTTATTAATCAAACTCTTAATCCTTTATATATCACAACTAATTCGCGGATGAACTTTTCAAATCACTTTTTCTTAAACTTTTCAACCATAAGACCTCTCCAAAACTACTCCCTTTCATCTAGAAACCATTGCCCCTTTCAACCTTAGATTAGAAGGCTTATTTGGTGTTTTCTTGAATTTGGGCTAGAACGAGATTTGATTATTTTTGCGCGAGGAACGTGATGGTACGATCAGATTTAGAGGCTGATTTTTATTCGTCAATTCATGTGATGATTTTGAGGTATGGGACTTACAAAATATGCTCCTAAATTCTCTCGGAAGTATTCCGTTTGATTTCTGTGTCGATTGCATTCATATTGAATTGTGATATTCTTTGAAATCTGAAAATTGTTGGAATCTAATTTGATTCACTGTGACATATATTATATTGTGATTTGAGTATAGTGTCATGAGATTTTAATATGGCACGGAGAATGGGCACCCGTCAAAAGTCCAAAATCTGGATATGCTTAAGAATGCATAGGCGCGGTGAGGTGAGGCCTGACGACTCACTGATTTGTTATTGAGAAATTAATATTGACATAATTCTTGAGTATTGCATTTGATTTGTATAAGCAGATTCGTATTGTTGCGATTTATTCATCATGCTATTATTTTTTAGCATCTATTCATATCATATTGTGTATTTCCGCGTATTATCTTTTAGTGGCAGGCTAGCGTGGATTGAAATACTATGGACTATCTTGGAGAATTATTTTAAAGCTTGTTTGAAAGATTTATTTTTGATGTATGAATTAGTAGTGTAATAATTAGTTGGACAATTTTTTATTTTGGTAGAAATATTATTGTAAATCATTATTGTGGAAATAGAAGAATTGTGGTTTTGTTATATTTAAATCATGGAAATTAGACGCTCTATACTTATTGTTGATGGATTTAGTTTAGTTTTCTCGCAGTAGCACGCTGCATGTCTCTTTTGAGGCGCGCGGGGTGTTACAGAAGAGTTACATTTGTCAAGTTGATTAATCAATAGAGATGACTACTTTGTGCCAGGACTGCATATGTTCATTATATAATTTTGCTGGTATTGGCTTTTTTATAAATGAAAGCTTTATAAAATTGTTAGTCAATTACATGTTTTGTAATTTTCCGTCTTTATTCCAAGCATATTTTTATCATTTATCTTACCCTTTATAATATGTCATCACACAATCGTAGGCCTTGGTCAAACTAGGGCAACATACACCTAGTCGTAGGGCCGTCCACCCATTCAAGATTTCCAGTCGACCACAGTCGGGTCGCTTAGAGCCTAGGGATCCTCCTTAGGTCTTTTGCTTACTTTGGCAATTATTGATGTTTTCATGTTTTTTATGATGAAAACATGTAACCTTAGAGTTTTGATAAGTGTAATTATGCCAAGGAATTCATGTTTGACAAATGACCTCAAATCGATCATAACAATCATTTACAAATAAAAAGAGTTGGTATGTCATTTGGAACAATAATGAAGTAAATTGTATTAAATTCAACTTAAAGTATAATTCAAAATTTAATATGCACTAGAAATGAAATTCTCGAAAAGTAAATTTATTAAAAATAAAACTTCTTAAGATTAGTCGCACTCTAGGCCCTAGGGATCTCCCTACACCCCATTTTTCCAAATGGTAGTCTCCCTGGAGATCGTCTCTAGTGATTTTGAACAATTCTTCCAAGTTAGGACCTAACTTTCCATCTGAAGGCTTATCCGCGTTGTCGAGATTTTTCCTCATGATGTAGTCGCCGACTTGGAACCTTCTTGGACTGATGCCTTTGTTGTATTGCTTGGCCAACTTTTATTGGTAGGAAGTTAACTTAATTAAGGTTTGTTCTCTCCGTTCATCGGCTAGGTCGAGCTCAGTCCTTATGGTTTTTCCATTAAATCTTAGTCGGTAACTATAGTCTTCATGGTTGGTTAGCCATTTTCCAAAGGGATAATGGCCTCCATCTCATAGGCTAAAGCGAAGGAAGTTGCCCTAGTCAACCTTTTGGGTGTAGTATGGTATGCCCAAAGGACGTGGGAAGTTCGTCCACCCATGCACCTTTAATTTTCTCTAATATCTTTTTCACGCCATCGAATACTGTCTTGTTAGAACCCTAGGCATGCCCATTACTCTAGGGATAGGCCACTGAGCTAAAGTGGTGCTTGATGATGTGGTTATCGCAGAAGTTTTAGAATGGCCCACTTTCAAATTGCGTCCCACTGTCCGTGATGATCATTCTTTGCAAACTAATATGGGTTACGATATTCCTCTAGATGATTTTGATCCTGTTAGAGTCTCTGATGTTTGCCAATGGTTCAGCTTCAATCCATTTTGTGAAATAGTATGTGTTGACGAGGAGATACTTACAATTTCTCGTTATCGCGTGTAATGGGCCTATAATGTCCGAACCCCACTGAGAAAATGACCATGGATGAGTTAATGACTTTCAATTATTTATCGGCTAATGGACCATGGTAGAGTACTTTTGACACTTATCGTATCTTCTAATATAGGAGACTGCATCCTTCTGCATGTATGGCCACCAATAACCTTATTTGATTGCTCTAAAATCCAAAAATCTTCCCCATGTGTGGCCTTCACACATATTGTCATGAAGTTCGTACAGAACTCGATCGACGTTATTTGGGTGAATACATTGAAGGTAGGGACCGGTGAAAGACCTCTTATAGAGATTTACTTCAGACAATAAGTAAAAATAAATAACTTTTACCCTCACCTGATGGGATAGTTTCTTATCGTCCGGCATGATCTTTAGCAAATAAGATGTGATCCTATCCATCCAACTAGGAGCTTTCTGGACACCGAGGACTTTCTCAGTAACCTTTGATCTAGTGATATTGGGTTGTGCGGGGAACTCTACCTCGATTGTTTTTATACGATCTAAGTCCACTGTTGATCCTATAGTGGCTAAGGGCTCGACATGGTTATTGTTACCCTAAGGGAATTATTGAATGTAGACCTTTTCAAACCTAGTAATTAGGTCATGAACTACCTAAGGATATGTTAACATTCCCTCATCTTAGGCATTATAGTCTCCTGACACTTGATTGGATACCATTCTTGAGTCATAATAGGCATCAAGGTGACTTGCGCCTAAGAATGAGGCTTTTCACAACCCGATAATAAGAGCATTGTATTCAACTGCATTATTGGATGCTTCGAGGCTAAGTTTAATCCCTTGTTCAATTATGGTCTTCTCTAAAGAACTCCTTCCCCTATTGAATTAGTTACTTTGTCTATAAAGAGGGTTCATTTCGTGAGCTGGTTGCCTAGTCGGTGAAGTCCTTATCATTGGGCATTTCTCCTCCTATTAATTTGACAATGAAGTTGGGTGATAGTGGATGTTGAACCTATTAAGTTCTACCGACCATTTGGACATCCGTCTAGACAGGTCGACTGAGGATTGTCTTTAGCGAAAAAGAGATAATAACCGTCACTGAGTGGGCTTCAAGGTAATGCTTCAATTTTTGTGAGGAAATAACTAGAGAATAGGATAATATTGTAAGTGGAAGGTAGAATTTTTTAGCGTCGAGGAGCGTCTTGCTTACATAGTAAATAGGAGCCTGGTGCCCATTCTTTTCACATATTAAGGCCGAGCTGATTGTGTGATATGATACCGTGGGGTATTGGTATACTGGATCCCCCCAAGTTTGGATTGCAAGCAGAGGTGTTTGGCTTAGGTAAGCTTTGATTTCGTTGAGTGCCTTTGAGCATTCCTCATTTCAAATTAAGCCTTTATCTTTCTCTAGTAGCTGAAATAATGGTCGGTACTTCTCAAAAGATTTGGAAATAAAACAGTTGAGAGTTACCAAAATTCCTATTAACTTTTGGACATCACGAAGCATCTTTGGTGGTTGTACATCATTAATTACCACGATTAGTCGGGGTTGGATTCAATCCCCTTTTGGCTGATCAAGTATCCAAGGAACTTCCCATATTAAATTCTGAAAAAGCACTTGGCTGCATTAATCTTCATTATGTAGTATCTGAGGAAGTCTCATATGTTATCGACTTTATACTTGCTTTTGGCAAGCATATCGTCGATGAAGACTCTTATGGTGTTAACCAGTTGCTCTTTGAACATTTTAGTGACCAACACTAGTAGGTATCTCCTATATTTTTTAGACCAAATGGCATGACTTTATAACAGTACAGGCCGAGAGTGATAACAAACGATGTCTCGTCTTGATCGTGACCAAACGTAGGGATTTGATGGTACCCTGAGTACGCATTCAAAAAACTCATTCGATCATGACTAGTTGTTTCGTTGACCAATTGGTTGATATTTGGGGAAGGAAAGTTATCTGTGGGATAAGCGTTATTGAGGCTAGTGAAGTCAATGCAGACTCTCCACTTTTCATTACTTTTCTACATTACCACTGGGTTTGATACCTATTTGGGGAATTTAAATTTCTTTAATGGTCCTTACCTTCAGAAGTTTCATCACTTCCTCTTTTACGGCCTTTGCCTTTTATAAAGCTGTTCGGTGACCCTTTTGCGTGATCGACGGATATGTTGGGTCCACATGAAGTCGATGGCACATGACTTCAGGATCAATCTCATGCATATCATAAGGCTGCCAAGAAAACACGTCTTGATTTTTCTTCAAAAGAGAAATTAGTCCTTTTATTTCCTAGCCTGTCATTGGGCTACCGATCCAAATTTTTTTTCTGGGTGTGAATCGTCGAAAACGACCTTGTGTAATGGTTCCATAACCATATCCGTGGGGACACTTTTATCTCTCCAACCCCCATTCTTCCATAGTTTAATTCCTACTTGGATGGTGTGGCTCCGTCTTTGGTCGGCTCGACGATGACCTCTTTTTCTTTTTTTTTCCTCTTGTTTAGATCAAATGGCGGGGATAAAGCAATGTCGAGCAATGACCCGATTTCCCCTAATCTACATCATCCGTCAGTCGGTGATTCCTTTGAGCTTCTAGTGGTAAGTTGAGGGAATACGTTGCATAACGTGTAGTTATCCTCTTCCAATGATAGCGTTGTAGGGTGAGTTAATGTCCCCAAATAGGAATTCGATCAACTTCAAGATATTCTCAATTTGGACCGGTAAAACCATATTTCTCAATGATATAGTCATCTTTCTAGCGAATCCGACTAAAGAAATGGTTGCCTTATTTAAATTTTCCATTTTTAGATTGAGTTGGTTGAACATTTTTAGTTACATAACTTCCGAGGAGCTTCCTTGATCCACTAGTAGCTTATCCACATCCCAATTTGTAATCCTGAGCATGATTAATTGTGTATCATGATGTGAAGTCCTTCCAATCAGGTCGTCCTTCATGAAGACTATATGCTTGTTATAATTGATGTCTTCCAAACATCGACACTTGCCTGGATTTTGGGAAGGTCGATCTGAAATCTTCCATAAATGTGGTGACTTTCTTCAATTCCATCCAAATAGCATTGCCTAGGAACTGCTTTGGACTTAAGGCACTATAGATAATAGAAAACTCATGTCCTGATTCATCTTCTAAGACATTATCTGGTTTCTGGTCGACGTCAATGATAATTTTGGCCCCTTCTTATCCACGTAATCACTCGGATGGCTTGAGTTAACTCTTATAGATGGGACTTGAGGGCCTTATAGTTCTCCATTTTATTCCCATGTTCTTTATGGTACGCGCATCTGAGTGTGTTATTTATCTTTGTTAGGTTTCCCCTATCTTCTTTAGACACTTGAGGAATTTTTTTATCCTTGATTTTACTCAAGATCTTATAAATTGGATCTTTAAAAAAGGTGTTGATTGCTTGGAAAGTCTTGACACGATTTGTCTTGTATCCATTCTTTGATCCTTCGTTATGATTTTTTCCCCTTTCTTGGTGGTGTTCTCTTTATCACTATTATTGGTCATCTTCGAGTGCTCATTGTCATTCTGGGCACCGATGATCGCATTTTCCACCTTTGTGTATTTTTCTATACGAGACATGAGGTCGTCAATAGTGTCCGCCTCCTTGTTAGTGAGGAATTGATGTAATATAGAGTTGTTGGGCAACCCTATCTTAAGCACGACCACAAAGACATGTTCGTAGTAGTCCTCAACCTCGTTGTAAGTTTCCTAGTACCACCAAGAGTATTCCCGTAAGGTTTCCTGAGACTTTTTCCTTATAGTAAGGAGAGAATCCATTCTCTTCAGATGGTCATTGTTGGTGATGAATCGAGCAGTGAAGGCTTTGTTAAATAGACTTGTTCAACTAAGGAGAATAATTCAAATACGTCTTTTATGTTATCCGGATGATCAGTTCACATCAGTTGCTAGTCTATATGAGTGTAGATATAGGACAATACTCTTTATTCATTGGTTAATGTTTTATGGTTATTGTAGTCTTTTTGACTATAAATAGTTTGTAATCTTATTACTGCAGATATAGAGAATAGAAGTTGGGTTCTTTATTGCTACCATGTTATACAAATTTACTTGGTATCATAGCCCACAGTTCTCTATGGCATCTACAGGAATCTTCCTCTCAATAAATTATCTTCAAAATCTTATTGTTACTTTATCTATGAAACTCAAACCAGCTAACTACTTGGTTTGAAGAATACAAATCATGAAACTCTTACAAACCATGAAAGCTGCTCACCTAGTTGAGAAATATCCACCATTTGATGAAAATGATGAGCAAAAGAAAGCTAGAGAAGAGTTGGAAGAGTAAAACATTCTATTAAGAAGTTGGTTATCCGCCACCATCACCGAAGAGTATATTTACTTAGTCATCGATTGTAAAATAGCCAAAAAGGTATGGGTATGCTTGGAAGAAAGCTTCCTGTAAGCTACAAAGGACAGAGAATTCCAGTTAAAGGGGCAAATGCCAAACATCAAGTAAGAAGGCAAAACAATTGATGAGTATCTAAAGGAGTTTAAAGGAATATGTTATGGACTCTCAGCCATTCATAAACTACTAAATGAGGATAAAAAGGTAATCAAATTAGCTAAAGGTATTGGATCCAAATATAAGACCTTTAGAACTGGTATGTTAGGGAAACTTCCTTGTCCATGAATGACACAAATGATTAATGCACTCAGAAGCTTTGACATAAGAGAGGAAGGTGACAATGATTCAACTGAAAAAGCATCACAAACCGACCCAGCAATGGCTTTTGTTACTTAGTAAAACACATTCCATAGAAGTAAAATGCGAGAAAGAGGAAAAAGAAACTATAGGGGGAGAGGGTTCTATGGACCTCAATATCCTAATTTTGGCAACTTTGGAACTCCATCTAATTATGGCAGTGGAAGAAGTTTTAGACCATATAACCATAAGTCATATAAAAATAGTGGACAATTCTATAACATGGGAGGTAGTATATAAAGCAATAGATAATTTCCCCAGTCAA
Source organism: Sambucus nigra (assembly GCA_949130495.1). Taxonomy (NCBI): domain Eukaryota; kingdom Viridiplantae; phylum Streptophyta; class Magnoliopsida; order Dipsacales; family Adoxaceae; genus Sambucus; species Sambucus nigra. The sequence continues at coordinate 264,345,583 of OX422215.1, read as the reverse complement.
CAACATCTTTTGCAGGACATGGATCTACTACATGTTATTATACACACACTATTGGAGGAGCATTCCAAATTTATGGTAAGAATAATATTATTACCCCTACTTGTTACTACATATGTGACTTCTCATATTAAAGCCAGAATGAAGGATCATAAGCTTTGGTCACACTAATTTTCAATCGACCCTTGACAATAACAAGTATGTAGATTTTGGATCAACCAATCACATGACTCAGAGTGTATGTTTATTAATCAAACTTAAACCTTACAAGGGATGTGGTAAAATAATTGTGGGTGATGGTAGCCCTCTTGACATTACTCATGTTGGTGAAACAATTCTCAATTCAAAACTTGATTTAAAGGAAGTTCTTGTTGTTCCTAAAATTAAGAAGAATTTAATATCAATAAGCCAACTATAAAAAGATAACCACTATCTATTGGAATTTACTGATCATGATTTTAGTGTTAAGGATCAGAAGACCAAACAGCTGCTGGCAAAGGGGTGTAAGAAACATGGACTCTATATCATGGATCAAGAAGGATTGCAAACATTGGCAAACATTCAGAGAGGAAAAACACCTAACCATGTATGGAACCAGAGATTGGGGTCTCCTAGTTCCAAAGTCATACATTCCTTAAATAAAACTCATTGTTTGAGTGTTAATGGTTGGAATAAAATTCCTAGTGTATATAGTAGTTGTCAACTGGGGAAGAGTTGCAGATTGCTTTTTCTTTAAATGATAAGATTTGTGAATTTCCATTTGAAAAACTGCATTGTGACCTGTGGAGACCTATTCCCATTGCATCCTCTTAAAATATGAGGTATTATGTGATGTTTGCAGATGATTGTACTCGGTATTCATGGATATATTCCTTAAAACACAAATCTCAGTTTTATCATACCTTTCTCAAATTTGAAGCAATGATGGAAATATAATTTGTTGTTATACTAAACATTTTTCAATGTGATAAAGGTGGAGAATTTAATAAAACTAATTTTTTGGATCATCTCAGTAAACATGGAATCTTAAGACAAGTCTCGTGTCCAGTAATAGCCACGTGAAATGGAATCGCAGAACGAAAACACAACCACATTGCTGAAATGGGGTTGATTATCTTGTTCTGTGCTAGATTACCATTATTTTAATGGGTTGATGCCTTTCTTACGATCAATTTTCTCATCAACAGATTGCCATCTACAGTTTTACAAATGAAGACACCATTTTATTCACTTTATGGTAAGCATCCTGACTATTCTTCTCTTAATGTCTTTGGTTAGAGATGTTACCCATTTCTTTGAGATAGAAATAACACCAACTTCCAACCAAAATCATACCCTTGTGTCTTATTGGGTATAGTCAATAACACAAAGGGTATTAGTTCTTTCAACCTTCCACTAGACAAGTATTTATATCCAGGCATGTGGAATTTGATTTGTATACATTCCCATATGTCCAACAAACTTCAACCAGGTTACAAACTGATGAGTTTGACCTTACCACCTTTCATGAATTTTTTAATGAACCAAAAGAGGTTGTTATACCACAAGCGGCGTCACCTATCATTGCCCCACCTCCCACTGATGAACCCGTTACCTCCATATGGTCAGCCTCTTTTAACTCCCATAATCACAACCTCACTCCCAATACCGAAACACTTTGTCCTCATTCACCTACTAGACCTGCTACCCCCCGCTCCTTTATCACCCAATATCAAGACACCCTCTCCAGTTACTATTAGTGATCCCATTGGTTTGCACCTTACTGTTAATCTCCCTATTACACACAACCCCAAACCCAGGCTCAATCATCCATTTTGAATCAACATCCCATGTTAATTCGTGCTAAGAATTTATCCTTACAACCTACCTCCCTTCTTCTAGTAGCTTTACTCCAACAGAACCCCCATTATTCCTCATATGCGAAAACATCTTCATTGGATTCACGGCATGAAATCTTGTCTTGTATAAGCCTCCCATACACATTATTGGTCAAAATGGGCATTTAAAACCAAGCTCCACTTAGATGTCACTCTTGAGAACTATAAAGTACATTTGTTTGTGAAAGTTTTTAATCAAATTAAAGGCCTAAACTTCATAGAAACTTTTTGTCCGGTTATCAAACCCACCACTATTCGTATCGTACTGGCTTTAGCAGTTACCCACCACTAGCCTATCCATCAATTGGACATAAAAAATGCCTTCCTCCATGGTCATTTTCAATAAGAGGTATATATGCAACAACCACCCCCTTTACTCATCCTCACTTTCCTCATCATATTTGTAAACTTCAAAAATTTATTTATGGTTTAAAACAAGCACTATGGGCCTGGTTTGAATAGTTTAGTTATTTTCTTCTTACTATCGGCTTCACCCATGGAAAGGTCGATACCTCACTCTTCATCCTCAACCATCCTCCGGGCGCATTGATTATCTTGATCTATGTTGATGACATTATCCACATTGGTAGTGCCATTACTCTCTTACCAAAATTCATTCACAAGTTGGACACTGAATTTTCCATTCACAAGCTCAATGGAGAGATGGCAAGGCTTGTCATAGACAAAGTTGAATGGAGACATTCCGAGGGGATTATAGTAAGCAGTTTTATAAGCCCATAGCACATCATTCAATCTAATAGACCAATACTTTTGGTTAGGATCAACGATCTTCTTAAGAATTAACTTTATCTCACGATTTGCTAAATCGGCTTACCTATTTATTTGTGGGTGATAAGTCATCTTCTCGTGAATTTTTCAAAAGTACGTGCCGTTATCATTAAGAATCGCCTTCGGAGCTCCGAAGGGAGAAAGTATGTGTTCTTGTATGAATTTGATCACCAACTTGTTGTCATTGCCTTAGTAACTATAGCCTCAACCCATTTTGAGACATAATCTACCGCGACAAGGATGTATAAGAAACCAAAGGAGGGAGGAAAGGGTTCCATGAAGTCGATGCCCCAACAGTAGAATATCTCAATAACAATAACATGGGTCAATGGCATTATGTCTCATCGTGTGATGGCTTCTATTTTTTAGCATCTATTGTGAGATTTGCAATGAGTATTTATATCCTGGAAGATTGTGGATCAATAGAGATTGTTTTGAAGAATCTTAGTGGCCATCTTATTCGTGAAAAAATGGGCCCCACATGATTTCGTATGACAAAAATGGATGACACAAGGTATCTTGTCATCCTACACACATCTTCGGATGATTTGGTCCGCGCAATATTTGAACAAATCGGGATCGTCATAAAAGAACATGCGCGACCAAGTGAGGAACTTCCTCTTCTCTTGCTGTGTCCAACTAGGGGAACGAACCCCATGACAAGATAATTCACTATATCTACAAACCAGGGGAGATAAGAAGTGGTAAATAATTTCTCATCCAGGAAAGATTCGTCTATGGGTATAGGATCACTAGGTACGTCGGATAAAAGCCTCGATAAATGATCGAATACGACATAATCTACTCCCTTTTATCTTTAATGGAAATATCAAATTCTTGGAGGAGTAGGATCCACCTAATGAGGCGCGACTTCACATCTTTTTTTGTAAAGGAGATATTGAAAGCCATGTGATCGGTGAAGCAAGTAATGGGTGAACTGATGAGGTAGAAGTGAAATTTATCTAGGGCGAAGACTATCGCTAGAAACTCTTTCTCCATGGTGGAGTAGTTAAGTTGGGGTTCAGTTAAGGTTCGGCCAGCATCATAAATAATATGGGCCTTTTTATCTTTTCATTGCCCCAAAATGACCCCAATCGCATAATCACTCGCATCACACATGAGCTCAAACGGAAGGGACCAATATGAAGCTTTCATAATGGGAGCAAAAATAAGAATGATTTTTAATTTTTCCAAAGATCCTTAGCATGCTTCGTTCCATCAAGGGGGTCCTTCACTAGTAGGTTGCTTAAGGGCCAAACAATGACACTAAATTCCTTAATAAACCTATGGTAAAACCCCACGTGTTCCAATAAAAAGCGAACATCCTTTAGTGACTTATGTGGGGGAAGATCGACAATGACGTCAATTTTTTCCCTATCTAACTCGATACTCTTTGATGAAACTATGTGGCCAAGAACTACGCCTTAGGTAACCATGAAATGACACTTCTCCCAATTTAGTACCAAGTTCTTCTCCATATATCGGTCTAACACCTTCTCAAGATTAGCGAGGCAATGGTCAAAGGAGGAACCAAAAATGCTAAAATCGTCCATAAAACCTCAAGGCCCCTCTTGATCATATCGCCAAAAAGATTAAGCATGCACCATTGAAAGGTCGCAGGTGAATTACATAATCCAAATGGTATACATTTTCACAAAAACATCCCAAAAGGACATGTGAACATCGTCTTTTCTTGATCTAACACGTCTACTTTGATTTGGTTATAAACGGAATAACCATCTAAAAGTAATAAAGTGGGGGCCAACAACCCTTTTTAGCATTTGGACAATAAACGGTAAGGAGAAGTGATATTTCCTAATGCCGGCATAGAGCTTTCGATAGTCAATGCAAACACGCCACCCGATAGTGGTATGTTTTGGGATAAGTTCACCCTTAGCCTTTTCGACCATAGTTATTCCCCACTTCTTCAGGACGACTTATATAGGACTCACCCACTTGCTATCTGATATGGGATAGATGATGCCCCCATTAAATAATTTTATAATTTTAGCTCTTACGATATCTTTCATCATGGGGTTCAAACGCCTCTGCATCTCTCTCGGGGGTCTCACGTCCTCCTCGAGGTAGATTTTATGGGTACAAATTAGGGGACTTATACCCTTCAAATCCACGATGCTCCAACCAAAAGAACTTTGGTGCTTCCTCAAAATGGTTATAAGCTTCTCCTCTTTCTCTTTACTTAGGCTCGAGGAAACAACAATAGGAAATGTTACATCCTCTCCCAAGTAAGCATATTCGATGTTCGAAGGAAGCTTTTTCAATTCGAGGGTAGGAAATTTCTCATCGGAGGGATCCGTGCGCGACTACCTCAGTGGTAGTTCCTCTAATCAAGAGACCCAACTAATATCTTTCATATCCTTATCTTTTTTTTTCTTTTTTTTAAGCAAAAAGTTTTATTAGGATAGGGATGAAGAAACGCCCTTCATCGGTGGCATACACAAACAAAAATGAAAACTTTTAAAACAAAATAACACGAAACGTGCATAAAAGAAAATGAAACCTTGAAAATAAATTTAATACCTACAATATCTTGAGCGTGTTTTCCTGCAGACGACATGCCATTTGTCATGATTTAAAGTAGGTTTTACGCCGTTCGAGATAATATTTGGGATTTCCACATTTAAATCAATTCCACGATCATCGTAAATTTGAACACTACTAGGTTGGGTTTTCTCTCTACTTGAGATAATGTTCTCTAAATGACGCATATCTTCTTCACTTTCATTGTCTTCATCAGAAGATAAAGATTCAATAAGATCATTGCGCAAAACTAATTTATCCCCTTTTAACACGATGGAATCATGTTGGATTAAATTGGTTATCGTCAACAAAGATGTGCTATCCTTTGAGCCATTTCTATCATGTTGAAAAGGGACTATTTCATTCGAATTCTTTGGGGTAAGGTCCATATTAATTTTATCATTTGAGGGGTTGGTTTCCACCAATACTGATTTATAGGTCTTAGGGAGACCTTTTTCTAAACCCACCAAATTATGGTTGCTTTTGGTCAATATTCCAGACTTAGTTAGAGCCTTTGCTTTCGGCCAAGACCACACAGGGAATTTTGACCTCTTCATTGTTTGTTGCCAATAACTCAGAAACAACCTACTTATTTTCTTCAACCTGTTGACCGATACGCTGGATTACAGGACCACCCCCAAGACAAAAACGGATTTTGCCTGATTTTTTGGGATTGTATTTTTTATTTTTTGAATTGGATCACCGGCCACCTGAACTGATATTCCATCACCTGAAGTTATACCATTCTTTGCCAAAAACGTACACGATTTGAAGGCCCTTCCATCGTACTAGGAGCTAATGGGTAAGTGTCCCTACCTACCACAACTGAGTGACCAATATGAGGTACCTTCAGTCCGGATGGGGCTGTGTTACATGCTGCGCCAGAAATAACAGTAACGGCACTACTACCTTCTGTTCTTGGAGGCGCTGTCATAGAAGTAGGGCTGCTTTGATACATTTCCTGAGCAAGTATAGGATTCTTTTCCAAAGAATTTTGCGAAGTACACATAAAAACATTTTTATTTAAGTTGTTTTTAACCACATGAGAAAATGGAGTGGAGACCCATTTGTGAAGGTTTTTGCACTCCAGACTAACAACTCTCCTATCTCCTTCACCTCTCTTTCGAATTCGGTGTACGCACTATCGCTCTCACTCATCGTAATAAGACACACCTTTAACGGATCCCTCGTGTTACAACTCTCAAAGTGTTTGTGTACTACCTCCTCGATAAGATCCATCTCGCACAACTCGTCCTCATCACCCATTTTCCTGGTGATGTTGAAGATATTAGTCTCGAGGGTCATATTACCGAACGTGAGTTGCATTTGCCCATTTTGCACGTTAATCAACGCATTAGTCGTAGATAAGAATGGGCGGCTAGGGATCATGGGAGCATGATGGCTTGAGGGAGAGGAGGTATTCGTGTACCAAATGATAAAATCTGTCGAGAAGTACAAAGTGTCGACTTGGATGATCACGTCCTCAACAATCCCCCGAGGTATCTTCACAAAAAAATTTGCGAGTTGGAGAGTAATTTTTGTGGGCTTAAGCTCGCCTAAATAAAGTTGTCTATAAATAGAGTAAGGGAGAGTATTAACACTCGTCCCTAAATCTAATAGTTCTCTCTCAATTTTCCTCTCTCTAATAGTATTTTGGCGGGAAGTCGCTCAAAAGTACTGAACTTACGTTTTGTGTAAGGAATACCTTCTTCTTTACCTTTAGTCTACGTTTCACCGTCAATAAGTCCTTAAGGAACTTTGTATAGGCGAGAATTTACTTTATTGCTTTGAGAAAAGGTAAATTAAGCTTTACTTTCTTAAGCGCTTCTAAGATATTTCCACGGGTGGCCCTTTTAGGGGGAGAGATCGACCGTTGAGGTTAAGAAGCGGCATTAGGGGGTTTCTCTTGTAATGACCCCACTTTTATATGCTCATATGTATATAGTTTGTTTTTACACTCATGTGTTACTTATTATCTTATAGATGTTGTATTATTAGCTATGTGGTATTATTGGCTATCAATATAACAAACCCCATTTTTAATTACGAAGAATCAACTGTAAATTGGATCAAATCGAAGTTTTATGACATATCTTAAGGTAAATAATAAGTTTTGGGGTAGAAAATATAATTTTATGAAAATTTAAGGACTAAAATAAAAATATAAAATCGGCCATTTTGTAAATAAAATATTTTCAAGGACCTCTAAGAAATATTCAAAATAAATAGTGTGAAATTACCAAAATACCCTTCATGTGTGAAATGACCCTTATACCCCTATCACCTTTCCACCACGTGCTAGTCACCTCCACCTTACACATGTCGTCTTTAGAGAGAAAGCTAAAACACTTGTCATCATTTGGTGATATTAACACGGCAAGACCACTCCGGCATGCGACACCTCGACGTTGAATCACCACTCCAAAAAGCTTAGTCATTTGACACGTGTCAACACCGTAATACATTTGGAAACCTATAAATAGGGCCTTAGGGTTCATTTGAAACTCACACCAATTCCTTGAGAATTATAGTAAGAAAGAGTGATAGAAAGCTTGGGAAATATCTTAAGAAGGAGTTGTATAATTTCGAAGAAAGAATTCATTTCGTAGGTATGATTTTATTTAAATGTTATAATGTATTTTTATAGTTTTAATTTTGTGTTTTATAGCTTTACTTAGTAGTTATGCTGGTAAAATACACTAAGGACTTTACTAATCAAAACTTAAAGTTTAGAAGAAATCCAAGTTGATTTTATTTTCATCTAAACTTGTTTGAAATTGTATATATGCTTTTAAAAATAATTTTTTAAAAGTAATTGCTCGTTATTATGGAATCCCATTTAAGTAATTCCAAACTCAGGCCCGGTGAAATTCTGTCTAGACGAGATGGTATTTAAGTGGTGCCCCTGTGACCCTCCATCTCTACTGGGAATAAATTCGAAAATGTTCTATCTAGAGGAGATGGTATTTAAGCGGTGCCCCTGTGACCCTCCATCTCTACTGGGAACCGACTGATTAGGAAGAACTATGAATTGAATCCTTTAATTACGATCAATGAGTTTTAAAAGTTAAGAAAATATGTATTAGAAATCCTTTGAAACAAGTTATTATTAAAATACAATATGTAATCTGGATCTTGTTTAGAACGTATACTTAAACCTTTATTGTATTTGTTAGATTAACGTACGATCGAAGACTCATTATCTATAATTTCGACCTCTATTTTAGGTGAGTACTCTATGCAATTTCTTGTGCATTTTGATTATATTATATTATGCAAACTATGTATATTTTATGAAATGCTTTTATTCTCAAAATGCATCTGATACCGATGATTCCATCGTTTGTTATATATTTATATCTCTCCATATAAACATCTGATTTGAATTATGAAATTATTGATTCGGCCTATGGAAACTCTCTTACTATATTGGCCTTGACTACCGGGTGGAAATATTTGGGTGGTACCTTCCCAGCTGGTTTATCGCTGGTGTGCCCTAAACAAGGCATTGTTCCAGAAATCATGATTATCTGTTTGTGATGTTACCGGTGAAAACATTTGGTAACACTATCTGTCTGGGTATTAGAGCGTACATGGCCACTAAATCTGAATAATTGACATATGCTCAATTGTTTTACCTGCTCTGTTCTGAACTGTTTATTCTGAATATATATATTGTCATTTACATTATATATATTACTTGAAATTCCTATCTCTATGTATAAACCTTCTGTTCTAAACTGAATAGGTATCTATTTTCTAAAAACCTTGGAATATTTGGATATTGAATCTCATTCGACTTTTAGCTGATGTTTTATAATTAACCATTTTTCAGGAAATCATTAGGCAAGCGGATGGAACAGAAGGGGACTATGTTGAAGATTTAGCTTCTATAGATCTTTTGTTACATTAAGTAGAATTTTATTTTATTAGATAAAGGATGTTTGGCTCTTTAATTAAAAGGCTTTAAAATTTCTGTCAAGTTGTAACTCTTGGATATTTTAATATAAATGAAGTTTCCTTTAGAAAGCTCTGATGATGTAATTCCTTCACCTTCATTATTTTACGATTCATAACCATGTGATTATACTTCCGCTACATATATTTTAAAAGAAAAATTTTAATGCCAGAATATTGGATGCCTTGGTGGCATGTCAAGACACTCGTTCCCTACGATTTTTGGGTCGGGGTCGTGACAGAGGTGGTATCAGAGCATAGGTTATGAACCCGTAGACTATTGAACATAGGTTTCGAACGTTATAGATTTTATGTTTCCATCCTTAGGAGATAGTATTATGTGATAACCCTCCCTATGTGTTATATTATTTATAATTGGTCTTTTAGTTTTCAATAATGATATAGTATAGTAGATCTTACGTTTGGCCATGACTGTAGAAAATGACCAAGAGAAGATCATCAATGGGAACTAGTGATTCGAGTATAGAAGGACTGGAAGGTGCATACAAGGCAATTGAAAGTCTAACAAAGAATGTGGAGCAGCAGGTGAACAATGAAGTACCAAAGAATCTTGAACTAAGTAGATGTACTATTGAATAGTTCAAGAAGTTAAATCCTCCATCTTTTAAAGGTACTCCTAATCCCACCGAAGCAGAAAGTTGGGTGATGCAGATGGAAAAGATACTCGATGTTCTTAAGTGTACCGATGAACAAAGGGTGTCATTTACAACATTTATGTTAGAAGGGGAGGCTGAACATTGGTGGAGAATGACTAAGAGAATACACGAGGAAAGGCATACTTACATAGGTTGGAATGATTTCTTAGTAATCTTTTATGAGAAATATTTTCCTGAAACGGTGAAAGACGAAATAGCAGCTGACTTCATGAGTCTAGTGCAAGGGAATATGACAGTTAGTCAATACGAGGCAAAGTTTACTGAGTTATCACGTTTTGCACGTCATGTTGTAGTAACTGATGTTTTAAGAGCAAAGAAGTTTGAACGTGGGTTAAGGTTGAATATTCGTAGTCGAATTTCCATCTTAAAGTTGACATCATATATTGACGTCGTGACTAGGGATACAATAGCTGAGAGGGATGGTGAGAAGTATAATTGAATTAGAGATGGTAAGAGGAAGTTTGGGGAACAAAAAGGAAAGAACCCTAATAATGGAATTTTTTTTAGGAACACATCCAACATTGGGGGATCTAGTGATAACAGACAGTATAATAACCAGACATGTCAGCAGTGTGGAAAGATGCATGGAGGACGACCTTGTTATAAAGATTCAGGAGCTTATTTTAGATGTAGACAGAAAGGACATCAGATAAAAGACTGCCCAAACCCAGCAAGGGTTTCGATAAAGCCTTCAAGTGCAAAGATGGATCAAGAGAGACAGGGTAGAGGTTTCGCACTTTCTGATACCGAAGCTTCTAATATGGTAGTGTCAGGTACACTTTCTATATGTGCACAACCTTTTAAAGCTTTGATAGATCCTGGTTCTACCCATTCGTTCATATCTATACATGTATTAAATTGTTTTCATAAATTGCCTGAACCCTTGAATCATAACATACATGTTTCTACTCCTCAGGGTGAGTTATTGATGGGTAAATTAGTATACAAGGCTTGCCCCATAGATATTGATAGTCATAAACTATTTGTTGATTTGATAGTTTTGGACAATTAATATTTTGAAGTCATTTTGGGGATGGATTGGTTAGCATCACATCATGCTAAGGTAGAGTGTTTTGAGAAGAGTGTTACTTTCCAAATTCCTCACCAACCAAAATTTAGTTTTTAAGGAACTGGCATCATATCTCCGATGTGTATTATTTCTGCAATGCAAGCCTATAGTTTTCTTAAGAAGGGATGTCAAGGATTTCTTGCAACTGTTACCAGTTTGCAGACGATAGGGCCTAGCTTAGAAGATATTCCTATCAATAAGAAATTTATGGATGTTTTTCCAGATACTTTACCAGACCTACCTCCTAATAGAGAAATAGAATTTACGATTGACCTTATTCCTGGAACTATACCAATCTCAAAACCACCATATCGTATGACACCTTTAGAATTAAGAGAGTTAAAAGTGCAATTAGAAGACCTTTTAAGCAAGGGTTTTATCAGACCAAGTATATCGCCTTGGGGTGCTCCAGTGTTATTTGTGAAAAAGAAGGATGGGACAATGAGACTATGTATAGATTATCGTGAACTGAATAAGGTAACCGTTAAGAATAAATACCCCTTACCTCGTATAGATGACTTGTTTGATCAATTAGAAGGTGCACAAGTATTCTCTAAAATTTACCTTAGGTGAGGCTATCATCAATTGAAGATTAAGGACGATGATATTTCAAAATCATCTTTTCGTACTAGATATGGTCACTATGAATTTCTTGTAATGCCATTTGGACTAACTAATGCACCAGCTGCTTTTATGGATATGATGAATAGAGTCTTTAGGAAATATTTAGATCAATGTGTTGTTGTTTTTATCGATGACATTCTCATTTATTCTAAGAGTATTGAAGAGCACGAGAAGCATTTAGAGATAATATTACAAATCCTTAGGAAAGAGAAATTATATGCAAAATTAAAGAATTGTGAGTTTTGGATGCCTAGTGTTTCTTTTCTAGGACATGTAATATCCAAAGAAGGAGTGTCAGTTGACCCCCAAAAGATTGAGGCTATACTAGATTGGCCAAGACCAACTAATGTGAGTGAGATTCGTAGTTTCCTTGGATTAGCAGGTTATTATCGAAGATTTGTTGAAGGATTTTCTAGCATTGCTAAACCTTTCTCTAGGTTAACACAAAAGAAGGTAAAATATAAATGGTCTGAGGAAGACGAGAAAAGTTTTCAAGAACTTAAGAATCGATTAGTGACTGCCCTAATTTTGACTATTCCTTCAGGCCCAAAAGGATTGGTGATTATAGTGATGCTTCTAAAAATGGTTTAGGATGTGTGTTAATGCAAAATGGAAAAGTAGTTGCTTATGCCTCAAGACAGTTAAAACCATATGAGCAAAATTATCTAACCCATGACCTAGAATTAACAGCTGTAATTTTTGCTCTTAAGATTTGGAGACACTATTTATATGGTGAGACTTGTGAGATTTATACTGATCATAAGAGTTTGAAATATATATTTACTCCGAAAGAATTGAACATGAGACAAAGGAGGTGGTTAGAATTGATGAAGGATTATGATTTGAATATTCATTATCACACAGGGAAAGCTAATGTAGTAGCTGATGCTTTAAGTAGGAAGTCTACACGAAATTTAGCATGTCTTATTACAAACCAGGAGGCTCTATTGAAGGATTTAAGAATTATGGAAATAGATATTCGTATTTATAATAAAGGTGGAATAATTGCAAACTTACAAGTACAACCCATATTGATGGAAAGGAATAAAATTGCGCAAGTAAATGATCCACAACTGAAGAAGATTAGAGAAGAGGTTATTAAAGGGAAGAGAATGGAATTTGCGATACGGGATGATATATTGAGGTTTGGAAATAGAGTGTGTGTTCCACGTGATGCCCAACTGAAGAGGCAAATTTTAGAGAAAAGTCATTACTCGAGATTCGCGTTTCATCCCGGAAGTACCAAGATGTATAGAGATCTTCGAGAAGTATTTTGGTGGAAAAGGGAGATAGCGGAATTTGTATCTCAGTGTTTGGTTTGTCAACAAGTAAAAGCTGAGCATCAGAAACCATTAGGATTGCTACAACCACTGCCTATCTCTGAGTGGAAATGGGAACATATCACTATGGATTTTATGACATGTTTACCAAGGAGTTCAAGTGGTAATGATTCTATTTGGGTAATTATTGATAGGCTAACTAAATCCTCTCATTTTCTTGCCATTAAGATTACCCATTCTTTAGAAAAGTGAGCTAAGTTGTATGTGAAGGAAATTATTAGGCTTCATGGAACCCCAATTTCAATTGTTTCTGACTGTGACCGTAGATTTGTGTCTCGCTTATGAAAAAGCCTACAAGAAGCCATGGGAACAAAATTAAATTTCAGCATCCTCAAACGGATGGACAATCAGAGAGAACTATTCAAACCTTAGAGGATATGCTTAGGGCATGTGCACTTGATTTAAAAGGGAATTGGGATGATCATTTACCATTAGTGGAATTCGCGTATAATAAATATTATCAAGCAAGTATTCAAATGGCTCCGTATAAGGCACTCTATGGTAGAAGGTGTCGTTCCCCTACATGTTGGGTAGAAGTTGGGGAAAGAAAATTATTAGGACCAGAATTAATTCAGATCACAATAGAGAAGGTGAAATTAATACAAGACCGACTTCGAACCGCCCAAAGCCGTCAAAAGAGTTATGTTGACAATCGACATCGATAACTAGAATTCCAAAGAGGAGATTATGTGTTCTTGCGAGTATTGCCTGCAAAGGGAGTAATACGATTTGGGAAAAAGGGGAAGTTGAGCCCAAGATACATAGGACCTTTTGAAATCCTTGAAAGGATAGGAGCTGTTGCGTATAAAATAGCCTTACCACCTGAACTCTCTAGTATACATAATGTGGTTCATGTATCAATGCTAAAGAATTCCAGATCCAACACATATCCTAAGTCACAAACCTCTTCAAGTTAGAGAAGATTTGTCATACATTGAGCATCCGGTAGAAATTTTGGACCGTAAAGATCAAATATTACGAACCAAGATAATTCCACTGGTCAAAGTATTATGGCGTAATCATTTAGTTGAAGAAGCAACATGGGAGCGGGAAGTTGAAATAAATGAAAGATATCCGTACTTGTTTGTAAATTAGTATGATTCAAGTTTGGGGACCAAACTTTTATAAGGAGGGAATGATGTAATGACCCCACTTTTATATGCTCATATGTATATAGTTTGTTTTTACACTCATGTGTTACTTATTATCTTATAGATGTTGTATTATTAGCTATGTGGTATTATTGGCTATCAATATAACAAACCCCATTTTTAATTACGAAGAATCAACTGTAAATTTGATCAAATCAAAGTTTTATGACATATCTTAAGGTAAATAATAAGTTTTGGGGTAGAAAATATAATTTTATGAAAATTTAAGGACTAAAATAAAAATATAAAATCGGCCATTTTGTAAATAAAATATTTTCAAGGACCTCTAAGAAATATTCAAAATATATAGTGTGAAATTACCAAAATACCCTTCATGTGTGAAATGACCCTTATACCCCTATCACCTTTCCACCACGTGCTGGTCACCTCCACCTTACACATGTCGTCTTTAGAGAGAAAGCTAAAACACTTGTCATCATCTGGTGATATTAACACTGCAAGACCACTCCGGCATGCGACACGTCGGCTTTGAATCACCACTCCGAAAAGCTTAGTCATTTGACACGTGTCAACACCGTAATACATTTGGAAGCCTATAAATAGGGCCTTAGGGTTCATTTGAAACTCACACCAATTCCTTGAGAATTATAGTAAGAAAGAGTGATAGAAAGCTTGGGAAATATCTTAAGAAGGAGTTCTATAATTTCGAAGAAAGAATTCATTTCGTAGGTATGATTTTATTTAAATGTTATAATGTATTTTTTATAGTTTTAATTTTGTGTTTTATAGCTTTACTTAGTAGTTATGCTGGTAAAATACACTAAGGACTTCACTAATCAAAACTTAAAGTTTAGAAGAAATCCAAGTTGATTTTATTTTCATCTAAACTTGTTTGCAATTGTATATATGCTTTTAAAAATGATTTTTTAAAAGTAATTGCTCGTTATTATGGAATCCCATTTAAGTAATTCCAAACTCAGGTCCGGTGAAATTCTGTCTAGACGAGATGGTATTTAAGTGGTGCCCCTGTGACCCTCTATCTCTACTGGGAATGAATCCGAAAATGTTCTGTCTAGAGGAGATGGTATTTAAGCGGTGCCCCTGTGACCCTCCATCTCTACTGGGAACCGACTGATTAGGAAGAACTATGAATTGAATCCTTTAATTACGATCAATGAGTTTTTAAAAGTTAAGAAAATAGGTATTAGAAATCCTTTGAAATAAGTTATTATTAAAATACAATATGTAGACTGGATCTTGTTTAGAACGTATACTTAAACCTTTATTGTATTTGTTAGATTAACGTGCGATCGAAGACTCATTATCTATAATTTTGACCTCTATTTTAGGTGAGTACTCTATGCAACTTCTTGCGCATTTTGATTATATTATATTATGCAAACTATGTATATTTTTTGAAATGCTTTTATTCTCAAAATGCATATGATACCGATGATTCCGTCGTTTGTTATATGTTTATATCTCTCCATATAAACATCTGATTTGAATTCTGAAATTATTGATTCGGCCTATGGAAACTCTCTTACTATATTGGCCTTGACTACCGAGTGGAAATATTTGGGTGGTACCTTCCCAGCTGGTTTATCGCTGGTGTGCCCTAAATCAGGCGTTGTTCCAGAAATCATGATTATCTGTCTGTGATGTTACCGGTTGAAAACATTTGGTGACACTATCTGTCTGGGTATTAGAGCGTACATGGCCACTAAATCTGAATAATTGACATATGCGCAATTGTTTTATCTGCTCTGTTCTGAACTGTTTATTCTGAATATATATATTGTCATTTACTTTATATATATTACTTGAAATTCCTATCTCTATGTATAAACCTTCTGTTCTAAACTGAATAGGTATCTATTTTCTGAAAACCTTGGAATATTTGGATATTGAATCTCATTCGGCTTTTAGCTGATGTTTTATAATTAACCATTTTTCAGGAAATAATTAGGCAAGCGGATGGAACATAAGGGGACTATGTTGAAGATTTATCTTCTATAGCTCTTTTGTTACATTAAGTAGAATTTTGTTTTATTAGATAAAGGATGTTTGGCTCCTAAATTAAAAGGCTTTTAAATTTCTGTGAAGTTGTAACTCTTGGATATTTTAATATAAATGAAGTTTCCTTTAGAAAGCTCTGATGATGCAATTCCTTCACCTTCAGAATTTTACGATTCGTAACCATGTGATTATACTTTTGCTACATATATTTTAAAAGAAAAATTTTAATGCCAGAATATTGGATGCCTTGGTGGCATGTCAAGACATTCGTTCCCTACGATTTTTGGGTCGGGGTCGTGACATCTCTACCACCTCGGGCGTAATTGTGTCATCTTTACCACTCTCGTCTAGGGGGCATCTTCGACTTCTTTCGTGCCGGGCGAAACCTACTTGTAACTTTGCTCGTCGTGTGGGGGAGGTGACAAGTCGACAACCCTCCCATTACGTAGAGTGGTAACCGCTTGACATTGCTCTTTGGTCTCGTCGGTACTAGAGATGACATAATTTTGACCTTGGGAAGGTCTTTGGCCTTGGGAGGGAAACTTTCCCTTCTCTTAGACACTTAAGGAGGATTGCAAATTATAAAACAACGCCTTTAAGTTGACAAAATTTTGGGCACTTTGAGCGTTTATCGCTGCCAGAGTTTGCATGAATTGGTTTAAATGTCCTCAAGGCTTTTTCGTTATGGGATTATATACGGCACAAAAGGGGGCTCTTGCATAGGTGGAGCTTGTGAGTAAGGTGAGAATGGTGGAGGTTGTTGGGTAACATGCGAATTCAGGTTCATCGCAAAGTTTGGTTGCCCGTAACTAAAACTTGGATGGTTTCGCCACGAGGGGTTGTATGAATTCCCGTAAGGGGCATTAAAACTACCCTTATATGCTCCCACCGCCTTAACTTGTTCTTGGAGCATCACTTTGTAGGCGGGTATCGTCGGACATTCCTTAGTTAAATGTCTAGCCTCACAAATAGCGCACACCACCACACTATGCTCGAGTGGAGACGGATACGTCTCTCCCCTAGCTTCTATCGCGTCTTTTAAGCTCTTGGATAGTTGATTAATTTGAAGTTTTAGTTCGGCTTCCTTGTCTAATTGATAAAGACCGGACGCAAAAGGAACCATGCTCATGTGTCTAGCTTAGGGTTGGGTCTTTCGATTCGATGTGTCCAACGCTTGAGCAGTCTCAATGACATACTTAAAGTGGGCCTTCGCATCGTCGCGTCTAACCTTAAGAACTCCTCCGGGGACATAGTTTCAACGAGTTGTTTGGAACTTAATCTTAACCCATAATGGAAGTATGACATGAGTCCCCACTTCTCATAACCGTGGTGTGGGCACATATTAATTAATTGTTTAAACCTCTCTTAATATTTATCGAAAGGCGCGTTCTCATTTTGCTTAAAGGTCTGAATTTGAGCCCTAACAGAATTGATCCTATGTGCGGGAAAGAACTTTTGGAGAAACTTAATTACATATCCATCCAAGTGGATATCGAGTTCGGTGCTAGTGACCAAAGCCACGTCTTAACCCTATCCTTCAGAAAGAAGGGGAAAATTTTGAGACGCACTACATCTTGGGTGCACATTTAGTCATTGAAAGTCTTACACGCCACCTCGAAATCTTTAATGTGGAGATAAGGCTTTTATGACTCCATACCATGGAATGTAGGGAGAATCTAAATCATTCCATTCCTAAAATGAAACTGCCCCTCATTATATGGGAATATAATGCAACCCGAAACGCGGTTCGCCCAGAGTATAAGAGGTCTCTTTTGCGGCAATACGACATTACTCCTTCACCCGTCCTGAAACTTGTGTGGTCAGACATTACGCTTTTATTTACTGACTCAATATCCCCGTCGGATGCCCTGGGCGTGTGAATCGTGATGGAGTTATCCGGTGTAGGTGAAATTTGGAGCGTTAAGAGTGTGTGGGCTGTCGAGATTGAATTCTACTATAAGACTTTCGTATACCATATGAGGATCAGGATTGGGATTGAATGGAGTGTTGTGAATTTAAAGCACGAGAGAATATTTTTTTGAATGTTTTTGGATTTTTCTGATTTTTATTTTTTATTTTTAAAGATTGGAGTCAAATTATTAGATTAATTCTACCCCACATAGTGTCTACTTAATCCCTGACAACGGCACCAAAAACTTGACGCGACTCAAAAAGTGTCTTTAGTGCTTGTGAATTACGGCTCAAGTGTAAACCAGTCGTGTAAGTAATACGACTAAACCTAACGAATAACTCAAAAAGGAAAAAGAAAAAGGTGATTATTGTGGGATAATTATTCCACTTTTAACAAATGCAAAATAATTCCTAACTAAATTAATTACGCATGCAAGAACTAGAGAATAACTATGTAACTTACGCGTGAAAGACAAGATTGGGATACAATCCCCCGACCTTAAGTAATTTCACCGGATACAAAACTTATCAAGAACTAAGTGTTTAATTGAAAAGAAACCTTTAACTTCTTTCGATAATTACATATATGAGGGAATTAACCCACACGATATATAATCAAGATTAAAATTAAAGCGCGTGACAAGATTGTCAATAGGCGCATCGCATTCTTAAACATTCTGGTTACCTAGGGCAAACGGAGTTATAATATTCTACGACGATTATATTAACAAAATATCATGTTTTCAATTATTCATTCAATTCAAGAATATGTCTTATATCCATGCAAAACACATTAGGTTGGGTTTATGCATATGACGACATGGGAAAATTGTGGTGCAAGTGTATAAAGATATACGTCGATCGTTATGCTCGGCTCCCACCGCTATGCAAAAACCGAAACTATTGGCTACACTCTTTTAAAGGAGTACATCGGTCAATCCTAGTATCAAAATCCAGAGAGACTAGTTGTTAGAATTATATTGATTTAATACTTTGGGAATAAAAGTGTAAAAGATAACGGATAGGAAAAAGAAAAGATAATCTAGGCATGTGTATTTAAAGTACGATTAACAAAAGTAATAAAAACTATAGATTGAGACTAATATCCCTTACCTAGGATTAATTAGTATAAATAGTTACATGGAACTACAAGTTTATCAAGATTGAATCTCATTTCAATAGTTAATTAAATATAGAGTTGTCACCCCCTAAATCGTCATAAAAGCCTACTATGATCTTGGCGTCAACAAATACTCCAGAAATTACACACACAAGGTTGTAAATACGGATCATACATGATATACCCCATTAAATATTCTAGGCATAAAATCAAGAACAACCCAATCGAAATAAACTCATAAACTCCATCACCAAAGCAAAGCAACCAAATCAACCTAAGGTGAGTTCAATCAATCTCAACCTAAACTAAATTAGCTACACAACATAATGAAAGACATAAATTAAATGCAAGAAAGTTAATGAAGGAAAGTAAAAGAAAGAAAGAAATCTAGGATACAAATCTTAAGAACAATAAAGGAACTTACATTAATGGAGAAGAAAGAGGAATAGTAAACTAACAAACCCAAAATGGGAACGAAAACATAGGAAAAAGAAGCTCTCAAAACCTAACCTAAAAACTAACTAAAATGATATATCTCTAACAAATAAAACAAACCCACCTCATATACTAAGTGGGAAAGAAAATAAAAGAAAAGGAAAGAAAAAAGAACGACGTGGCAAATATCTGGCAGGACCGATCGACCGGGGGTCAAGACCCAATCGATCAGGTGCTTAGTTAGAGTCCCATGTTTCCTTATTAGGCCAAATTCTGAATCACCAGCCGACCGAAGGATGAGGGTCGATCGATCGATCCCCTGTTTCATGGTCTTCTTTCTCCTTTACATGGGATGAAAAGTTCTTTTCGAAAATGGCCATAACTTCTTCGTCCAAACTCGGAACGACGTGTTGTTCCTAGCCACGAGAAGCCAACACAATGAACTATGCTTCCATAGAATTCCACTAAGCATGAGATGAAGTGTGAAATGTCTAAAATGCCCTTGAATTTCAGTCCGATGATGGAAGTTCTCCGAAATGCAACCAATCCTCACTTTAAGTGTTCAAATACCTACAAAAGCTCAATTAAGCCTTGCAAAGCATATATAAATCCAAAACCGAGATTGTCTGATTAACGAACATAAATATAGGCATAAGGAACACAAAAAGTTCTAGAATGCATAAAGATAAGGGGCGGGGATATGCAATATTTGTGACGTATCACACCCCCAACTTAGACATTGATAGTCCCTAGTGATGAAACAAACAAAATCAGACCACAGAAGGCAGTGCAAAACGTATATAAGCATAAAAATATATAAATTCCACTTTCGTAGTGAACATGATGTAACACCCCGTAATTTTATTGATTTTTATATTGGGAATTAATTGAGTGTAATTAAATTATATTTGGAAATTAATCTGGTAAAATAAATATTAATTAGAAAGACAAGGGTTAATATTTATTTATATTAAACATTACTTAGTGAAAGAGTAATAATAATGATAAAAAATATTACAATTGTCGTGAGTGAAAAATACGGCAATTAAGATAAATTTAATCGGGACGCGCGTGTCAGTCATGCCGGGACTTAATTTGGGAAATAAAATATAATTTCACTTTTAATATTTCATATAGTCATTTTGAGTGCGTCAGTGGGTCTGGAAGGGTCGAGATAGTCAGAAAAGTCTATTCGGGCGTTTAGTTTGGGTCTCGAGGCACTTTTAGGCCAAACCGACTCCCTAGAGGGTATTTTGGTCATTTGCATTTTTGGTGAAATGAGACCTACGAATTTCATAGGTTTATATCATCAATTAGGATGAGAGAGTTAGGGTTAGTATCTACAAAATCACAGAAAATCCATAGGAGGGAGAAGAGAGGAGGTCCAAAGGCCAAATTACACCATTCTTGCACCACAAACACCACCATCGCGTGGATCGGGAAAAGAGGATCCAAACCATACCATTATTCTATAAGGAATCAGACCTTCAAACATAGGCAAGTGTTTAATCTTGCTAAACTATGATTTTATATATCATCCATATTAGAATAGGGTGATAATCTTGTGAAATTCATGAAATTTGGCTTTAAAATTTGAGATATAAATCATGTTCTTGAGTGGAGATGGTGTTATACTTGATCTCTTATACATATAGGCTAAAATTGATGAGAAATATCACAAAATTTGGGAGGATAACTGGATAAATGTTGAAATCCTTGAACATGAATAAAAAACTAGGGTTTTGAATGTTTAATCTTAAATTAATTGAATTTAAAGGTGTTCTTTGATGATTTAATGATTCCCATACATTAGAAATCATGTATATGTGATGGTATAGTGTTTTGTATGTTTGGTTGGGAGATTGGGAATGAATTATGGAGGTTTTGAGGTTTAAAATGTTGAATCACGTAACTGTTATTTGTGAAGAAGATGAGACCTGTATGTAACAGGTGAATACATTCGACTCCTTAGCCGAATCAATTCGGTTTCCCAGAATTGCATAGTTTTTCCCGCTTTTTTTTACATAAAACTCACGAAAAACGTTTGGGTTGATCCTTGAATAGTAAGACTCCATTAAGGGATATTCTAATTACCACTAGGCTAATTTGGGTTTGAGGTTGGTCGCACGAGGGGGGTTTAAGACTAATATATAATTGATTTATCTTAACGGGTAATTAAAGCTTATTCGGATATTGATTTCTTCTTATGGGAAATTAGGGGAATGTAGGACCAAGACCAGTAGGCCTTGAGTGGGATTGCCTACTAAATTTACTTAAGGGACACTTGGCGGCCATTTAAGATTGAGAAACACTTGGGAATTTACTATGAGAAGTATTACATTATATAGAATATTCGAGAGATACTATACTACGTATGGGGCATATGATATAGGTTATGTGTATACTACGTATGGGGCATATGATATAGGTTATGTGTATACTATACTACGTATGGGGCATATGATATATATTATAAGATGTGAGTTCTTCAAATATAGTTAGTATTAAGTGAGGCATAATCCCTCATCAAGATCGAGATTAACACCGTTAGGTACGCAATATAGGCAGTAGCCACAGGTAAATCAGAGACAAAGAAATTCAATATTTAGGCTTGCATTAAAGAACATATTAACACAGAAGACACATGGCAAGCACAATAAATGAATGGGACCAGCAGTTAGCATGGTCGGAGGGAGAAAGAACAAGCACTCCAGGTACAATAAAGGCAAGGCATGAACTTTAAGCTCAGTTAATGCCCAAGCATGAGCATATTAAATGTGTATGGGGGGTTAATGCTCTCGCAATGATTCTCGGGTGTAAGGAAATTTGGGCAGTAGTTATAGGCTCAGAATGCTCTCTCTCTGATTTGTTCATATGGTATATTTATATGGGAGCGAGGCTTCTCGAGTCAGCCTGCCTTCGGTCCGCCTAATAGGGTGCATTAAATGCACAAGATATTGCATTCAATGCATGGGATCTGATAATTTTAGCGAAAAACCATTCTATTAGCTGGAAGTATTGTGAGCATTTATGAGGGTTATGACCCGTCAGCTTGAGGCTTACTCTATGATGGCTAAAAGGTCAGGTTTGGTTAACTAGACCTGCCATCCTAAGGATAAAGCCACTTGAGTGCTACATTCTTGAGTCCCTAAATGTCAGACGTTATGATGTCAGAAAGTGGGTCAAACGGTGAATCTTGTTGGATATCTGGTCATATCAGTCAGGTTGGTTGGCATTCAAGGTACCTCGAGGGGGCAAGTATTGAGGGAGAAGGGTGCCTCGAGGAGGTTCACTTGAATAAGTAAGCAATGAGTAGGCTCGAGTGATATTTGTTCTGGATGAAGTTTTTCCCAAAGTGTGCCAAGAGGGTTGGTAATAATTCCCAACGCTGCCTTGTTCTCAATCCTCCAAACCATTTCCCTGCGAAGTTCCCAAGAGGAGGTTGCTTGATAGAGCATGAAAGCTCTCCCATGCCCTGCCAGGCATGGTCCCTCGTGGGTACCAAACAACCTCACTCGACATGTACATTCATAAGATAAAATACATAATATAACATTATATTTCTTGTTATAAACTATTGTCATCCAGGTGACTTTGTTCTACGAGATGGGTCCTTCGAGCCGTTTGTTGTGAAGAATATTTGAAGTGGATACTTCGAGCCACTTACTATGAAGAATGTTTGAGGCGAGTTTGTGTAATATCCTTCATTCTCCTTATTTGTGAACCACTGATCTGCTTAACCAAGTTAACCTCTCATTTGAGGGGATACCCCCTACATTTGCCTCTTTGTGGAGATATTTGTTTATTTGCATGAAGAAATATCTGTACAAAACTCTTCGTTCCCCTCTCGTGGGGAAAATGAAGAGATTTATTCAAATTTCCCCCAAAGCTCTTCGTTCCTCAAGGCATACAAGACTCTAAGCATATCGTACTAAATATAACTGTCATTTGCACTTCTACAGATCACACGTTGCAACGCCAGGGCGTGCCCGTGAAAACGACGCAGCTAATCATTGCGTCATCCCTCGAAGCATCATCATTATGACCTTTGGTTTTCTATGGCCACGCACGCTTGACATCCACACCAGCCAAACTATTCCATAGAGTCATCATTATGCTTTTCGAAAGCGTCAGTTTTTTATCATCTTTTGGGGTTTATGTTGCCCTATGAAAGGGGTTGTACCCTCAATTCAAACTTCACCTTTGGGTTTTTATTTTCTGAGTTTGAGATTTTATGAGAGTGAGAGGAAAAACCCTTGCCTTCTTCAACCCTTATATTATTTTTCTGTTACCCTTAGTTCTTGTTTCCTTAAGCTTTCGTGGCACCTCTGAAAAGAACTCTCTCTATTAGGGGAGCTTCCCCTGCGACGCAAGCGCGCCAAGCTCAATGGGCACGTTATCGTCATGCGCCTTACTTTGTGACAACGACCACTTCTGGGCAATGGCAGAGCGATTCCCCGACGCCCTGGTGCCAACTAAAAAGCCCAACCTGTTAATGGAGGAAGGTGAGGATGCTGAAGACTTTGCTTATATCCCTACTGCCACTGTTACCCGCTTTCGGATTGAGCGTGGTGATTTCCCTTACTCAAAGGTAGAGTTTGAAGCTTCTTCTGGTGCCAGTGAAGGAGTGGGCCCTTGGACTGAGTACACCCATTCAAAGTATTTCATTCAGTTAGCCCTTGTAGGCCTATCCTTCTCTCTTTGGCTGGGTGACCTTACTCTCGCTAAGAATAATACTGCTCCGAAACTATTTGTTTCCCGCTGGAGCCATAGGTCACATACCTTTGTGGCCGCTTGGGGTGAGTTCACCATTACCTTGGAGGATGTGCATGAGCTTTTGGGGTTGGAGGCAGCTGGGTTTGATACCTTCTACAAGGAGGCTGTCTCTAGTGAAGAAAAAGCCTTAAGAGGGGAACTAGAGGCGGTAGTGAAGGACTGTATGGTCACTTACAACAAGTGCACCAGTTCTGAAGTAATTCGTTACTTTTATTTCATTGAGGAGAAAGGCGTTATTAGGGCCCGTGAGGCAGCCAGGGAGAACCCTCGGGGGAAAGGGGTATTTGAACAGCCCCCGGCGGGGAAAGGGTATGGGTCCAAGATCGAGCTAGCGGGTTACATTTGGGTGATGCTGTCGAAGGTCTATCTTCTGGGCAAGCTTCGTGACTGCCCTCGAAAGGAACTGATCAACATGGTCGTTCGAATGGACAATGGCGTGAAAATAACTCTTGCTGCCATTATCCTCGGCTCTTTATATACCTGGCTTGACCGTGTAGCGGTGGACTCTTCTCGAAGAATCGACGGGTTTGATGTTTCCAATTACGCCAATAATGTTCTTTTGACAATTTTTCTCTATTCCCACTTTCCTGATTATGCCCCTGTTGATAATTACCCAGGTTAACAGCCCGTGAAGATCCCCCGAATTTGTTGTTGGAAAAATAAGAATGTCAGGAAGCCTTTGGTTGCCCTGATTGATCGAGCCTAAAGGTTCATACCTCGCCCCTATGTTGGGGTGAGTCTATTTTTTACCAATGATTTCTTTACTGAGGAGGAGCATCCCATTACTCCGATTGATGAAGCCCTTTCCAGGAATTTTCCTGAGAATAGTGTACCCCTTTTGTTAATCCCCTCATATTTTCCCTCTTATACTGAGTGGTCATCTTTTTATTCTGTGTACAGCCCACACCGTGTAGCCCCGCAGTTTGGTTATGACCAAAGAGCCCCTCTATTTAGTCATTTCACTCGAAAAAAGCCCACCAATTTTTCTTTTGCCTGTGCCAATTATCTGACTTCCGTTGTTGTTAGTCTATGTGCCAATTACCCATCCAATACTGTGGTCCTGAGCAAAGGGGCTCGAGGGGGGAGGTAAGTTATGTACATAAACGTATTCTGGCAAAATCAGTTAGTTCGTTTTCAAACCAACCTCTTGAAGGAACCCCGATACCCTAAAGTTGAGAGTTTCCCACCCACAGAGTTGGGTTTAAGAAATTGCACCACCTCATCATCTATTTTTTCTCTTAGTACTGCTAACACTAGTGTTCCCTCCGAACTACCCCTAGTAGTGCCTGTGAACCAGGCAGTGGTGAAAAAGAAAAAAGTCTCCCTTCTAGTCGAGGTTTCCACTATTACTCCTGGTCCCTCGAGGCCAGTTGAAAAAACTAAATCCCCGCACGTTGACTCGTCTGGGGAAGTAGTTAGGGCCACCCGAAAGGTGCTTTTGAAGAAACTCAAAACCATTCCCCAACCTCTGACTGACCATACCCCCGATCCCAAAGTCTCCCAAGAGGTTAGCTCGATGTTTGATCAGCTTCTCCAAACCTGAGAGAATTTTAATGAATAAGACAAGGCGTTTATATCGGCCCAGATGGCTTCTAGGGGTTTCTCATATGCTCCTCGTACTACTAGTAGTGGTAAGAAAAGAAATGTGACCAGTCATCTTAAGCTCGTGATGGAGGAGTCATCTGATTTCTATGAAGAAGAACTTCCCGAGGAACATGCTGCTATAGATGCTGGTGGTGATGGTGATGAAGATGAGGAGGATGAGGAGATAGAGAAGGTAGTGGAAGAAGAAGAAGAATAAGAATAAGAGGAAGAGTAAGAGTAAGAGGAAGAGGAAGAGGAAGAGGAAGAGGAAGAGGAAGAGGAAGAGGAAACTTCATTGGTTCGGAGGCGTAGGTTAAGGAGAATGGTTTCTCCTTCTAAACCCTCCTCGCTTCCACAAGATTATGAGGTTCTGGAAGATGTGTTGGAGAAAGAAGTAATCCCCTCAATCCCTCTTACTCTGAACGTTTCTCTTCTTATTTTCTTTCCATGCTAATAACTTCATTATGCTCTTATCCTGCCTTTATCTCTTTTTCCAGGTTGATGTGCGAGGTGATACGCATGATGGTGTTAGAGAGGATCCTCTTTTCGAGAGAGCTGCCCCTACTACTTCGCAGGTAATATCCCATTTCCCCCTACGGATAGTTATCTGATTATTTGTCTGAGTCTATTAGCGACTATTCTCCTGATCCCTCTTTCTTGCGCGAACAAGCTGGCCTTGAGAGGGATGTTCCTGATGTGAGAGCTACTGAGGATATACCCAAGTCCCCTATGCTTGTTTCTTCATTGCCTGTGGTGAGTTTATTTTCTTTGTTTAAGTTGTTATTTCTCTTTTAACTTGTTATTCTATCTTTTAACTTATATGTTGCAGGATCCCGTACTTGTTCAGACTGCTCCCTCAGTTCCCCTTCCATCGAATGACTAAATGCTTGTATCTGTGTTCGGACCTTCCATCTTGAATAAGGAAGGTGCCGATCTTGCTTGGGTGTGTAAGGCCCTAAAACATGATTAGTAAGGTTAATTATATGATTAAGTATAAGTTATTAGGTTCTAGTTATAAATTGGTTATGTGTGTTAAACATGTTAATTTTCTTGTTTAGGGGATGCATGCTCATGTGATATATATGTGGTTTATATTAGAAGCTTGTCGAGCTTATGATTGGGGATAACATATTTAGAGAATATGATTAGCTATGTGGTTAAATGCATCATAAAATATGTTTTTAATGCATCGTTATGTTTATAAAAGTAAACTTGGGTGTTGGTACGAAATTGGCAATGTTTGGTCGCCAAATGTGAAAGCTTTGAGATTTTCGGTAAATTTCTACTTTCCTGTTCGAGCCCAAATTAGGCGTACTAGTTTTATGATTTTGGGAAAACACAAAATATGAAAGTTGTAGATATATGAATTAGGGTTGTAAAGTAACAAACGGTGTGTTAAACAGTGGTCCGAACAAGAAGTTATATCGAAAGTACGGAACAAGGGCAAATTTGTCTATCCTTTAAGTGATATTTGTCTTGTGCTATTTTTTTTATTGGTTAGAGGGCGGGTGATGGTTTGGCTGACTTAAAATTCTTAAAACAACCCCTTTGTTCAAAAACTGCAGCCATGAAAAAGAGTTTTTCCTAAAGAGAGAGAGAAAAAGGAAATTAAGGAAGAAATCCTTTTGAAATTTTCTATAAATCGAGGAATCCTCGTAAGGTAATTACTTCTTTATTAAGGTTGGTCACATGGATGAGTTTTACACTTGGAATATTTTTGTTTCTGATTTGAATAAATATTTTTATGATACCCATTTTACCAAATTTTGTTAAAACAAAGATGCTTTAAGAACCTATGTAAGAATGCGTATTAGGATCGTACATGCTAACTTTAAAGTCCCAGATTTGAATTTCCTTCTCGTGAAGCTTTTTGATTTATAAAATTCATTTTTATGATGTGTGTATATGTTAGAATATGTTATTATATGTTTCCATGATTGATACCCAAGGTGGAGTCTATGTTTGCTTGAAAATGTTAAGTTATGCTTTAATGTTCTATTCCGACCTAGTTGTGCTAAAAATGTCATAAATCATGGAATACTTATTGGAATTGAGTGATTCAAGATGTAGAGTAAAATATAATCATGTATGTATAAAATATTCGAAATGATGTAAAAATACCAAGAAATGAACCTTTGGTGATAGTTTGAAGTTTTGGTTTAAAATTTACCCTAAAGGAGTAAGAATGCATACCAGGTGTTTGATGTTTTGCTTGACATAGTAAATGAACCCTAAAAATTATTAAACATTAATTTTGTATTATTAAATGTGTTTATTGATACTGGGTGGAATATCATGCAAAGTTATGATGCATAAAAAGTATGAAAATTCTTGGAAGTTAAAGTTGTCTTGTTGTTTTTCTTGAGAAATGATTTGGAAAAGATTATAATAAAATGGGCATAACTTTGCCTAAAGAATTCGTAATTTAATTTCGTAAATTGTGTTAGAACCTTAATAAATAGGGTGTTATAGAAATGTGAAGTATCATATTTATTTCCTCCTTCGTTATTTCTTATTGACCAAATGATGTAATGTATTTCTGGGTTTAATGTTAATTGGTGTATTCAAATACTAATGATGTTGACTTGTTAGGTGGGGAAGAAGCTAATACTACCATACCAAGGAAGTAGTTTTGGTATTAATCTTAGTACCAAATCCAAGGTGAGTGACCTTTCGTATGAAATATAGATGATTATATGTTCATATGGAAATGTGTAGTTCGATACATGTGTTAAAATGCTTAAGGGAGTGATGTTGTATTTATGAAACATACGCTTATGATTAAAAATGTTAAGCGATGCTATATAATTATACGAACTGGCGAGTCCTTTATCTAATGTTAAGGACTGGTGGGTCCTACGGGATGCAATGACCCCGTTAATCCAATTTAAATGTTTGTTTTACTCAGGCCCAATTATGGGAATTGGTGTTCCCCATTAACTGGGAATTAATTGGACTGACGGGTCCAGGCTTGCGAGAGTTACACAATTCCTATTGGCTTATAACATTAGAAAATAAAAATGGTTATTTGAATTGGTTATATGTGTGGAATATGGTCATTCACTAAACTTGTGTTGCTTACATTCCTATAATATTATGTTTCAGGTATTCCTATCGTTTGGAGTTCACTGCCAAGTTAGGACCTTAAAACGGGGGAGTGACGGATATCTAGTATGGTTTGAACATCAGGAATCTTTTTGTGTAAATGTTAAACTAAGGATCTTGGGTATGTAAAGTTGTGTAATACTTATAAGTTACATGTAAAGATAGTTATGTTTTCATCTACACATGCCTTAAAAAAATCTTATGCTATTTTTCCTGAGAGATTTAAATTAAAGCATTGTTTAAGAGAATTTATCGCTAATAAAAAGGATGAGTTTAACTTAATTAAGTCGGGGCACGACAACTTGGTATCAAAGCGTGGTTATTAGGTTCTGGACTGGGTGTGAGGGTCTAGATTGGCAGTGGACACTAGAAAGTGAGTTTGCTATGCATCTGGATTTTTACTAACAATGTTAATATTAAACTACTGCTATTGTATTTTGTTTAAGTTAATTATATTGCAGTGAGTGATGGATCCACACGAGCCGCATGATAGAGCAGAGGGTGAGGCATCCTATATAACTAATAGTCAGCAAGGACATAGACATATTGAAGTGGATGAACCAGAGGTGCAACAATAACCTATTGATGACGTGGGAAGATTATTACGTGCTGTGGCACAATTGGTGGAATAAGCAAGAGGTGGAGTACATGGCGGAGATAGGGATAAATTGCATGAGAGGTCCATGAAGTTAAGTCCTCCAGCATTTACGGGGACTACGTATCCGTTAGTGGCAGAGGAGTGGATTAAAAAAATGGAAACAAAATTCAAGGTGATGGAAGTGAGAGATGAACAAAAGGTTTTGTTAGCAACCTTTAGATTTGAGGATGATGAAAAGACATGGTGGGATGCTACAGAGAGCTTACTTACTACGATTGGGGGAGTAGTGCCAGCAAAGCCTCCACCAATTACATGGGAGAGGTTTGTGAATGTGTTCTTTGAAAAATACTTCCCAAGGCTTTATAAGAAGGAGAAAGATAAAGAATTTATCATGCTGAAACAAGAGAACCGAACAGTGGCAGAGTATAAAAATTTGTTTATATCCTTATCCAGATTTGCACTTAATTTGGTGAGGACAGAAGAAAGTAAATGTGATCGATTTCAGACTAGGTTGAATGTAGATATAAAAAATATGGTTGTTAATATGAATATCACAGATTACGTGGATCTGGTGGACAAAGCTATGGTATCAAAAAAGTCAATGAAAGAAATGAAAGCTAAACACTCGAAGAAAGCTAGACACGATGGTATAAGATCATATGGATGGGAGACGGGAACATCAACTCAGAGTGTAGCATGAGGAGCATCTAAGGGACAAGAATTTAAAAATAATAGAAGTGCACGTGGAAGATTTCAAGCTCAAGGTGGAAGGACTGGGATGAGTCGGCCAAAAAATGTATCTGTGTTGGGACTGAGGGCCGTGTTTTGTTTTAGATGTGGTGGTCAAGGGCACATGTCTTGAGAGTGTACAATAGCTGAGACAATACCTTTGTGTTTCCATTGTCATCAACCAGGGCACTTACGAAAGAATTATCCAGCGATGGGAGCTACAACTTTAGTTGGGAGTATGACAGTAGGAGATAGGATTTCTACACCGAAAGTACACAGGGGAGGTAGAAGAGGCGTGTCTCAAAACCAAGGCCAAGGCAGAGTGTTTGCACTGACGCAACAAGATGCACAAGCTATGCCTAAAGTAGTGATAGGTACACTTTTTATTTTTGATAAAGATGCTTATGTGTTGATAGATCCTGGTTCTACACATTCTTTCGTATCCCTCATTTATCTGTTGCACCTTAATAAGCCATTATCATCGTTAGATTCTGGTTTAGCGATTATTATTCCAGTGGGAGGATAGGTTTTTATTGATAGGGTGTGTAGGGAGTGTGTGGTGCGAGTAGGTGACAGGAAGTTGCTGGTTGACTTATTACCTCTCGATATACGCGACTTTGATGTGATACTAGGTATGGATTGGTTAGCCTCATATCATGTATGTTTAGATTGCTTTTAAAAACGAGGTAGTGCTTCAGTTACCAGGTGAACCTGAATTTAAATTTATTAGGGAATGAAATGTCACTCCAACATGTTTGATTTCTGCTACAAAATGTTATTAACTGCTAAGGAAAGGATGTGAGGGTTATCTTATTCATGCGGTGGATACATGACAAGAGACTGGAAAACTATCAGATATACCAGTAGTTAATGAGTTTACAGATGTATTCCCAGAAGAACTCCCAGGGTTAGCACCAGATCGTGAGGTAGAATTTACGATTGAGTTGGTACCAGGCACTGCACCAATATCTATTGCACCATATCATATGGAACCTGGATAATTAAAAGAGCTAAAGATACAGTTGCAAGATTTGTTAGATCGTGATTTTATAAGGCCTAGTATATCACCGTGGGGAGCCCCAATATTGTTTATGAAAAAGAAAGATGGAACCATGAGACTGTACATCGATTATCAATTGAATAAGGTGACTATCCGTAACAAATGCCCACTACCCCGAATTGATGACTTGTTCGATCAGTTGCAAGGAGACAAAGTGTTTTCCAAGATCGATCTCAGATCCGGATATCATCAATTGAAAGTAAGAGATTGTGACATTTCTAAAACTGCTTTTCATTCCTGGTATGGACATTATGAATTTCTTGTCATGCCATTTGGGTTAACAAATACACCGACCGTATTCATGGATTTGATGAATCGTATATTTCACCCATACATGGATTCTTTTGTTATTGTCTTCATTGATGATATTTTGATATATTGTCGTAGTTGGGATGAGCATGAACACCACCTGCGTATTATTTTACAGACCCTGCGATTGAAGCAATTGTATACTAAGTTTTCTAAATGTGAATTTTGGCTAGAGAGGGTAGTATTTTTGGGGCATGTTATTTCTGGTATTTGTGTTGATCCCAAGAAGGTAGAAGAGGTAATGAATTAGGAAAGACCAACTAGTGTGACAGAGGTACATAGCTTTTTGGAATTGGCGGACTAATACAAGAGGTTTATATCGGGGGTTTCTTCTATTGCATTTCCATTGACTAAGCTTACCAGAAAGGAGAACAAGTTTGTGTGGGGTGGTGATTGTGATAAAATCTTTGTAAATTTAAAGGGTAAGTTGACATCACCTCCAGTATTGACTATCCCAACGGGTACATAAGGTTTAGTTATTTATAATGATGCTTCGTATCAAGGACTTGGATGTGTATCAATGCAGAATGGAAGGGTAATTACTTTTGCTTCTCGACAGTTAAAGATACATGATTGCAACTACCCTATACATGATCTTGAGTTGGCAAGAGTAGTTTTTGCACTAAAGATTTGGAGGCATTACATATATGGTGTTAGTTGTGAAATTTTTACTGACCATCAAAGTTTAAAATACTTGTTTACTCAAAAAGACTTGAACTTGAGACAAAGGAGGTGGATGTAACTTATAAAGGATTATGATTGCACAATACATCACCATCCCGGTAAGGTTAATATTGTTGCTGATGCTTTGGGTAGAAAATCTCAAGGAAGAATGTCTTGTATTTATTATATTAGAGTTGACTTGCTGAGAGAGTTAGATTTAATGGGGTGGAATTAAATTTAAATGAGTCTGGCGGAATACTAGAACATTTAAATGTTAGACCTACGCTGATAGATTGGATAAGACAAGCACATGCAGGAGATATATAGGTGCAGAAGGTTAGAGACGACATGAAAAAGGGTAAAACAAGTGAATTTTCTATTCATGATGATAATATTATTATGTACGATAATCGTTTATGTGTACCTAATGTGCCTGATTTGAGGAAAACAATTCTAGAAGAATCCCATTATTCTTTATATGCTATGCATCCACGGAGCACGAAACTTTATAGATATTTGAAACAATGTTATTGGTGGTCGGGAATGAAACATGGCATTGCAGATTTTGTTGCTAAATGTCTAGTTTGCCAACAAGTGAATGCAGAGCATCAGAGGCCTAGTGGGTTACTACAGTCCTTACCTATTCCTGAGTTGAAATGAGAGAATGTTACTACAGATTTTGTTGTAGGTTTACCAAAATCATCACGAGGATTTGATTCTATTTGGGTTGTCATTGATAGATTGACTAAGTCTGCACATTTTCTTCCTATTAAAACTACTTACTCCATGGATAGATATGCCAAAATATATATAGATGAGATAATTAGATTGCATGGGGCACCGATTTCTGTAATCTCTGACCGCTATCCTAAGTTTACTTCTCACTTTGGGCCTAGTTTACAATAAGCTTTGGGGACTTAATTGAAATTTAGTAAAACTTTTCATCCTCAAACTGATGGGCAGTCAGAAAGAACGATTTAGAGACTCGAAGGCATGTTATAAATTTGTGTATTGGAGTTCAAGGGCAGCTGGGATGAACACTTGCCACTAGTAGAGTTTGCTTGTAATAATAACTATCATTTAAGTATTGAGATGACTCCTTTTGAAGTTTTGTATGGGAGAAAATGCAGAACTCTAGTGTGTTGGATTGAAGTAGGAGAACGAAAACTACTTGGGCCAAAAATTGTGCAGCAGACTGCTGAAAAGATAAATTTTATTCATAATCACTTGAAAGTGGCACAAAGTAGACATAAACGTTATG
Organism: Sambucus nigra; assembly: GCA_949130495.1. NCBI lineage: Eukaryota > Viridiplantae > Streptophyta > Magnoliopsida > Dipsacales > Adoxaceae > Sambucus > Sambucus nigra. The sequence continues at coordinate 264,312,030 of OX422215.1, read as the reverse complement.
CAGATAACCGAAGGAAAAAATTGAAATTTAAGGAAGGTGATCGAGTATTCCTACTGTTTCTCCTTAGAGAGGGGTCATGAGATTTGGGAAGAAGGGATAGATAAGTCCTAGGTACATTGGCCCTTATGGGATAGTGAAATGGGTTGGAATTGCAGCTTATAAATTAGTTTTACCACCAGAATTGTCTCGGATGCATGATGCTTTTCATATATCCATGTTACGAAAGTATATGGACTATCCTTCACATGTGTTTATTTTAAAACCGATAGAGCTTCAAGATGACTTGACCTACGTGGAGGAACCCACTTCTATTGTAGATCGAAAGGAGAAAGTGTTACGTAATAAAGCCATTTCACTAGTTAAGGTCATGTGGAGAAGTCATAATATGGAGTATTCCACCTGGGAAGGACAGGGTAATATGAAGAAGCAATATCCTTATCTGTTTGGTAAGTTTCTTATGTGTTAAATTTCGAGGACGAAATTTTTATAAGAGGGGTAGAATTGTAAGGCCCTAAAACATGATTAGGAAGGTTAATTACATTATTAAGTATAAGTTATTAGTTATAAATTGGTTATGTGTGTTAAACATGTTAATTATCTTGTTTAGGGGATGCATGCTCATGTGATATATATGTGGTTTATATTAGAAGCTTGTCGAGCTTATGATCGGGGATAACATATTTAGATAATATGATTAGCTATGTGGTTAAATGCATCATAAAATATGTTTTAATGCATCGTTATGTTTATAAAAGTAAACTAGGGTGTTGGTACGAAATTGGCAATGTTTGGTCTCCAAATGTGAAAGCTTTGAGATTTTCGATAAATTTCTACTTTCCTGTTCGAGCCCAAATTAGGCGTACTAGTTTTATGATTTTGGGAAAACACAAAATATGAAAGTTGTATATATATGAATTAGGGTTGTAATGCAACAAACGTTCAGTTAAATAGTGGTACGAACAAGAAGTTATACTAAAAGTACGGAACAAGGGCAAATATGTCCATCCCTTAAGTGACATTTGTCATATTAGCACACCATGTGCTATTTTTTTTATTGGTTAGAGGGTGGGTGATGGTTTGGCCGACTTAAACTTCTTAAAACAACCCATTTTTTCAACAAATGCATCCATGAAAAAGTGTTTTTCCTAAAGAGAGAGAGAAAAAGAAAGTTAAGGAAGAAATCCTTTGGAAATTTTCTATAAATCCAGGAATCCTCGTAAGGTAATTACTTCTTTATTAAAGTTGGTCACATGGATGAGTTCTACACTTGGAATATTTTTGTTTCTAATTTGAATAAAGATTTTTATGATACCCGTTTTGCCAAATTGTGTTAAAACAAAGATGGTTTAAGAACCTATGTAAGAACGCGTATTAGGATCGTAAATGCTAACTTTAAAGTCCCGGATTTGAATTTCCTTCTCGTGAAGATTTTTGATTTAGAAAATTCATTTTTATGATGTGTGTATATGTTAGAACATGTTATTATATGTTTCTATGATTGATACCCAAGGTGGAGGTTATGTTTGCTTGAAAATATTAAGTTATGCTTTAATGTTCTATTCCGATCTAGTTGTGCAAAAAATGGCATAAATCATGGAATACTTATTGGAATTGAGTAATTCTAGTTTGAGAGTAAAATATACTCATATATGTATAACATATACAAAAATGATGTAAAAATACCAAGAAATGAACTTTTGGTGATAGTTTGAAGTTTTGTTTTAAAATCTTCCCTAAAGGAGTAAGAATGCATACGAGTTGTTTGATGTTTTGCTCGACATAGCAAATGAACCCTAAAAATTATTAAACATTAATTTTGTATTATTCAATGTGTTTATTGATATTGGGTGGAGAATCATCCAAAGTTATGATGTATAAAAAGTATGAAAATTCTTGGAAGTTGAAGTTGTATTGTTATTTTTCTTGATAAATGATTTGGAAAAGGTTGTAATAAAATGGGCATAACTTTTCCTAGAGAATTTGTAATTTAATTTTGTAAATTGTGTTAGAACCCTAATTAATAGGGTGTTATAGAAATGTGAAGTATCATATTTATTTCCTCCTTAGTTATTTCTGATTGACCAAATGATGTGATGTATTTCTGGATTTAATGTTAATTGGTGTATTCAAATACTAATGATGTTGACTTGTTAGGTGGGGAAGCAGCTAATACTACCATACCAAGGAAGTAGTTTTGATATTATTCTTAGCACAAAATCCAAGGTGAGTGACCTGACCTATGAAATATATATGATTATATGTTCATATGGAAATGAGTAGTTCAATACATGTGTTAAAATGCTTATGGGAGTGATCTTGTATTTATGAAACATATGCTTATGATTAAAAATGTTAAGCTATGTTATATAATGATAAGGACTGGCGAGTCCTTTATCTAATGTTAAGGAGTGGTGGGTCCTACGGTATGCAACGTCCCTGTTAATCCAATTTAAAGGTTTGTTGTACTCGATCCTAGTTATGGGAATTGGTGTTCCCCATTAACTGGGAATTAATTGGACTGGCGGGTCCAGGCTTACGAGAGTTACACAATTCCTATTGGGTTATAACATTAGAAAATAAAAATGGTTATTTAAAATTGTTAAATGTGTGGAATATGGTCATTCACTAAACTTCTGTTGCTTACACTCCTATAATGTTATGTTCAGGTATGCCTATCATTTGGAGTTCACTGCCAAGTTAGGACCTTAAAACAGGGGAGTGACGGATATCTAGTATGGTTTGAACATCAGGAATCTTTTTGTGTAAATGTTAAACTAAGGATCTTGGGTATGTAAAGTTATGTAGTACTTATAAGTTACACGTAAATATAGTTATGTTTTCATCTACACATGCCTTTAAAGAAATAAACTTTGTGGTCGACAGTTTAGCTAGATATGGAATCTAGTCTACAGTCTACTCCTGCTTCAATCAATTTATGGAGCTTCCAAGCATTGCCAGAGGTCAGTATAGGATGGATCTTCAAGGAGTCCAATCAGTCAAATTTGTTGGTTAATTACTCTTTTTGTTTGTTCTTGTTTATATTTTAATATTATTCTTCAAGTTCTCTTTATCTTGCGTAGGCTACCATGATAGGGATGTTCTATCATATATAATAAATTGGGGTCTTTGAACCTCTTCCAAAAAAAAAAAAAAAATCTTATGCTATTTTTCCTGAGAGATTTAAATTAAAGCATTGTTTAAGGGAATTTATTAATAATAAAAAGGACGAGTTTAACTTAATTAAGTCGGGGCGTGACAGGGTGGGTCAGGGGGAGGACGGGAAGGAGCGGGTTGCTGAAGTAGGGGGGATGTGATTAGCCCCAAGGTCAACATCCTTTGGTGGCTCCTCATCCTATTGAGGAGGAAGACATTGTAGAAATGGCCACTACCGAGTTTGCCAGCGAGCGACTTCCAGAGGTACTTTTCTCCTCCCCTATCTCCCGCAAGTAAGCTTGTTAGTTTTGCCAAGTAGCATTGGAATTTATAAATCTCCCATAACCGAAGGTCAGGCGGGCCTAGTATAATAGGCATAATCTCCCATAATCGGAGGTCAGGCGGGCCTAGTCTTATAGACATAATCTACCATAATCGAGGGTCAGGCGGGTCTAGTATTATAGGCACAATCTCTCATAATCGAGGGTCAGGCGGGCCTAGTCTTATAGACATAATCTCCCATAACCGAGGGTCAGGCGGACCTAGTCTTATATGCATAATCTCCTTATTAGCAAGATATTTTGTACGTGATTTCCTCATTTTTGTTTCTTACTTAAGCTGTTTGTTGCATTTCAGGTGGAGGTCGATCCGCCTGCAGTCCATAGGCCCGAAGCTGAACCTATTGCTCAGGAATTAATTCAAACGAGGACCTTAGCTGAAGTTGCTTCTTTGGGCGAGGCCCCTGGGATTAGTGATGCCCTTGCATTGATTGCTCTCCAGATTCAAGCGAGTGATAACGCCTCGCATACCTAATGTCCCTCTGCCAATGATAGCATTTGTAGCATGCATCCCCCTGAGGCAGCCCCCGAAGTGGTTGTGAGGCAAACATTGGCCAATTTACCTTCTGTTTTAACTGAGGGCCCTCGCCTATTAATCGAGAAGCTGCTGGTTCATTTTTTTTCGACCTTAAGTGCCCGCTGCCTTCAGCTGATTCCTGAAATGATGGCGTGTCGTTTACTTGGGCTCGCGATGGTGTTGGATGAAATTCTCAACACTCCCCTATTTTCCCTTAGCGCTGATACCATCAAAACTTTACCGGGGAGGGTTAACGTGCTGATAAATAATTGATTTTCTATGACTTGGCTGGTGGAGCTGCTGCGTAGTTTCAAGAAGGTTGATCTTCCCCTCGTCTATCATCGCCTCTTAAGTTCCCATCATTCGTAAGTGGCCATCACATAGGAGCTTATAAGTATGGAATCCCAATTGCTGGTATCTGAACAAAGAGTGCAGGAGGCCCACGAGGTAGTTACTCGTGCGGACGCCGAGTTAATTGAGAAAGAGAGGGAATTGTAGTCCATTCATCAGACCAGGGAGCTTCATCAGAAGGATTTAGCTGACCTTTTTACAGATCAAAACAACCTTGAGTAAATTTTTCCCCAACATCATCACAGGCTGCTTGGTTCAGTGAATCTTTATTTTATCATGGACAACCCTCAGGTCCTTTGTTCGATGTTGCTGTCATTTTTTGTTTCTCCTTTTTTGGGATTTTGGATTTTTCTTGCCTGTAACCACAACTATTTCTTTGATGAAATAAAGAAACATTGGTGACTTTTGGTGTTTTCTTTCCTTTTTATTATTTCGATTAAATATTTGCTAAACTTACTACATCAATGCTAATTACATCATGCATAGTGATGGAGACACAATCAACTTGTAAAAGTAAAGTGTTGATCTAGCATATGCCACATGAACATCCCTTCCCACTATATTTATCAGGCGAACCCAATTGCTTTAAAGCATACATCTATCTTTTAGAAAAAAATAAAATACATTGTAATGAACAAGAGTATTCGCAGAACATACATTCAAACGTAGTAAATCTTCAGCCACTTGTTGTTCAATTTAAAAGTCACATTATCTTCCAGCTTAGATATCTCGCAGTAACCTGAATCGTGAGCTACTCAAATAATGTAGGTCCCTTCCCAATTTGATTCTAACTTGGGTAATGACAAACCTCTGATGTGCCTCGTGCATGCTTTTAGAACCAAGTCCCTCACTTTAAACTTCCTTGGCCTCACCAACTGGTCATAAGATCTGGACAGCTGCTTCCTATATATATCAAAGTGCCTTGCATCATTATCCATGTGCTCTTCTAAGGCTTCGAGTTGTACATGGCGATTGTGAGGGAGCATAGCACTTCATAGGTTGTAGCGAGCAGAAGGTACCTCGAGTTCGATCGGTAACATAACTTCTTCACCAAATAATAAGGAGAATGGTGTGTACCCTATTGGTTTTCTTTTGATCATTCGGTAAGCCCATATAAGTTCGGGGATCTTGTCATCCCATGTACATGGAAAATCTTCTAACATTTTTGCCAAAATGTTCACTAAAGTTTTGTTGGTGGCCTTAGCCTGTCCATTGCACTTTGGGTAGGCTATTGTTGATTTGTGATAGATGATGGATTATTTTTCTATGAGAAGGTGCACCTCACTTTTTACAAAGGGGGTACCATTATCCAACATAAACACCTTCGGGATGCCAAAGCGGTAGATAATGTATTCCTTCATAAATCGAGCTACTACATCCGTAGTGGCTTTCTTGAGCGGTATGGCCTCCGTCCATTTCGTGAAACATTTTGCTATTACTAAGATCCATATCTTTCCTCGTAAAGAAGGGTTGATGGCTCCTACCAGGTCAAAGGCCCAAGTATGGAATGAAAATGGTGTAGATAGAGAGTGCAGGTCCACTGAAGGAGCGTGAATCATATTCCCATATAGCTGACAAGCTTTTCACTTTCGAACAAAATCAGTTGAGTCTTTCTCCATCGAAGGCCAGTAATAATCTAAAGTCATCAGTTGATCATAAAGCTTAGCTCCTCCGATGTGCCCTGGTTTGTGAGCTGGCCTAAACACCTCTTCAGCCTCTTCTCTTCTTATGCACCTTAGAGGCCTGTCGTGATAGCCTTGTCAGTACAACTTCCTATCTTGTATGAAGTACCTCAATGCTCGCCTTTTTATCTTTGTAGCGTCCTCTTTGTTTATTGGCATCACTTAATTCTATCAAGAAATCCATGTAGGGTTATCTCCAGTCTTGCGGTTGGTCAATGAAGTTGTATTCTGCTGCTTGATAGAAAAGACGGCACTTAGAACACTCTCTCTGCATTGCAGCGACTTCCTATTTCATCGAAGGCTTGTAGTAGGCTGCCTGTTGTATCCTCCTATACAAAGGGATCTCGGTGGTCTCACAACTATCTTTGTGCACTTTAATCAGCCTTCCTTTAGCTTCTTTGGGTTCCACACACCTGGACATCCAACCTTATTTATTCTTATAGTATAAGTTTCCCCTGGAAATAAAGTAATGCGCTAAATCGGCCAAGTTAAATGTCCCTTCCCCTCTCTCTAACTGCTTTCTGATTTCACCCCTCCAATCATCTTTGTCCTATGAGGGTAGCATTTTAGACACCGTCGAGGGGGTCGTTCTCTTTGTGATTGGGACCAAAGTTAACTCTCCTTCGAAGGAATATTTTATGCGATGGTGCTGTAGGCGTCCGCATGTCTGTTCATCGTTCGAGGGTGCCTCTTTATCTTTACCACCTTGAACTGTCCAAGAAGTCGCTGGGTGATCATGCGGTAAGGCGCCAGACTTATGTGCTTCAGAGAAAATTTGCCTGTCACCTATTTTACCACCAAGTTAGAATCCCTTTTAATTGTCAGGACTTGGATTCCCCTTATCGGTGCTTCGAGTAACCCCAAGACCAAAGCCTCGTGTTCAGCTTCATTATTTGAGCATTCGAACTCCAATTTTAAAGACAGGCGAATTTCTTCACTTTACCTTCGTAGAATGACTCTCGCCCCTCCTTTTTTCTCAGTTGAAGAGACATCGAACTCCATACTCCATTCGTCTAGGATGGATGCTACAAAATTAGCCTAGAGGTCATCACTCGGGAGCTCTTCGATAGGTGGCTCAAACGTCCCTAATGGGAAGATGGCCAAAAAATTTGCATATGCCTAACTTTTGACGGCTCGAGGGACCACGCACTTGAGATCATAATACAAAAGGATTAGAAACCATCTACCTGCCCTGCCTATCAATACAGTTCTAGTAAGAAAAAACTTTATGGTATCACACCTAGTTATAATATGAACCGTGAATGATAACAAGTAAAGACTAAGCTTTTGTGCTACAAATATAAGGTCCAAACAGTACCTCTCAATGCTAGTATATCTGGCCTCAGGCCCGTATATAATCCTACTCAGGTAATAAACAGTTTTTTCAATGCCTTCGCTCTCTTGGGCCAACAAAGCCCCAATAGACCGTTCCGTTGACGTAAGATATAAGCGTAAAGGGGTACCTTCCTTTGGGGGAATCATTGTCTGAGGAGAAGTAAGGAGTGCCTTCATCTTGTCTATGTCTTCTTGGTGCATTGCTTTCGACGTAAACTTCACATCCTTTCTCAGCAGCTCCATCAAGGGGTGTGTTACCTCAGCTAGTCTCGGGACAAACCGCCTCAGGTAAGAGACTTTGCCAAGAAATTTTTTTAACTCCCTCGCGAATTTTGGTCTCAGCATATCAAAGATGGCTCGTCGTTTGTCTAACTCCATTTGTCCCCCCTGACGATTTACCACGAACCCCAAGAATTCCCACTCATTACCCCGAAGGTTCATTTGAGAGGCTTCATCTTTAGCTTATACTTCCTGAAGTGAGTGAACACCCATCTTAAATCGTCTAGGTGGGATCCTTCTTTCTTGGACTTAATCACCAAATCGTCAACATAAAACTCCACTAACTTATGGAAAAGATCATGAAAGATAGCTGTAATACCCCATATTTTTATGATTTAAATAATTATGGAATTAATTATTATAGAAGGATTAATTGAATTTTAAATGTGAGAATTAGATATTAATTAATCCAGATCTAATAAAAATAAATATTAACTAGCGTTCCAAGGGTTAATACTTATTGATTTAATGTTACTGTGCGATATGTAATATGGAACTATACACTTTGATAAATTGTCGAGAGATAATAATACGGCAGTTTAGTGAAGTAAGTCAGACGCGCGTGTGAGTCATGTCGGGACTAATTTGGTGGAATAAAAATACCAATTATTTTTAGTAACTCGTATGGTAATTTCGAGTGTACCGTTGAGTCCGGAAGGGTCGAGAGTCGAATTAGTATACCCGGGTGTTTAGTTTGGGTCCCGGGGCAATTTTAGGCCTAACCGACGCCCCGAGAGGGCATTATGGTAAATTGGATTTTTAGGCTTAATTAATGGACGAAAATTAAGAGTTAAATTATCAGCCAAAGAAAGTTCATTAGGGTTAGAAAGCTACAGGAAGTAATAATGGCCATAGGAAGTGTGAGGGAAAGCTATTTCCAAAAGAAGACGGACAAATTGATACCACCTTGCACAACCACCACCACCACCGTGTAGATCGGGACAAGGGGAAAACACCCATACCGACAACGTCAAGAAATCAGACGATTAATTCAAGGCAAGTGTTTATAACTTGCTGTATTTCAGTGTTTATCATACTCATGTTAGTATAGGATTATTAGAAATATGTTTTGGTTCATAAAAATGATGGAATTGAGGAATTTGAATATGTAAATTGATTCTGAGATTTGTTAAGTTGAAACCCTTCATGTACGTAGACTAGAAATCACGTTTTGGGGAACTTATGTGTAGAACAAATCTGGAAATAATGAGTTCTTGAATATGAATTGGAAGAACTAGGGGTTTGATAAATTAAATTTGGGCATTTCATGTTTTATGGATGATTCGAAATGTTGGATGATTCTAGGATGTTAGAATTCATATACTATTGATGGGATTCGAATTAGAAATGTTTGTTTGGAGTTTGGGATGTTGAATTAGAGGTTTTAGGTTTAAAAATGGTGGAAAAATGTTGAAAAATCTGGGTAGAAGACGAACAGCGCAATCTCGCGCGAAGTCGCTCGAAGTCGTTCGAGCGACACGTGGCAGTCGTTCAAACGACATGCCATCTGGTTCAAGTGACAGAGTGAAATTTTGGAAATTTCTTAGACTCCAGTTTTGAGTTTATTAGTTCATGGAAGAGAGATAAATTTTCAAATAATAAACTTAAGTAAGGCAGAATTTCAGAAATAGTATGAGTGACTAAATACTTTAATTAATTTGGCACGGAGAGAATGTACCTTAGAGATTATGAGAGGGATAATAATCTCAATAATTGTACTATGAAATGTTGAAAATCAAAATACGTAAGAGAGGTATATATGTAGGTGAGGGAAATACCTATAAATTATAATAGGATGTGTGGATGCCTATTATGTAAATGCACTAATGGGTGATAACCCGGGGGTGTAAGAATCTTATTATTAAGTGTACTAATGGGTGATAACCCGGGGGTACAAGATTTTTAAATAAGTGTACTAATGGGTGATAACCCGGGGGTACAGCATTATGGTTAGGTGCGCTAATGGGTCATAGCCCGGGGGTGCAGTATTATAATATATATATATATATATATATATATATATATATATATATATATATAGGGAGGATTTGACTATATGTATATATGTACGTGAGTTTGTGAATTAACCTACGATGTATAGCTTGTAGAGATGGACATATAAATGTATAAAGTAAATCTTAAGAGTATAATCGATTTATTATGGAAACGGAAAAATATACTAGTTAGCTATTCAACAGAGGCTAACGTATTGTATGGGTGATACAGGTTTACTAATGGTGAGAATAATTGCTATTAGGATGAATTCAGGCTAGTTATATTGGGTGGTATAACTAAGGAGAAAATTATATACACGTCAGGTGTGCACAATAGAAGAGAGGTGAGAATCTCATGTGAGAGTCGAACTAACATGCACTTGATACTTGCTTTACTGTAATTTTTAAATACTTGCTTAAAAAAATATTTTTACACATCGGGCTCTGACCCGTTTCTTTCATATCTTCTCTCTCTTGCTATATGTATGTATTATATCAGGTGCTCAGCCACAGGGACACCAGGCTTAGAAACTCGGATTGCTTGGCGTGCTGCAGCTGTTGTGAAAGCTGTAGGTCTTTGTATTAGGCGCCTTAATCATTTAATCTTCATTCTCTATAAATATTCTCTTTAAGGCATGTGTCGCCCATTTCCTTGGACAGCTTTCAGAGATTATGTTCACTTTATTTCTCGTTCATTTTCATTTGGATTGATGGTTAATATTGTTTTGGTTTAGAGTTTTGAACTGGAATGTTATAGCCAGTTATATCTATTTCAGTATGTGATTTTGATTCAGTATTTATATTAATTAATTATGCGTGGATGGTTTATATTAAATTTCTTGGTTTGGTAATTAAATGGTTTTAACTAATAAGAAAAATGTTTTGACACTTAGCTTAATTATATTAGGTGAATAAATAAGTTATTATGTTTTCGACAGTGATGCTAAGAATGAACCAACCGAACATTCTATTTGAAATTTAATAAAGGACTGATCACCCGATATTTAATTGGGTGGGGTGTCACAATAGCCATCATCATCCTTTGGTAAGTAGCCCCCGTGTTCTTCAATCCAAAAGGCATGACTGTGTACATGAAGTTGCCCAAAGGCGTTCGAAAGGCAGTCTTCTCTGCATTGTCGGGTCCATTTTTATCTAATTATACCCCACGTAACCATCCATGAAGCTGTACATCTCATGACCTGCTATTGCATTGATCAAGTTATCAATGGAAGGTAGTGGGAATTCGTCATTTAGGCATGCCTGATTCAGATCCCTGAAATTCACACATATTCTGATTTGGCTTTTATCCTTCTTCCCCACAGGTACGATGATGGAAATCCATATCGAATTTTGAATCGAGACTATGAACCCAACCGTGAGCAACCTCTGGACCTCTTCTTTAATCTTTAAATCTAACTCCGTTTTGTATGTTCGAGTGGCCTGCTTCACCGAGATTATTGAGGGCAAGACATTCAGTTTATGGCAACTCACCTCCTTATCTACCCCTGGCATCTCGGTATACTTCCACGCGAAGACGTCCTTGAATTCCACCAGCAGTTTGATCATCTCCTCTCTAGGATCTCCCTCCAAGTCCTTCGAGATGAAGATGGGGTTTGCATCATCCCCTATCTAGCCAAATCAACCTTTTCTAGCTCTTAGATCTGCGACCTAGGACTATCCTTCATACATTCTGGCTCTTCCTCCACTTCTTCTACAAGATCTTGTACCCCAGAGTTATCAATTACCAATCATTTCACCTGGTTATCCATTAAGAAGCATTCATAGACCGGGTCAGCTTCATCATCCACACTCTCGATTTCTCGCTCACACCTTTATAATCTATAGATAATTCTTCCGTTAGGCAAAACCACCCGTTTGCACTGTCGGGACGCCTCTCTTTGGAAAGGTCTCTTCCTATGATTCCCATCCACCTCCTTCACCGTTCGCCTAATGATAACACTTTGTGTCTGAACTTGGTGCTTAATGGGGTCAATTCGCGGAGTCATTTGATCGTAAAGCTGCCTTAATAGGCTGGGAGGCATCATTCCTCCCAGATCACGCTTTTCTTCATAAGTTACCACCATTCGAGCAGGTGCCCATACCCTCTCTCGAGTGGAAGGGACTTTTATCACCCCAGTATATCTTGTCACCGTGGTGGCTTCTTCGATCAGATCGGTATAGAAAGCAACGTCCACCATATAGGCCTCTTCTTTCGCAAAAGGTTTCTTAGTACCTCGGATCACCACCTCCTTTCCTTTTATATTTGCTTTAGCACATTGATGATGGGTGGAGGGTACCAACCCATGGTTGTGCATCCATACCCTAACTACCAACAACTGGTATGACGACTCGCAATTCATGATGTGGAATTTAACGTGGGAAGTGATTTTGCCCATTATGATGCCCACGTTAGCATAACCCACTGACGTGGAGGATTGATTATCAGAACATTCTATTGCCAACGAATGGGTCACTATCCTCATCTTCGATAACCCGGTGGCATAAAAGGATCCAACAGGCATTATATTTATGGATGCCCCTCCATCCAACATGGCTCGTAAGAAAACACAATCATTCACTGACGCAGTAACATACAAGGGTCTGTTATGCGGATATCTGATCAGCCTATCAGCCTCTGAGAATGTGACTTCTGAGAGATATCTACTCACCAGTTTAGCCATAGGTCCCTTCTATTTTAAATGCGACGCCATATTTTTCTTCGCGATTTCCAAAATGGCTCATGTGACTTCCAGTCGAGAATCTTTCGGAAGACCAACCTGATCAAAGAACCGGCCAAACTTTGGCGAGTGATCCACAGTGGCGCACTCGATCCATAAATCTTTTCGATCATCTTCTAGCTCGTAAACTTCTTCCACATCTTTATATGTAGCCTCATCGTATGTTATCACTGCATTAACTTCTTTTAGAGAACAGGCTCCCAACTTCTTGCTGAGTCCCTCAATGGGATCGTATACTTCTTCCTTTTCTTCTTCTGCGTCTTCAGCCTTATCACCCAAGTGGATTTGAGTCAGCTCGAAGGTGCATTCTTCGAGAAAATCTTCGAAGTCATCCTGAGAGATTCTTCAGAGTCACTCCCTTCGATCATCAATCATTTAGCCTCCTCATTGAAAGCACTAGCCATGTGAGCTCCATGAGGTGGTAAACAGTTGTTGTTTACATTAGTTTGTGGCAAATCAATGTCTTCGTTCTTTACACGACGGTCAATCAACCTCCTGAGTGAAAATCACACTTTGGTAGGATGATTTACCCTATTATGTTGTGCGCAATAATGAGGCTTTTCTCTGTCTTCTCACGTGTGTGGCGCAGTGTGGACATTAACTGGCCTGTATACTTTATCACGGACCATGAGATCATAAAGATTCAAGGCTCGTTCCACCGTGCAAGGTAGCTCGGGGGGATCCTGTTCATCTTCAAACCTTTTCTTGTTGTCTCTGCCCCTTCTACTCCTCGACCGCCATTATTTCCTTCTTTACCCCCCCTCGTCTGCATAGTTGATCCTCGAGGGTATTCCCCTCCCCGAGGTGACTGTTGGCCTCATCAGCAAGCTTGGCAAAGCGGGCGGGGGTACTATGGGTTTTACCACTAAGGCAATATTCCTTACTGCTTTTAAAAATGCTGCAAACGTACCTTCTCTTATCACCACATCTGCCGATTGTCATGGTCATTGACCTTGACAATTTTAACTTGTCAAGGTCAATGACCGTGACAATTCTGGGCGAGACAACTTTTTTTTATCACGGTCATGTCACGGTCATTGACCGTGATAAGTTTATTAGAATTGGCACGGTCATGTCACGGTCCTTGACCGTGACAAGCTTTGTCACGGGTAAAGACCGTGACAAACCCGTGACATTTAATAAAAAATTGTCACGATCATTGACCGTGACAACTTTCTTTGTCACGGACTTGTCACGGTCAATGACCGTGACAATTCTGGGCTGAATTGAAAAAAAATTATGCTGGGCAGTATGGCCACTGCCACTGCCCAGCAGTATATTTGTACCTGTTATAGCAACGTTGTACCTGTTCAAACATCATATATCCAAATAAACTAGAAATAATGCAAATATACATTCAAAATAAAAATAATATACAGCACGATATAATCCAAATATAATTCAAATGTACCAACTTAAAAACAATTCAAATATACCAACTAAAAAATAATACAATTCAATTCAAATAATGTCACTACATGTCTTGGATAAGGTTAAATCCCTGGAGGTGAGTAGGCCACACGATATACGAATTGACACACCAACTGATATACATCGTGCCGCATTGTTCGCGTAACCACAACGGGGAGTTCTCCTTCCCAGGTATCACATGCGTGACGAGCACCCTGGACTCGATGTCTTGAAGCTCACGTCCATGAACTAGTCCACCCTGGACGATATTCGGATCCCTCAACCCCCGCCCTATCCGCTGGCCATAAAATATGTCCAGTATAAACACGCTCGGCAAACCAAGCGTCGACATCGGTCGGTCGAAGGGAGCCAAATAGGGAAGTGGATCATCAAAGTCCGCACGTGTCGGTGATGAAGCAACGAGGTCCACATCCTCATCATCCCGCACCTCGTCCTCCCGCACCCCCTCCCCCCCACCTTCTCCTTCCCTTTCCCCTTGCGTTTTTCGCCGCCCAACGAATGCTTCATGAATGAGAACATATCTTGGACCGTCGCCTACAAACCAGACAGCTTCACGTCGTGCGAGTCCACCATTCGAGCCAACCCGGTGTCGCTCATCTCCAATTCGATGATCCTAGATTTGGCCACCCTCGAGCTCACCCCATTGTCCTACTCTTGCGACCAGAGTCAAGCACTTGGCTGAGTGCGTCTGTGGACAAAGATTCCTTGTCGGCATTAGAATGCGGCTCATGCACTTCTTTAAGCTTTGTCTGAAACGACAAAAAGCACATGATTAGTAAAATAAGTAAATTAAAAAATTATAACGTAATTAACAAAAAGTAAACTGTCGGATCACTTACAGTCGTGGCCTCGATGCTCGGGGACAACTCCTTGTCCTTCCCCTTCTTCGTCCGAAGATCCACATAAGTATCGAGCCTATGTGGCCTACCCCCAGGGTCACTCCCTATCCCCTGAAATAAAATAAAGTAAAATTAGTATCGGCCTCGCAAAGTAAAATAATGCAGAATAATATATTTCTATAGTTATAAAAAAATTAAATCTTACCATCATCCTATGATCCACCTCGGCGTAAGACGTCCGGTCGGAGTAGTGCATGTCCGTCTTTTTTTCCCGGTTTTCCCTCCCTGATTGGCGAGATGCCAATTATCGCTCCCCGATCTCATTGTCAATGAACTTTTGCCATTGTGCCAATGAGATTGGCTCCTTCAGCAGGACGGATTCACACCTTTGGATAATGGACTCTCGTGTCTTCCCAAAGTATAGGGTCCGCATATTTTTCTCCCACGTCTTGTGTTGCTCCCTCAACTGCTCCAAGATGGAATTGCGTAGTTTTGGATCCAGGTTGAATTGTTCTTGTCCAATAAATACAATGTTAGTTGCAAATAAATATAAATATAAATATAAATATAAATATAAATATAAATATAAATATAAAATGAAATTGAAATTGAAATCGAAATATTCATATGAATATAAATATAAATATAAACACATTGCCTGCAGTGTCATCCAAACAGCTAACTTGAGTTCATATGGCACCTCCTTCCAACTAATGTACCCCGGGCCGATGATCGTCTTTACCAGCTCGAGGGATCTCGCTAATAGCCCCGACTTGTTCTCGATTGCCATCCCCAATTTGCCGTATTTGGGGAGCTTAGGGGCCGAGGAGTCCTCGTCGCCTTCGCTACCACCGAGCCCAGACGACATCATCATAACAAGTATCATCATCCTCGACTTAGTACCTGAAGGAGACATTTGCTATAAAAAAATGTTATTAGTACATATCAAAATGAATTAAAAGAAGACATGCAAATAAACTAACAATTAAAGTATACAATTATTAATTTACTAATTTACAATGAGGGGCAATCATATATTAATTTACTAAAAAAATTAATAACCAATCAATTCGTTTACAAGGGACATTACGCACAAACACGCACACTACACACACATATACACACACGCACACACGCACACACACACACACCCGCGCACATTCACACACACACACACACACACGCAACCCCCCCCCCCCCCCCACCCATCCCTTCCCCCCATCTCCTCCTAAGGGTGAGTTCAAGTATGTTTCATTTAATTTCAAGTAATTTTCAAAAAAAGTTGAAAAAGCCCACCCCCATATGGTCAATAATCCAGTGGTCATGCCACTTTTAAAACTAATCAACCCAACATCGATCCACTATAATCCCGTACTCCTTCTAATTCATCTACTCAATTAATTCATTTCATCAATTAAACTAACAATTAAAGTATAACAATTATTAATTTACTAATTTACAATGAGGGGCAATCCTACTTTCATATGAAATGGGCACTAATTATTAATTTACTTTCATATAAAACTATACAATTAAAGCTATACAATTGTTGAGATTACCCCACCACACACACACCACACCACCCCCACCCACCCCCACCACCACCACACACACCTCAATTTTGAATTCCAAAAAACAGCATCTAGCTCATAGTATGTACAAGAGTGAAACATCCCCACCCCCACCCCCACCCCTACTGCCCACACACACGCACACTACACAAGAGTGATACAAAGTAATTTTTTAAAAAAAGTTGAAAAATCCCACCCCCATATGGACATTAATCCAGTGGTCATACCACTTCTAAAATTAACCAACCCAACATCGATCCACTATAATCCAACCACAACAACAAATGTGTATCCCGTACTCCTTCTAATTTATCTACTCAATTAAATCATTTCATCAATTAAACTAACAATTAAAGTATTCAATTATTAATTTACTAATTTATAATGTGGGGCAATCCTACTTTCATATGAATTGCTCTCTAATTATTAATTTACTTTCATATAAAACTATACAATTAAAGTTACAATTAAAGCTATACAATTTATTTTATTAAAGCTATACAATTAAAGTTATTTCGAATCTCAATAATTATCTGTTAATGAGGGGCAATCCTACTTGCATGTGAAAGGGGCAATACATATTTTATTAATCAATTTGTCCGTTTCAATTGTTAAGATTGCGCCACCACACACACACCCCACCCCACCCCCTCCCCCACCACACACACGTACACGTACACACACCACCCAACCCCTGCCCCCTGCCCCCACCACACACACGCACACAAATACACCCCACCACCCCTACTCCCCTCACCCCACCACACACACACGCACACACCTGCACACACACACACACCACCCCTACCCCCCACCCATTCCCCTGTCCCTCCCCTCCCTAGCCCCCTGTCCTTCCCCATCCCCCCACCACACACGCACACACACATATGTACACACACACCAACCACACCCTGCCCCCACCACACACCACCACACACATATATACACACACATATAGAAATGAAAGAGAAAGAGAGGAAAAAAACATATCTTAGAGAGAGAGAGAGGGAGCTCGAAATCGCTTAGAGATACAAAGAGAGGGAAATTAAAAACGGTGGGAAAAAAAGAAAGCGTAGTTTTTTTTTACTGAACAAATTGTCACGGACGTGTCATGGTCATTGACCGTGACAATATTATAAGGTTTTTCACGATCATTGACCGTGATAAGCCCGTGACAAGTGTAGTTGTCACGGATTTGTCACGGTCAATGACGGTGACAATACGTTGTCATGGGCTTATCACAGTCAATGACCGTGACAAAAAATGCGTGTTTTTTTGTCACGATCAATGACCGTGACAAGGCTAGCCACTGGAAGGGTGCGAATTTACCCATTTTGGTGTAGTGATATATACTCGGGCAGCAAGCCCTCTGCACATACTTGTAAAATTATATCTTCTCGCGTCTCCTCTCTCACATCTAGAGAGCGTTCACGGAACCTCCTAATATAAGCCATAATATCCTCTCCCGGCTTTTATTTCTCGCTCGCGAGCTGGGTGAGTGTGAACTCATCCTCAGCCAAAAAAAACTTTTGGACAAACAAAACATGCAACTCTTCCCAAGATCTTACACTGCCTGGGGTTAGGTGGGAATACCACGTGTAGGCTTTCTCCATTAGGGATTTTGAAAAATCCCTTAGCCTTAACTTTTTATCATTGTAGTGGGCCCCCAGACTCTCAATGAACCTCTTCACACGCTCCTTGGGATTAGCGCCTTTCCCCATATACTTTTCAAAAATTGGAGAAATATAACCCACTGGGTAGGGTTCATTGTTATATGCCTATGGGTAGGCAGTACGGAAGTCATCGTACACCGAGAAATTATCTCCTTTAGACACAACTATAAACTTTAGCAGCTTTTTCTTCATATCCTCCAAGCTGGTTGGCTGCGGCATTATTAGCATCGAGGTCATTGAGGCTGGTAAGCTTGCTCCTTGGCCTACTATTACAGCTAGAGTCGCTGAAGTTGCTCCCCCACTCTGTAGCTTCAGTCCCGTTGTCACGGGTGGGACCGTGGTAGGACACACATCGCCTGAGGGTGGTGAAACAGTGGGGAAGGCGTTATTAGAAGGAGGCATTGCCACCCCTCCAGTAACAGTGAGAGACGATAAGGCCGCTGGCAGTGTAGTAAAGGAATTCGCTCCAATGGCCCCCCCCAACATTGCTTGGGTTGCCAGAGTTTTAATTAACTCTGCGAATAAACCCATCATCCCCTGCAATTGTGCCTGACCTATTCCTCTTTGCGTGGCCATCGCCTCCGCAATACCAATACTGGGTGCGCTAGGCTCTGTCCTTGACGTTCTCACCCCCTCAGGCAGCGCAACGTTGTTTGCCTCTTCTTCACGCTGTATTGCGTCGAAGTCAATGACTCTAATGGTGTTATCCTCCAGCATCTTTTCAAAAGAGAATACCTCCCAACCAGAGTCGCCAAATGTAAGATGTGGGTTCTTCAAATACAGTTAGTATTAAGTGAAGCGTAACCCCTTATCAAGATCGGGATTAACACCATTAGGTACGCAATATAGGCAGTAGCCACATGTAAATCAGAGACAAAGAGATTCAATATTCAGGCTTGCATTAAAGGGCATATTAACATAAAAGACATATGGCAAGCACAATAAATGAATGGGACCAGCAGGTAGCGTGGTCGGAGGGAGAAAGAACCATCACTCCCGGCACAATAAAGGCAAGGCAGGAACTTCAAGCTTAGTTAATGCCCAATCATGAGCGTATTAAATGTGTATAGGGGGTTAATGCTCTCGCAATGATTCTCGGGTGTAAGGAAATTTGGGCAACAGTTCTAGGCTCAAAATGCTTTCTCTCTTGAAACGACCCTTTAGTATACTTTAGGTAAAAACCAACTTTGTGCCAATTTTAGTTAAAACCAATTTAATATTCTTAAACCATAAACATGCATCTAAGTTATTAAATCCATTTGATGAATAAAGCATGCGGTAAACGAAATAATTTCAGGAAAAATCCCTAAAGGGCAAAACCTTTTTATTTCACTATAATTTGTAAGAAAATGGCTTACACGGATTACAATGAAATAAGTGCAACATACGAAATACCCGCAGGTGTCGGTTTCGATGTCTCGGATGGAACTTTCCTTTTCCAGGAGGGCAGCAGTGAAGAAGAGAAACGACTTCTCCACAAGATACTTAGTAAGGTCTCCTTCTACAATAGCAAGTAGCTCTTCGGTTGTAGAGTTCTCCTCACAAAGTGCAACACGGTGTAGTGAATGGATTATCTTCCGGTAAACACGTTCAAGATCACTTAACTTTGGAATTGAGTAATATGATCTTGAATAAACATCGAAAGATGAAAACCTTATATGGGAATAAGTTTTTAAATTGTTCTGCCTTCTGAAACGTTTGCAGATATGTTTTTATTTATAACTGAGCTGCACAGAGTCCAAGAAAATGAAAACACGAAAATCGAGGCGACAGGTCGTTCGAGCGAGATGAGATCTCGTTCGCGCGACATGTCAATGTCGTTTGAAGGATTCCCAATCTCGTTCGAGCGAGATACAGTAAAAAATAATATTTTTTTTCTTTTTAATTTAATCCTCGAAGTTTCTTTAAACTATTTGCAACTCAGAAATATTTTTTAAAACATAAAAAGATTTAATTCCCAAACATTTAAGTCACCCAGTATTTAATCAATATACAGATTACCCAACTACTCACAAGTATTCATACCTGAGTGATCTTAAACATATGCAACACGTCTTGATTTGTAATCTTCTCGAAAGCTTTGATTGCACATTCTTGGACTTGAACTTTGTCGTAGGCTTTCCATAGATAACTAACCTAGACTTAATTTATTTTGTCCGGAATTAAGCTAATTAAAATAAATGAGTATGCTAAGAATTATGTTCTTACATCTCTGTTTTGTTCATATGGTCTATTTATATGGGGGCGAGGCTGCTCGAGTCAGCCTGCCTTCGATCCGCCTGATAGGGTGCATTAAATGCACAAGATATTGCATTAAATGCGTGGGATTTGATAGTTGTGGTGGGAAACCATTCTATTGGCTGGAAGTATTGTGGGCATTAATGAGATCTATGACCCGTCAGCTCGAGGCTTACTCTAGGATGGCTAGATGGTCAGGTTTGGTGAATTAGACCTGCCATCCTAAGGATAAAGCCACTTTAGTGCTACGTTCTTGAGTCCCTAAATGTCAGATGTTATGACATCAGAAAGTGGTTCAAACACTGACTCTTGTTAGGTATCTGGTCACATCAGTCAGACGGGCTGGCATCCAAGTTACCTCGAGGATAGGACTTTAAACGGATCAGATTCGGATTGGATCAGGCAAATCCAAATCCATGTCCATTTTTGTTAAACGAATTCGGATCCGATCCGTTTATTAATCGGATCGAATCAGGCAAATCCAAATCCATATTCGTTTATGTTAAACGAATTCGGATCCGATCCAATTATTAGATTATCCGTTTATGTTAAACTTGATTTGCAACGTTTTTATTTTCAACTCTTATTTCATAAATTTATTTTGCAAATGTTCCAAAAAAATAGATAATGAAATAAAGAACTATTATAATAAATATTTAAAATATTATTAAATACAATATATATTAATTAAAAATATATTATGCATAATTTATATATATATATATATATATATATATATATATTAAAAATATTAATCGAACCGGGTTATTAATGGATCAGAGTATATGAATCCAAATCCGCTCCATTTAATAAACGGATAGTCGGGTAATTGGGTAATTGGATAATCGGATTATAGGCATGATCCATATCTGCTTAAATGGATCGGATTCATATTCGAATTTGAATAAAATCCAATCCATTGACAGGCCTAGAGGAGGTAACCTTGAGGGGGAAAGTATTGAGGGAGATGGGTGCCTCGAGGAGGTTCACTCGAATAAGTAAGCAATGAGTAGGCTCGAGTGACATTTGTTCTGGATGAAGTTTTGCCCAAGTGTTCCAATAAGGTTAGTAATAATTCCCAATGTTTCCTTATTCTTAATCCTCCAAACCATGTCCCTGCGAAGTTCCCAAGAGGAGGTTGCTTGATAGAGCATGAAAGCTCTCCCATGCCCTGCCAGACATGGTCCCTCTTGGGTACCAAACAACCTCACTCAACATGTACATTCATAAGATAAAATACATAATACAACATTATATTTCTTGTTACAAACTATTATCATCCAGGTGACTTTGTTCTATGAGATGGGTCCTTCGATCCGCTTGTTGTGAAGAATCTTCGAAGTGGGTACTTAAAGCCACTTATTGTGAAGAATCTTCGAGGTGAGCTTGTGTAATATCCTTCCATCTCCTTCTTTGTGAACAACCGGTTTGCTTGACCAAGTTAACCTCTCATTTGAGGGGACACCCCTACATATATATATATATATATATATATATATATGGGTGGTGCGTATACCTATTGTTTGATTTGTATGTGTAATCATACCTAGGCTACTTGTTATCACGGGAGGTTTCACGTCGTGGATAGTCGTATTCTGATGAGCCCATTTGGGGAGATATTGGATTGTACGTCAGGACATAAACCTTAGGGACTGATCACCACTTGTGTGAATGAGGGTGTGACCGGTCATTTGGGTGTGTTAGGTATAAACACATCCCAAAGGCTTAGAGCTATGTTCGCCTCCAATATTTTATGATTTGATTTTTGGTTCGAAGGAGACTATCTAGGCCAGTGTCCTTATATAGTACGTGACATACTGGGACTTAATAGCAGAGTATGCTTACACTGCAGGTTTCCACCTAGGGGTGTTGTATACATATATATGATAATAGTGATTTATATATGTACGTGTGATTAACTCTTCTACGAGTATATTAGTTGATATGATAGATTGTGATATCTAAATTATTCAAGTGTTTGAAAACTAAATCAGTAATTGGTAGATAGTGATATCTAAATTAACCAAAGTATACGAAAACTATATCATTTAGTAGAAATTCCTAATGAGTATACAGAATTGGGAAAATGTAATAACATATTGTAAGGACAATACTGGTGAGCATTATAATTGATTAGATACGAAGAGATGTAAACCAAACTAGTTAGGCGGGTAGCATAACTAGGTGGGTTAGAGTAGTGCATTAGGCGTGCACATTTGTTGAGGACTGAGGATCTCAAGTGAGGGCACGTGGTACTAAGATGTATTTAACATCTTATCTTGTCGCGTTTTAAACACTTGTTAAACTTTTTCAAACTGTTTTACTTCGGCTCTAACCCATTTCAAATCCTTTTTGTAAAAACCATTTTAGGTGCCCAACCACAGGGACGCTAGGCATAGGAGTTCCCCATTTGACGTGCTGCAGATGCTGTGGAGGTTGAAGGACCTTGCTATTAGACGCTTCCATATTCATTTAAGTTCTGATGCATCCTTAGTTATCTCAGTCGGGCATGTCGCCTAATCATAGTTGGATACTATTTTCAGAGACTTTGTATTTCCGTTTATTTTCAGTATTGATTTAGACTTTACTCATGGATGAATGTATTTAGATTTTCTCTGGAGTGTTATTTTGGACTTAGTTATTTACTTATGTCATTATCGTATTATTTAATGTTATGTTCATAGAAATGGTTAATGTATAGTTCTTCCGTTTTATTTATTGCATGATATATGTAAGATTAAAATTTTGACACTGGGCTATTAGGGTATTGGTAATTCATTTGAAATTCGGCAGTGATGCTAAGAATGACACTGTAATACCCCGTGATTTTTAATGACCTTTAAAATGAGTTATATTTTAAATTAATGGATTAATTGGATTTTACTATTAATTAATTCATTTGGGTTTATCCGAATTGTGAATATTATTACTTAAAGATATTTAGGTAATATATAAATGTGATGATTATTGATATTGTTGTGAGATATTAATTCTATAAATTGAATTTTTAGTCGGATGCGGTATGGGACGTGTCGGGACTAATTTGTTAAATTAAAAAGGGAGTTTATTTTCTATCGACCTTATAGTTATTTCGACTGCGTCGTTGCGTATAGAAGGGTTGAAATAGTCAGAAAAGTCTATTTGGACGTTGGTTTTGAGTCTCGGGTCATTTGGAAATGAATAGACAACCCAAAAGGGAATTTTGGTCATTTTTATAGGGGGATGAATAGTGATTTCGGATTTTGTCCAATTATAAGTATTTGGAGATTAAGTGTACGTGGGTTATTCATCTCTTCTACACAAAATAGAAAGGTCATCTTCTTAGAGAGAGTGAAAGGTTGCTTGGGAAGAGAGAAGCTTACTTGGGAAGGAGAAGAACAAAGACCAAAGGTCACCTCTACCAACCACCACCGGAAGTTGGCCGGAGAAGGGAGAACCACCTTTGATATACTACACCAAAGGATCAGACCTTCATTAGAGTCAAGTGTTTGATAATGGCAATCTAAGTTTGTATATTGTCTATGTTAGAATAGTTATAAAAAGAGATGATATTTCATGTTTGGAAGAAATAATGGAGTTGTTTAATGGATTTCTGGAAATTGAAAATATATAGGAAACAAACTCATGTTGTAGATAGTTAGTAATCCACGAAATAATGACAAATATGTTGAAGAAATTATGAAAACCATTGATTTTTTCTTGAAGATATTATGTTGATAATTTTCTGGAAAAAAGAGGATATAAACATGCTTTTAATTCAATCTCTTGATGATTCTAGGATGTTTAGATGATTAGAAATCATTTACATATGTTGATATATCACGTAGTAAGGATTATAAGTCGTTTGGGTTGTTAATATAAAGGTTTGAATGGTTAAAAATGGTTAAACCCGTAGTTGCAGAAATGCAGAAAAACTGGGCTGTTACCTGGGAGATCGATCGATCGACCACCTGCCTTCGATCGATCGACCTCCCAAGAATTCCTAAAGTTGTTCCTTTTTAATGTTGATTCTTATCCCAAACCTTTTGTAGATCTTTGGTGATTATTAATTGGATATTATGGGACTTAGAGAAAATCAGTAAGCCCTAGTTAAGATTTGAATTAATTTGATTGGGATTGAATTGATTAAAGGATATGATAATTAACAAAATCCATTTTTAGTTTACGAATAACAAAACACATATTATTGTACAACACTAACAACCGAACAGATAACAGAAAATAATATAAATTCCATTGGAATAAACATTCCCACATAATAAACCAATACAATAATACCAATAATAGTAAATGTATTAAAATGACACGACTACAAGAGTATTTGACTCATATAGAAGAGATAACTGAATTCCTTTTGGACGACATGAATCAAATGAAGATAGGCGTCTAAGCAAAAATCCATAGCTCCATCGCTCGTCATAATCCACTAAGGTTGGCGTCCCTGTTGCTGGACACTTGATATAAAAGGTACAACATAAAAGAAAATATGCAAGGAAACGGGTCAGATCCCGATGTGAAAATAATTTTGAAAACAACAAGTATTTAACAAGTGCAATAAAATATTTATTATGTACATGTTAGTATCCAACTCTCACTTGCTATGCTCACCTCTCATCTAGAGTGCACACTTAACGTTTCCTATTAACCTCCTAGTTAATGGTTCCTCATTACTGATTTCCATAATATGATTTCATCCCAGATTATAACCCCGTATGTCCCATACCATACGTCGTATAATCATTCATTTACATTTCTCGTTAATATGATTCATTTCTCACTAATATGAATTAAGCTTTAAAATAAATATTCATTGACTTATTTCAATTCTTTATCTCAATTCACCGTTATCTACAATTATCGCACAGTAGATGATTTCACCACAACATATATCCATTCATTCATTTAATTCATTATATATATATATACATATATAATACGGCACCTCGAGTCACAGCTGCGGTGCAATGCATTACTCTGCTATCATGTCCCATCATCGTTGGTCGCCGAATAGGAGACAAAAAGGTTCGGTAAGGATTTCTCGAACCCCAAACAACAACATACAAATTGGAGGCGAACATAGTTCTCGTATCCATGGGTCACGCACATACCTACGTTCCCACAATTAGTGGACTTATCAACCCCCCGATAATTCTTTGATAGACCTTTGTTCTTGAGCGACAAATCAAAGATCTCATGGATTCATCAGGATATGACTGCCCTCACGCGCAAACCTCCCGTCGATAGCAGGTAAGCTAGGTATATCATACACATAATCATTAATCAATCAAATAGGCATTATCATTCCTATAATATACTATCAACAAGGTACTCACATTACCCTTAGATTATTCCCATACATAGCATTATATCTCTTTAAATCCCACGTATTAGAATATCATAGCTTTACTTCTTAATTTAATTATCCCCGAGCCTCACTCAATACTCAAGGGTCAAATATGTTTTTCCTCAACATATATTCAGTAAGAAGTCATTAATACTCTACTGGTTCACATCATCATATCTTCCGAATTACTACGAATTAAACTCTCCCTTTAATTAGGGTTAAAATCGATAGTTTCAACACATCTTCTTTCACTTAGGATTAAACCCTATTGTAAACTTAAGGATACCCAAGTGTTATATTCAATCACCCCTACTGATCATATCTTTAATCCTCATGCATACCAATTAGAATCTAACAATTGAATCTAGCAACCGAAATTCCTTTAAATATAATTATTGTCATTCTAATCAATTAAATCCCAATCAAATTAATTCGAATCTTATCTAGGGACTACTGATCTTTTCTAAGTCCCATAATATCCAATTAATAATCACCAAAGATCTACAAAAGGTTTGGGATAAGAATCAACATTAAAAAGAAACAACTTTAACAATTTTGGGGAGGTCGATCGATCGATCTCCCAGGTAACAGCCCAGTTTTTCCGCATTTCTGCAACTACGGGTTTAACCATTTTTTATCATTCAAACCTTCATAGTAACAACCCAAATGACTGATAATCCTTACTACATGATATATCAACATATATAAATGATTTCTAATCATCTAAACATCGACTATACCAAAAATAGCATTTTGGCACACCCTGATATTAAAAATCTGGCACAGTTTAACACTGTGCCAGATTTTGGCACGATTTAATAGAGATTTGGCACACTTTAAAACAGTGCCAAATTTTGGCACTGTTTTAAAGTGTGCCAAAATTGAGTACACTTACTAAAATATATAATACACAAAAAAAACATTACACTCCTCTCTTTCTCTTGTTCCCGCTCACGGTTCACGCCCCGCTCGTTCTCTCTCTCTCACCTCTTCGCTCGGTCTCTCTCTCTCGGCGGTCAGCATCCATTCACTCGGTCTCTCTCTCTCGCCTCTTCACTTGGTCTCTCTCTCTCGTCAGCTACAGGCGATCTATTTCTCCCTAGGTCGGCATCCATTCTCTCCTTAGGTCGCTGGTCGGAATCTCTACTGTCGACACTCTCTCTCCAGCCCATTCTCTCTTTCTATGGTCACTACCCTGTTCTCTCACTACACTCATCCCAATCAGGTAATTGTTTAAAGCATTGTATTTTTTTAACCTAAGTTAGGTTTCAGATTTGATCCTAGAGTTTATGATATGCCTGATTTGATTCGTATTTGCTTTATAGGTTTTTATATATACATATTTAAATATTTCTTGTTTTTTTCAATGTGTGAGTTTTTGGTGCAAATTGAATGTTGATAATGAAAAAAATAAATCATGGGATTTTTATGTTCTTACCCCTTTAATTAAAATGCATATTTGATCTAATTTGTACATGTTACGGAGTTTTACGAAAATTTAAGTGCTAAATATTCAATAATAATGTAAAAATAACAAATTAAAAAGTAGACACCCCACTAATTAAATGGATAAATGAGATTATATGTTGAAAATTTAAGAAAAAAACTATTTAAATAGTAAGTAGACATTAATACTAAAAATTCAATAATGATGTTACACATGTAGAAAAACCTTAGACCCGTTCAAGAGGTATCACTATGACTGTGGTGAGAACTCTTGAATTGTCCCATTTTTGGACAGTTTGAAAATGCAAAAGTTTGTATTGTACATAATGATTATGCATGCCCTATTTTGAAAATTTTGGTGGCATCTCTTTATGTTCTTTGGGTGCATACTAGATTGATGTAGTGTTTTGTGTTTTCTTGGTTGAAAAACTTAAGTAACATATGAACACTCCCAATTTAAGTTGTGTACTTGAAGAACTGTAAGGATATGCTGGCGAAATTTTCTAGATTGGGACATGGCATGAGACATTATGAACAATACAAAATATGCATGTTCGAATGGGATAGGACCCTTACCCTGTAGAGGAGATGGAGGAAATATAGGAGCTCAAATATATACATACTTACACTTGAATAAACTTCAATATATTTACAGTAAGCGTTTATATTATAATGTGCGATCTTTAAACTTATCAGGATGTCATCAGGAATCAACAAAGAGTGGATAAATGAGAAAAATATCGAGACCGATACATATAGAGATGGGGTGTTACAGTTTCTACATTATGTGCGTAGTAATAGTTCGAATGCTAAACATTCATGTCCCTGTAGACGTTGTCGAAATGGGAAAGGACATGTTGTTATAGATGACATGTTCGTTCATTTAATGACATATGGTATGGACATGAACTATACCTTATGGCATTTTCATGGCGAGACATTAGTTGTTGATCAAGTCCAACCACCACCGCAATCTGTGACACCGACAAAACACGCTGATGTGCACAATATTCCAATTTTGAATGATCTTGTGAATGATGCTTGTGAGATGTTTATGGGTTAAGAGGAACCTAGCAAACCTAATTGTGTAGGCAGTGATGAAGCTCCCGCAACTTCTGAGGTTCCCAATGATTCGTACACACATAAATACAAAGGCAAGAAGTATGATCGTTTACATCAACTCGTACAGGAGCCATTGCACCCAGCTACCGGTTCTTCATGTCATACCACAATGTATGCTCTTAGAAAGTTGAATGATTTGAAAACATAGTTCAATTTATCGGATGATGCTACAGGTGGAATTCTTAGATTGTTAAATGAACTACTTCCTGAAGAGAACAATTTGACAACTAGTTATACATAAATGAAAAACACCGTTAGAGATCTCGGTATGGATTATGTTAAGTATGACATATGCATTAACAACTGTATGCTATTTTGGAAAGAGCATGAAAAATCTACTAGATGTATAAAATGTGGTTCTTTACGCTACAAGATTACTTGTCTAGACGAGGACGATGTAGAAATTCAGAATACTAATGGAAAAAAGGTACTCTAGGGTTACTAAGAAGGTAATGCGAGATTTCCCTCTAATCTCTAGGCTAAAAAGATTGTATACCATAAAATGGATAGCAGAGAAAATGACTTGGCACGCTCGTGCAAGCTCTTGTATGGAATTCTTGCGTCATCCCTGAGATTCAGCAGAATGGGTAAATTCAAACATTTTGTGGAGAGATTTTGCAAAAGATCCGTGAAATATTCGACTTGCAATAACAACTGATGGTTTCAGCTCGAATAACATGTTTGGTCGTAAGTATAGTTGTTGGCCAGTAATAATTCAACCTCTCAACCCTCCTCCATCAGTGTGTATGAAAAGTGAGTTTTCAATGTTGTCTGTATTGATTCCCGGACCAAAGTCACCATCAAGTAATATTGATGTCTTCCTCTAACCGTTGGTTGATGAGTTAAATATCTTATGGTCTGGAGTTAAGGCTTGGGATGCGTATAAAAATGAGAAATTTGAGTTAAAATCCATGTTGATGTGGGGTATTCATGATTTTCCAGCTTATGGGATGTTATCAGGTTGTTTAACTCAAGGTTACAATGGGTGTCCTCTTTGTTCTACAAATACACCTTCTCCATATCTTTCTAAGTCAACGAAATGTTTTTACCAATGATCTCGTATGTTCCTTCCTAAAGACCATCCTTACAGGTTTGACACATCAAAGCAAACATTCAATGGTAAAATAGAGGATGCTATGGCTCCAAGAAAGTTAACAAGTGTAGAAGTTGAGCAGATAGTGTCACTTATCGCTCGAAAAGGTATTCAAAGAGAGAGAGAGGGAGAAGGAGATAAAAAGGGAAAGACAAAGGCAAAGGGTAAGGGGGAGGGGAAGGGGTAGGGGGAGGGGAAGGAGAAGGAGGATATCGTAATGGAAGACGATGATTATCCAAGTGAGGGTGACGATGAGAATCTAGCGGGTACCAAGGGTTTTTCAAGGAGGTCAATTTTCTTTGACTTAGAGTACTGGAAGGATCATGATATTAGACATAATTTAGATGTTATGCATATTGAAAAGAATGTCACAGAGACTCTTTTAGGTACAATACTCTCGGTGAAAGGTTCATCAAATAAAGATATAGTCAAAGCCCGTGAAGACTTGAAAGTTCATTTGAATCTTAAAAGGAAATTATGGATGAAAGATGTAGAAGACAGTAACAAAAGGCTTATGCTAAAGGCACCTTTCGCATTAGGAAAGGAAGAGAAAGAAGCCTTTTTTCGTACACTAAAAACATTAAAGGTACTGATTGGATTTTCATCAAATTTCAGCAAAAATGTTAACCTCGATCCACTTGGATTTACTAATCTCAAGTCCCACGATTATCACGTCATTATGCAATGGTTGCTTCCTGCGTTGTTTATGCATTCATTTTCGGATGATAAGTCTTTGTTTAAATCTATACAGCGGATAATCATATTCTTTAATGTGTTGTGTGCCAAAGTGATATTTAGGGAACATCTTTTGAAGGCTAAAAACGCATTGGTAGAGGCACTTTGTGTCTTTGAAATTTATTTTCCACCTGCATTTTTTGTGGTGATGATCCACCTCATGCACCATTTAGCCGATGAAGCTTTGACAGTTGGGCCACCAAGATATCGGGCGATGTGGTTGTTTGAGGGAGAAATGGG
This sequence comes from Sambucus nigra, assembly GCA_949130495.1. NCBI lineage: Eukaryota > Viridiplantae > Streptophyta > Magnoliopsida > Dipsacales > Adoxaceae > Sambucus > Sambucus nigra. The sequence continues at coordinate 264,281,911 of OX422215.1, read as the reverse complement.
AAGATATAAAAAGTGGTCACGAAGCAAGAGGCACATTAAAGGGAGCATTGCTAATGCATATTTATTACATGAAGATTCTTTGTATGCCATGGAGTACATACCGAAAAGAGGTGAAGGAACTCATAAGAGGAATCTTGAGGATTTTCTTGATAATGAGTTTGATGACTCAGAATGCCAACGACCATTGGGTAAAAGTAAAGAATGGATCTTAAATAATGTACAATATAAGCAAGTGCGAAGATGGGTTCTATCTCAATGCGACGGTGTTGATGAATGGAGAAGGTAAAAACTTAGTTCTATGTTAATTCATATTAATTGATTGTAATGTGATATTCTTAATTTTGAAACTAATTTCTTGTATAAAATTTGTGGTAACTGAGATTCAATCGAGGCATAGAATTGAGGATTTCATCCCTTGGCTAAGGAACGAGGCAAGACTTTATTTATACATGTAATTTTTTATCAACCGTAATTATTTTTAATGAAACTTTATGTGACACCCCGCCTAATTAAATAACGGGCGATCACTCCTTTATTAAATTAAATCAAGGTAAACAGTTGATTCATTCTCAGCATCACTGTCGATAAAAAATATATTTTCCAATTTAACACCCTAAATAATTAAGCTAAGTGTCAAAACTAATTTTCATACATACTTTCCAAATTTCATTTAAAGAAAAATCATTTCTTTTATTAACAACATTCAATAAGTAAGAATCACACTACATTAAATTCTGCAACATAATCCAATTAATATAAAACATTCGTCAATCGCATGTCAACATGTGAAATCTAAAGTAAACACACCCACTGAATAAATCCCATAGTAACAGTGCTGGAAATAACTGAAATACAAATGCCCAATAACAATGAAATAATGGAAAGGGCTACACATGCCCATCTAAATGAAAATACTAAGAGTGGGTTTGAATGAACGAAGTCGTCTAATCAAGAGACCTGCAACTCCCACTTAAGCTGCAGCGCGTTCCTTCCAAGAGATCCTAAGCAAGACGCCCCTGTGGCTGGGCACCTGTAATACATACATATATATACAAGAGAGAGAGAGAGAGAGGAAAACGGGTCAGAGCCCGAAAGTGTGTTTGATTTAAAATACGTTTAGCAAGTATTTAAATTGATACAGGCCAATGCAACAACATATTAGTGCGACACTCTCTTGAGAAATTCTCACCTCTCTTCTAATGTGCACACCTATCGCACTAACCTCCCCAACGGGTTGTCTTATCATTTATCGCACTAATCTTCCCAATGGTTTAACTTATCTTATATTACTCGTAAGATACCAAATTTCACGATTCAATTGTTTGAAAAGAATATTTCAATTAGTAACCAAAGTTCTCATTTTGCCTTTATTAATCAATAAAGCTTTCCAGTTTCATATTATACTTTCTCAAAACAAGTATTTACAATTAGAGTCATCAACCATGTCCTACATATCAAATCACAGTAGGCAGTTCCAGATTTTCATAATTTCATATATATATATATATATATATTAACTACTCGAGAATATATATATCAAAATAGCACCCCACATAATAACTTATGGTGCGGGCATACTCTACTATCCAAACCCCATATCACTCACATTAAGGGGAATACAAATTCGAAATCACTCCCGAATTGTATTAACACATACACAAACTATAGGTTCCAAGTCCCTTAGGACCGTCTGAACTATCACTGCGATAGCCTGTACCAAGGATACCTATACACAAACAAAATGAGGCGAAGAATAGATTCCAAGTCTCTAAGAGGATGGCACATGCCTGCGTCTCTTAGGACCGTCTGAACTATCACATCACTAGCCTGTACCAAGGATATCTATCTTCTAGGGTACGAGTCAATATCCCTCATAAGGCAACACAGGATAAGATCGTCCCAGCGCGGCAACCTCAGGGATAGCAAGTAGCGTGGGCATGATTTTCACACATAGATAGTATATGCATACACAATCATATAACTATACTAATATTACCATATCAATAATGGGTATATTCTCAATTCCCATAATTACGACATTCGTTTTTATTTCTCATTATTTAGTTATTACGTATAACCATTCACATCTTATTTTAATTTGAGGAACTTTTCCACTTACTACATCACGCTCACGGATTCCATCCTCCTAAGTATAAAATTCAGTAGGTATACACATTTGTCCCAAAGTAACTCTCTTACGTGTCTCTCTCTCTTTAACATATACTTACATTGTCCCTCATGTAAGATATCCCAAAAATATAGATTTCGCCTTACATTAAAGGATTTTGAATTTTATTTTCAAAGATGAGAATTTCAAATGGTTTCGAAATCGGAATTAAAATGGAGTTTTAATTGAATTTTTTTTTATTTTTTTATTTAGAAGAGTCCTCAAAATATAAAACTCTCTAAGAGTCCTCAAAATATAAAACTCTCTAGTAAAAATAATATTTTTTGAAATCCGACTGTTCGATCAAGCTGAATTTTTGTCAGTAGTCCTGTCTCGCCGTTCGCTACAACATACTAAAATTTCAAGCAATTCCAGTAGTCCGATCACCCGGAATAAAATTTTTAGTGTTTGTATCTAATTAGAACTCTTTTCTTAATCAAACTCTTAATCCTTTACATGACAAAGGGTTTCTAAAATATCATTTAAGTCATCACTACATGCAATTTCCTATCTCAAATTGGGTTTTTCTTCCATATAATTCATCCTAATCATTCCTAAACCAATATGAAAGATGCATCAACGAAATAAGCAAGATAAACACTTGCCTGGAATTTTTAGAAATCTGGTTTGGTGCCAAAATTGGTGTGGTTTCGTTCCCCGTCTCGCGATCTACGCGTTGGTGGTGACGACGGTGCAATCGGAGGTGTTCTTGGCCTAGAACTCCTTGGAGAGCTTCTCCTCTTCCTCTTCAATGGCCGTCATTTGTCTTTGGTTGTTCTAACCCTAGAAGACAACCTAGATATCTTATATAACCCTTTTAATTTTCGTAGGTTTAATTACCCATAATTGCGAAATGTCCAAAACGCCCTCCCGGGGTACTAATTGGGCCTAAAAACGCCCCGAGACCCAAACTAAACCTCCGGGTACACTTTTCTGACTATCTCGACCCTTCCGGACACGTTAGCGCAGTCAAAACGAGCATACGAACAACTTATAAAATATTCACTTATTAATCAACATTTAGTCCTGACACGACACAGGTGCGTCCCGACTTAAATTTCCATAATTGTCATTTTATTCACACGTGACAATATTATAACAATAAATCTCATATATTACTATACTCATCCAGTAATATTCAACAGATAACAAATTTCCAATAATTACTAACTCTCGTCACGCTAGTAAATATTTAAAGCAACATTCCGGATTAAAATTAAATTAATTTATCTCAATTAAATTTAATAAATCCCATAATTTAAAAGCTATAAAAATACGGGGTATTACTTACTCCCCCCCCCTAATAACTGAATTTCGTCCCGAAATTCGGAAAATAAGGCCTATCAGGTAGCACAATTCTGAATATCCTTTTTCGTACACAAACTAACTACACATTACGGCGCTCAATCACTATAGTCCTTTCTTCACAGTAACATTGTTTTGCATTCTCTTTGGAGACACTTCACATTGTGCTCCCAACCGACAACATTCGCATAGGTCACGCCTGTACGTTATACATTTCATTATCTCACTATCATTAGGAGGCCGCACCTCACTACATGACAAATACTCGGATTTATTCATATACAAAACTCCCATTCTGAGAAAATATTACGAACATTTGATCACTCTTGCTCGTCTAAAACAGTCGTGGAATTCTACCATAGTTATCGGATATTTTCTCGACCGATCCAAAAATTCTGATTATGTACTCTCCTCTAAACATACGGAAGGAGAATAGTCTAGGTTCTTCCATAACAAAACCTTAATAAGTACCTCATACGCGACAAACAGGTACGAGTGCTTCTACAGAGCATTCTTGAAATCATCGTACCAAGATTCCAAATTCTCCTTCACGTGGCTCCACTAATCTTTAATCACCATGCGCTTATTCCCTGGCTAAGGGTGATACATCCTACTTGAAACAAAATCTTATCTCCGCTGGTTCCTGAAATCCCATATCAAAGGTGGGATTCACCAATCTCATCCTGATTCAGAAATTCATACCGCGCCGGACCATGCACTGGCGCGATCCTTCCTTTCAAAGGAAGTCTGGGGCATACTAGTAAATATTGTAAGCCAGCCCAAAGGAATATCAATCACTTCCTTCTCGACGACTTAATTCACATGTCGGGATAAACCCTTGATCTTGTTTTGAGGATCGCAACCCATCCAAGAACTTTACCGACTTTACCAACCTCTTCCAATTTCAGGAATTTTCGATAATCACAAAATTATTTGGTTGATTCTCCTCTTTCAACCAAACCTTACCTATGGTCAGTGCATGTAGAGACTACTCACTACGTCTCGCTAAACATCGATACTTCCCTTGAAATGTCTCACATTAAATGACACGTAATACTCCCCTTCCTTCCTTGTAGTATGCCGAAAGTTCCACCCGCGCTCTTCTCTCCACGAAGCGCACTTCTGGATCTCTTATACTATACTAACATCATTACTCTTTATATGTGTGAGTCGCTCTCACACTTGACTAATAACAACCCCGCTCCGGGTGTGCTTCATAACAATTACATTCTACTATATTCAAGGAATACCAATTCTTGAATGGCTTCCCACAGCCTTCCAATCAAGTTAGGGCGTGCTATTCTAATTGCACACTTATGTATGGATTATCGCCCCTCATGTGACGTTTAATCCACTCTATCACTTCCACTTCGTTATACTAGTGCCACAAACATATATTTCACACGTCTATTACCACGTCCCTTCGACTCGGACTATTTTAACTGTAGTTAACCAAGATGCCCACATTTTTGCAACACTCCGACCGCCCTGGGAGAGCGAACGGCGTGCTACTCATCTGTAGGACTAACTAAATTCAACGGAATAGAAGGGATAGGGCATTCAAATTCCATGACAATAAAAGAGGAATAATAATTATCAACCTTCCTCAGATAAGTACAATAATTTTCCCAAATAGGTACAACAACCAAAATAAATCACTAACGCTCTATTCATCAAAATAATTACAGGTCATCTATTTTGTATAATATAAAGTTCTTTCCAGATAATCCATACTAAAAATAATTCCAACTCTTTATTCACCTTGTGTTCTGTACGCGGTTATGACATTTGGGTACTCTCAATCACCCTAGAAATCAAAATTCTTAAATTCTCCTTATCATCGTTCCACCCCTCAACTCGTGGGGATAACTTTTAATGCTTTCCTACCACAAAAATCCGGCTCCAATGACCTTAAAACAAAATTCAACTTCCAACTTACATACATAATTACTTGATCCCATTTCGACCAGGGTACCGAACTCATGGAATAGTGACCAAACATCTCCCTATTTCCAACCTTATGCTAAGTTTCATGCGTGGGATGTCTCGCAAAGCAAAATCCAAACAAGGAACCCCCCCGATACACTACTACCTAGCATTGTCGGTTATCGAAATCCGTTAGGTCCTCCGTCCATAGTATATACCCCTTTATTCCGTCCCTTGACAGAAAAGTTACAATTTCTCCCGTAATTATGCTTAACAAAGAACGTTTCACCAAATTTCACTATCGTTCAGCATAGGTTGGTGGTAATAGCATTCCATAAACCTCAAATACATACAATCGGAATTCTCGAAATTCCTTTTTCTAACATTAGGGGTATAACTCTTAACTCCCACGTCTCTTAAGGATAAATATAACACTGCACTCTTCCTATCACTAAGTCCGGAGTGCCAAACATAATACTGCGTCAAATCTTTTCACTCAACGATAAATCCCGATACATACGGAATCATATTGGCAAAGTTTATACATACTTTGGCATCGAATATCTCGAGCCCACTATCTCCTCCAAAGTCTCTAGGATAGATAATATAAGTGCGAGTCCAACCTTCTCACAGGTAAAGCCTCGCAAAACAAACATAAAATATGTTGCACTAATGCAACCACTCTGATAGCCTTGCAATAAATGCCCACTATCGTACTAACCATTTCTGTTATGTTTTAAACAAGATAATATCATACTCGTGTATCGCATCACTACAAAGAGTAACCTCAATAAAGTATAAAACACTGTTGATATACTCATTCATCCTCCGCGGATAGCACTAAAGAAAAATCCCGCTACACTAGGGAAAAATATTCACATAATGGTAACATGTATAATTATATGCATTAAGCTCATCTCACATGCTAATCTAGCAATGAACAAAATATAGTGACTCTCTCGTGTCACATAAACACGCCTCATCCTCTGAGGATACAACTTACACTTCTACCTTGTCAATCGTCTTGACTGTGCAAATGGTTTTCGGACGTAACACGTTTGCCCAAACCATAACAAAATTATTTTAATCGTTGCCTTTTACTAGGCACTGTATTCTTGTCCTTATACTCACTTTGGAACATATTATCGTGAGCGATCTCACTCCGCACAAAATACCTCAGTACATAATCCACTTACCACCTGCCCTACTAACCAGGTTAGGATTTGTCCTCCTCTCGGACTTTAGTAAACTCGATTCCTGTTAACCATTCCGATTGTTCCTTTAACTTTTTAGGCCATAAAGATCATGTTACTATCTATAATAGCACTTACTGAATTTACCATCACTTGGTAAGAATTCCATTATCCGAATCATTTAAATGGGTCCCCTGATGTATATCCACATCTCTTTTTGGTGCTATATCACCACCATTGTATTCAGTCTTATTCTCGACTAAATTCTTCGATTTCTTTAAGCTTCCCACACAAGGAGAATTATCATCTTTATTGACAAAATACAACATTGTCAACCTCTGAATCAACCGTCCATCAGAATTTCCTCCTCGAGTATTATCAATTATTATTACGAGTTGGTCTCCCACTTGGAGTCGTTTCCTCCACTCGTATCTACATCTTTCGATACAAAATTTGCTAATGATTAGGGTTCATATCCACAATAGGACTTCTGGCATGCCCTCCCGCGATGAGTTCAGAACCACGTTTGCTTCTCACCCTGAACAATTGAGGAAGGAACATACGGTCAACACTGTACCTAAGGTTCTCCTAGAGGCATAGCATTCCACTTCAAAAATTGGTGGTTGACTCCAACCATTATAATTTCATCCCGAAAGCCAATAAAATTTTCTCTAAATTTTCACTTTCAGTTTGCCACACTTCGTCCTATATCTAAGCCTTTGGGTACATTACCTCCTTTGGTAAAGACACATACAATTTCCGCATTTCTAAAATTTCCCATTGACAGCCTCTACACATTTTTGCAATACGTTGGGTAAGTTTACCCTCGCACCTCATTTGACTATAACAGCATTTGAAAAATCATTGTTGCACCTTAGTCGCCTTTCTAGTCGTGGCTTCTCGTGCCATAATGGAGGTGACCTCGACTACGGTCATCATCCTCGGATATATTTCATAATATCAACTGAGCCCTGCCTCCTGATGTACGCTTAACAGTTCTCTTCTGACATTCGTCATCGCTCGGCACACGCACACATCCGAACGAAATTAGAATTCACTAGTGTATACACAATATAGCAGGAGAACGAAATCTCGTCAAGGGAATCAACAATCCTAAACACAGGGATCTATAACAAACAAAGCAACGCTGAAAGCATAATAAGCCGTACAGATCCTAAGGACACTAGAACCTGATGCTCTGATACCAGATGTGACACCCCGCCTAATTAAATACCGGGCGATCACTCCTTTATTAAATTAAATCAAGGTAAACAGTTGGTTCATTCTCAGCATCACTGTCGATAAAAAATATATTTTCCAATTTAACACCCTAAATAATTAAGCTAAGTGTCAAAACTATTTTTCATACATACTTTCCAAATTTCATTTAAAGAAAAATCATTTTTTTTACTAACAACATTCAATAAGTAAGAATCACACTACATTAAATTCTGCAACATAATCCAATTAATATAAAACATTCGTCAATCGCATGTCAACATGTGAAATCTAAAGTAAACACACCCACTGAATAAATCCCATAGTAACAGTGCTGGAAATAACTGAAATACAAATGCCCAATAACAATGAAATAATGGAAAGGGCTACACATGCCCATCTAAATGAAAATACTAAGAGTGGGTCTGAATGAACGAAGTCGTCTAATCAAGAGACCTGCAACTCCCACTTAAGCTGCAGCGCGTTCCTTCCAAGAGATCCTAAGCAAGACGCCCCTGTGGCTGGGCACCTGTAATACATACATATATATACAAGAGAGAGAGAGAGAGAGGAAAACGGGTCAGAGCCCAAAAGTGTGTTTGATTTAAAATACGTTTAGCAAGTATTTAAATTGATACAGGCCAATGCAACAACATATTAGTGCGACACTCTCTTGAGAAATTCTCACCTCTCTTCTAATGTGCACACCTATCGCACTAACCTCCCCAACGGGTTGTCTTATCATTTATCGCACTAATCTTCCCAATGGTTTAACTTATCTTATATTACTCGTAAGATACCAAATTTCACGATTCAATTGTTTGAAAAGAATATTTCAATTAGTAACCAAAGTTCTCATTTTGCCTTTATTAATCAATAAAGCTTTCCAGTTTCATATTATACTTTCTCAAAACAAGTATTTACAATTAGAGTCATCAACCATGTCCTACATATCAAATCACAGTAGGCAGTTCCAGATTTTCATAATTTCATATATATATATATTAACTACTCGAGAATATATATATCAAAATAGCACCCCACATAATAACTTATGGTGCGGGCATACTCTACTATCCAAACCCCATATCACTCACATTAAGGGGAATACAAATTCGGAATCACTCCCGAATTGTATTAACACATACACAAACTATAGGTTCCAAGTCCCTTAGGACCGTCTGAACTATCACTGCGATAGCCTGTACCAAGGATACCTATACACAAACAAAATGAGGCGAAGCATAGATTCCAAGTCTCTAAGAGGATGGCACATGCCTGCGTCTCTTAGGACCGTCTGAACTATCACATCACTAGCCTGTACCAAGGATATCTATCTTCTAGGGTACGAGTCAATATCCCTCATAAGGCAACACAGGATAAGATCGTCCCAGCGCGGCAACCTCAGGGATAGCAAGTAGCGTGGGCATGATTTTCACACATAGATAGTATATGCATACACAATCATATAACTATACTAATATTACCATATCAATAATGGGTATATTCTCAATTCCCATAATTATGACATTCGTATTTATTTCTCATTATTTGGTTATTACGTATAACCATTCACATCTTATTTTAATTTGAGGAACTTTTCCACTTACTACATCACTCTCACGGATTCCATCCTCCCAAGTATAAAATTCAGTAGGTATACACATTTGTCCCAAAGTAACTCTCTTACGTGTCTCTCTCTCTTTAACATATACTTACATTGTCCCTCATGTAAGATATCCCAAAAATATAGATTTCGCCTTACATTAAAGAATTTTGAATTTTATTTTCAAAGATGAGAATTTCAAATAGTTTCGAAATCGGAATTAAAATGGAGTTTTAATTGATTTTTTTTTTTTTTTTTTATTTAGAAGAGTCCTCAAAATATAAAACTCTCTAAGAGTCCTCAAAATATAAAACTCTCTAGTAAAAATAATATTTTTTGAAATCCGACCGTTCGATCAAGCTGAATTTTTGTCAGTAGTCCTGTCTCGCCGTTCGCTACAACATACTAAAATTTCAAGCAATTCCAGTAGTCCGATCATCCGGAATAAAAATTTTAGTGTTTGTATCTAATTAGAACTCTTTTCTTAATCAAACTCTTAATCCTTTACATGACAAAGGGTTTCTAAAATATCATTTAAGTCATCAGTACATGCAATTTCCTATCTCAAATTGGGTTTTTCTTCCGTACAATTCATCCTAATCATTCCTAAACCAATATGAAAGATGCATCAACGAAATAAGCAAGATAAACACTTGCCTGGAATTTTTAGAAATCTGGTTTGGTGCCAAAATTGGTGTGGTTTCTTTCCCCGTCTCGCGATCTACGCGTTGGTGGTGACGGCGGTGCAATCGGAGGTGTTCTTGGCCTAGAACTCCTTGGAGAGCTTCTCCTCTTCCTCTCCAATGGCCGTCATTTGTCTTTGGTTGTTTTAACCCTAGAAGACAACCTAGATATCTTATATAACCCTTTTAATTTTCGTAGGTTTAATTACCCATAATTGCGAAATGTCCAAAACGCCCTCCCGGGGTACTAATTGGGCCTAAAAACGCCCCGAGACCCAAACTAAACCCCCGGGTACACTTTTCTGATTATCTCGACCCTTCCGGACACGTTGGCGCACTCAAAACGACCATACGAACAACTTATAAAATATTCACTTATTAATCAACATTTAGTCCCGACACGACACAGGCGCGTCCCGACTTAAATTTCCATAATTGTCATTTTATTCACACGTGACAATATTATAACAATAAATCTCATATATTACTATACTCATCCAGTAATATTCAACAGATAACAAATTTCCAATAATTACTAACTCTCGTCACGCTAGTAAATATTTAAAGCAACATTCCGGATTAAAATTAAATTAATTTATCTCAATTAAATTTAATAAATCCCATAATTTAAAAGCTATAAAAATACGGGGTATTACACTTTAAAAAATTATCAATTCCTTACAAGCCTCAAGATTTAATGATACAGGAATTTTGCCATATGCTGATGGTCTGCTCCATAGGGTTACCAGTTATGAGAAATTTCAATGCAATGGGTACACGTTTTGTACTTCTGGACATGAAGAGAATCATAACTTTCAGAGTAGTGGTGTATCCACTAAGGCCTTTAATAAGAAGGGGATTATGACAACCTTTTATGGAGTTATTAGACAAATACTCTACCTCAATTACATTGAGTTCACACATACTGTCTTTTATTGTGATTGGGTGGATGTTGATGATAAGAATGCTTGCAAAGTTGAACCCACCTCAAAATTGGTGATGGTGAATCTTAGTAAGCTCGTGAGTAAAAATACCATTCACGATGATCCATTCATCCTTGCATCTCAAGCCAGTCAAGTATTTTAATGTCAATATGTAAAGCTGAAGGGGTGGTCAGTTGTTTTACACTCTCCCAAGAGACTGACAAAAGAAATAGATGCGATTGATATTGACCGTACGATGTATGACTCCATTCTCGAGGAAAATGATAAATTGCTGGAGCTTTTAGACACGGATTTCTAGTGCAATGATTTAGTTATGAACTTGTTTTTGAATATGCAATATTATATTTTCTGTTATTTTGAACGGGTAATATTCTATTTATTCCGTTTGTTGTTGTTGTAAACATTTAATACATTATTATTGTTTGAACATTTAATACAGGTATAGTTGTTTGAACTTGTAATTCTATGTTTACTGGTGGTAAAACATGTAATATACTGGTGTTTATTTGAACATATATTCGTGTAATGTTTATTCTGATTATTTTGGTGTCCAATAGTCACTTTTTTCCAGATAAATGTCTCCTATTGGTGATACTTCGCAACCGTCAATAAATGGGGTGACACCTATATCAACCTCCCGTTCTAAGGTTGCTTCGGGTGTTTCAAGAGTAAGTGATGACTCTTCCGCCAAGAAATTAAAATTTAATGAGCACGGCCTTCCAGTTGGTGAAGATTCATATACACTCTCAACCAGGTTGGGAGACTTAGCAAGGACACATGTTCCCATTTCTTATACGAGTTGGAAACAAGTGGATGTGCGATATAAGAACTCAGTTTGGTCATCATTAATGGTATACTATTCCTTTCTATTCCAAATAATGTAATAGCTAGTAAATTCAATAATGTGATGTTTTAATTTTATTTCTTCATATATTGTAGAAAGAGTTCCCAGATGTGCGCGAAAGTCAGAAGCAAATTTTTATGAAAAAAGCGAACGATGATTGGAAAAAGTTCAAGTCAAAGCTAAGGGTTAATTTGAAGGATGGTGATGTTGGAAAGTGGAAGGAGAAAGTTCCACGGAATGTCAAATCTGAGGACTGGGAGGTGTTTTGCAATAATGAAGCTTTAGAGGTTCAAAACACTTTGCGAAGAAAGAACAAAGAGACTAAACAAAATTGTGTGAGAAAGACAACTCATAACACAGGTCGTCATGGTTATGCCCGAGCTTCAGAGAATTGGAGAAATAAGCATGGGTGTGCACCCACTCATGCTGAATTGTGGTTGGCAACTCATATAGTCAAAGGAGGTGGTTATGCCCCTTATGATAAAATATTTGCGGTAATTTAAAATTTTTAATGTTCGTTTTGTCAAAAAAAGTATCGTATCATCAAACCTAATGTTTATATATTTTTGTACAGGACCAAATTCAATTGCTTCTGGATGTATACAAAGCGAGTGGTCAGGAGGAGACCTTGGATGCCGGGTCTATTTTTGAGGTTTTTGGAAACGATATGCGAGGACGTGTTCGTTGTGTTGGGTCCACAATTTCGAGAACCGCTATATTAGGGTCGACATTTGCTACAGAAATGCTTGAAGAGGCGAAAGAGGACACCGAAAATCTGAAGGATCATGTTGATCACCTAAGGAGTGACATAGAGGGGGATAAAGTCCTCATTATCAGAATTCATTACTGACTTCAAAACCGGGAAATTTTCATGTGTTGGACACAACGTTCAGGAGTTACCTACTTTAGGCACCGCGGCTCCTTCGTGTTCTCTTTCTTCCCCTGCATTCGAGGTTCCAAATTTCACCTCTCTAATTGAATGCAAAATACTATCCCATACACGTGAACTTGTTGGTTATGGGAGGAAAACGCAACCAGGAGCCATCTCGACCGTTCACTTCCATGCGTTGAGAAAGAATGAAGTGCGAGTTTTACTCGATGACATCAAAGTGCCCGAGTATCTAGTTTGGGGTGGAAAACAAGCTCATTACGAGAACTTGGAAGATGTTGGTAAAAATGGAATTATGTATTGGCTCGACGACCTTTGTCCTCCCATTGGTGACACCGACGAATGAACACAGGTATAAACACACTGATCAGACTCTCTTTCAATTTCCGCTTTACTAATTAATATTCTTCCATTAATATTTGTGTGTATATATATATTTTTATGTCGGTTCTTCTTTATATGCAACAAATATGTTATTGTGAGCATATAGGCAACATATATGCTACTGCATGCATATATGCTACTGCATATATGCAACTGTATGCATATATGCTGCTGCGTGCATATATGCTACTGCATATATGCATACAGCTACTGCATTCATGCAACATATATGCATACAGTTGCATATATGCTGCATATATGCATACAGTTATTGCATATATGTTGCATATATGCTGCTGTGTGCATATATGCTACTGCATATATGCATACAACTACTGCATATATGCAACATATATGCACACAGTTGCATATATGCTTCATATATGCATACAGTTATTGCATATATGCTGCATATATGCTACTGTATGGATATATGCTACTGTATGCTGAAAATTAATATAGCGACTAATAATTTGGGACAGAGGATAAACAAAGCACAATTTAAAAAATAGTCAATTAGAACTTATGAATAGTCCATAGGAGGCACGAACACCTCTCTCCGGCCCATTCTCTCTTCAATATTTTCCCACGTTGAAAGCATTAGACTGCAGAATGAAATAATTTTTTGCGCCTTACTCGCCCCACGTCTTTCCCAAGAGCTTTCCAAGTGTTTCATTGAATGATAACTTTAACATGAAAGGACAGTATATATTAACTGCAAAAGCTGGACCATGAGAGCATAACATGCCTCAAAATTGTACCAAATCAGATTCACAATTTTGCTGGCATCTTCCTCAACACAGTAATTGGGTTGAGAATGGTACACTTGGGATATAGATACCAAGTTATGCATTCTATTTCATAGTCTTCAAGGACTAAAACATTATTAGTTGTAAAAAATATAGACATATTAGTTTGTATGACTCAGATTAGTTTGTAAAAAATACAAGAGTATATGACTCAGATAGACAAGAGATAATTGAGTTCCTTTGGGTGACATGCCCTAACTAAGAGAATACTGTGAATCAAAAGAAGATAAGCGTCTAAGCAATACTCCATAGCTCCATAGCTCGTCAAAATTAACTAAGGTTGGCGTCCCTGCTGCTGGACACCTGATATAGAAGGTACAATAGAAAAGAAAATATGCAAGGAAACGGGTCAGAGCCCGATTGAAAAATGATTTTGAAAACAACAAGTATTCAACAAGTGCAATAAAGCATTTATTATGTACATATTAGTATCCAATTCTCACTTTCTATTCTCACCTCTCAACTAGAGTTCACACTTAACGTTTCCTATTAACCTCCTAGTTAATGGTTCCTTATTACTGATTTCCATAATATGGTTTCATCCCAGATTATAACCCCGTATGTCCCATACCATACGTCGTATAATCATTCATTTACATTTCTCGTTAACGTATTTGTTTCTCATTAATATGAATTAAGCTTTTCAATAAATATTCATTGATTTATTTCAATTCTTTATCTCAATTCCCCGTTATCTGCAATTATCGCACAGTAGATGATTTAACCACAAAATACATCCATTCATTCATTTAATTCATTATATATATATACAAATATAATAAGGCACCCCGAGTCACAGCAGCGATGCAATGCATTACTCTGCTATCATGTCCCATCATCGCTGGTCGCCGAATAGGAGACAAAAGGTTCGGTAAGGATTTCTCGAACCCCAAACAACAACATACAAATTGGAGGTGAACATAGTTCTCATACCCATGGGTCACGCACAAACCTACGTTCCCACAGTCAGCGGACTTATCAACTCCCCGTTAAGTCTTTCATAGACCTATGTTCTTGAGCGACAAATCAAAGATCCCATGGATTCATCAGAATATGACTGCCCTCACGCGCAAACCTCCCGTCGATAGCAAGTAAGCTAGGTATGTCATACACATAATCATCAATCAATCAAATAGGCATTATAATATCTATAATATACTATCAACAAGGTACTCACATTACCCTTAGATTATTTCCATACGTAGCATTATATCTCTTTAAATCCCACGTATTAAAATATCATAACGTTACTTCTTAATTTAATTATCCCCGAGCCTCACTCAATACTCAAGGTTCAAATAGGTTTTTCCTCAACATATATTCAGTAAGAAATCACTAATATCCTACTGTTCCATATCATCTTATCTCCCGAATTACTACGAACTAAACTATCCCTTTAATTTGGGTTAAAACCGATAGTTTCAAATCTCTTACAAACACATCTTCTATCACATTGAATTAAACCCTCTTTTAAACTTAAGGCTACCCAGGTGTTATATTTAATCACCACTACTGGTCCTATCTTTAATCCTCATGCATAACAATTAGAATCTAACAATTGAATCTAGGAACCGAAATTCCTTTAAATTTGATTATCATGATTCTAATCAATTAAATCCCAATCAAATTAATTCAAATATTAACTAGGGCTTACTGATCTTCTCCAAGTCCCATAATATCCAATTAATAATCACCAAAGATCTACAAAAGGTTTGGGATAAGAATCAACATTAAAAAGGAACAACTTTAGGAATTCTTGGGAGGTTGATCGATCGAAGGCAGGGGGTCGATCAATCGATCTCCCAGGTAACAGCCCAATTTTTCTGCATTTCTGCAACTACGGGTTTAACCATTTTTTATCATTCAAACCTTTATATTAACAACCCAAATGACTTATAATCCTTACTACATGATATATCAATATATACCAATGATTTCTAATCATCTAAACATCCTAGAATCATCAAGAGATTGAATTAAAAGCATGTTTATGTCCTCTTTTTTCAGAAAATTATCAACATAATATCTTCAAGAACACATCAATGGTTTTCATAATTTCTTCAACAGATTGATCATTATTTCGTGGATTACTAACTATCTACAACATGAGTTTGATTCCTATATATTTTCAGTTTCCAGAAATCCATTAAACAACTCCATTATTTCTTCCAAACATGAAAAATCATCTCTTTTTGTAACTATTCTAACATGGACAATATACAAACTTAGATTGCCAATATCAAACACTTGCCTCTAATGAAGGTCTGATCCTTTGGTGTAGTATATCACAGGTGGTTCTCCCTTCTCCATCCAACTTTCGGTGGTGGTTGGTAGAGGTAACCTTTGGTATTTGTTCTTCTCCTTCCCAAGTAAGCTTCTCTCTTCCCAAGCAACCTTTCACTCTCTCTAAGAAGATGACCTTTCTATTTTGTGTAGAAGAGATGAATAAACCACGTACATTTAATCTCCAAATACTTATAATATGACAATATCCAAAATCACTATTCACCCCTATAAAAATGACCAAAATGCCCTTTTGGGTTGTCTATTCATTTCCAAATGACTCGAGACTCAAAGCCAACGTCCAAATAGACTTTTTAGACTATTTCAACCCTTCCAGACGCAACGATGCAGTCAAAATGACTATAAGGTCGATAGAAAATAAACTCCCTTTTTAATTTAACAAATTACTCCCGACACGTCCCATACCGCACCCGACTAAAAATTTAATTTATCGAATTAATATCTCACAGCAATATCAATAATCATCACATTCATATATTACCTAAATATCTTTAAGTAATATTCAGAATAATACATTTTAATATCCACAATTCGGATAAACCCAAATGAATTAATTAATGGTAAAATCCAATTAATCCATTAATTTAAAATATAAGTCATTTTAAAAGTCATTTAAAATCACGGGGTATTACATACTTCCCACCTTATAACAGAATTTAGTCCCGAAATTCAGGAATATAAATCATACCGGTCAGGTCAACTCTGAGTATAAATCTCACATCGCAAGAAATCTAAGACGTACCGCCCATACAGTACATTATCAAAAATCCCTATTGATTTTATACTAAGTCTCACCATATAGTTCCAACAGAATCAGATTTAAACTTGATCCAATCTTCCCTATACCGTCCTTGTGACAAACTTTGGAAAAAATAAATGATCCTCATGTATTTAAACTAATAAATCCTGAAGTCACAACTACTTACTGTTGCTCAATTATGAGAACTACTACCATTCAACCATCCAGGGTGCCCATAAACCCTATGGTACAACGTTCATTATAATATATATCGCAAATATTATAAACCCATATCATAAAGACCTAACTTATTTCGACTCCCAACGGTTATTAGTTTCATACGTGGGGTGTCTCGCAAGCGAAATCCAAACAAGGAACCCCCCCGATACACTACTACCTAAAGTAGTCGGTCATCGAAACTCCTCAGGTCCTTAGTCAATAGTATATAACCTCTCTACAGGTTTTATAGATCTTAATTTAAAGTCAACTCATCTACTCTCTTATTAAAGACAAGATACTGGCTAGTAATAGTACATACGCTCTCATATACCACAAGTCAATCCACGCCGATAGTCACATCATGCTCGGACATGCCCAAAGTAAGTAATCTCGTGATAAAAAATCAAACCCACGTGATAACATGTAAAATATAGGTGTACCACACCCCTCGGCGAGTCTACGTAAATTACAGTGCTATAGGCTAAGTTTATCAACCCTTTTACCCATACAATATTAATCGCTACAAAAATGAATATACGCCTCATAATTCCTTAGATAGAAAACATACCCTCATTCGCGGACGGTGGTTGTTGAATCGATGCCTGATGGACGTAGGCGTAAATAGAAAAGCAATAATCCTACTCATAAGGCTCTACATCAAAGAACGCTAAGCTGAAAACACAATAAGCCGTACAGATCCTAAAGGACACTAAAACCTGATGATCTGATACAACCTGTAACACCCCGCCTAATTAAATACCGGGTGGCCAACCCCATACCAAATTAAAACAGAATATACAGTAGGCTCATTCTTAGCATCACTGTCGAAAATATTTACAACTCACCCAATACCCAATTAAGCTGGTGTTAAAAACTTTCCAAATTTTAATTCAACCAAAATCCATTTTTAGTTTACAAATAACACAACACATTTTATTTGATAACTGAACAGATAACACAAAAGAATATAAATGCCATTGGAATAAACATTCCCACATAATAAACCAATACAGTAATTCCAACAATAGTAAATATATTAAAACGACACAAATACAAGAGTATATGACTCAGATAGACAAGAGATAATTGAGTTCCTCTGGGCGACATGCCCTAACTAAGAGAATACTGTGAATCAAAAGAAGATAAGCGTCTAAGCAATACTCCATAGCTCGTCAAAATCAACTAAGGTTAGCGTCCCTGCTGCTGGACACCTGATATAGAAGGTACAATAGAAAAGAAAATATGCAAGAAAACGGGTCAGAGCCCGATTGAAAAATGATTTTGAAAATAGCAAGTATTCAACAAGAGCAATAAAGCATTTATAATGTACATGTTAGTATCCAACTCTCACTTTCTATTCTCACCTCTCAACTAGAGTGCACACTTAATGTTTCCTATTAACCTCCTAGTTAATGGTTCCTCATTACTGATTTGCATAATATGATTTCATCCCAGATTATAACCCCGTATGTCCCATACCATACATCGTATAATCATTCATTTACATTTCTCGTTAACGTGATTTGTTTCTCATTAATATGAATTAATCTTTTCAATAAATATTCATTGACTTATTTCAATTCTCTATCTCAATTCCCCGTTATCTAAAATTATCGCACAGTAGATGATTTAACCACAAAATATATCAATTCATTCATTTAATTCATTATATATATATATATATATATATATTATATATATATAATACGACACCCTGAGTCACAGCTGCGGTGCAATGCATTACTCTGCTATCATGTCCCATCATCGCTGGTCGCCGAATAGGAGACAAAAGGTTCGGTAAGGATTTCTCGAACCCCAAAAAACAACATACAAATTGGAGGCGAACATAGTTCTCATACCCACGGGTCACGCACATACCTATGTTCCCACAGTCAGCGGACTTATCAACTCCCCGATAAGTCTTTCATAGACCTATGTTCTTGAGCGACAAATCAAAGATCCCATGGATTCATCAGGATATAACTGCCCTCA
The DNA here is from genome assembly GCA_949130495.1 of Sambucus nigra. NCBI lineage: Eukaryota > Viridiplantae > Streptophyta > Magnoliopsida > Dipsacales > Adoxaceae > Sambucus > Sambucus nigra. Next base: position 264,262,689 of record OX422215.1, on the reverse strand, counting down.
CGCGCAAACCTCCCGTCGATAGCAAGTAAGCTAGGTATGTCATACACATAATCATCAATCAATCAAATATGCATTATCATACCTATAATATACTATCAACAAGGTACTCACATTACCCTTAGATTATTCCCATACGTAGCGTTATGTCTCTTTAAATCCCACGTATTTTAATATCTTAACTTTACTTCTTAATTTAATTATCCCCGAGCCTCACTCAATACTCAAGGTTCAAATAGGTTTTTCCTCAACATATATTCAGTAAGAAATCACTAATATCCTACTAGTACATATCATCTTATCTCCCGAATTATTACGAATTAAACTCTCCCTTTAATTAGGGTTAAAACCGATAGTTTCAAATCTCTTACAAACACATCTTCTATCACATAGAATTAAACCCTCTTGTAAACTTAAGGCTACCCTATTGTTATATTCAATCACCACTACTGGTCCTATCTTTAATCCTCATGCATACCAATTAGAATCTAACAATTGAATCTAGCAACTGAAATTCCTTTAAATTTGATTATCATTATTCTAATCAATTAAATCCCAATCAAATTAATTCAAATCTTAACTAGGGCTTACTGATCTTCTCTAAGTCCCATAATATCCAATTAATAATCACCAAAGATATACAAAAGGTTTGGTATAATAATCAACATTAAAAAGGAACAACTTTAGGAATTCTGGGGAGGTCGATCGATCGAAGGGAGGGGGTTGATCGATCGATCTCCCAGGTAACAGTCCAGTTTTTCTGCATTTCTGCAACTACGGGTTTAACCATTTTTTATCATTCAAACCTTTATATTAACAACCCAAATGACTTATAATCCTTACTACATGATATATCAACATATATAAATGATTTCTAATCATCTAAACATCCTAGAATCATCAAGAGATTGAAGTAAAAGCATGTTTATATCCTCTTTTTCCAGAAAATTATCAACATAATATCTTCAAGAACACATCAATGGTTTTCATAATTTTTTCAACAGATTTATGATTATTTCGTGGATTACTAACTATCTACAACATGAGTTTGATTTCTATATATTTTCAGTTTCCAGAAATCCATTAAACAACTCCATTATTTCTTCCAAACATGAAAAATCATCTATTTATAACTATTCTAACATGGACAATATACAAAATTAGATTGCCATTATCAAACACTTGCCTCTAATGAAGGTCTGATCCTTTGGTTTAGTATATCACAGGTGGTTCTCTCTTCTCCGGCCAACTTCCGGTGGTGGTTGGTAGAGGTGACCTTTGGTCTTTGTTCTTCTCCTTCCCAAGTAAGCTTCTCTCTTCCCAAGCAACCTTTCACTCTCTCTAAGAAGATAACCTTTCTATTTTGTGTAGAAGAGATGAATAACCCACGTACACTTAATCTCCAAATACTTATAATAGGACAAAATCCGAAATCACTATTCATCCCCCCTATAAAAATGACAAAAATTCCCTTTTGGGTTGTCTATTCATTTCCAAATGACCCGAGACTCAAAACCAACGTCCAAATAGACTTTTCTGACTAATTCAACCCTTATGGACGCAACGACGCAGTCGAAATGACTATAAGATCGATAGAAAATAAACTCCCTATTTTATTTAACAAATTAGTCCCGACACGTCCCATACCGCATCCGACTAAAAATTTAATTTACCGAATTAATATCTCACAACAATATCAATTATCATCACATTCATATATTACCTAAATATGTTTAAGTAATATTCAGAATCATACATTTTAATATCCACAATTCGGATAAACCCAAATGAATTAATTAATAGTAAAATCCAATTAATCCATTAATTTAAAATATAACTCATTTTAAAAGTCATTAAAAATCACGAGGTATTACAGATACCATTAATGATTCCTATTTAATTTAATAATGAACTGATCAACCAGGATTAGAATAGGAGGGGTGTCACACACGATTGCATTTAGCATATGCAATAAGCCATAAAACCCCTAGGTTACCCTAGTGGACGAGTGTTGTCCTATGAGGGTTTTCAAGGATGAAAACCCCAAGCATCAATGTTTCCTCAAAATATATGCCCAACCAACATGCGACAAGCCCAACAATAATGAAAAAGATTTCAAACACGTTATTAGCAAAGTGAAAGTATTCACACAAAATTTCGTACTATTAACGTTATAAAATGAACTTCGTAGAACTGAAATCTTAAAATTTGGGAGGGGAGCGAGCACATGCAAAGTATGGCTTGGAATTTTTTTAAATAAATTGGATAAGCATTAAAGCGTGCATAAATGTCAATCCTCATTGGATATTACACTCAAACAAATGAAATAACTATGAAATGAGAGGTAATATAAGGGACATTTGGGCATAAAAAGTAAATGGAAATGGAAACTAGGCCGCGCACATGCCACTAAAGAAGAACGCTATATATAAAATGAAAAACATGTAATCTCAATGAAAGATATCAACATTAAAGGAGGCAAAATGTATTTTCACAGTTTATCAAAACTATTTAAACTTTTGGATTGAATTCACCCTAGGATCACATAGGACTTTCATAAGGTTGAAATATAGGTTTGGGGTCAAGGTTATGAAAGAAAGGAATATTTACGGATTCAAATTGTTCGGGGAGAAAGCTTGGAATAATGAAAAATTGTGGGCAATTTCAAAATTGGAATATAATTTCCATAAAAAGCATTGAATATAACATTGGATAGTGACAAAGGTTATTGAACACTATATACAACATGTACATACTTTCTCTTTCTTTTCTTCTTTTTCTCCCTTTTTCTTTCTTTTGTTTTATTTCTTCTCTTTTTCACCTTTTTGTTTTGTTTTGTTTACTTTTTCTTCTCGTTCACACTCGCACATACTTAATTGCAACCATGTAACATGGACATCACTCAATCCCAAGTATCATTCCAAACAAAGGTGTTGAAGGTGAAATATATGGTTTATAACTCCAATGTGGAGTTGCTTATGGGAGTTGGGGTTATGAAACGAAAGGCTATATTAAGGCTCAAAGGGGTTGACGAGGGAAAACATTTAAGGTGAGGTCAAGGTCAATATGGGTGATATACCAAATATGGACTATGATCATTTCCTAAAGTTTACGCAATTCTCGAGTTAAACCAAACTTTAAAAATCATGCTCAAGTAACCCATTTCATATATGAACTCAATTAATGAATGATCAATGAAAGAATAGTAGCATTACCAACAACTGTAACGTTTTCAAGGAGGAAAGATAAGTGTATAACCCTAACGAACGAAGAAAACCACAAAGCTCACTAGGTGTAAGTAAATAAATACAGTGCAACAAAAAATTACCGAGTTATAAAAATCTTAAACCAAATCAATTGAACAAGAAAAGCGCATGTGCTCATGGGATTAAAGTTTAATTCATGAAGTTATTCATAATATGAATAATTGAGGATTAAAGTCTAATAACGTCTAAAATCAAGAACATGCATCATTGAGTTGTTAATTGGATTAGGCATTTATTAAAATTTATCCTAAAAAATAAGGCAAAATGCCCAACAAAGGAGAAAAAAGAAGAATTTTTTTTTGAAAATTTTATTTTTTATAAGAAAAGCATTCTTGGGAAAAACATATAATCAAATCATGGAAACTACCAATGAATGGATAGAATATCCACAAACTAAAACCTGACATTGTCCTCAATGTGAATTAAGAACCAAGCTAAAAGAAAGGAAATAACGATATTACCCAAAATGGAGCGATCTCGTGAAAGTGCAAGTCCAATGATTCTACAAAACATGTTAGCACTAAGCATAACAAAAACTTAACTAATTGCATTAGACAAAAAGTAAGAATAACGAAAATTAAGAAAAATAAAAAAAAAACTAACTATTTACAACCTACAATTTGAACTTCTAACTAACTATACACTAGAAGTTGAAATTTTTTAGGCTCCACCCAAAATACGATTTGACTTTGAAGGATCCACGGGGGACGCTCCCTTTCATGAATACCTTCCAGAAAATAGGGATTTCATTCAAACAACGGAAGGTATATGTAGGTAGAAGAAATGAATCATCATCAATTAAAATTTTAGGGGGTATAATGGGGGGGTTGGATTCAACGGGGGATAAATACACATGGGATAAAAAAAACAGAATTTTCTCCCAAAGATTTTTCAATTGGATTGGGAGGTGGCGCACATGAAGGCAAAATTGCCTTTATGGAAAGCAACTCGAGTAATTAATCATCATCGGTGAAATTCATTGGATACTTATATCAATTCGATAATATAGAATAAAGATGGGAAAGAAATAAATTCAAACTCAAGAGATGAGTCATCATTGCTTGAAGATTGATTTTTAAAGGAAATAAGATCATTTTCAATGAAATATTATTCTTTGGGGAACAAGGAAGAAATCATCTCATTGCAAATGGATACTACGTCCATTTCTTGCTCATTTTTATTCTCTATTATACCATGGGCCAAGTCAAGAATTGTTTGTTCCAAAGTAGGCATAAAATCCTCATTCGATTAAAAACATTCCTCGACTTCAAAAGTCTCGGACGAGAAATCGTCGTTGGATTCGAATAATGCATCCAACTCTTGCTCCCAACAATGATTTTCTTCTCGATAACGGTTTTTAAAATTTTCATTTTCAAAAAGGCGCAAGCCCTCATGCAAGGTCATATGTGGAGGCACCGATTCTTGATAATGAAAAGTTTGGAAACTATCCTTGGAGCAACTATCAAAATCATTATCATAAGAATTTTGAAAACGATTGTAAATAGTTCCAACATTCTTATTATAAGGACTTTGGAGCCCAAAATCGGAATAATCATTCTCAAAATTCCCATAATCCATAACTTGACTTTGGTAATACTCACCCATAGTCATTTTAGATGTTTCAATTTTTAAAATTGTGAGTATTGACCAAAAGTCATAGGTTTAGGGGGATTTTGAGAATTATCACTACGATTAACGAAAAAAATAGAATAAGACATGCTTACCCCCAAAATAGCTCAAGACAAAATCCACAAAATGATGTGTGGTCGATAGATTCAAGTGTTTCTTGGCGCTCAAATGTAGAATTCCTACAAAAATAGTTAACAAAAAAAAGAAATAGAAAGAAAATACTACGAAATAATCAATTAAACTCCAAAACAAGCAAGTCCCCGGCAAAGGCGCCATTTTGATCACAACACGACGGGAACCGCAACGCAAGTGTATAAAGATATACGCCGGTCGTTATGCTCGTATCCCACCGCTATGCAAAAATCTAAACTATTGACTACACTCTTTTAAGGGAGTACAGCGGCAAGTCCAGGTATTGAAATCCACAAAGACTAGTTGTTAGAATTATATTGATTTAATACATCAGGAATAAAAGTGTAAAAGATAACAGATAACAAAAAGAAAAGATAATATAGGCATGTGTATTTAAACTACAATTAATAAAAGGAATAAAAATGATAGATTGAGACTAATATCCCTCACCTCGGATTAATTAGTATAAATGGTTACATGGGACCACAAGTTTATCAAGATTAAATCTCATTTCAACAGTTAATTAAATCTAAAGTTGTCACCCCCTAAATCTTCATAAAAGCCTACTATAATTTTGGCATAAAAAAATACCCAAAAAATTACACACACAAGGTCGTAAATACGAAGAATGCATGATATACCCCGTTAAATCTCCTAGGCATAAAATCAAGAACAACCCAATCGAAATAAACTCATAAACTCCATCACCAAAGCAAAGCAACCAAATCAACCCAATGTGAGTTCAATCAATCTCAACCTAAACTAAATTAGCTGCACAACATAATGAAATACATAAATTAAATGCAAGAAAATGAATGAAGGAAAGTAAAAGAAAGCAATAAATTTAGGTTTCAAAGCTTAAGAACAATAATGGTACTTACATTAATGGAGAAGAAGGAGAAATAGTAAACTTACGAACCCACAATGGGAAAGAAAACCTAGGAGGAAGAAGCTCTCAAAACCTAACCTAAAAACTAACTAAAATGATATATCTCTAACAAATAAAACAAACTCGCCTTATATACTAAGTGGGAAAGAAAATAAAAGAAAAAGAAATAAAAAGGAACAAAGTGGCAAATATCTGGGAGGAGCGGTTGACCACAGGTTAAGACCTGGTCGACCGGGTGCTTGGTTAGAGTCCCCTATTTCCTTCTTAGGCCTTATTCTGAATCATCGATCGAATGAGAGTTGACTGTCGATCGACCGGTTCCCCATTTTCAAGTGTTCTTTCTCCTTCACATGGGATGAAAAGTGCTTTTCGAAAATGTCCATAACTTCTTCGTTCGAACTCGGAACGACGTGCCGTTCACGGCCACACGAAGATAACTCAATGAACTAAGCTTCCATAGAATTCCACCGAGTAGGAGATAAAGTGTGAAATGTCTAAATGACCTTAAAATTGAGTCTAACGATGAAACTTCTCCAAATTGTGACCAATCCTCACTTTAAGCGTATGAATACCTACAAAAGCTTAATTAAACCATGTAAAGCACACACACACACACACACACACACACACACACACATACACACATATATATATATTTCCAAAACTGTGGTTATCAAGTTAACAAGCATAAATATAGCCTGAAAGAACACAAAAAGTGCTAGAATGCATAAAGATAACGGGCACGGATATGCAATATTTGTGACGTATCAGCATCCTAACCATTAAAGACTTCGCTGGACATAGCGACCCTAATAATTAATGATATTTCTACGTTACATGAAATTATCATCATCATGGAATTATATCTAAGCAGGCAAGAATTGATTATAAAGCATGAAATCTATCAAGAATGCCATAAAAATAACATATAATAAAGGACAAGGGAAATAAGGCAAACTATATTGAATAATAACTTGAAAAAGATCCAAACCCACACAAATTTGATGGAAAAATAATCTCCTATGTTTTTTGCCTCTTTTTTGCTCTCAAAACTGAAGTCCTTGCTGCCTTATTAACCCTAGAATAACGTGTGAATTTCTTTAAGCCGTTTTTTACAAGTCCTTTAACAAAACAAAACTCCCAAAACTTAAGTGGATAATTACAAAAATCACGCCAGAGATCTGAATTGGTTCCTTTTGGAACCGAATCGGTTCGATCCTTAGTAAATTTTAACTTTGCCCTTGACTTTTTTCTCATCTTCAAATGTGTGTAACTTTTTAACCGTAGCTCAATTTTGGATGTCGTTTCCTCCTCTGTGTTTGTGAGATCAAGCTATTCATCTTCTCTTAGGCTTTGAATCCAGATTTCAGATGTAAGATTACTTTAATGCCCTTGACTTTCCATTTTTGCTTTCGATTGTTATTATGGTTTCTCTCTTGCTCTCGCATGCATAAAATACCTATAAAATATAAGAGAAATACACGAAACACGTTGTACTTACAGAAAAGAGTTAGTAGAAATAATATAAGATAAATCAACTTAAATTACACGAAGAATTTATTCCGAATCCATTTCTCACCATATTTATTGTTGAACGTGGAGTTACTTTCCATCCAAATAATATATTTTTTGAATTTTGCCAATACATCGATGTAATACCTGCTAAAGTGTCCCCGAATAGTTGGAGAGTAGTAAATGGAGTTCACCGTCTAAATGAGTTTTACGAAACTCATATAGGAATAAAATAATTAATGTAATGCTATAGCTGGGAGACCACTGAGAACAACACTTACTATTTGATGACATGTCATGCCAACAGGGCTCTAGTGGTGAATTTGCTTGATTCCAATACGGACCCAGGTGCCCCCAGGAAGGGTGTGTCATAGGTCCGCCTCTTATTCCATATTATCTATTTTCTCTCTATATTTGTTTTCCTATTGTTATATTTTTGACTAAAATATTATGCTTGTTTTTCTGCAGAGAGAAGGAAGAAAGATTGCCCCCTGATTTTGAAGTTAATTTTATTAACTTGAAATTTATTTAGTCCATCCAACATAGAATTGGTGAGTCTCATCCCCGGTCAGTTTCTATCTTATTAGAATGCTAGAGTGCCATTACTTCTTTTATTGCTCGACCTACGGAGGACATTCATGTTGCTCCAATTGACTTGGAAGATTCTTCTTCATCTCCCTCCATTACAACGTTTGAGTCCCTTTTACTAGAAGAAGGCGGTTCTGCCTTTGGAGGATCTTCCTCCTCATTTTATTATTTGAATTTGTCTACTATTATAACCACTCTCTCTTACCCGAGAAAAATGGTCAAAGAAATATCCTCAGCCTCCTTGTTGGGGCTATGTCCCTCCTCATGCTAAGAAGAAAAAGGCTGTAGGGGAATGTTCCAAATAACCAGTAGTAATGACTACTGAGGAGATTAAGAGCATAGAGCCTCAATTTAAGAGATTGTGGAAAAATCCTGCCACTTAGCATGAGTTAATTCAAAAGACTCGGGTCGACCAGGATTCTACAAAAGCTACCTATGTAGTAGTGAACCCTGGTTTGGCCATGGGTGATTGGTTCTGGGGTTTTCCCTGCTGGCAGGTCGACAATCGTTCCTTTATCCAAGGAGAGGTTATTGGAGAGAGCTAACCAGAATCTGTCTTTATTTACTGTCTTGACATAATTTTATTCAATGTTCGATAACCTTTATACTTATTAATTACTGATTGCTTGATCTTCAGAATTTATATCTCCTTATAGACTATGACCAACTCTTGATGAGGTTTTCAAAGGCTTGAAGGAATCCTTGGATTCCAGCAAAGTAGCTCATAACAAAAACTAGGAAAAATGACAGGGCCTATTAGACACTATCGAGAAGAAGATGACTGATGTCGAGAAGGCTGCTTCTGAAGTTGCTAAGCCCACTACTACAGTGGACGAAAAATACCAAAACTTGAAGGTCGCCATGAAGAAAAGGAAAGAGGATGCTTATACTCGTGTCTGGGATAAGGCTTTTGTTATACAAATCGACTATCAAAAGAAGACCTCCTTCAAAGAAGGTTGGGATTCTGCCCTGAAATAGATCGGTACTACCATCGACTCAAACTTCTTCCAGTAGTTCAACCCTAGTACCCCTTCTATTATTGATGAAGAAATAGAGGATGAAGAGGGTACTGGTGAATCTTCAATGGTTCCTGAAGCTTCAACAATGGTCGTTCAGTCGACAAAAGAAATAACTTAATACAAGGAGAAGGTGCAGACTCCTTAGGATTATTTTGCATTTCTAATTTTTTGCTTTGTAATGCATGGTTTATATGTAACATTGCATAGTTATCCTTTTGATGTAATCTCTCACAATTTTAATAATATTATTCTTTATTTTTATTTTACAGTATTGATGTCAATGAACTTGCTTCTTGAATTTTGTACTTATATGTTATTCTTCGGTTTAAATTCATGAAATATGTTATAGAAGCAACAAAGAGGGACCTTTATAGGAGGAGTCTTCATTTCTTTGAGGCTAGCCATAAAGACCTGGGTGAAGATGAGTTGGAAGAACTACCCGACCTGCCCAACTTGGATGCCTCTAATCAGGTTAAAGAAACGTATATTCATCTGCACAGGATATTCGACCAAGCTATAGCGACCAATGTTACTTACTCTGAGATGATTCTTAATATGGGGGAAAATCATAAATCATCTCTGGACAGTTTGCATTCTTATTACAAAGTAAAGTAAACTTCGCTCAGTAATGATGCAGGTTTTGATGAGAAATTGGAAGTCATTTTGTCGGTACATAAGAAGAGAGAATTTGTGTTGAATAGTAAACTGACCAGTGCCAGAGAAGTAGCAAGCTTACTGGAACACGAAAGAAATTCATTAAGCAATGAGCTAGAAAGTTTAAAGAAATTTTCAGGTGCCAAACAGGACGAAGGTGCATCTTTCTTAGAGTAGGATAATGTCAGGTTGAAGGAAGAAATAGAGGGTTTTAAGAAAACAATGACTGGCCAGTCATCCAAGTAAATAATAGTTACTCGCCCTACTGTTGAATAAGAGAGAACAAAAAAACTATAGTCGACCAGACAGTTTTGATCAAGAGCTAAAAAGACACCATCAAGAAGTCAATTGACAAGGTTGATTGGTTGACCTTTCACTTTAAAAAAAACACAGGACGATCTCGATGAATCAATATAATTAAGCCTTAGCTCATATGGGAGATGAGTTATAACAATCTAAGAGAGAAGGTTATAAATGGGACTGGCAGGTACCCAAAGAAGATTCCCTATGGCATTGGAATGATCTAGGTTGCTTGGAGTACCCTAATCCACCTTTCAGTCTAGATCTAAATTGGATTCCCATTGATGTCATACCAATAAGCCTTGTTAGAAAATACTTGGGCGATTATGGTCTGCATCATGAAGACACCTTTGGTCGTCCTTAGTATTTGATGATCGACCTTTGGCCAATTAATCTGCTTTACTGATTACCGATTTAGACAAACATGAGTTGTCCAACCTTTGGTTCTACTAATACACTTATGGTTATTCAAACAATTCTTTATCGTTTTAGGATTAGTTCTTGAATTAGTTACCATAGGCGACCAAATTTTATCGACTTTTTCCCTAACTTGGTCTGATAAAACTTATTGTTTTTTACTTTGAGTCTTATAGGAAATTTTAAAGTTATGGACTTCTTGTTCGTGACTTGTCAAAGACAAAGTCATACATGACATTAGTTCCATTAAATTTTTATTGTTTAAATTTTTTGTGATAAGCTATTGATATAGTTATATCTCCCATTCTTGAAAAAAGGAAGTGTACTGATGTTAATTCGAGGAATTCTCATTAAAGCTGAAAAAAGTTGCTACAAATATAATTGTAACTTCAATCCGGAATTACTGATAATACTTCCTAAGATGCTTGACATTCCATGGGTTCTTGAATTTTTCTCTTTCAAGTGTTTCTAGACGGTAGGTACTTGGTCAGATAACTGCATAGATGCGTTACGGACCATGCCAATTATCCTCCAATTTATTTCCATTTTAAAGTACTTTCTTCAGAATATAGTCTCATTTTTTCAAGTTAGTCGGCTTCACCCTTCTATTATAAAACCTGGTAGTACGATGTTGATAAGCAACTACCCGAAGTGTAGCATTATCTCGTACTTCTTCTACCACATCCAAGTAAAGCCTCCTTATTAAATGACTTTTGGGAGAGTTAAAGTTGAGCACTTTGTGACTCGACATACCTATCTTTGTTGGAACCACTACTTCCATTCCAAACACTAACATGTATTTGTAATACCCCGTACTTTTAACTATATTTATTTTTAGGATTAATTAATTAAATGCGTATTAATTGGAAATTAATCCGGGTTATAAATACTAATGAGATGCGAATTGGTATTTGATTATGTGCATATATGATTATATATGTATTTGGTATTATAAATTTGTCGTGAGATTTATATACGACATTTTAGAAATTTTGTTGAGACGCGTGGGACCGCCGCGTCACGGTATAATATTTTGATAATAAAAGTGAATTTAAAATCTATAATCCGTATGGTCGTTTTGAGTGCGCCAACGCGTCCGTAAGGGTCGAGATAGTCAGAAATCACTAGCCGGGGGTATAGTTTGGGTCCCGGGGTATTTTTAGGCCATACCGGCAACTTAAAGGGTATTTTGGTAATTTTACATTTTGAGGAATTAAAAGTGACGAAAATTAGAGATGTAAATCTGATGTGGATATTGACCCACTAAGCCCATAACCAACCCATATTAACCCTTTAAGCTACGGAGGCTAACATTAGGTTTACTATCTTCCCCAAATCAAACCCTAGCCACCTTGAGCCACCATTGGAGAAGGAGCTTAGAGAGAGAGGAAACTCTGCAGAATCTTCACCAAACCTACACCAAAATCAGAAATCAAACCAAGGCAAGTGTTTTAATCATATTTAAATTCGTAGAATGTTTCCCCCATGTTAGAAAATTGATAAATTACAACTGTTCTTGAAAGATAATGAAAACCCATGTAGTTTGAAGTTTAGAACTTGAAAATTGTGAAGAGAATTGCATGTAGTATGATAGGTAGATGATTTCCCTTATATTAATTGTGATTTGAAGGAATTAAAACAAAATAAATTCTGGGATTTGATGATGATATAAACCTAGGGTTCATGTTCTAGAGAAATTGGGAAAAGTGTAGAGATTTGTAAATTTAGTTGATGTTATGATGATTCAATCCTTGAAAACATGTTAGGAGATGATGTAAATATGTTTAGGACGAATTAGAGACCCTAAAACGTTATTGGGATGAACCTTGGAAGAGATTAGAAGTGATTAAAATGGTGAAAAAACGAATTGGGGAAAATCTGGGCCGAATCTGGTAGCTCGTTAGAAGCAGTCCCCAGGTCGTTCGAACGAACTCGTTCGAACGAGCTTCTAACGAGTTGACCAGTCGTTTCTAACGAGTAGGAATTTCGTTCGATATCTCGTTCGAACGAGATATCGTTAGAAGGGACAGTTCGTTCGAACGAACTGGATCTCGTTCGAACAGTCTCGTTCGAACGAGACTTCTAACGAGCTGACAGTCCAAACTCGTTCGAACACTCGTTCGAACGAGACTTCTAACGAGTTGACAGTTTGGTCCTTTTTGGACTGTTTCGATTTTTGAAGACCCGTAAACTTGTTCGAGGATATAGATAGCAGTTCTTTGATGATATAGTGATAGACTTGGGACATTTGGGTATTTATGAGGAGGAATTTACGTACGAGAGTTGTATTACATGTACAGTTTGGGTTGAGACGTTAGTGTCTACTACGACGTGAGAAATTATAGCGCATATAATTACAAACCGAAATAGTCTAGTTTGTGATAAAAATAGTTAGTGCGAGAATGCGATATGTACTACGATTAAAATACGGTATAACTAAGATGTGTTTTTACTTAGTATTGGTATATGGATTGTGTGTATGACATACCTACCATACTTGCTATCACGGGAGGTTTGCGTTCGCTTAGGACCCTCTAATCCTTGTGTGCCTACGGGGGGGATATAGACTGGTACCTCGATGAACATAGGTCATAGAAAGACTTATTGTGATATTAATAAGTCCGCTGATCATGGGAGCGTAGGTATGTGCGTGACCCATGTGATGGTGACTGTGTTCGCCTCCATTATTTGTGATGTTGTTATCGGTAAACTATTCCTGAGAGATTCGGAAAATGTAATCCTTATGTACGTGATGTACCGGGATGGATAGCAGAGTATGTGTGCACCGCAGCTCAGTTCTCGGGGTGCTTATATTGTATATTTACGATGTGATAATATACATTTAAATTAATGGGAATCCTCATGTTAATGTTGTATATATATTACGGTGTTGTTTCGAGAAATATAACGAGTTAACTGATAGTTATATATATTGCATATTGAGTATCTGAGTTTACGTTAAATTCCTATATAATTACGAGCGTTATATGTTAATGGAACCGAGTTATATGGGTAGGACCTTTGGCAGTCTAGCTAGTTATGTTGTCACTTAGCTAGTAGTATGGGTCGTTATAGATGGGTACTTACGTTAGGAGTGCACAGTTAGACGAGAGGTGAGAATATCATGCGAGTGTACGTCCTAACATGTACTTTGCATTTAATGTTTTAAATGTTTTTAAAGCACTTGCAGGTTTTTAAAATATAACTCCACATTCGGGCTCTGACCCGTTTGCTTTTCAAATCTCTTTTTCTTTGTAAAACCATTTTAGGTGCCCAGCCATAAGGACACCAAGCATAGGATACTCATTCAGGTGACGAGCTGTAGCTGCTTGTGGAAGCTACAGGGATTTGCATGTAGACGCTTCTATCTTTTGGATTCCAGAGTCACCATCTATCAGTTGTAGGGCGTGTTGCCCATTTCTTTAGAGACATCTTTTACATTTCAGTTTTCAGACTTTAGCATGTATTGTTTCAGTTTATTTATTTCAGTTGTGGGATTGTAGTGAGGAGTTTTTCCTCCAGACTTTATTTACTCTATTGTGATGGTTATTCGTTTTACTTCAGTATGGTGAATGGTGTTATTTATTTCTTCATTTCACTTGTTGCTTGTTAATCAGACTTTAAATAAAATTTGGCACTTGCTTTTTAAATACTAGGTGGTTAGTAATATTAAAATGTTTTTGACAGTGATGCTATTAACTGAGCCAACTTGGCATTTTGAATTAATTTAATAAAGGAGTAGCTACCCGGTATTTAATTAGTTGGGGTGTCACAGGTGGTATCAGAGCATCAGGTTCTAGTGTCCTTTAGGATCTGTACGGCTATTATGTTTCCGCTACGTTTCTTTGATATAGAGCCCTATATTTTAGGACTGTTGTACTCTTATTGTGTACGCTTCGTTCTTCAGCTTTATTAAGTTTATAACCGTGAACTTATAAACTTTGTTCTTATTTCAGATGCCTCCACGACGTGCATGACGAGTTCCCGGGAATGCAATGCCCGAACCCCAGCCCGCTCCAGTTCAGGGCATGTTGAACGCCGCTGAGGTTGCAGCTATAGTAGCTCAAGCGGTGAATGCCGCCATTGCCGTTGTTCAGCAGGCACCACCTCAGGCGCCGGTTGCTGCGCCAGCACAGGTTAATGCATTCCCGTCTGCTTGGGAGCGTGTACGAGACGCTTTTCAGAAAGCGCATCCGTCGGAGTTTGCAGGTAGCTCAGATGTGGTAGTCTCGAGCCAATGGAGGAAGGACATGCAGAGGCATTTGAGGATGCATGAGTGCACTGATGTTCAGAAACAGGTGCTAGCTACTTTCAAGCTAGTGGGATCTGCACTGCAGTGGTGGGAGTCTATTACCACCGCAGAGGAGAGGGATACTCTCACGATTCAGGAGTTCTGGGTGCGGTTCGACCGCAAGTACTTTCCGTCCGCAGTTCATACAGAGATGAGGAGGAAGCTGATGAGTTTAAAGCAGGAGGGCAAGACAGTGGCCGAGTATGAGGCCGAGTTCACTAACCTGTTGAACATCGTTCCAGACGAGATTCCAACAGAGAAGAAGAAGATAGAGAAGTTCACCGATGGGTTGAATTGGAGGATCCTTCAGCATCTGCTAGGGAATCTATCGTTGGCCACGTATTCTGATGTGGTTAATGCTGCATTATTGCACTGCCAGGACCACCGTTTTCATATGGCCGAGGGCAAGCGATCAGGGGAGTCTAGCCATCAGGGCAGGACTGGAGGACATGGTGCCAGCAGGGCACAATCTGGTCAGGGGCAGAGATAGAATGAGCAGGGTACCCAGCAGGGGGATAATAAGAGGTTCCGATCAGGGAACTATAGGCAGGGACAGGGAGGTTTCCGTCAGGGCCATCAGGGTCCAAACGGCCATCAGGGCCAACAGGGGCAGAATGGGCAGCAGTTTCATCAGGACCAGCAGGGCCAAGGGAGGAATGGTAACGGCCACCAGGGCCGGGGACAGCAGGGGCAGAGGGGAGGGAACTTCCCGGGGAAGTGCTTTGTTTGTGGCAAGACTGGCCATAAGAAGCAGGATTGTCCTGATAGGGGCAGGGCCCCACAGCAGCAGCAGCAGGGTGCTCGCCAGGAGCCACAGAGACCTATGTTTCCCGCCGCTCTTCCCGCACCGCCGCAGATGGTAGCATTGCCACCCATTCCCGCAGTCCCAGCTCAGCAGGGGCAGCTCCAGTATGGACGTGTCTACAACGTCCACCAGGCTGCAGTTCCACAGGCACCGCCCGCGATCGAGGGTACGTTTCCTATCCATGGCACTATGGGTCGGGTGTTATTTGATACGGGTGCTACACACTGTTTTATAGCTACAAACTTCGCGAAAGCTTTAGGATTGTTAGCTACGGCAGAGAGCACAGTGACGTGTGTCGACTCACCATTAGGGAATGGGTCACTTATTTTCTTTATATGCTGGGGAGTGGGGGTAGAGATTGGTGGTTTGGTATTGCCTGCAGACATGTTAGTGTTAGACATGCATGTTCACGATGTGATCATCGGTATGGATTGGCTCGTAGCATATAGGGCCATGATTGATTGCTTCAGCGGGAGTATTGTTTTTACCATTCCGGGGCAAGAGATGTTTATAGTGGCGATGCCTCGCCCAGAGGGAGGATCGACCGCTCATCTGTATTACATAGAGGAGGATACCTCTAAGGAGGTTGTTATTCCTTTAGATTCGATCCCGGTTGTCAGGGAGTATTCGGATGTGTTTCAGGAGATACCAGGCTTACCACCCAGTCGTGAGATAGACTTCGTTATAGATTTGCTACCGGGTACGAGACCTATAGCACGTGCACCGTACCGTATGGCTCCAGCTGAGATGCGAGAGCTACGGGATCAGATAGAGCAGCTGTTGGGACAAGGCTTTATTCGCAGGAGTACCTCACCTTGGGGCGCTCCAGTTTTATTTGTGAAGAAGAGGGACGGTTCACTGAGATTGTGTGTGGACTACCGAGAGTTGAATAAGGTCACGATACGGAATAAGTATCCATTGCCTCGAATCGATGACTTATTCGACCAGTTGAGAGGAGCTTCTTTCTTCTCGAAGATTGACTTGAGGTCAGGATACCATCAGTTGCGTATCAGGGAGGAGGATGTCTCGAAGACTGCGTTCTTGTCGAGATATGGTTCTTACGAGTTTCGGGTTATACCTTTCGGCTTGACCAACGCTCCAGCAGTGTTTATGGACTTAATGAACAGAGTGTTCAGGGATTTCCTAGATCAGTTTGTCATTGTCTTCATTGATGACATTCTGGTTTACTCTCAGACAGAGGAGGAGCACGCCGAGCATTTGAGGCAGGTTTTGCAGACACTTCGTCAGAACGAGCTGTATGCAAAATATGAGAAGTGCGGGTTTTGGCTGAAGGAAGTCCAGTTCTTGGGTCACATTATTTCCGACCAGGGAATATCTGTTGATCCGGGGAAAGTATCAGCGGTGAGGGAGTGGGGACAGCCCACGACACCGACGGAGATTCGTAGTTTCTTGGGCTTGGCAGGATCTACAGGAGGTTTATTCGGGGTTTCTCGGAGATAGCAGGTCCTTTGACACATTTGACTCGTAAGGGTGTGCCCTACATCTGGAGTGATGCCTGTCAGTTGGCATTCGATGAATTAAAGGACAAATTGACCTCAGCACCTGTGTTAGCATTGCCGAGACCGGGAGTTGAGTATTTGGTTTACACCGATGCGTCGTTGCAAGGACTGGGAGGTGTATTGCAGCAGGAGAGACAGGCCATAGCTTATGCTTCCCGTAAGGTTAAGCCTCACGAGAAGAATTACCCCACGCATGATTTGGAGTTGGCAGCAGTGGTATTTGCCTTACGGATTTGGAGGCACTATCTTTTGGGGGAGAAGTTTCAGCTGTTCACGGACCACAAGTCACTACAGTATCTGTTCACGCAGAAGGAATTGAATATGCGGCAGCGTAGGTGGCTTGAATTTGTGAAGGACTACCAGTTCGACATCCAGTACCACCCGGGTAAGGCTAACGTGGTAGCAGACGCGTTGAGCCGTAGGCCAGCAGATGAGGTGGCAGAGGTGTGGAAAGCAAAGTGGAAGGAATTGGGACACCAGGATGCAGTGGCCTGATCTTTCATGTCTGTGATGACCGTTACACCGCAGATTGTCACGAAAGTAGTACGGGCACAGGCTAATGACTCGTTCTGTCAGGAGCAGATAGTTTGATTACTAGCAGAGGGAGCCGAGTCCTATACCGTTAGCTCAGACGGGGGATTGCGCTTCAATGGGAGATTGGTAGTTCCGGAAGGGGAGGAATTGCGACATGAGGTGATGGCAGAGTCGCACGGCTCACGGTTCGCGGTACATCCCGGAGGGGACAAAATGTACCAAGACATGAGTAGACAGTATTGGTGGAGCGGTATGAAGAGAGATATCGCTGAGTTTGTCTCGAAATGCGCCACTTGTCAGCTCGTAAAAGTGGATCATCAGAGACCAGAAGGATTGCTACAGCCATTGGAGGTCCCGGTGTGGATGTGGGAAAGCATATCCATGGACTTCATCACGGGGTTGCCGACGTCGCAGAGGGGTCACGACTCCGTTTGGGTAATTATGGACAGGTTGTCCAAGGTCGCTCACTTCTTACCCGTAAGGACTGACTACACTACGGGACAATATGCCCAGCTCTTCATTTCAGAGATTGTGAGACTTCACGGTGTGCCCCTAAATATCGTGTCTGACAGAGACAAGATATTTGTTTCGAGGTTTTGGGAGAGTTTCCAGGAGGCCATGGGCACCGAATTGCGGTTGAGTACGGCTTATCATCCGCAGACCGATGGGCAGACAGAGCGCACCAATCAGATGTTGGAGGACATGCTACGCATGTGCATTATGGACTTCGGGGGTGGATGGGAGCAGTACCTTCCACTGGTGGAGTTTGCTTACAACAACTCCTATCAGTTCACTATTGGCATGGCTCCGTTTGAGGCATTATACGGTAGGCCTTGTCATTCCCCAGCATGTTGGTTAGAAGTGGGGGGACAACAAACTACTTGGGCCGGAAGTGGTTCAGGATACTTCGGCAAGGATTGAGTTGATTCGGAGTCGCATTCGGGTAGCTCAAGACAGGCAGAAGAGTTATGCTGATGCGAAGAGGTTTTTCAGGGAATTCCAAGTGGGGGACCAAGTTTTGCTCAGGGTATCTCCAATGAAGGGGATTATGCGATTCGGGAAGAAGGGGAAGTTGGCACCGAGGTATGTGGGGCCGTTTCCTATTATTGAGCGGATCGGACCGGTTGCGTATAGACTTGGACTACCGGAGAACTTGCATCGGATTCACGACGTGTTCCATATTTCCTCGCTGAGGAAATACCTTAGAGATAATTTGGCTCATTCTCACATTGCTGTGGAGGACATCGATCTCCAGCCGGATAGCTCTTACGAGGAGGGGCCAATAGCTATTTTGGACCAAAGTGAGAGGAAACTACGGTCAAAGATAGTCCCGTTAATGCGTGTTCAGTGGCGACATCACAATGTCGAGGAGTCCACATGGGAGCGCGAGGATGAGATGCGCGAACGTTATCCAGAGCTATTTTTAGCAGGTACTTTCTAGTTTCGAATTTCGGGACGAAATTCAGTTATTAGGGGGGAAGTATGTAATACCCCGTACTTTTAACTATATTTATTTTTAGGATTAATTAATTAAATGCGTATTAATTGGAAATTAATCCGGATTATAAATACTAATGAGATGCGAATTGGTATTTGATTATGTGCATATATGATTATATATGTATTTGTCGTGAGATTTATATACGACATTTTAGAAATTTTGTTGAGACGCGTGGGACCGCCG
This sequence comes from Sambucus nigra, assembly GCA_949130495.1. Classification (NCBI taxonomy): domain Eukaryota; kingdom Viridiplantae; phylum Streptophyta; class Magnoliopsida; order Dipsacales; family Adoxaceae; genus Sambucus; species Sambucus nigra. Next base: position 264,243,452 of record OX422215.1, on the reverse strand, counting down.
CGTCACGGTATAATATTTTGATAATAAAAGTGAATTTAAAATCTATAATCCGTATGGTCGTTTTGAGTGCGCCAACGCGTCCGTAAGGGTCGAGATAGTCAGAAATCACTAGCCGGGGGTATAGTTTGGGTCCCGGGGTATTTTTAGGCCATACCGGCAACTTAAAGGGTATTTTGGTAATTTTACATTTTGAGGAATTAAAAGTGACGAAAATTAGAGATGTAAATCTGATGTGGATATTGACCCACTAAGCCCATAACCAACCCATATTAACCCTTTAAGCTACGGAGGCTAACATTAGGTTTACTATCTTCCCCAAATCAAACCCTAGCCACCTTGAGCCACCATTGGAGAAGGAGCTTAGAGAGAGAGGAAACTCTGCAGAATCTTCACCAAACCTACACCAAAATCAGAAATCAAACCAAGGCAAGTGTTTTAATCATATTTAAATTCGTAGAATGTTTCCCCCATGTTAGAAAATTGATAAATTACAACTGTTCTTGAAAGATAATGAAAACCCATGTAGTTTGAAGTTTAGAACTTGAAAATTGTGAAGAGAATTGCATGTAGTATGATAGGTAGATGATTTCCCTTATATTAATTGTGATTTGAAGGAATTAAAACAAAATAAATTCTGGGATTTGATGATGATATAAACCTAGGGTTCATGTTCTAGAGAAATTGGGAAAAGTGTAGAGATTTGTAAATTTAGTTGATGTTATGATGATTCAATCCTTGAAAACATGTTAGGAGATGATGTAAATATGTTTAGGACGAATTAGAGACCCTAAAACGTTATTGGGATGAACCTTGGAAGAGATTAGAAGTGATTAAAATGGTGAAAAAACGAATTGGGGAAAATCTGGGCCGAATCTGGTAGCTCGTTAGAAGCAGTCCCCAGGTCGTTCGAACGAACTCGTTCGAACGAGCTTCTAACGAGTTGACCAGTCGTTTCTAACGAGTAGGAATTTCGTTCGATATCTCGTTCGAACGAGATATCGTTAGAAGGGACAGTTCGTTCGAACGAACTGGATCTCGTTCGAACAGTCTCGTTCGAACGAGACTTCTAACGAGCTGACAGTCCAAACTCGTTCGAACACTCGTTCGAACGAGACTTCTAACGAGTTGACAGTTTGGTCCTTTTTGGACTGTTTCGATTTTTGAAGACCCGTAAACTTGTTCGAGGATATAGATAGCAGTTCTTTGATGATATAGTGATAGACTTGGGACATTTGGGTATTTATGAGGAGGAATTTACGTACGAGAGTTGTATTACATGTACAGTTTGGGTTGAGACGTTAGTGTCTACTACGACGTGAGAAATTATAGCGCGTATAATTACAAACCGAAATAGTCTAGTTTGTGATAAAAATAGTTAGTGCGAGAATGCGATATGTACTACGATTAAAATACGGTATAACTAAGATGTGTTTTTACTTAGTATTGGTATATGGATTGTGTGTATGACATACCTACCATACTTGCTATCACGGGAGGTTTGCGTTCGCTTAGGACCCTCTAATCCTTGTGTGCCTACGGGGGGGATATAGACTGGTACCTCGATGAACATAGGTCATAGAAAGACTTATTGTGATATTAATAAGTCCGCTGATCATGGGAGCGTAGGTATGTGCGTGACCCATGTGATGGTGACTGTGTTCGCCTCCATTATTTGTGATGTTGTTATCGGTAAACTATTCCTGAGAGATTCGGAAAATGTAATCCTTATGTACGTGATGTACCGGGATGGATAGCAGAGTATGTGTGCACCGCAGCTCAGTTCTCGGGGTGCTTATATTGTATATTTACGATGTGATAATATACATTTAAATTAATGGGAATCCTCATGTTAATGTTGTATATATATTACGGTGTTGTTTCGAGAAATATAACGAGTTAACTGATAGTTATATATATTGCATATTGAGTATCTGAGTTTACGTTAAATTCCTATATAATTACGAGCGTTATATGTTAATGGAACCGAGTTATATGGGTAGGACCTTTGGCAGTCTAGCTAGTTATGTTGTCACTTAGCTAGTAGTATGGGTCGTTATAGATGGGTACTTACGTTAGGAGTGCACAGTTAGACGAGAGGTGAGAATATCATGCGAGTGTACGTCCTAACATGTACTTTGCATTTAATGTTTTAAATGTTTTTAAAGCACTTGCAGGTTTTTAAAATATAACTCCACATTCGGGCTCTGACCCGTTTGCTTTTCAAATCTCTTTTTCTTTGTAAAACCATTTTAGGTGCCCAGCCATAAGGACACCAAGCATAGGATACTCATTCAGGTGACGAGCTGTAGCTGCTTGTGGAAGCTACAGGGATTTGCATGTAGACGCTTCTATCTTTTGGATTCCAGAGTCACCATCTATCAGTTGTAGGGCGTGTTGCCCATTTCTTTAGAGACATCTTTTACATTTCAGTTTTCAGACTTTAGCATGTATTGTTTCAGTTTATTTATTTCAGTTGTGGGATTGTAGTGAGGAGTTTTTCCTCCAGACTTTATTTACTCTATTGTGATGGTTATTCGTTTTACTTCAGTATGGTGAATGGTGTTATTTATTTCTTCATTTCACTTGTTGCTTGTTAATCAGACTTTAAATAAAATTTGGCACTTGCTTTTTAAATACTAGGTGGTTAGTAATATTAAAATGTTTTTGACAGTGATGCTATTAACTGAGCCAACTTGGCATTTTGAATTAATTTAATAAAGGAGTAGCTACCCGGTATTTAATTAGTTGGGGTGTCACAGGTGGTATCAGAGCATCAGGTTCTAGTGTCCTTTAGGATCTGTACGGCTATTATGTTTCCGCTACGTTTCTTTGATATAGAGCCCTATATTTTAGGACTGTTGTACTCTTATTGTGTACGCTTCGTTCTTCAGCTTTATTAAGTTTATAACCGTGAACTTATAAACTTTGTTCTTATTTCAGATGCCTCCACGACGTGCATGACGAGTTCCCGGGAATGCAATGCCCGAACCCCAGCCCGCTCCAGTTCAGGGCATGTTGAACGCCGCTGAGGTTGCAGCTATAGTAGCTCAAGCGGTGAATGCCGCCATTGCCGTTGTTCAGCAGGCACCACCTCAGGCGCCGGTTGCTGCGCCAGCACAGGTTAATGCATTCCCGTCTGCTTGGGAGCGTGTACGAGACGCTTTTCAGAAAGCGCATCCGTCGGAGTTTGCAGGTAGCTCAGATGTGGTAGTCTCGAGCCAATGGAGGAAGGACATGCAGAGGCATTTGAGGATGCATGAGTGCACTGATGTTCAGAAACAGGTGCTAGCTACTTTCAAGCTAGTGGGATCTGCACTGCAGTGGTGGGAGTCTATTACCACCGCAGAGGAGAGGGATACTCTCACGATTCAGGAGTTCTGGGTGCGGTTCGACCGCAAGTACTTTCCGTCCGCAGTTCATACAGAGATGAGGAGGAAGCTGATGAGTTTAAAGCAGGAGGGCAAGACAGTGGCCGAGTATGAGGCCGAGTTCACTAACCTGTTGAACATCGTTCCAGACGAGATTCCAACAGAGAAGAAGAAGATAGAGAAGTTCACCGATGGGTTGAATTGGAGGATCCTTCAGCATCTGCTAGGGAATCTATCGTTGGCCACGTATTCTGATGTGGTTAACGCTGCATTATTGCACTGCCAGGACCACCGTTTTCATATGGCCGAGGGCAAGCGATCAGGGGAGTCTAGCCATCAGGGCAGGACTGGAGGACATGGTGCCAGCAGGGCACAATCTGGTCAGGGGCAGAGATAGAATGAGCAGGGTACCCAGCAGGGGGATAATAAGAGGTTCCGATCAGGGAACTATAGGCAGGGACAGGGAGGTTTCCGTCAGGGCTGGTGATAAATGATGTATTTTTCCTATCCTGTGGCTTCATTCTAATTTGATTGTATCCCTAATAAGCATCAATACAGTTGAGTAACTCATGTCATGTTGTATAATCGACTAGTTGATCAATTTTGGGCAAAGGGAAATTATTCTTCGGACAGGTTTTATTGAGATCCGTGAAGTCAACACACTGCAATATTTATTGTTCTTATTCTTTACCATCACTACATTGGCTAACCAGTTCGGTCACTCAACATATTTAATGAAATTTACCTTTTTGCAGCTTACAAATCGGCGCGTTGCAAAAAAATTACAAGTTTTCAAAACCGTTGCAAATGTCATTTGTAAGTGTTCATTGGGAACACATATCCGGTTCGGACAACCATTACAAAAACATTTATAAGTGTTCTGAACACTTGCATATTAAACTTTTGCAAAATTCAACAACCTTTTTCAATTTACAACGGTTATAAACACTTGCAAAAGAAATATATATATATATTGTAATGGTTCAAAAAACTTACAAATATTATAATATAAGGAAAACAATGTTCATTTTATAAGTGTTATGAAAACTTACATAAATTAAAATATTAAAAAAAATAAAAATTATCCACCTCATACCACCAACCTCACATATAACAAACAATAAAAATAGCTAAAAACATAACAATTATATCCAAACACTTTCATACAATACTTCATGATATGTTCGACATAAACAAACACTCTCATCAAGAAAGGAAGCAAGAACTAAAGGTATATATTGAGTATTCTCCTTAACAAACTTCATACATCTAGTTATTGTATCCAAATACACATGTGTCACAACCCTATTAGTATGGCAAGGAAATCGTGTCGATAAGAGAATTGTCACTAGTTCCCTCAAGAGACCACTATTAGTACTCACCTCCTCGTCGCTAAATGACTCTCCAAGTGCATAAAAAACAAAATTGAAGCTTTTACCACTTCAGCATTTATATCACCAGAAGATGAAAGATAATACCAATGAGTGTCTGTTAAAAACCCGAGTAACATCACGAAAGTCAAATTTAGCAACAGTTTTATGTGATTGTGGACATAAACAAACAAGTGACTCTTAAAATGCAAGCATACGGGTCCAAGAAAAAAATTAAAACTAAAGGGGGATAACCCAACAAGGGTTGTAACATTTACACATACGTACAACTATTATATAAATGACCTCTACCATAAAATTTGTAGTTCACAAGTAATATAGGATATGGATGTAGACTATCACAAGTAATAAAATTTGTTATCTATTCAGAGTTGAGTTCTTATATTAATTTTGGCAAAAATCACACTTTCAATGTTATACTAACAACAAATTTAACTATTATAGGATTTTTTTTTTAACTATAATAGTTAAATCCTACTGGAAGTCTACGTCATAAAACTATTATAGTTAAATTACCTATAAGACCAAAAAATAAACTATCATCATAAACTATTTACTATTATAGGAATAATTTTTTTTTAACTATTATAGTAATTATGATTTATAATTAGCAACACAAACGTACAAAAACTGATGTGGCAACAATTATGACTAGTCAGGCAGTTGGTGGGGTCCATTATCTAATGACTACCACGTCCTTTTGTAAGCATTTTTTTATGCGTCAGGCATTATTCTAAATCCTACTAGAAGCAAGTATTTACCAAACTGTAGATGCCATAATGAGAAATTCTTCGTCTAGAGGATTATGCTCCACGTGAAGCAAATAACCCTCCTTTTTCATATATGACACTGTGTCCGGTATCCCCTATAAAACGACACCATTAGAAAGTAAATGAGCAAAGTATTTTGTCACCGAAACAGATATAGAAATGGAATGTTTGAGAGCTAAAAAATTTATTTGGGATGTTTCGTTATCAGGCGTATAACAGATCTGCATCCACTCCAAAACACCAATATTTAAACAGATTTAATGACAAACTGTTGAATGATATTTGTCATAAATTACTTGTGATAGTTTACATCCATAACCTTGCAAATAGCACCAAAAATAACATGCACGTGATTTCTATTTAAATACAACATTTTTAATTTTAAAAAGTGTCTTATAGTCTCTCTCTTTCTTGTAAATTATCTTGTTGCAATTATTGTCAGGAACAAAACTGACATCACATGGAGTAACTAGCTTACAGCACAACATTTTTCACTTAAGTTAAATGAACATAAACCATAACATATAAATGAGCTAGTAACTTATGTAAATTAAAAAATGAAATCTAATGTGATTTGCTTACCGATTCCGTATCATCAAGGATCAAAATAGTACTTTTTTGCCCCAGAACAACATTAAGACCCTTTTGATTTCTTCGGGTGAAATCATCTTGTGCAATAACTTTAGAACTGAAGTAAATATTTTCAGGGTCGAGAAGTATGTCCTGTAACCATTCAACATGTTCAATCATAGTATTACAAATCACTAGCTCCAGATATAAATCTTAGTATTACAATTAGAACAGGAAACAAGGTATATTTTTTATCTTAATACACTCATCCCACATGCTAGGTTCCGTTGCACCCCGCCAGTGTTATTATCAAATCCAAATTCACTCACCTGCAAGAGCTCTTGTACATCTTGGTACTCTTTTTTGAGTTTTTTCAAACTTGATAGGACAAGGGCTATCGTAACATTTCCGTGACACCCCGTGTTCATGTTATTAATAGCCACTTTCATTTGCGTTGAAGTAAATCCATTGCCTACTCGTTTTGACCCGCCTAGTACTTCTGCCAAAAGTGCATTGATTAGGTAAGAATTCATTGCCTCACTACATTTTTAGAGGTTTTTAGCGGGCATCTAAGGTTATGATGATGAGGAGTTCACTTTAATTGGCGCTTTGGGTTTAGGGGGCTGAAACGACACTTTTGACCATTTCTGTACCATTTCTGCAGCAACCATGAACAAGTAATTGAACAATAGTTCAAGTTAGAAAGAATTTAAATCAAACATACTTAATACATTCCCAAAAGTTAGCATATCAGTTTGTAACTGATAGTCTAAATCAGTTAGAATATCAGTTTATATAAACCATCAGTTCCAAACACATTTCAGTTACATCAGTTAATATAAAATTTAGATTGTAATTGATGCTTCTATCATCAGTGCCAACACCAAGTCAGTATATATAACATCCCAAACAAAGTAATTATAGTCGTCCAAAACATGTTTCAGTCCTAATATAGATTTCAGTCCCATACAAATTGCACTAATAACAAAGCATTCGAAAATTAAAAAGAAAAATAAAAGGATATAAAATTAAAAAACAGAACTTTTACATAAATGACCGCAAAACAAGATAAACACACAAACCAATAATAACAAATTTGAGTCTCTTCAACATTAGAACATTCTTTTCGCAGTTTCCATCGTGAAAATAAAAAGGGAAAAGTAAGGAATAAGTGGAACTCATTTCATTTTTGTCCTACAAATAAATTCTAGAATCTATTTCAACACAAATTTGAGTACCCTCGACAGCATAACTCTTTTATCTTACAAATAATTGATTTGATCTTTCTAAATCAGCGTGTTACCATATCTCCAATAACAAAGGCACAAATCTCAACTTCATTAGAAAAACTGCATTTGCATTATATATATAAAAAAACACTTCAATAGTTCCTATAGTTAAAGTTGCGTAACTATTGGACTTCAGATAATAAACTTCATTAAAAAACAATATTTAGAATGAAAATTACCTTCAGAATTCTTCTGAAAAACAAGCGGGATGAGATCCTCTTATTTGAGCGAAGCTCCATTAACGGGATTTTTGGTCGTACTTCCTGGAAAAAAACATAACAGTAGTAAAAAAAAAGTGAATCAAATCAAAAAATCACAATTGACTTGCAACAACACTTCAACTTCTCATTTCCAACTCCTATCTTTAGATTCATCCCAATTTTCAGGGAACTCCTAAAACCCAAATCATATTTTCTAACCAACTCAGGTTGCCTGGAGGAAAGTAGTCATTTGACGATAAATGCAGTGGGAACTGGTTTAAAATAAGGGGTTTTAAAACCATCTCCGTGTCCCGAGTTACTAGTTTTGTTACTATCTTCCTTCAGGCTTTATTTTTTTTAAAAATTTCTAACCAACCGTGTAGTTAAAAAACAGATAAGAAATTGCATAAATTGTTTTAACCCATGTATATTATAGACTATGTCAAGTCGAACTTTATAACCAAAACCTATAAAGTATGGATGCCAATCAGGCAGTGACAATATACATTTCTTACAATATTATGCATCCCCAAAATAATCAAGTAAGGGGGTTGTCCACTAGTTCTAACAAGAACAATAAAGCATCTAGAATTCAAAATATGTAAACAATTTGTTGTTCCTTCAACTGAATAGAATTTACAAGTCAAGGAAGGCAGGTAAGAACTACCAACTAGGCTGCAACTTACAATTGTATACATCCAAAATGGACTATATAACAGACTTAAAACATATTTATAGTTTGATAGGTTATGTTCCTCAGTTTTAGTTCCCACTTTAGAGTATTTCTCAAATGTAAAGAATTATTTTACTTGAAAGTTATCATCTTCCACAGTGTTTGTTAATTATTAAATCGGCATAATGTATCTCGCTTTATCCCACCAATTCCTTCTTTGTATTTATTATTGAAATTAAGGTTGGATTCCCACCATTGATCCAAAGATAAGCTGTGATGTCGATCCAAAGATAAGACAAAAATTTAGTCTACAGATAACAGGGTTAGCATTCTTAGATTTTCTAATTCCTAAATCACCTTAGTTTTTGTTTTTACATTTAGTGTTCTAATTAACCATGTAGGGCTGTCCTTGAAATGCCCTGTGATGTACCGGGCCCTAGAAGGACCCTTGCTTCGGGCCTGGTACACATATAACAATAAATACACTTAAAATTTTTAAAAGTGAAAATAATAATCATATTGGCATATTGGCATATTGTGAATTATTCTTTCCTTCACTCCCACCAATTGATCGTCCACCAATTTTTTGCAGTTTGAAGTATGCGAGTAAGGTTACAATCTCCATAAAAATGTGACCCATGTCAAGTATTTAAACCATTAATACGCATAAATTATTCTATAAATATAGTTATATTATCACAATAATCATTTCAGAGACAGAGAAACATTAAAAATTATTTATATGCAACTCTTGTTAATAACAAACTCTTGATATATGAGTTATCCCCACCCTATTTCTAAACCATAATGATCCAAATATTAATAGTCCAAATTCCATAGTAATCACCCATGCCAGAACTATTTTCAACCATGTACAAGCAACCAATTGGTAAAATAGAGATTACAAATCATTCTAATAGAGATTCTAACCAAAGTTCTTTCAAAATCATTTAATTTCAAATATGATGAATGTATTTATGGGCATATTGTGTAAGGATCATGGTGTTATATATTATAAAGAAGTTGATCCTTAGATTCCTCGCCTCCAACTAACTATGTATCTTAAACAAACCTTATAGTAATACAACATAAATATTAGGTAATCATCAACCAAAAAGAGAAAATATCGATGACCTGAGTAAGTGGGTACATGATATGGTCCCCAAATATCACAATAAACCAGATTAAGAGGGGAATTAGCTAAATGATGATTATAAATAAAAGAAAATCGTCTCCGTTTAGCTAAAGGACATATCGAACACAAATAATTTTTATTTGAAAATTTGGATTTCAAGTGCAATTGTTCTTTAATAAGATATAGTCTTTGGTAAGACAAATGCCCTAGTCTAGAATGCCATACATCAGAACTGAAATTATTAACTTCTGAAGAAACATACATGTTACAAGTTTGAAACATATGTCTATAAGATTATAAAATGGGAGCCTCATAAATAGGAACATCAACATCAAACACATATTAGCCTCCCAGCGTGTTACCCTTATCAATCATCCCCATGAGTCTGAGATCCTGAATATCATGACAATCCATAAGAAAGATGATAGAGAACAAATTAATAGAAGTAAGTACACTCCCATAAAGAAGATTAAACTTGAATTGAGGGACAAACAAGACATATGTGACCAACTTGGAAGAATTTACCTGAAAAAATCCTATGACAGAGACATGAAGTCGAGCAAAATTCTTGTTAACACAGATTTATCATTGCTTTCCTTCTCGAGACACCAAAGCAAACACCTTATTAACAAGTGGAATGGGATCTAAGAGAAGTAGAAATATCTCTTCAACACCATCACAAATGAATGCAGTGAATGCATAAACTCTAACATATTATTCAAAGTTAAATGGAATTAGTGGTTATACATATGTTTTTCATTTCCATAGTGTCAACTCTACCGATTTAAAATTGGAGTAAAACATGTTGACTAAATACATTTGACTCTTACCAATAGAGATGTAGTCTCAGGGCTCTGTTAACTTTGTTTCCGCACTTCAACAGTTACATAGTTCTCATCATTCAGAGATTGTGAAATAGTTACATAGTTCTTCTCATTAACATAACCGTACACAATATCTTGTACGTTGCAAGGTGAGTTAGTGCCGTCGCATGGACGTGTAGTGTGAGTTTGCATACAGATTGTTACCAGGATTTCAACTACAAAACAGAAGTCGCGGATTTCATCATATTAAGTAGATATAATTAAGAACCAATTGTGTTAGAGCGCTTTTTTAAATACAACAATATTGTATTGGCATGAGTTAAAGTGGTATGTAACTTCTTTTTTACAGAACATCTTATAGGTTAATAATAAGTGAAAGAATAAAGTACATGTCAGATTGTTTAAAAATTACCTCTATTATTTTGGGACAAAAACTAAACAAAAAAAACTAAAAAAGAGAATGGAAGATTAGTAACTCTAGAACCTCGGGCACCATTGTTAGGTTTTAGAAGTGGAACATTCAATCAAACCTAAGATCCGGACTAACCAAATCACAGAGTAAAAGGAGGGGGGAGATGTCACCAATATATAGATTCACTCGAGGGCCAATTTCTCTTGATTTAATGAGATGGAGCTCATCAGCCAAGAAATGGTATAGAGAGGAACCAAGTTTGGAAATTTTGGAAGCACCATGATTGACTCTTAAATGCACTTCCCTGAATCCAGTAGAAAAACCAAGTTTTTAAAGTTAATTATAGCCATTTAAAGTGTCCTTGCACACACACATATACATACTCCAGATGGAGGCACATGTGATACTTGCGTTCTTACATGGTTCACTAAATTTCAACTGATAGGTGCATGTGAACTTTTCATAAGGCCTAAATTTCACGAGTTGGCTCCAAGTATTAGGCACTCCAAAAAGGCACCAATGGTTGCTTTTATGCCATAATTATCTCTCTTATAATTGCGAAAGAGTTCTTATACAATTGCAAAAGTGTTGTTATATCAAGCAGATTAAAATTGTAGCAACTTGAGGTGTCATTAAAACTAAGTATACATAAAAAATCCTAATGTCAATATTTTCAGCGTATTAAAACTAAATCCGCGGACGAAACTCCTAATATAAATGGCAACTCATTCTAATATATACACATAATTGTACTATAAATGGCAACTCATTATAATATATACAACTAAGTAAATATGTATTGTGTAAACATAAGTGTTTGGATACACAATAACTCATTGTAATATATATACACAATAAACCCGAAATTGTCTAGATAACTCATTTTATTATATACACAATAACCCATTATAATCAAGAAAGTTTGGGAAAATAAAGTGTTTGTTTAGCGCCAAATATATAGATAAGTGTGGAGTGAAATTTACCTCAATTTTTTAGGTCAGGTGTGGAGTGAAATGCACCCAAATATACACAATAACTCATTTTAGTTAAGAAAGCTTTAGGGTCACATACTTAAACAAACAGGTTGGAAACTAAAATTAAATATGGCTTGAAAACAAATATTATAACTAAACTCAATCTCAATCTCATATTGATTCTAAAAAAGTATTGTGATTGAAAAACAACATTTAACATACTTTCAGAGGCTTGCATCCTTATCGGGTGTGTGATAGAACATTAAGATTGGAAAAACAAAACTTGCGATTGAAAAAAAAATATAACATACCGTAACGGGTTTGAGCCCTAGATTGATGCTGCGATTGAGTATTAACAGCTGCCTTCTGATTTCACAGTACGAAAGAGAGAAGGAACCTAATATATTAACAATGAATACACGAATACATAGTAAAATCAAAAAAATCAAATCGAACACGAATACACGATCTATTAACAACCTAATACATGGTTACCTTTTGACTTTTGATTTCTCAATGAAAAGATCAAATCAAAAGATCGCATGAAAGTTTGGAGGCACGAAGGTTTGGATGGACGAGGAACGCTTGGTGGGAAAGTTTTGGAGGGGAAATTTAGTGCGAAATTTTTACACCATTTTTTTACTATGTAAACCTTTTAGGTTATCCCACTTACAAATTAAGTAAGTATCACAAATTTTAAAACGGTTTTGAACACTAAATTTTTTTTGTAAGTGTCCAAAATCGTTATAAATTTTATAAGTGTTATAAACACTTACAAATTAAATAATATATTAGTTGTAAAATAGCCATTATGGTGTATTGCTTGTCCATCTCTTTTTGGATAACCATGTTTTTTCTCATTACTAAATACTCGCCGCTTTTGCTTGATTATCTTGGCATCTTTGGTGATATTCATCTCTTGGCATATAAATTTCTGATCAATTCTTGACATATTTTCATGGCTCCATGTGAATATGATCTTTCGCTCTTTAAGAAAATTGATTAACTCTTATTTGAGGGCTAACTCAAAAATTGAGCCAATCTGTGTAGTTCTTTTTGGTCTTTTGTCACAATTATTTTTCTGGCCTCCCCAACCTGTACTTAAACTAAATCAGCCTCCTCGCGGGGGTTTAAGGTTGCAATCTGGTAGGTGGAAGTAAGTTTCTTTACTTCTTCATGATCGGCTGAAGTATAATAACACTCCTGGCTTCAAATTTTTTTTTCTGTAACAACACCTACCCCATAATGAGTGGGGAACTTTAGACATCGGGGGACACTAAATGGTACTGCTTTAAACTTTTTCAGGCTAACCCTGCCAAGGATCGTGTTATAAGTTTATCGAATGTTCTTTTCTACGATGAAGAAACAAATCCTTTCAGTCATACTAACTGGCTGTATACCAATTAAAACTTCCAACCTGATAGTGCCTAATGAATATACGTTTTCACCCGAGAAGCCTATTATGGGCCTATGATAAGGTTCCAACTTACGGTCGCGTAATCTAAAATTATGGAAATAATTATAAACATAACGTCGATTGAACCGTAATTGCCAATCCAGATTCTAGCCACACTTGCCTTATGTACTCTCATGGTGATGACCAAAGAACCGTCATGGTAATAGAATACTCCTGACAGATTATTCTTGGATAAATCGATCACCAAATTATCTTTGTTTATTTTATATGGCCGACTATCAACATCATCAGATAAGGTAATCTATTGCATATAGGAACATTCTTTGGCTTTGTTTAAAATAGGCTTTTCTTTCAGCTATCTTATCATCACCACCGTTATCTCCTCCTGTAATAAAATTACTGCCAAAATATATCATTTTTACCTCAATTTAAGGCTCCCGAGTTTTTTTGGCAGGTCTGGGTCATTTTTGAATCATTATCTCGGCCTCTTTTCTTGTCCTCTCTTCCTTCGTAAGGAGATTCTGATTGCCTCCAGGAGTCTCGTTCTTCTGACTAGTCAATAAACTTGGACAACTTGCCACGCCAGATAGATTCTCAACCTCATTTTTCAAAGTAATACAATTGTCAATTGTTTGCCCTGGTCCTTGTGAAACTCACGATACTTGGACTTGTCTCTCCTATTATGAGGGGACTTCAGCTTTTCAGGACATTTGAAGTCTTTGCTTCCTCTAATTTCCTCCTGAATATGATGCACACTAACAGTGAAAGGAGTTTATTCATTGTACTTCTTTCAGCCTTCTTATCTTCTTGCTCCTTCTTGTCAGAATTTTTATGACTATCGGCCTTAGCACCTAGAGCTTACTTGGCAACCATAGCCTCCTCGACAGTCATGTGCTAGCTTTAGCCATCAACTCAATCATGGTTTTAAGGGGTCTTTGGCCAATGCATAGTATGACTTCGCAGGGAGCAATCCGTTCATTAAAGGAATAATAAGAGTCTTTTCTTCATAATCCACCACCTCTAACTTTTCACTGTTAAAACGAGTTATATACTTGCGAGTGGTTTCCCCTGGTCATAGACGAACGCTTAGGAAGTGGGTTACCCTTTTAAAGGGTTTGGCCTCAAAGCAAAAATTACTGATGAATAGTTTAGTGAGCTGCTAAAAGCTTGAGATTTATCCTTGGGGTACATTATTATACCAAATCGGTGTAAAGACAGTGATGGTACTTGAGAATGCTCGACAATGCATCTCATCTGGAATTAAGTAAGTATCAGTTGATGCTTGGTATTATACAATATGAAGGACGGGGTCAGTTTTACCATCATATTTGGGAGTGGCCACAGGTGGATTGAATTTAGACGGTATGAGGAAATTTACAATGGCTAGAATAAAAGGATATACTTTCATAAAGTTTATTTGTATGGGATATTTGGACATGGCTATTTCTCCCAAGCGATCTTCCAATCGTTGTATTAATCCTTTCCAAGGGTAATCTTCCGGATTAGTTTTGGTTGAGGCAGGTTTGGCAGTTCCACCGTGCATTCGTGCTGAGCTCTCTTCCTAGAAATTTTTCTCGACATGCATGGAATCTCGTACACTATCCCAAGATTCCATAGAACCTCCTCAGCGATCTCACAACCTACAAGTTTCCCCGTGATATCCCTTATTTGCTCGGGTACCCAAACGATCAAAAGGAGAGTCTTTATTTAACCTTTTCAAGGTGATCCACCATTCTGGAGTGAGAGATAGACCATTACAATAGTTAGTATATCTGACTAAAGAGGTTACTCTTGGATGGTAAGATTGGTCTTGTGAAGATCTAAAATATCTTGACCGGCTTCTACCATCTCTAGGAGGTGGAGGCGGCATTTCCCTCCTATAAGACGGGACAGTAGTGGATATAGCTTGAAGCGTTTGAGTAATTTGCCTCACGGTTTCCTACATTGCCCCCTGTTCTTTGATAATGTTAAGTAAAACTCCCTACAAGTATCCCATACCAGGAGGAATAGAAGAACTGAAAGCCTTACCTCCAGTAAGACTACTTTCAGGGATGTTTGTCATACTTCAAGGGTATGAAATATGGGTTGTGAATGAATTGAGTAAGAAACAATGATGACTTATCATTCCCACATACGACGCTAATATGTTGATGTTTAAATTTGGATTATTTATCTTAGCCTTTAGTTACCAAATTTATCATCACAGATAAAAGAGAAAATAAAAATATAAGAAAAGACACCAAAGATTTTTACGTGGTTCAGCTTAGGAATGGAGCCTACATCCACGGGGCAATTGTATTTATGATTTATTTCCAATCTCTTGGTTAAAATCCAAGGGTTAAGCATAAATTTAGTATGTTCATGCGTGTCCCCCTCAGCACGAGGAAATATTGTATTCATAGTAAGTGGAAACTCAAGAGGTGGAATGCTTTTATAGCTTCAAGCATTTATTCCTTTACATAAGAAGATGCAACAGGGATTCTTTCACGTGCATGTACATGGTGACTATTAAATATCCCATGTGTCTCTGATGGTTCAACTTCTCATATTTGGTCGGCAGGATGGCCGACTAAAGGATACCTGAGTCGACCAGGTTTTTACCTATTATGGAAAGCTTAGAAATGATGTTGAGAGGTGGTATTATTTCATTGGTCTAGGTGGATTAATATTTTTAGGCTGCAACATGCATGATCCTCAAACGAAACATCTTCAAGCATTTAAACAGTTACTTCTCTATATCAAAGGCACCCTTCACATGGTCTTCACTTCTGCTCGCAATCTTCCCTTAACTTATATGCATACTCACATGTCGATTGGGAAGGTTGTCCCTCTACTCGTTGCTCCACATCTAGTTTCTACTTATACTTTGGTAGTAATTATATATATTCATCCTTCAAACTATAACCCATGGTTACTAACTCAAGCTGCGAAGCTGAATATCGTACCCTCACCTCTGCTGCAGCTGAAGTCATGTGGGCTACGTATAGTTTGCATGATATTGGATATTCCCTCCCTTCATCACTTACTTTATTCACTGATAACATCAGTGCTCTCTATTTAACTATGAATCCAGCCCTTCATGCTCGAACTAAACACATTGAGATTCATTATCATTTTATTCATGAAAAAGTTGTGCAAGGACATTTACTCACTAAATTTGTGCGCTCTCATCAACAAACAACAAACGTGTTCACTAAAACCTTGGTCCTTATCCCATTTCAGTTTTTCAGGAGAAAGCTTGGAGTGGTACATGCACCCACTCCCAGATTAAGGGGGCATGTTAAGGAGACTTGTTCAACTAAGGAGAATAATTCAAATACTTCTTCCATGTTATTCAAATAACCAGTTCACATCAGTTGCTAGTCTATAGGAGTGTAGATAAGACAATACTTTTTATTCACTGGTTAATGCTTTATAGCTATTATAGTCTCTTTGTCGATAAATAGGTTGTAATCCTATGACTGCAGATATAAAGAATAAAAGTTGGGTTCTTTATTTCTACTGTGTTATACAACTTTACCGGCTTTGGCGAGCTGCTTGAAGTTGGTCGATATGTGTGGCTATTTTTAAACCATTTTGTCCGATATCCCCCAGATTAGAAGGGAATATATGGCACATAAGAGGGTCATTACGATTCCACATTGTCATAGCCTACCTATATTGTCGTACGTGGTAAATGGGGTCAGTCTTTCCATCATAGATTTTGAACCTAGGAATTATAAACTTTTTTAGGGGGGGTTGTTTCTTCAATTTCTATTGAAAAAGTGGACTGCATTTGTGTGATGAAAGCCCTCTTGGCCAGTTTCTTAGTGGATACAGCCTCTCGATTAGTGGGGTGCTAATCCATCTCTTTCCTACTGAGATTGTGGATATCATGTCTACCATGTCCTACCTTTTGATCTCGTCTCACCGGACGAGTCACGTTCTCGAAGTGCACTTGGTCATGTCGTGAACTCCTTCCCCATCTGTGAGTAGGGCTGTAAATTGGGCTGGGTGAGATGGGCTTGGCATTGCTCAGGTTCAGCCCGAACTACCTTACTTAGGTTCAAGCCCGAGCTCGGTTCGAACTAAACTTTTTTACCTAAGCCCAAACTCGACTCATAAATATTTCGGGATTTGGGCCCGATTTCAATTTTTTTGTTAAAAAAAGTTTGAATTAGTATTTTTTTCTTGTGTTTCCATTATGGAGAAAATGTACACACCAAAATCTAATTGATATTTCATAAAATAAAATATATAATTATGAAATGTATTAAATTAAAACAAGGGAAATAAGAATGAAAACCTACAAAGACTAATTATATTTCATACATATAAAATTAGTTAACATAAATATGTTATTTTTTTATAAAAATAATTTATTTATTTATTTATATATTCAAAGTTCGAGCTTCCGTCCCAATTCATACTTGGCAAAGTTTGGCTCAACCTCGGCCCAAAATTCATTCGGACTTAAAATTTCAGCTCAGGCTCGGCTTGGCTCAAACTCAAATAAAGCTTGGCCTAAAAAAAGCGGGTCTAACGGGAGGACTTCGGTCCTGCCTGGCTCAATTTACAGGCCTAGCTGTGAGTTTTACATGCCTGAGGGCTAGGGGTTCGAAGTTTGAATTTATCTCCATGGAGCTCTCGCTCCATCCTCTATAGAAGACTTGGTTGGTTGCCATTAAACGTCAGAGGTTCACTGTGTGAGTGAGACATGGTTCTTTGTTGTTTCTAACTGATTAAGGAAAAGAAACCTCGTTTTCCACAAACGGTGCCAATTGTAGGTGCAAAATCCCACAATGAATGTTCCCAAATAATTAAAACTAAACAGAATAAAATAAGTAGAGGGTCACACAATACAAGTATTTACGTGGTTCAGCAGTGGCCTACGTCCACGGGGTGTTACTCCATTATCATCACTTTGATTCTAATAACAAGAATTACACGCCTATTTCCCCTGAGATAAGGGTTAAATTTATAGAAGAAAAAGAGGTTGTGCCTCATAGGTCTCTTAGAGCTTGTTAATGCATTTGCAGTTTAATCGTACTAATCTCACTCCGAGATCCTTGCTGGTTAGACTCTTCTTCGTTATGATATCGAGTTGTGATCCTTTATCTCATCATGGTGGACAAATGTCATTCAGTCCGAATTATTTGGATTGTTCGGATAATTCCCCCATTTATATATATATATATATATATGAGTGGGGTCATGTACATCACTCAATATACATCACTCCTACATCATAACTAAAATGACACCAGCCATTCAACAAAACGGCACTCCAAAACTAAAACCCAAAAAATGCAAAATGCCTCATATTTGTTTCTCTCTCCCACCTCAAAACTCACCCGCTCTCTCTCTCTCTCTCTCTCTAAACTCGCATGAGCAACAAAACCGGAGAAGACAACTACACATACAGGTATATTCCATCCCTCTGAGTTGTAAATCAAATGCATTTTAGTTAGGGTTTGCGTTTTTTTTAACCCAACTCGTTTTGTACAGGTATTTCGTTCCAAAAACCCCATTTTTTTCTCAACTCGTTTTTTTGGCTACCAGTGTTCCTTAACTTTTTTTTTAAGAACTGATTGTTTTTTTTTAAACCCAACTCGTTTTTTTCTTCATTTTTTTCTCATTTCGTTGTGTTGGTTACCAGTGTTCCTCAACTTTTTTCCCCTAACTGATTGTTGCCTTTTTTTTAAACCCAGCTTCTTTTTTTCTTCATTTTTTTCTCATTTTTGTTTTGATGGTTACCAGTGTTCCTCAATTTTTTTACGAACTGATTGTTGCCTTTTAAAAAAAAAATAACTCTTTTTTTTTTACCAGTGTTCCTCATTTGCATTGTAATTGGAGCAAATATTGTGCCATTGATTGTTTTTACTATGATTCGTTTTGTAGAAATGTCAAGCAGCAGTGCCTCAAATTATTCAAAATTGAAATGTTCTTGTGGTGTCGATACAATGATTCGTACATCGAAGACAACCGCAAATTTCGGAAGGCATTTTTTGTGTTGTCTAAATAACCAAGAAGGGTTGTGTAATTTGTTTCGATAGTTGGATGATAAAAAGTGTACGAGTAACGATAATTCTGAGTTAACGAGAAAGATTAATTTGTTGGAGATGGAATTGGCAAAATTACGAATTGAATTGAACAACATTCAAGGGACGAAGATTGATGCATTGGAGATGGAATTGGCGACATTTCGAGCCGAATTTAACAAGTTTAGATTAGAAATTAACTGTCTTATTGTAGCACTGATTGTGTTGTTCATTTCTTATGTATTTTTCATTTAATTTCTAGTGCAATTGTATTAACTATTGGAAATTTGTAATGGATGGGTGTTTGTGGAAATTAACAGTTATGTTGATGAAGTTTGTAATGAATGTTGGACTTCGTAATGAAAGGTGGGTTTTGTAATGAAAGGTGGAATTTATTTCTTATGTTGTTGAATGTTCTCAGCCAAAATAAAGGCTACATTTTGGTGATGCCTTTGGGCTGCATTTTAGGGTTGCATTGGGACTGCATTTTGGGGTATTTTGGGGCTGTATTGGGGCTGCATTTTGGGGTTGCATTGGGGCATTTTGGGGCTGCATTATGGGGATGTATTGGGGTTGCATTGGGGCTGCATTTGGGGGCTGCATTGGCGCTACATTTTGACTGCATTTTGGGGTTGCATTGGGGTTGCATTTCGACTGCATTTTGGGGTTGCATTCAACAAGTAAAACGAATACATCATAATGATTACGAATACATCATAATGTATTATAACGAATACATCTGATACAAAATACATACATAATGATTACGAAAGTCTTCATATTATAACGAATACATCTGGTACAAAACACACACATCCTCAACACTACTCAAAATCACACTCAAGACATCTTCAACACTACACTCAACTTGCAATCCTTTCGAACGAACTTGAAACAGAGATTCCTTCCGAACTATTATCCATGACCCTACATAAGAAAATTAATACAAGTTAATTTTTATAAATTGGTAGTTAATATTAATAACACGAAAGAACAAAAATATTACCTATTATTCAATACCGGGCAATTTCTTTTGTCGTGAGGCTGGCCTACCAAACCACACCCATTACAATGTCGCTCCTTCACCTCTTTTTCCCTTTTCAATGCTTTCTCTTTTCCACCTTTTAGTCGCTTACCACATCCTTTCGCCCTTACTTGTTGCAGTTCATTGTAGGTGTGTTGGAAATTGGTACTCATATTTATCGAAACTCCACCACTAGGACAGTTCAACAATGGTTTTGATGGTTGCACACGATCAACAAGTAAATCTATCTTTTCACATGCCACATTTAAAGCATCATCAAAAAATTTTGTAGCTTCCGGACTAATAAGGGCTCTTTCCACCACATCTAAAGATCTTTGAATTAGTCGACTCCGTTGAAGGAAGTACGATTTGTCGCATGTTATCACCGTCCCACTAGAATCCCTAACGGTTAACTTTTTTTCTTTCTTGGTCCACCTACTCAAGATGTACTTGCTCGGTAAACTATGAATATTAAAAAACTTAACCAAATATGTGAGCATGTGTTGACATGGAATACCCGAGCTATCAAATAACTTTCAACTACAAGATACGAAATCCAAACTCCGGTCATAAGTTACAAGTCGCACACGTTGGTTATCTCCAATTATTTTTCGAACCTCAAATATTTTTGTATGCCCCTCCTCAATATTGAAATCAAACTTATAATTCAACATTTCCCACATCTCGTTTTGAAACTTCTGGAAGATTTCGCTCGTATAAATGTCCACCATTTTCACCAAAACGAAGAGCATAAGTCTCAACTTTGGCTTTTCATTGTAGTCTTTATGATCGCAAAGAAAATCCTCATGGCGTTGATGCATAATACCCCTATTAAATTGGATCATAAATTCAAGAAGGGAATTGTGCTTGGAAACATATTTTTTGAAAAAATAGTGTGCACTTTCCGCTCTTTGGCTACTCGACATATTTGCAGAGAAGATATGGTTCACGTATGCCAGAACCCATTTTGCACGAATTTCATACAACGAATTAAGCCACTTATTTTCACTTAAACCGCTTCTAGTCATAAGATTAACCCACTTCGAATCAAACTCTTCCTTTATCTCCAATTTTCATATGCAATCGAAAATCTCCCCCCGATGCATGATATACGTCAACCCATTTATTTTCTCTGAAAACTTCATCAAAATGTGCCACGAACATAACCGATGGTGTGTATGGGGTAGTAATTCTCCTTAGCCCTCATCATAGACGGATCTTGATCGGTGATTATCATTTTTGGTGCGTCACCCGGCATCGCATCTAAGAATTGGTTCAGAAGCCAAATGAATGACTCAATTGTTTCGTCACTCAAAAAAGCACAACCGAATATAATTGTTTGCCCGTGATTGTTAACCCCCATAAGTGGTGCAAATACTAAATTATATTTATTTGTATTGTATGTCATATCAAACACCACCACATCACCATAAGAACCATAAGCCCATCTGGATGTGGCATCCGCCCAAAAATAATGCATGATTCTACTATGATAATCCGACTCAATGTTAAAATAAAAGGATGGGTTCTTTTGTTGCTCTAAACTCAAGAACTCTAATAACATATCACCATCACGACCAACTAACTCACTGCGTCTATTCCGGCCTTGGTTGTACAAATCTTTTTGAGTGAACCCAACATTCTCAAAGCAACCCGCTTGTAACCCCAATAGGTTGTATTATTGATGCATTGCTTTGTTAACTACGCCAAGTTGTTGAGTTAAGCATTTTCGGGCATTGGAAACACCACGATGTGATCGTAGAAAATGGGTTTTTGTTGGAGTAGCCAATGGGTGACTATAACCCTTAACAAATATACTAACCACCCATTTATTATCTTTCAAACACAACACCACAAGCTTAGCTTTACAATTCTCTCGAATGGCCCCTCGACGTCTAGATGTCTCCGGTTTCGCCATAAGCGTACTCTTCGCTTCTTTGAAACATACATATGACTTCCTAGTTATATCATTCGTCTCCCGAAACCTATTAATCGTCGAATTACGAACACTAAAACCCGTAATTTTAGCATATTCATTGTAGAAGTTCCAAACATCATCCAAACTTTCAAACTGTTGCCCAATCTTTGGTGTTTTTTCCACTTGTACAGAAGGATTGAATAAATTGTCTTGTTCGGAATCAACTTCTTGAAACCATGTCAACTTCCACATTTCCATCACGCTCAAATTCAAATTCTATTTGCATATTTTCCCCTAACCAAAGTTCTTTGTTATTTCCAACAGAAGAAGACTCCATTTTCTAGAAAAAAATCAAATGAGGAAATAGGAATTAATTATAATGTATATTAACTTTAATTTAAATATTTTCTGGAATAAAGCAAATGAGAGGAACCAAATGAGAAAATAAAACAAATTAGGTTTATCTCCTGGAACAAATCATTTATTACCAGCAATAATTTACTCAATTCATTTTTTACCAGCAATTATAACCGAGTTGGGTTAAAAAAATGCAAATGCTAAGGAATTCACACACTCTATATTAGGTAAAAAAAACGCAAATGCTAAGGAATTCACACAAGTAATATATTACCAGCAATTCAGTTTAAAAATGAAGAAAAAACGAGTTGAGAAAAAAAAATGGGGGTTTTGGAACGAAATACCTGTACAAAACGAGTTGGGTTAAAAAAAACGCAAACCCTAACTAAAATGCGTCTGATTTACAACTCAGAGGAACGGAATACACCTGTATGAATAGTTGGCTTCTCCAGTTTTGTTTCTCAGGCGAGTTTAGATAAAGTGAGAGAGAGAGGGAGGGTGAGTTTTGAGGTGGGAGAGAGAAACAGATATGAGGCATTTTGGGTTTTTTTGGGTTTTAGTTTTGGAGTGCCGTTTTGTTGAATGGCTAGTGTCGTTTTAGTTATGATGTAGGAGCGATGTATATTGAGTGATGTACAGGATCCCCATTCATATATATATATATATATATATATATAGAGAGAGAGAGAGAGAGAGAGAGAGATAGAGAGAGAGAGAGGCAGACTCTTGTGCACACTAAGTTTGCACATGTGCTGGCGCACACCAACTTTTTAAAAATATTAAAAATATATTTTTGAGTTTATTTTTTTATGTAATATTTAAACATTTCAACGGACCCATATAAAAAATCAGCTCAAAAAAAAGTTTTTTTAGTTCATTTTTTTATATGGGTCCCTTGAAATCTTTAAATAACACACAAAAAAAATCAGCTCAAAAATAGTTTTTTTTTTACTATTTTACAAATAATGATGTGCAAACTTAGTGTGCACACGAGTCTGTCTGTATATATATATATATATAATAAAGCAGGAGGGCTTTCTTGTATAAGCTAACTGACGGTTGGGATAAAATCTTTGGGGTTTGTATCATGTAGTTGTCAAGACTAACTCACGGTTGAGATTAAATGTGAGGACTAACTACGGTGAGGTGTATAACATGTAATTCCTCTCTCGATTTAAGAGCACCGTGTCAGGTACGCATGCTCTCTCTCTTTGTTTTCTCGAGATACACATTTTTCTCTTATCTTTTCTCCACACAAACCAAGCCAAAGTTATTGTCTCTCTCTCTGATCATCTGCTAGTAACGCCGAGTATACGTTTGCCTTTCTCTGATCGTCTTCTTTATCAATTTTTTATGTTTGATATCTAAAGCCTCAAATTTGAGAAAGTTACAGATCTCGCGTTGTTTATTTTTCTCTTTGGGAATGTATTATGTGTGTACGAGGGCTATTATTCACACTATTCTTCTTTTGTGGTAATGACGGATGGTGGCAAAACATAATTCAACAAAACCCCTTTAAAACTCGGTTCCTTCCTTTGCGTACATAGCTTCAATAAAACCCAAGTTGACACATGGATGTTTCACCTCATTAATGGTGGGGTCCTCACGGACAAGTTTTATCGTCATTGCAGTGACTCAGATCGTAGACGGAGAAGGAGTGATGGGAAGGGAGGGGAGTTTGAACAAATTCCTTTTTTTCTCTTTCTTCCGTCTCTCTCTCTTACTGCCTCAGTTTTTTACTTTGGTACTTAATCTAATAATAGGATTTCGGTGAGCGGGAGTGGGTTTTGAGGGGGTGGGGGAGTCTTAATATTTGGCTCTGGGGTTTGAAGTTTTTGGTGATTCTTTTGCAGATTTGTTTATGGGTTTGAGATTTGGTTATGCATATGTTTTCAGATTTGTTGGTTGGCTTGAGAATGTGTGTGGATAATTTTTTGTAAGATTTGTTTGTGGGTAGAGATTTTTTTTTTTGTATTTTTCATAATGTTTAAATATATTATGTGTACTTTTCAAATGTTTAAATCATTGTTCAGTAATATTTAGAATGTTATTAAATATACATATTTTTTGTGATTTTCGTTATTTAAAAATATTTGTTCTTATTTTTATTGGAACATAGGCATCAGAAGATACCGATGCAGTCTGTCTTGGGGCAGCAAAAAGTCTTGACTATGTATGGATTATTATTAACTGTTTATGGATACTATGATATAGTTGTTGTGGAGGTATAAGATTCAGTGTGAACTTATCATCTTTCTTATCTCTCTCTCTCTCTCTTACACACTGCACCACCATGTATGAATTTTCTCAAATGAAGGTACCATCATCTCTCTCTCTCTCTCTCTCTTCGATTTTAAAGGTGCTTCTTTGGTTTTTAGATTTCGATTTTTAAAATTCTATTTAGAATTTTTAATTAATTTTTAAGATTTTTTATATTAAAAAATAGGAGTTTTATGCTTTTATCAGACTTATATCTCATGTCAATATCGAGCGGATTTCTTCAATGGCTATACTGTAATTTTGATCTCAATGGATTACAAGGTTCAAGAAAAAGTACATGTTAGAATGAAATTGTGACATCCCGCCTATTTTAATCTCGACTGATCAATCCTTTATCAAAATAAAATAGGATTCTCATATGGATCGTTCTCAGCATCACTGTCGAAAATCCAAATTAATTACTAATAACCTATTAGGCACAGCGTCAAATTTTAAACTTCTAATATTTTTAACTTAAACTCACAATAAATCCATCCATAAAATTTATATACACATTAATTGAAATAAATAAACAATAACCGGTAACTCTCAGTAGAACATTAATACAACCATATCGAATAGGCACAAATAAAAATGCTATAAATAATATAAATGACAACAGTTGGGCAACACGCCCGAATATTTTAACAGTACCTCCTATCTAGATCATAGGGATAGAAGCGTCTAAACAATCTCTGCTAGCATCCACAGCTGTTGCAGCATCGTCTGACTCGAAGGAATAATATCATCTAGACGTCCATGTGTCTGTACACCTAAAAGGTTTCTAAAATATTTGCAAGCGGGTCAAAGCCCAAAACATTTTGAAAGTATTTAGCAAGTGTTTAAAATACTTTAACATTTAAAATATGATATTTTCCATATTTAAACTAGTGTGGCATTCAGATGAGATACCCCTCACCTCTAATCTAACAGTGCACACCTAACGCATTATTTTCAACACCCTAGTTATGCTACCCAACTTAACTAGCATCTCTCAAAACTTCTAAGTCACCATACTCTATCTCATGCCCCGCATATGTAATGTCTCATGCCCCGCGTATGTAATATCCTAAACTTTCGCACGAGCTTATGCATTAAAATTCTCCTTAGGGTTTATCCGTTCATTATGAATAACTTTCACTAGTTATTATACACTATTCTCATTCTAATGTTATTAATCCCGTATATAATTTTCTCATCTTTATATACGTATCTCACATTTTATTCTCCCGGATGCAACAATTTACTTATCACTTTATCCTTTATTTTGTTCGTATGTGTGTGTATATATATATATATATATATATATATATATATACACAATATACTATACATGTCAAGTATATCCATACTTATATATCACACACTATATAAGTATAATAACCATCCCTCAGAGCTATAACTCAATGAATGCAATCTCTAGAAAGCTATCATCTTCCAGGGAATACACACATCATCCTGGATACCACCCGTCGGAATCTCACACCGACCTGATAAAACATAACACAAACGTAGGGCAAGCGGTCATAGTTCCTCACCTGAAAGTGAGACGAATCATACCCAAGACGTCTCACCCGTGTTAAAAATCAACACTGCATAAATAACTAGACGCTATGACCTGGGGACTATACTCACCCTGCTCCTCAAGCCAGAGGATTCACCTACATCGCGCAACTTCCCATGATAGAACTAAAGGGGTATGCTTCACACAAATATATCATTCGCACACATATATATTTATAATCAAATCATATGTATACTGCCTCAATACCCGTATATATATATATATATATATATATATATATATATCATCATCATCATCAAATCCGGCTATTCCTGCATATCTCACGTGGCATTAGCCCATAATTCCGAATATACCAGTTCGTATTAATTTATAAGTATACACACAACTTATTTCAATCCTATAAGTATTCATTCACTTATGATACAATTATCACATAAATATATTCCCGAATATTATCTTATCACGTCTAGCTAGTATTGTAGTTTCATCGTACTCACACATTCATATTTCACTCACATATCATTGTAATACCCCGTACTTTTAAAGGTATTTAAATTACACTGTGGATGAAATTTGGTAATTTGAGGAATTATTATGAATAGTAATTATGGGATTAATGAGTGAAATTAAATAAATTCGATATTATAAAGTGAATAGTAAATATTAGTTTTCGAGTGACAGATTAATATTTACGTGGATTATATTTCGAGATTAAGTATATGAGTGGATTATTTTTATTACATATCGCAGTTGGGTAAAGCGACAAAGAAAAATATTTTAAATTAGAAAACGCGCGTATTGAACGTGTTGGGTCAAATTAGTGAATCTTAGTTAAGTGACTCAGATGGAGATTTCGACTTCGCCATTGGGTTCGAAATGGCCGAGATAGTCAAAGTAGTGTACCTGGGGGTAGTATTTAGGTTTCGAACATTTTCGGACTAGTAGGGACTCGTAAATGAGTACACGAGTCATTTAACAATTAGGTATACACCCAATTTCGGGTTTAATAAGAGAAAACCCTCATATTTGTCCCAAAATCAGATTTAAGAAAGAGAAAGAGAAGAGATAAGGGAGAGAAGAAGAAGAAGAGAAGATATGAAGGAAGAAGGAGAGATTTGCAGGCCAAACTTCGCCAGATTCGACTCGAGGTCATTGGATGTCATCCTCTAGGCAAGTGTGTACTTGCTTTATTTCATTTTGTGCATTTATTTCATATTATGGTTGGTAAACTCTTAAAATAAATTTGGGGAAATTTGAATATGAGTTTACATATTGATGTAATGTAAATTCTTAATGATTTCTAGTGTTAAATCCATGTAAATGGAGTGAAGAAATGGATTAAAATGAGTTAAAATCATAAGTTGGGGTTTTTATGCTTTTAGGGTTTAAATCTAAGGAAAATGATTTAATAGCCCAAATTAAGGAAAATATTTTAAATTGGAAAACGCACGTATTGAACGTGTTGGGTCAAATTAGTGAATTTTTATTAAGTGACTCGGATGGAGATTTCGACTTCGCCATTGGGTTCGGAATGTCCGAGATAGTCAAAATAGAGTACCCGGGGGTAGTATTTGGGTTTCGAACATTTTCGGACTAGTAGGGACTCGTAAATGAGTACACGAGTCATTTAACAATTGGGTATACACCCAATTTCGGGTTTAATAAGAGAAAACCCTCATATTTGTCCCAAATGAGATTTAAGAGAGAGAAAGAGAAGAAGAAGAAGAAGAAGAAGAAGAAGAAGAAGAAGAAGAAGAAGAAGAAGAAGAAGAAGAAGAAGAAGAAGAGATTTCCAAGCCAAACTTCGTCGGATTTGACTCGAGGTCATCGGATTTCATCCTCTAGGCAAGTGTGTACTTGCTTTATTTCATTTTGTGCATTTATTTCATATTATGGTTGGTAAACCCTTAAAATAAATTTGGGAAAATTTGAATATGAGTTTACATATTGATGTAATGTAAATTCTTAATGATTTCTAGTGTTAAATCCATGTAAATGGAGTGAAGAAATGGATTAAAATGGGTTAAAATCATAAGTTGGGGTTTTTATGATTTTAGGGTTTAAATCTAAGGAAAATGATTTAATACCCCAAATTAATTGATGTGTTAGTTGTAAAACATAGATTAGATGTTTATGGAGTTGGTGGATGAGATTAGAAACAATAAAAAAGGAGAAAAATGGATGTTGGGATTTTGGAGAAGACGATGAATAGTAACTCCGTAGCTTGCGGGGTAAATTCGAACAGGAAGAGGGAAAATTCAGCTCTCGGTCACAACATAAAAGTTGTAGATCTTTTCGATACGGTCGTGTGGGCACCAACTGGTATTTTTCTGATTTTTCTTCGAATTGTTATGATTTTTACAAGATGGCAGTTCCGGGGTGAAATCACCAACTCGGAAATGCACTCGGAAATTGAAAAAAAAAAGGCTAGAATTCTTTGGAGATAAATATTTGGGGTTCCTAAAAATAGTGTGGGGACTTCTAAATATTTTTTTTAGTAAGATGTGTATCTTGGGTTAGATGAAAGTAAACCCCAAGATTTATCCAAATAGGGGTGTTTGGGAGGAGTAACACTCGGAGTGATGTTTCGGTGGGCAAAATTTTATATATGTAATTGTGCGCGTAGAAAACACACTTATATGCCGATTTTGGTTGAGTAAAATCCTACGAGGTGACTAGAATGAAATTTAGGATACGGGCTAAAGAGAATTGAGCAGTTATCCGATACGTCTATTTATGACGATTATTATAGGTGAGAGGAATGCCTACTGTTATTTATGGGACGGATAAATATATCAGTGTTTTTGGTATTATCATCGTGCGGTGAGAAAAGTTCGGAAAATAAAATATTGAGGAATGATTTAAAATCAATAAACGCGTAGGATATTCGAGATATAAATATACTACGTGGGAAATTTATTATACGGGTTGTGCGTATGCCCGAATGTTATTATATACGTGGGTTAAATAATTACCTATGGGGAATTATGTATAGGTGAGAGAAATACGTATAATTATAATATGTTTGTGTGAATACCTAATTGATTGTATATTTATATAGGTGCAATGTGTACCTATATGATTGTTTATTATGTGTATGACATAGCTACCATACTTGCTATCACGGGAGGTTGGCGTTCGGAAGAGGACAATCTTATCCTGTGTTGCTTTCGGGGGGATTTTAGATTTGGTACCTCAAGAACATAGGGCTGTGAAAGGCTTATTTATGAGTCGATAAGTCTGCTGCTTATGGGAGCATAGGTATGTGCGTGACCTATAGGTACGTGAACTATGTTCGCCTCCAATACGTGTGATTTGTATTGTTGCAGTTCCTGAGTGATGTGGAACGGGTAATCCTTATTGTACGAGATGTACTTGGATTTGGATAGCAGAGTATGTGGGCACCGCTGTTAAGCATATGGGTGCCGGATATGGATATATGTATTGAGATTAAAATATATGTACTTGAGATAATCCACGGTTGCTTAATATTATAGCTCGGTGGATGATTAATATACTTATTGCGTGTAGTATATTATTTATATATATGAGATGAGATATCATATAACGTAACCTTGTATAAAAGGGAAAATAATGAATAAAGTCATATACTCCTTCCGGTAGATTTATATCCGAATTTATCTGAATATGGATTATAAGTTAATGAGAACTATTAATATATATGGGATGGTATAAATGTGGTATGTACTTAAGTCTTAATGGATCCCGATGATCAACATTGTCACGTAGTAGTGTATCGGGGGGGTTCCTTATTTGGATTTCGCTTCGCGAGACACCCCACGCACGAACGTAACGTAATCTTGGGAATGGGGAGAAGCTTAGTCCTTAGTACTCGAATTTTTGGGGATTTTGGAAGATAAGGGAAATACCTTAGTAGGTAGGGTAGCTTAACTAGGTTGTTTAAAAAGGTATGCGATAGTTGTGCACTATTAGAAGAGGGGTGAGGGGTATCTCATGGGAGTGAGATACCAATTTAAATATGAAATAAAACATAATTTCCTAAATAAAGTATTTATGCACTTGTAAAATATTTTCACAACTCGGGCTCTGGCCCGTTTCTATATTTTTCCCCTCTTGCTATATCTATCTATCTATCTATATATATATATATATATATATATATATATATATATATATATATGTGTGTGTGTGTGTGTGTGTGTGTGTGTGTGTGTGTGTGTGTGTCCAGACACAGGGACGCCTGGATGATGATTATTTCGAGTCAGACATTTGCTGTAGCAGCTGTGGGTGCAAGCAGGTTTGTATTAGACGCTTCTATCATTGAGATTTAGATAGGAGGTATTGTAAAAACATTCGGGCTTATGGCCCAACTGTACTCATTTATTCTTTTATCTCCTTTTAGTGTGGCATTCGATTTGGTTGTATTATTGTACCGAGTGTTCGGTTATTTTCTTTTATTTCATTTCAGTTGCTGCATATAAACTGTTGTAATTTTTATTTGAATGGTTTGGTTAAAAAGATTAGTTTATTAAAAACTTGACGCCGGCCTAATAGGATATTAGTAATTAAATTGGTTTTCGACAGTGATGCTAAGAATGAACCATATGAGACTCCTGTTTTAATTTGATATAGGAGTGATCGCCCGGTATTTCATTAGGTGGGGTGTCACAGGTGGTATCAGAGCATCAGGTTCTAGTGTCCTTAGGAATCTGTGTGGAGGTACTACACTTTCAGCGTTGCTTTTGATTTGATATAGAGCCTTATGATTAGGATTGTTGATATCCTCGTGTGAGATTTCGTTCTCCTGCCATTATGTAAAATTATTATAAATCTTTTGCTCACTCATTCGGGATTCGTGTGCTGATCGACGAAGGGCGACTAGGGAAGTTCGTTGTGTGGGCAGCAAGAGGTGAGGCTTAGTTAGAGCTATAAGTTGATATTGGAAATGAGTACCGCGGTAAAGGTCATTTTCCTTACGACATTGTCAGATTGCTGCAACAACTACTAAAATATAGTATTTAAAACTATCAAGAATCGTTGTACTCGAGAATGGTGCTAAACTTGAATTAACAAGTAGAAGACTCAGAAGCTCTTGCTTAGAGTTTGGTATGGAATTACCCATATGTGAAAATTTAAGGAAATTTTTTTCACTCGTGAGAGCAGTGTTGAAATGGCGGGGACGATAATCACCATATTCGGGGGAGCATGACGTATTGCTTATAAATTAATCTTACAGATGGATTTTTTTCCCCTTAATAAGAATGTGAAATTTGGTGAATTAGATGTTAATCACTAAATAAAAATGGAGTTTTTATAGATGAAGAAAACAATTTTGGGTTTATGTCAATATAACTCATGGGAAAATTTATGGATTTGTTGGATTGACTTGAAGATTGAAAGGATTTAATCCCTAAACAATGCTAAGAAGTGTTTTAGGGTGACTTAGAGTGGTTTGGGAACCTTGTGTTTGGGTTGGAATGAGTTTTGGATTGAATTGGAAGAAGGAAAATTTGGAAGAACAAATTTTGGAAGATGAACAGTGCATCTGCAGAAATCTCGTTAGAAGTCTGCCCAGGTCGTTCGAACGAGACTTCGTTCGAACGAGACTTCTAACGAGAATTCTAACGAGGTTCCAGTAGGCAGTTCGTTCGATATTGGAAATGTCGTTCGAACGAAATGTCGTTCGAACGAAATGTCGTTCAAACGAGAATTTTGGGTCATCTAACGAGATTCCAGAATGACTCTTAAGGCCCGATTTTTGTTTCGAACTTCTCGTAGGCTTATTTAAATGAGTGTTAAGCCTGGATGAATCTCGAGTAACTTAAAATTTATAAGTGAGAGAAGAATATGCACGATTAGCCGACAAATATTATATATATTATGTATATATATATATGTATATATATATATATATATATATATATATATATATGGGCATATTCAGACGTATATATGAGATATGTTAAGTATATATGTGTGTGATTGTTATACTTATATGATATGGTTTTTACCGAGTCAATGTGATAGTCCGACCACTGGTACCCAGGATGTTGTGTAATTAATTTACTGGAAGATGATAGCATTGAGAGACTGCATCCATTGAGTTATAGCTATGAGGGATGGTTATTATACTTATATAGTGTATGATATGTAAGTATGGATATACTTGATGTGTATATTATATTGTATATATATTTATATGAGATGTGAAACATATATATACGGACATATTAAAGAATGGAATGCGAGATAAATTATGGATGAGCTCGCCTTGATTATATGTTTAGATGGAACTTCGATGAGGAGATGTTTCATTAGCATGATTTGAGTGCATGGGGACCTTATGGATATAATTTAAGGTATGCAGGATTTATAGTTAAGCTGGGAGTTTAAGCTTGTTGGTGTTCGCGCGAAGGACTTAGTGTTAGTGCAAGCGCTTGTGGTATAGCTCCTTGACAGGATTGAGAGTTCTGACCATATTGTGTTGGTAGATGGGATGGGATTATCCCGATTGTATATTTGAAGATAACAAGACACTCTATATTTGAACCTTAACGACGTCGGGAGTGGACAAATGTTAGAAAATGCAAGAATGTGAATTTTGACGATAAGTCATCTAGTGTAGAGGAAACACTATAGAGTGAGAGCCATTTGATGACTATATAATTATATAGAGATATAAGTGCTATCAAGAAGCACTGAAATTTTCCTCTCACCGCAAGTATATGGGTGAGGTAAGATAAATGAAATTAATTTGAGACTTATAGCCAGACTTTGAATATAAGGAAAATTCAGAGGAAATACATTCTGGGTATGATGTTCATAATATTTTTTTGCAGAGAGTAGGTGCCCTAATTAGTTGGACTTTCCATTTGTACAAGATGGAAAGATATAGTGGTAGAAGTACATTAGTAGGTTAACGAGGTAGGATTTAGAATGTCCTGTTGGTGTCTCTTAGACCGCTATATCTCGATGATCGACAAGGCGAGGGAGTAGTGTAGCGGGAATGTTCCTTGTTTGGATTTCGCTTTGCGAGACGTCCCACGCAAGAAAATTAGCAAATGTCGGAAGTCGAGAGAGTTCTTGGGCACTAGGGATATAGTTAGAATAGTACTCATATTACGTGTGTTAGAAACACCTTATCCTTAGGACTACCACGAAGTAAGGGTAATAAGACTATCGACACTGATATAGGAAGGCTATTGTGAGATAACCACAAGAAGATCGATGAGATCATCTTGAGAAGGATTGAATTTCCTGGTATTGGGAGAATTAAATTTCAAATTATTCGGGTTAAGGGATACCCAGGTGTTAGTACCAGGCCGATGAAATAATGCCCATTATTTAGAGTGAGTGTAAGGTATCAAAATGTTTACAATGGTTTTGCAGATATACACGAATGATAGGGGGTACGAGTACCCTGGTTAGTTAATTTAAAAAATATATATATCCGAGATAGAAGGACGTAAAAATGAATGTGTAGAATATATTCCTGAGGGGCATCTATAAATAAGGTTAATATGGTATAACGAATTGAATGTCGTGTGAGAATGACGATAATTCAAGTATTTATGTGCAACAAGAGCTAGCACACCCGACATGGGTTGGAAGGTTGTGTAAAGCCATTTAAAAGGTACCTCTTAATGAAAAGGATACCAAATAATGTGAGAAAGTAGATCGGAAGCTGACTCGAACGAGTGTTGAAGAGTGGCTTGCACATGATTGTATTGTTAGAATACTCCAAGGAAAGGAGTGTATGTAGTACCAAATTTCGGAAGAGTATATGAGAGTTAATACTTTAATTATTTGGTATAGGGAATGTACCTTGGATATTACGAGAGAGATAGTAATCCGAATATTTATACAATATGTAGCGATGAGAATAAAAATATGTATGGTAAGTATGCAAATAGGTTGGGAGAATACCTATAAATTTTAATAGGAGGTGTGTATGCCTATTATGTGATATGATTATTAAGAGCACTAATGGGTGTTAACCCAGGGGTGCAGTATTA
Organism: Sambucus nigra; assembly: GCA_949130495.1. Classification (NCBI taxonomy): domain Eukaryota; kingdom Viridiplantae; phylum Streptophyta; class Magnoliopsida; order Dipsacales; family Adoxaceae; genus Sambucus; species Sambucus nigra. The sequence continues at coordinate 264,209,329 of OX422215.1, read as the reverse complement.
GTATATATATATATATATATGCATAGCGATGATGAGAATATATATATATGAGCATACGCCTTGAGATGGGTGGAATATAGTAGGAGACCATTGTGTTAAGCTAGGACGCAATGTATATACCAATCCTAGAGTAGTGGTACAGGCTATATCTAAATTTCGAGGACGAAATTCTGTTGTAAGGGGGGAAGTATGTAATACCCCGTACTCTTAAAAGTATTTAAATTACACTGTGGATGTAATTTGGTAATTTGAGGAATTATTATGAATAGTAATTTTGGGATTAATGAGTGAAATTAAATAAATTCGATATTATAAAGTGAATAGTAAATATTAGTTTTCGAGTGACAGATTAATATTTACGTGGATTATATTTTGAGATTAAGTATATGAGTGGATTATTTTTATTACATATCGCAGTTGGGTAAAGCGACAAAGAAAAATATTTTAAATTGGAAAACGCGTGTATTGAACGTGTTGGGTCAAATTAGTGAATTTTAGTTAAGTGACTCGGATGGAGATTTCGACTTCGCCATTGGGTTCGGAATGGCCGAGATGGTCAAAATAGAGTACCCGGGGGTAATTTTGGGTTCCGGACATTTTCGGACTAGTAGGGACTCGTAAATGAGTACACGAGTCATTTAACATTTAGGTATACACCCAATTTCGGATTTAATAAGAGAAAACCCTCATATTTGTCCCAAAATCAGATTTAAGAGAGAGAAAGCGAAGAGAGAAGGGAGAGAAGAAGAAGAAGAAGAAGAAGAAGAAGAAGAAGAAGAAGAAGAAGAAGAAGAGAAGATATGAAGGAAGAAAAAGAGATTTCCAGGCCAAACTTCGCCGGATTCGACTCGAGGTCATCGGATTTCATCCTCTAGGCAAGTGTGTACTTGCTTTATTTTATTTTGTGCATTTATTTCATATTATGGTTGGTTAACCCTTAAATAAATTTGGGGAAATTTGAATATGAGTTTACATATTGATGTAATGTAAATTCTTAATGATTTCTAGTGTTAAATCCATGTAAATGGAGTGAAGAAATGGATTAAAATGGGTTAAAATCATAAGTTGGGGTTTTTATGCTTTTAGGGTTTAAATCTAAGGAAAATGATTTAATACCCAAAATTAAGGAAAATATTTTAAATTAGAAAATGCGCGTATTGAACGTGTCAGGTCAAATTAGTGAATTTTAGTTAAGTGACTCGGATGGAGATTTTGACTTCGCCATTGGGTTCGGAATGGCCGAGATAGTCAAAATAGAGTACCTGGGGATAGTATTTGGGTTCCGAATATTTTCGGACTAGTAGGGACTCGCAAATGAGTACACGAGTCATTTAGCAATTGGGTATACACCCAATTTCGGGTTTAATAAGAGAAAACTCTCATATTTGTCCCAAAATCATATTTAAGAGAGATAAAGCGAAGAGAGAAGGGAGAGAAGAAGAAGAGAAGAGAAGAAGGAAGAAGAAGATATTTCCAGGCCAAACTTCCCCGGATTCGACTCGAGGTCATCGGATTTCATCCTCTAGGCAAGTGTGTACTTGTTTTATTTTATTTTGTGCATTTATTTCATATTATGGTTGGTAAACCCTTAAAATAAATTTGGGGAAATTTGAATATGAGATTACATATTGATGTAATGTAAATTCTTAATGATTTCTAGTGTTAAATCCATGTAAATGGAGTGAAGAAATGGATTAAAATGGGTTAAAATCATAAGTTGGGGTTTTTATGCTTTTAGGGTTTAAATCTAAGGAAAATGATTTAATACCCCAAATTAATTGATGTGTTAGTTGTAAAACATAGATTAGATGTTTATGGAGTTGTTGGATGAGATTAGAAACAACAAAAATGGAGAAAAATGGAGGATGGGATTTTGGAGAAGATGATGAATAGTAACTCCGTAGCTTGCGGGGTAAATTCGAATAGGAAGAGCACAAATTCAGCTCTCGGTCAAAACACGAAAGTTGTAGATCTTTTCGATACGGTCATGTGGGCACCAACTGCGTATTTGTTTTATTTTTCTTCGAATTGTTATGATTTTTACAAGATAGCAGTTCCGGGGTGAAATCACCAACTCGGAAATGCACTCGGAAATTGGAAAAAAAAGGCTAGAATTCTTTGGAGATAAATATTTGGGGTTCCTAAAAATAGTGTGGGGACTTCTAAATATGTTTTTTAGTAAGATGTGTATCTTGGGTTAGATGAAAGTAAACCCCAAGATTTACCCAAATAGGGGTGTTTGGGAGGAGTAACACTCGGAGTGATGTTTCGGTGGGTAAAATTTTATATATGTAATTGTGCGCGTAGAAAACACACTTATATGCCGATTTTGGTTGAGTAAAATCCTACGAGGTGACTAGGATGAAATTTAGGATACGGGCTAAAGAGAATTGAGCGTTATCCGATACGTCTATTTATGACAATTATTATAGGTGAGAGGAATGCCTACTGTTATTTATGGGACGGATAAATATATCGGTGTTGTTGGTATTATCATCGTGCGGTGAGAAAAGTTCGGAATATAAAATATTAAGGAATGATTTAAAATCAATAAACGCGTAGGATATTCGAGATATAAATATACTACGTGGAAAACTTATTATACGAGTTGTGCGTATGCCCGAATGTTATTATATACGTGGGCTAAATAATTACCAATGGGGAATTATGTATAGGTGAGAGAAATACCTATAATTATAATATGTTTGTGTGAATACCTAATTGATGGTATATTTATATAGGTGCAATGTGTACCTATATGATTGTTTATTATGTGTATGACATACCTACCATACTTGCTATCACGGGAGGTTGGCATTCGGAAGAGGACAATCTTATCCTGTGTTGCCTTCGGGGGGATTTTAGATTTGGTACCTCAAGAACATAGGGTTGTGAAAGGCTTATTTGTGAGTCGATAAGTCTGCTGCTTATGGGAGCATAGGTATGTGCGTGACCCATAGGTACGTGAACTATGTTCGCCTCCAATACGTGTGATTTGTATTGTTGCAGTTCCTGAGTGATGTGGAACGGGTAATCCTTTTTGTACGAGATGTTCTTGGATTTGGATAGCAGAGTATGTGGGAACCGCTGTTAAGCATATAGGTGCCGGATATGGATATATGTATTGAGATTAAAATATATGTGCTTGAGATAATCCACGGTTGCTTAATATTATAGCTCGGTGGATGATTAATATACTTGTTGCGTGTAGTATATTATTTATATATATGATATGAGATATCATATAACGTAACCATGTATAAAAGGTAAAATAATGAATAAAGTCATATACTCCTTCCGGTAGATTTATATCCGAATTTATATGAATATGGATCATAAGTTAATGAGAACTATTGATATATATGGGATGGTATAAATGTGGTATGTAGTTAAGGCTTGATGGATCCCGATGATCAACATTGTCACGTAATAGTGTATCGGGGGGGTTCCTTATTTGGATTTCGCTTCGCGAGACACCCCTCGCACGAACGTAACGTAATGTTGGGAATGGGGAGAAGCTTAGTCCTTAGTACTCGTATTTTTGGGTATTTTGGAAGATAAGGGAAATACCATAGTAGGCAGGGTAGCTTAACTAGGTTGTTTAAAAAGGTATGCGATAGTTGTGCACTATTAGAAGAGGGGTGAGGGGTATCTCATGGGAGTGCGATACCAATTTAAATATGAGATAAAACATAATTTCCTAAATAAAGTATTTATGCACTTGTAAATTATTTTCACAACTCGGGCTCTGACCCGTTTCTATATTTTTCCCCTCTTGCTATATATATAGGTAGGGGTGTGCAAAAAAACCGACCAAACCGATAAAACCGAGCTGAACCGAAAATTTTCAGGCCGGGTTTTTTTAAGGGTCGGTTCGGTTTTCGGTTTTGGCATAAAAACCCGATTTTGAACCGAATCGAACCGAATTAATTTTTATACTTTTTAATTTTATATTTTATATTATATTTATATTAGTGTTGGCATATTATATTATATTTTTTAATTTTATATTTATATTAGGTATTAAAAAAATATGTTTTATTAAAATAAATGAAAAAACCGAACCGGCCCTGTCAAAAACCGACCCTGTTCGGTTCGGTTCGGTTCGATTTTTCACCAAATTCGGTTCGATTCGGTTTTTCTCCTCCCAAAATCGACATGGTCGGTTCGGCTAAAAAAACCCGCCCAAAACCGAACCGACCGACCCGTGAACACCCCTATATATAGGTGTCCAGATACAGGGATGCCTGGATGATGATTCTTTCGAGTCAGACGTTTGCTATAGCAGCTGTGGATGCAAGCAGGTTTGTATTAGACGTTTCTATCATTGAGATCTAGATAGGAGGTATTGTAAAAACATTCGGGCTTATGGCCCAACTGTACTCATTTATTCTTTTATTGCCTTTTAGTGTGGCATTCGATTTGGTTGTATTATTGTACCGAGTGTTCGGTTATTTTCTTTTATTTCATTTCAGTTGCTGCATATAAACTGTTGTAATTTTTATTTCAATGGTTTGGTTAAAAAGATTAGTTAATTAAAAATTTGACGCCGGCCTAATAGGATATTAGTAATTAAATTGGTTTTCGACAGTGATGCTAAGAATGAACCATATGAGACTCCTGTTTTAATTTGATATAGGAGTGATCGCCCGGTATATCATTAGGCGGGGTGTCACAATAAGTAGGGTAATTTGATAATTAGAGGAATTACTGTAAATAGTAGTTTTGGGATTTATCAAGTGTTAGATAATTACGAAAGTGTGTTACATTTACTTTGGAGACTAAGTAAATGAGTCGGAATATTTTTATGTCTTGTTGTAGTTGGGTTAAGTGACGAGTTATAGTTTACATTATAGAAAATACGTGTTGAGAAGCGTCGGGTCCGACTAGTGAATTTTAGTTAAGTAACTCGGATGGAGATTTAGAGTGCACGGTTGGTTTCAGAATGGCCGAGATAGTCAAAATAGAGTATCCGAGGGTAGTGTTTAGGTTCCGGGGACTTTCGAACTAATAGGAACTCGCATTTGAGTATACGAGTCAAAATTGTGTTTTATAAGGGATACCCCTTATCTCTTCTCTTATAACACACGAGAGAGAGAGAGAGAGAGAGAGAGAGAGAGAGAGAGAGAGAGGAAAGAAAGAAAGAAGAGAAAAGAGAAAGTAAGAAGGAAAAGAGGAAGGGAAAGGGGATTTCCGACCAAACTTCGCGGGATTCAACTCGAGATCATCAGATTTTATCTACGAGGCAAGTGTTTACTTGCTTTATTCAATTGAGTGTGTGTATCTCATATTATAGTTGGTAAACTATATGATTTTTGGGTTGGAACCCTTGAAATAAATTTGAAAATTTTGATTTTGAGTTCACAAATTGATGTGGCGTTAACTCTTTATGAATTCTAGTGTTAAAGCCATGTTAATGGTGTCTATATATGGTTAGAAATGGAAGAATTAAGAAAGTTAGGTTTAATTAAGTTATGGGTTTAAATCTTTGATTGATTTTAATTGATTTATTGGTTAAATCATTATGTGTATATGATTATTTTGTTTGTTGTTGAGGTAGAAATCATGGAATTTGAGTTGGGATTACGTTGGATTAAAGAGAAAATTGGATAAAAAGGTGAATAGTAACTCAGTGGACTTGGCGAATCGATTCGTCCTGGAATTGAATCGATTCTTGTATTTGTCAAAAAATGAAATTCTAGATCTTTTCGATACGAACGCGTGGGCGCCGACCGCGTATTTTTCTGATTTTTCTTGAATTAGTAACGATTTTTCTACGGAAGGGTGTCCGAGATCGAAATCGTTAGTAAAAAATCAAACCTGATATTGGGAAAATTAGGGCTAGAATTGTTTGGAAATAAATATTAGGAGTTCCTAAATAAAGTTTTATGAATTCTAAATGACTTTAGGAGATATATAAACCTTGGGTTGAAAGAGAGAACCTTGGATTAGTTGAGTGTACAATCCGGGGTATGGACTTAATGAATGTTTAGGACGAGTGACATTCGAGAGAAATCTTCGGCAAATGTGTAGTTATATATTTATGCGTAGAATAAATATGGGTCGATTACATTCAAGTGAATCCTAGGATGCGAGTAGGATGAAATTTAGGATATGAGCTATAGAGGATTAAGCTACTATCCGACACGTCTATATTGATGATTATTATGATAAGTGATGTGATACCTATGGAATTTAAAATAAGTTGCTTGTATACTTATATAATTATTATGAAGGGTATATTCGAGTTTCTATAAAATCCTTAAAAGTGAGTAAGGTGTAAGTTCAATCTTAAGTAAAAGAATGCTTATAGGTTTAGTATTTTAAGTGTGTAAATACTTATTTACTATTACGAATGTGAGCATTCGAAATTTTGGCTATCGCTAAGAGAGATCAGCAATTATAGCCAGGGCATACTGGAAAGTGATATATATATATATATATATATATATATATATATAGGTGTTGTTACAATATATATATATAGGTGTTGTTACAATATATATATATGATTTGGTTATAAATATATTGGTATGTGAACGATATATTTATGTATACATATATCTCTAGTGCAATTCGGGGAGGTTGCGCGATGTGGATGAATCCTCTGGATTGCGGAGCAGGGAGAGTATATCCCCAGGTCATATCATCCCGCATATGGGTACGATAATGATTCCACTTTCAGGAGGGAATATGACCACCTCTACAGTTTAGTATTTCCTACCATGATCATGAGTAAGTCTGACTTGGTACCTGGGTTAAGTTGAGCATACCCAGATGATGATAGCACTTTGAGACTGCATCCCCGAGTTATAGCTTGGTGGGATTGTTATTATACTTATGATTGTAATATAGGTATAAATATACTTGTTGCGTATGGTATATTGCTCATATGCGAGATGTGAAATCATATAACTTAGACTGTGTAAAGTGTAAAATGAATAAGAGTTTATACTGTAAGGACATAAATTTCCAATTGAGTCCCTGTAGTGTTTTGACTTAATTCCGTGAACAAAACTGTGTTTGTAATATGTCATAGGGAGAATTTTATTTTGTCATGATCCCACTTGGTCTATGACGTATTGAAGAAATTGAAGACGTAGCGGCAAAGCTTCAAAGAAATAATCATGCCGATGTTTATTTGGTGCAAGTTTACTCGTCTTCAAAGTTAATTTCATTCCGAGATCACTCAGGTATGAATGCGTATAATTTATGGTGCTCGAAATTTTTTAATAAAAATAAGGATGTAATTTTTATAAAGAAAAATGATTTTAAAAGTTTTAAAAGTGTTTTAATGCTTTTAACTTCGTTTTATGATGATAAGCTCGAAATAGAGTTTGACTAATTTGAATCTCTTTGTTAAGAGACGTTTTTATCAGAAAGTCAAACTTCGCGAGGTCTCTCGAACGACATTGGATCTCGTTCGAACGAGATACAATATCGCTCGAACGACATGCTTAAGTGGTTCGAACGACACATTTTTCGAGGCGGTGTTTAAATCCTATTTAAACAGTGTTTGCATCATAATTTCAAAAGTGTGCTTTCTGGAAAATAGTTTTACGAACTAGAACCTTATTTGCACATGTTTTCTAAGGTTTAAAAGTCTTAAACACATCCTCAGAGTTTGCAAAGATCTGAGTTATCATTCTTATATGTTTACGTGATCTTGATGCACCAAAGTTGTTTGTTCTACACATTGAGCATCAAAGGGTTTTGCGGTGAAGAAGCGACGAACATCGTGTTCGACATCGTAGACGTATCAAAGCCATATCGGAGGACACCGAGACATACGTGGACGCGTGTGTTATGGACAGAGATCGTAGAAGACGGAATTTATGCATGGGCACTATTGAAGATCGGTTGAAGATCAGAAGGAGCGTCAAGACCCGTGGAGATCGAGTCTTAGTGTAAGGCTAATCTGTCTTTGTAAAACCATTGTTCATAGTGATTGTCTGGCTTGGGTCGTCCGAGGTTGTTTTCTCGTTTTGGGTTTTTTCCTCGTACATCCAGCGTTGTGAGTATTCTTCACTTTACTTTACTTGTTTTAATCACTGGATGCATGTTTAGGATTAATCAAGATAAAATTGGTTTAAAGTGAGAATTGGGATTTCACAACTTGGTTTGGTGCATAATTAAAAGTTGGATCTTTTTCGAAGAAAAATTGGTTTTGTTTGAAAACACACATATCGGGCCACTCACACGTTTCACATATACTTCTTTCGGGAGATTTATATCCGGATTTATACAAATGTGAATCAGATATTAAAGTGAGAAATATATATATGGGATTTTATATACTAAAGTGAAAATGGTATTTTAAACTAGTGAAAGTTTCGGAATATGAACGGTATTTATATAAATGAGAACTATATATATATATATATATATATATATATATATATTATCGATGATTATATCAATTAAAGCTTATGTGATAGCTTACGGTATAACATATATTATATCACGCCGGGTAAGTGATCGTTATGAGAATTCAAAGGATGGGTGAAAGAGATCAGTTAGGCAGGGCAGCTTAACTAGATTTTTTAAAAATGTATACGATAGGTGTGCACTATTAGAGGAGGGGTGAGGTGTATTTCATGAGAGTGCGATACCACTTTAAATATGAGGGATTTCATATTTTAAAAATATAGTATTTGATGCACTTGCTAAACATTTTCAAAACTCGGGCTCTGACCCGTTTCTCTATTTTACCTCTCTCTTGCTATATATGTATATATATTAGGTGTACAAATACAGGGATGCCTGGATGATGATTCTTTCGAGTAAGACATTTGTTGTAGCAGTTGTGGATGCAAGCAGGATTGTTTTAGACGCCTCTATCCTTGTGATCTAGATAGGAGGTATCGGAGTAAAATTCAGGATGATGCCCCAACTGTATTCATTTATTCATTTACCGTATTTTAGTTTGCGGAATTTTGATTTGGTTGTGTTATATGTTGTACCGAGAGTTGGATTATCTTATTTCATTTCAATTCTATGTATATAAACTGTTGTGATTGTTACCTTGGTTGGTTTGGTTAAAAATATTAGTTAAATAAAATTTTGACGCCAGCTTAATAGGTTATTAGTAATTAAATTGGTTGTCGACAGTGATGCTGAGACTGAACCATATAAGATTCCTGTTTTAATCTGGAATAGGATTGATCACCCGGTATTTTATTAAGCGGGGTGTCACAGATGGTATAAGAACATCAGGTTCTAGTGTCCTTAGGAATTTATGAGGATGTACTACGCTTTCAACGTTGCTTTCTATTTTATATAGAGCCTTATCATTAGGATTGTTGATTCCTATTGTGAGATTTCTTTCTCCTACTATTATGTGATATTATAGTAAATCTTTTGCACGCTCGTATGAGATTCGTGTGCTGATCGATGAAGGGCGACCATGGAAGGCCATTACGAGGGCAGTAGGAGGCGGGGCTTAGTTGGAGCTATTAGTTGAAGTTGGGAATGATGGCCGCAGTTGAGGTCACTCCTTTTGTGGCAATTTCATGTATTTCTGCAACTATTACTAGAGTATAGTAGTTATATTTATCCGCGTACCGCTATAGTAGAGAGTGGTGCTAAACGTGAATTACCCAGTGATGTTAAATTGGGAAAAAGTCCGAAAGGTCTTTGATAAGGACCATATGTTGAACTTTAAGTTATACGAAGGAAGTGTAGTATTATCCAACGGAAGTAGAAGGCTCAGAAGCTCTGGCTTAGAGCGGGGTATAGAAATGGACGGATGTGAAAATTTGAGTAAAAAAAATTTCACTCGTTAGAGCAATGTTGGAATGGTGGGAACAGTGGTCATCATATTTGGGGGAGAAGAATGTTTTGCTCATAGAGGAATCTTACGGATGGCTTTAATCGCGACTTCCTTTAAGTTATCAGAAATGAAGAGAATGCAGTTTTTGAATTTCTCACATGAGGATCGATCAGGGGCCATCAGTGAATAAAGAGTTGTATAGATAAGTGAACTTTGTACCTGATAAGGTAGGTACAATGAATATAGAGTCCTCCAGTGGAATGATAGTCTCACTAGTAAGTGTTTCTAATGCTTATGGAGATTTTACTCGGATTCCTTGTGTATATGATGGCAGTCTTGTGCCTCTTATACTGGGAATGTTAACGCTTCTATGAGAGTGGAGCTGGATGAGCTAAAAGATATAGTCAAAGGTAGAGGCTGAAAGTGTTTGTGTTCGTGAAACCCCACACGTGGACATCCAGCCGGGGATTTATTGAAATAGGGTCGTTGAGGCAGATAATGTGTTTCCTTTTAGTCAGAGGAGTTAAGGGAACTATGAGGGTGATTGTCAGGATCGAGGCTATGGAGTCCAAGATGCTGATAACCTTAGCATGGTCAGGGAGGCCAGAGATGGGTAATATGGTGATGTGAAGCGTACAACCAAACGCTTTGATCTTTTCCAATAGGAGTTATAGGACAAGAGTAGGGTGCCTAGATGGGGCATTGATTAAAGTAGTTTTTGGTTCGGTTAAGACAAGTGTACGACGTTTGGGAACCATTTAAAGCAGTCGGGGTGATTGGCATAGTTGTTATTATGAGTTTCACCTCGGATGAAGGAGGTATATTTTGCATGGCATAGTATTTTGTTAGCCCTAGATTCATGTGTGTGATTCGAGTTTATTGGTAGTATCGGTAATATTATAGAGTGTATATCTATATTTTTTTCCACGGTAGCGAGGTTCTATTTTTTTTTCTCTTCATTCGCTGTGGAAGCGGGTGTTGGTATTTTGAGCTTATATTTGGTTGGCACTACTCGTTTTATGTGTGTTATACAAGTATAGTATTATTCTTAGTATAATATGTTCTTGTATGATCGGAGCGATAGTAGGCTAATGATTGCAAGGCTATCGTATACGTGGTTCCAGGGTGGAACTAGTTGTTTTGCGATATCTCACCTGGATACGGGTTGAGCTCACCTTTATTATATGTTTAGATGGAAATTCGATGAGTAGATATTTCATTATCATGATTTTAGTGCATGTGGACCTTATAGATATGATTTAAGGTATGAAGGATTTATAGTTAAGCTGTGAGTTTAAGCTCGTTGTTGTTTGCGCAAATGACTTAGTGTTAGTACAAGCGCTTGTGGTATGGCTCCTTGATAGAAGTAGAAGTTCTTACCATATTTTATTGATGGATGGGATAGGAATATCCCGATTGCATGACTTAAGCTGACATACATCCACGACCAATAAAGTTAAGTAGTAGTGTATCGGAGGGGTTCCTTGTTTAGATTTTGCTTGCGAGACACTCCACGCATGAACCTTAACGACGTTGGGAATTGAGAGATATTATTGGATGCTAGAATGTTAATTTTGATGATAAATTACCTAGTGTGGAGAAAACACTATAAACTCAGAGCCATGTGATGACTAGAAGCTTATGGAGACGAGAGTGTTGTGGAAAATCACTGAAATGTTTCTCTCACCGTAGATAAATGGGTGAGGTATGGTTAAGGAAATTGATTTGAGGCTTATAGCCATACCATGATTAGGAGGCAAATTCTGAGGTAATATGTTTTGCGTGCAATGTTCGTAACACTTGTGCAGAGTATAGGCACCCCGATTAGTTAGACTTTCTATTTTGCTGAAATGGAAAGGTATAGAGGTAGAAGCGCGTTAGTATGTTTATGAGGTAGGATTTTGAACGTCCCGATTGTATACCTTAGGCCATTATATCTTGATGACCAATGATGAGAGGGGTAGTAGTGTAATGGGAGGGTTCCTTGTTTGGATTTCTCTTTACGAGACGTACCATGCATGAAACCGAGCGAATATCCGAAGTGGAGAAAGGTCTTGGGCACTAGGGATATAGTTAGTATAGTACTCATTTTACGTGTGTAGGAAAACACACCGATCATAGAGTATCATGCTAAAAGGCCAGTGGGACCGGTAATGCTGAAATAGGGAGATTGTAGTAGGTTAACCACGAGAAGATTGGTGGTTTAACCTTGAGAAGGATTAAATTTTCAGGTATAGGAAAAATTGAATCTTGAGTAATTCGGGTTGAGAGTACCCAAGTGTTAGAACCAAGTCGAGAAGAAAGTGAGGCGATTTTTTAGAGAGAGTGTTATGCGTGTGATGTTTGTAATAGTTGTGCTGATATGCACGGGTTATAGGGTGTATGCGCACCTTGGAAGGTTGATTTTATATATCGTCTAAAATAAAGGGGGACATAGTATATAAAGCTGAAGATTATGCTTTGGGACACTTATAAATAGAAATGGAATGTATTGGATGGAACGTCATAGGAGGTACGCAATAATCCAATTATATAGGTGCAATGAGAGTTAGCACACCTGAGATGAGATGGAAGGTTGACGAGAATAGTCAATCACTAGTGTGGTTTCCTTTTTGAGGGAATTCGGTGTCATGATGTAGATGAACGAACGCTTAGAATAATGGTTTTTCGATGGGATCGATACGTTAGAGCAGTGATTATAGGCTCATTTTTCTTTAAATGCCGCTATAAACGCACTAAGTGAGATTTGTCGTTGTTAGAGTTAATCTTACGACCGGGTAGTGTTTTAGCATGTAGAGATTCAGTTAATCTAGTGCGTTAGAGTATAAGCCTTGAGATAGGTGGGTACCGTGAATAAGTATTTGGTAGAATACCATTGCCTTAGTACCATTCGACTTCTTGGTATAGGTCATATCCGAATTTCGGGGACGAAATTCCTTTATAGGGGGAGTATGTAATACCTTCTACTTTTATAGATATTTAAATTACATAAGTAGGTGTAATTTGATAATTAGAATAATTACTCTGAGTAATATTTTTGGGATTTATTAAGTATTAGATAATTACCAAAGTCTGTTATATTTACTTTGGGGACTAAGTAAATTAGTCGGAATATTTTTATGTCATGTCGCAGTTGGGTTAAATGACGAGTGATAGTTTACGTTATAGAAAATGTGTGTTGATAAGCATCGGGTCTGACTAGTGAATTTTAGTTGAGTAACTCGGATGGAAATTTTGAGTTCGCAGTTGATTTCGGAATAGTCGAGATAGTCAAAATAGAGTATTCGGGGGTAGTGTTTAGGTTCTGGGGACTTTCGGACTATTAGGGACTCACATTTGAGTATACGAGTCAAAATTGGGTTTTATAAGGGATAAACCTTATCTCTTTTCTTATAACAAACGAGAGAGAGAGAGAGAGAGAGAGAGAGAGAGAGAGAGAGAGAGAGATGAAAGACGGAAGAGAAAAGAGAAAGTAAGAATTAAAAGAGGAAGTAAGAAGGAAAAGAGGAAGGGAAAGGGGATTTTCGGTCAAACTCCGCGGGATTCGACTCGAGGTCATCGAATTTTATCCACGAGGAAAGTGTTTACTTGATTTATTCAATTGAGTGTGTGTATCTCATATTATAGTTGGTAAACTATATGATTTTTGGGTTAGAACACCCTTGAAATAAATTTGGAAATTTTAATTTTGAGTTCAGAAATTGATGTGGCGTTAACTCTTTATGAATTCTAGTGTTAAACCCATGTTAATGGTGTGTATATATGGTTAGAAATAGAAGAATTGAGAAAGTTAGGTTTAATTAAGTTATGGGTTTAAATCTTTGATTGAATGATTGAATCATATATGGTTAGAAATGGAAGAATTGAGAAATTTAGGTTTAATTAAGTTATGGGCTTAAATGTTTGATTGAATGATTGAATCCCTTGATTTTAATTGATTTTTTGTTAAATCATTATGTGTGGATGATTATTTTGTTGGTTGTCGAGGTAGAAATCATGGAATTTGAGTTGGGATTGTGTTGCATTAAAGAGAAAATTGGATAAAAAGGTGAATAGTAACTCAGTAGACTTGGCGAATCGATTCGACCTGGAAGCGAATCAATTCGCCTATTTGTTAAAATAATGAAATTTTAGATCTTTTCGATATGAACGCGTGGGTGCCGACCGCGTATTTTTCTGATTTTTCTTGAATTAGTAATGATTTTTCCACGGAAGGGTGTCCGAGATCGAAATCGTTAGTCAAAAATCAAACTTGATATTGGGAAAATTAAGGCTAGAATTGTTTGGAAATAAATATTAGGAGTTCCTAAATAAAGTTTTCGAACTTCTAAATGACTTGAGGAGATATATAAACCTTGGGTTGAAAGAGAGAACCTTGGATTAGTTGAGTGTACAATCCGGGGTATGGACTCAATGAATGTTTAGGACGAGTGACATTCGAGAGAAATCTTCGGCAAATGTGTAGTTATATATTTATGCGTAGAATAAATATGGGCCGATTACATTCAAGTGAATCCTAGGATGCGAGTAGGATGAAATTTAGGATATGCGCTATAGAGGATTAAGCTACTATCCGGCACGTCTATATTGATGATTATTATGATAGGTGATGTGATACCTATGGAATTTAAAATAAGTTGCTTGTATACTTATATAATTATTACGAAGGCTATATTAGAGTTTATATAAAATCCTTAAAAGTGAGTAAGGTGTAAGTTCAATCTTAAGTAAAAGAATTCTTATAGGTTTATTATTTTAAGTGTGTAAATACTTATATACTATTACGAATATGAGCATTCGGAATTTTGACTATCTAAGAGAGTTCGGCAATTATAGCCAGGGCATACTAGAAAGTGATATATATTATATATATACGGGTGTTGTTATAGTGTGTGTATATATATATATATATATATATATATATATATATATATATATATATATGATTTGGTTATAAATATATTGGTATGTGAACGATATATATATATGTATACATATATCTCTAGTGCTATACAGGGAGGTTGCGCGATGTGGATGAATCCCCTGGCTTGCGGAGCAGGGATAGTATATCCCCAGGTCATATCGTCCCGCAAATGGGTGCGATAATGATTCCACTTTCAGGAGGGAATATGACCGCCTCCACCATTTAGTATTTCCTACCATGATCGTGAGTAAGTCTGACTTGGTACCTGGGTTAAGTTGAGCATACCCGTATGATGATAGCACTTTGAGACTGCATCCTCGAGTTATATCTTGGTGGGATGGTTATTATACTTATGATTATAATATAGATATAAATATACTTATTGCGTATGGTATATTGCTCGTATACGAAGATGTGAAATCATATAACTTAGACTTGTGTAAAGTGTAAAATGAATAAGAGTTTATTCTTCTTCCGGGAGATTTATATCCAGATTTATATAAATGTGAATTAGATATTAAAGTTAGAAATATATATACGGGATTTTATATACTAAAGTGAAAATGGTATTTTAAATTAGTGAAAGTTTCGAAAAATATATATATATGAGAACTATATACATATATTATCGATGTTTATATCAATTAAAGCTTATGTGATAGCTTACGGTATAACTTATATTATATCACTCCGGGTAAGTGATCGTTATGAGAATTCTGAGGATGGGTGAAATAGATTAGTTCGGCAGGGTAGCTTAACTAGGTTTTTTAAAAATGTATATGATAGGTGTGCACTATTAGAGGAGGGGTGAGGTGTATCTCATGGGAGTGCGATACCAGTTTAAATATGAGAGATTTAATATTTTAAAAATATAGCATTTGATGCACTTGCTAAATATTTTCAAAACTCGGGCTCTGACCCGTTTCTCTATTTTCCCTCTCTTGCTATATATGTATTTATATTAGGTGTCCTGATACAAGGATACCTGGATGATGATTCTTTCGAGTCAGACGTTTGTTGCAGCAGCTGTGGATGCAAGCAGGATTGTTTTAGACGGCTCTATCCTTGTGATCTAGATAGGAGGTGTCGTAGTAAAATTAGGGATTATGGCCCAACTATATTCATTTATTCATTTATCGCATTTTAGTTTGCGGCATTTCGATTCAGTTGTATTATATGTTATACCGAGAGTTCGGTTATCTTATTTCATTTTAGTTCGGTGTATATAAACATTTGTGATTGTTTACTTTGTTGGTTTGGTTAAAAATATTAGTTAAATAAAATTTTGACGCCATCCTAATAAGTTATTAGTAATTAAATTGGTTTTTGACAGTGATGCTGAGAATGCACCATATGAGAATTCTGTTTTAATCTGGTGTAGGATTAATCACCCGGTATTTTATTTGGTGAGGTGTCACATATGGTATCAGAGCATCAGGTTCTAGTGTCCTTAGGAATATATGAGGACGTACTACGCTTTCAGCGTTGTTTTCTATTTGATATAGAGCCTTATCATTAGGATTGTTGATTCCTTTTGTGAGATTTCGTTCTCCTGCTATTATGTTAAATTATAGTAAATCTTTTTCACGCTCGTATGAGATTCGTATGTTGATCGATGAAGGGTGACCATGGAAGGCCGTGACGAAGGAAGTTAGAGGAGGGGCTTAGTTGAAGTTGGGAATGATGGCCACAGTTGAGGTCACTCCTTTTGTGGCATTTTCATGTATTGTTGCAACTATTACTAGAGTATAGTAGTTATATTTATCCACGTACCGCTATGGTAGAGAGTGGTGCTAAACGTGAATTACCCAGTGAAGTTAAATTGGGAAAAAGTCGGAAAGATCTTTGATAAGGACCATACGTTGAAGTTTAAGTTATGCGAAGGAAGTGTAGCACTATCCAACGAAAGTAAAAGGCTCAGAAGATCTGGCTTAGAGCGGGGTATTAAAATGCCCAGATGTGAAAATTTGAGTAAAAAAAATTTCACTCGTTAGAGCAATGTTGGAATGGTGGGAACGGTGGTCACCATATTTGGGGGAGCATAATGTTTTTCTCATAGAGGAATCTTATAGATGACTTCAACCGTGAGTTCCTTTAAGTTGTCAGAAATGAAGGGAATGCAGTTTCTGAATATCTCACATGAGGATCGGTCAGGGGCCGGCAGTGAACAAAGAGTTATATAGATAAGTTAACTTTGTACCTGATAAGGTAGGTACAACGAAGATAGAGTCCTTCAGTGGAATGATGGGCTCACTAGTAAGTTTTGTTAATACTTATGGAGATTTTACTCGGATTCCTTGTGTATATGATGGCACTCTCGTGCCTCTTATATTGGGAATGTTTATGTTTCAATGAGAGTGAAGCTGGATGAGATAAAAGATGTAGTCAAAGGTAGAGGCTGAAAGTGTTTGTGTTCATGAAACCCCACTGGTGAACATCCACACGGGGATTCATTGAAACAGGGTCGTTGAGGCCGGTAGCGTGTTTCCTTTTAGTCGGAGGAGCTAAGGAAACTATGAGGGTTATTGTGAGGATCGAGGCTATGGAGTCCAAGATGCTGATATTAGCTTATCACGTCTAGCTTGTATTATAGTTTCATCCTACTCACACATTCTAATTTCAATCACATATCATCGGTACATACATTCTACACGCATAATGTATATATACCCGCCGAAATGACTTTCCCGAGTGTCGTTCGTCCCAAACACTCCTAAAATTTATAACCAAGATCTTATTCCCGTTAACTTGAGATTTACATATCACTCATTTAATCTTTTAGAGTCCCTCACACTCTATTTAGGATCCCCTAATACTCATCTTCAAAAGGAATTATTCTCCAATCCTTTTAAGCTCAAGAAAATTTTCCAATTTTAACTGCCATCTTCAAAACCGAACCGATGGCCAAAACAAACCGGTCCGGTGATTGAACCAAACAGCAATCTACTGGTTAGACGTAATCAGTGTGGGAGTTTCATCTTCTCCAACTCTAAAATTAATGGCTTCTAACATCACCTACCATCACTATAAACATCTACACACTTATTTTTACCCAACACATCAATTTATTCTTGGGATTCCTCAATTTAGCTAAGGTTTAAATCCTAACTTAGTTAAACCCTAAGTTCTTCAACTCTTTCAATTTCTCACCAAAAATTACACCATAAACATGGATTTAAACTCATATTTCATATGGAGTTGTAATCACCTCAAATTATATGAAATCATTTTCAAAAAAAACGTTTTGATCCAAGAATCCAAACCCAAAAATCATATAGTTTACACCAACTATAATATGAATTATAAACACACACAAATAGTTAAAGCAAGTTAAAGACTTGCCTCGTTAGATAAATCCAATGACCTCGTGCCGGAATCCGTCGAAGCTTGGCCGGACTTCTCCTTTTCTTCTCCCTTTCTTTCTTTCCTTCTTTCTTTTATTTCTTTCTTTCCTTCCTTTTCTTTTTCTCTCGTGGCTTATAAGAGAGAAATAAGGCTTATCCCCTTATTAAACCCAAAATTGACTCGTAAAATCAAATGTGAGTCTCTACTAGTCCAAAAAGTCCCCGAACCCCAAACACTACCCCAGGTACTTCATCTTGACTAATTCAACCCATCCAAAACCATTCGTGCACTCAAAATACCCATGCGAATCACTCATAAAAAATTTACCTTTTTAAACCCAATACAGCTCCGCACGTATTTCCCAAATAAAATGTTATTACTTATCACTTTTTCCAACCGTGACATGATATAAAATAATCCAACTTCATTTACTTATTCCCGTAAGTAAATGTAGCACACATCGATAATAATCCAAAACTTGCCAGTTAATATTTAATCCACACTTCAAATTCTCTTTCACTTAAAATTCTCAAATCGTTAAATTACACCCACTTATATAATTTCAATATCCATAAAAGTACGGGGTATTACATACTGCCCCCTTACAAGGGAATTTCGTCCTCAAAATTCAGATACAAGTGGTACTAAGAGTCAGGATCTTTAACAACACAACATCCTCTAGTAACCGAAATCAATCTCAAGGTAACATAAGGGTTACTCTACTATACACCCGCAAATGGTACCCACCTGACTAATGGCTTAATCTCTATAGCCCCAGCTTCATGGCAAGCTTGTTCAATTCTCTTCATACTGATACAATCCATCAGTCATAAGCTCTCACCTCAGTAATGGCGCATCACACATTGTGCTTCTACTAACGACATCCGAATAAGACGAGCCTATAGATCACTGGCTCTATTGCCTTAATACTATTGGAAGGCCACACATCACTACGTGCCATCTTCCCGTATCCATCCCAATATAAAACTCCCATCCTGAGAGAAACCATAAAAACATCTGACCACTCCTGTCAATCCTTTAAATCTCGATTCATGACAATGTAACTCTCAGGACGCTCAAAAGTCACCCCAAAACAGTTTGTGGTTAATGCCCCTCTCGACAACAAACTCTAAATCACGTCCGATCCAAAATTCTAGTTATTCGCTCACCTCTAAACAACTAGAGGGGATTAACAAGGCTTTCCACACAAAATATCAAATGTCACCTTGTCCATAATAAATCGGTACGAGTTATTAAACACAACTCTAGCAATCGATAATTTCCCTTCCCAATTATCATATAGTTTATAATAGTCACCACTCGCATTATCAAAAATTGTAAATCACCTCTCGTACACCCATCGGGCCTTAGCTGACACGACTTGCCCAAAACAAACGTTATCTACATTGCTTCCCAAAAATTTCTATCGGAGGTGGGGTTCAAGGACCTCATCCTGATTCACAACAATATTAGGCGGCACCTTGCACCGGTGAAATGTTTCTTTACCAGCCTGTCTATCCATTTCGTCAGTGGAATCATCGGCTTGATACCGAATTTCTGGTTGATCATCTCGAGCCAACCTATTTTCCATCTATGAGTGGTTCACCCAGAGACAATATCACTATGTTTCACCTAACACCAATTTCTACTTATGATATCTCACATTTAGTGGTACTTTATACTCCATTTCTTTCCCTTGGGTATACTAAAAATCAGGGCCCCTGCACTTTTCGCCACAATCTGCACTTCTGGGCCCTTTTTACTTTATAGACATCAATATTCTATTTACGCACAAGCCTCCCTCAACGTTCAACTGAGTAGGAATCCTCTCTACTTTCTCATAATAGTTGGATCTCCTCTCATCAAGAGAAATCTTTTAAATGGCTTCCCATAGCCTTTCAATTCATCTCGGGTGTGATAGCTCTCATTGCACACACACACACACATATATATATATATATATATATATACTTGGATCATCGTCTTTCTCACACGTGTAATAACCCGTAATTTTATTGATTTTATTTAAGGGATTAATTGAATTAAATGAGAATTAATTGGGAATTAATTCGGGTATAAATACTAGCGAGATGTGAGTTGGTATTTGATTATGATGTTAAAATTTAATATTTCTGAGTATGTATGGTAATACATGAGTATTGAAAATATTTAAATTGTCACGAGGCAGAAAAAAATGACAATTTGGAAATTTAGTTGGGACGCGCGTGTCAATCGCGTCAGGAATGAAATTATTTAAATTAAAAAGTGAATTATATTTTTATCAACCAAATGGTCATTTTTAGTGCGCCAACATGTCCGGAAGGGTCCAAATAGTCAGAAAACACTAGCCGGGGGTTTAGTTTGGGTCCCGGGGCATTTTTAGGCCAAACCGGCTACCCAAAAGGGCAGTTTGGTAATTTTAAAAATAGGGGAACTAAAACCCATTAAGTCCATTATCAGCATTTTAGAGGTTAATTTTAGAGGTTAATTTTATTATAGTAATGAACCAATTAAGTCAATTATCAGCATTTATCAAGTAGTGGGCTACGGGAGTTAAAGGGAGAGTCCTAAGAGGTACCAAAAGAAACCCCTAGACACCATCACCATCTTTGGGAGAAATCTGTAGAGAGAAAGAGGAGAATCAACCTTCATCCTTCAACTCAAATCAGAACATCTAAGGCAAGTGGTTTAATTACATGAATTCAAGTGAATGTTTCCTCCATGCTTAGAATTGAATATATATCTTATATTGGAAGTTTGATGAAAACCCATGAAATTGGAGATAGGAGTTGTAATCTTATATGAGAATCGCATGTAGAATAGTTATGGACGAATTTCATATCCAAAATATATCTATTGATGATTTTAAAAATCGATTTATAAGAAGTAGTTGTAGATACTAAATTTTGTGTTCATGTTTATAGGGTTTGGGACAAGATTTGGGAATTATGATGACTACATGTTGATTTAGGAGGTATTGTCCCCATATATATGTTAAAAAGTGACCTAGGAGGACTTAGTGTAGTTTAAAAACATTAAAACTTAGTTTGGATGATCATAGGATGGATTTAGAGAAGAGAAGAATGAAGAAAAAAACGAATTTGGAGATTTCTGGGCGCAGTCTGCCATCTCGTTAGAAGACCTGCCCAGGTCGTTCGAACAACAAACAACACTCGTTCGAACGACCTCGTTCGAACGAGACTTCTAACGAGTTGACAGAATGACCTTTTAGGCCTGATTTTATTTCAAATGTCCCATAGACTTAATTAATGGAGAATTAACCTTCCCTTATTGATTAGTGGGTATAATTGTGAGATTGGGGTACGTTGAGGAGTAGAACTTAGAATCTTGTAGTAAACCGGATGACAATTGTGGATTTGGAAATGAGTACCTAATTACGACGTGAGAAGAGTTGACAACCTTAATGTATATAAATCGGGGACTTATAAGCGTATAACATTAAATGATGGTATAAGGACGAGAAGTATACTTCTATTAATATTCTGAGATATCTAAGATGTGCGAATTCTTAGTATATGTGGTTATATGTGTATAACATACCTACCATACTTTCTATCATGGGAGGTCGGCGTTCGATCAGGATCATCTAATCTTTGTGTGCCTACGGGGGGATTTAGATTGGTACCTCGAGGACATAGGTCAGAGAAGGACTTATTGAGAAGTTAATAAGTCTGCTGATCATGGGATCGTAGGTATGTACATGACCCATGTGATGTGAATTATGTTCGCCTCCATTATTTGTGATTGTTGTTATTTGAGAATGATTCCTGAGAGATTCAGAATGCGTTATGTACGCGAAGTACCAGGATTGGATAGCAGAGTATGTGTGCACCGCAGCTTAGTCGTGGGGTGCTAGTATTGTATATCTATGATGAGAATAATATACTGTTAATTGAAATGAACTGTCATATATATATGTGAGTATAAATAATAGCAACGTTATGTAAAGATAAGATGGAATATCTCTAGTAAGTAGTATTACTAATAGGGGAAAATGAGAATAAATGTAAAGCTCTCTGTTTAGATGAAGATGCCGGAATTAAATCGGGAATCGTATAGTAATGTTAGATTTTTGTATTGGACTAGTTAGATATGGGAATAACAAAAATGGGTACGGATACGTTAGGAGTGCACATATAGTCGAGAGGTGAGTATTTCATGTGAGAGCACGTCCTAACATGTATTTTGCATTCATTGTTTAATGTCATTAAAACACTTGCTATTTTTAAATTGTTTTCACAATCGGGCTCTGACCCGTTTGCTTCCAAATCTATTTTTTTTTTGTAAAAACTTTTAGGTGCCCAGCCACAAGGACACCATGCATAGGAGTTCCATTCCGGTGACGTACTGTAGTTGGTGGAAGTTATAGGACCATGACAGTAGACGCCTCCACTTCCAATCTTGACTCTATATTATCAGATTTTCTCATTTATTGGGCATGTCCCCCCATTTCTTTTAGAGACATTTTATCTATTCAGTTATTCCAGATTTTGGGCTGTAATTAATTTAGCGATGCAGACTTGGTATTTGTTTATTTCAGTATTCGGATTGTTGTGAGGAGTACTCCTCCAGATTCATTATTATTTTATGGTTATTCTATTGTGACTATGTTATGGTGGTTATGCTAGCATTTCATAATCTACATATTGCATGATAATCGGATTTAATTAAAATTGACAACTCACTTTTTAAATATTAGGTGGCTAGTAATTGTTAAAATATTTTCGACAGTGATGCTACGAACTGAACCAACTTGACATTTTGAATTAATTTGAATGAAGGAGTAGCTACCCGGTATTTAATTAGTCGGGGTGTCACAACACGACGTTTAATCCATCATGCCATGTTTATAACTGCCCCACAGGCATATATTCCACACATTTATTCCCACGTCCTCCTATCTCGGATGATTTTGAAATTAACTAACCAAGGCACCCATACACCCTATAATCCGTGCATATTTTCACAACACTGGAAACATCACACACTTAACACACTTTTCTCGAAATCGGCCTCGCATTCTCGATGTGGCTATAACACATGAGTATTCTCAATCACCCCATAAATCGAAATTTAATTCTCCTTAAGATCATTCCACCCTTCAACTCGTGGTGAGAAGAAAAAATTCCAGTGCTCTCTCACGGCACTACCGTCTCCACTGGCCTTATATTACATAATAGCTCTCAACTGAGAGTGTTTTATCTACACTTCCATTTATTAACAATTAAAACTGATGCCCTAGCATCCATCAATGTCTCTCCACTTACGACGTTTATCAAAGTCCATGTGTATCTCATCCTACAATAACATCCAAACAAGGAACTCTCCCCAATGCACTAACACTCAGCATTGGCAAAAATCAAATTCCATAAACTTTAAACACATAACCGGGACTTATCCAAAATCTTGTCCCCGAATACTTAAGTTGTAAGCTCAAATTTCTAATCTGTCAATTTGTTTTTAATTGGATTAATTCCGGACAAAATAAATTGAGTCTAGACTAGTTATTAATTCAATAATATTCAAAGTCTACAAAGATTCAAGATTGAAGGAGTTGTAATTCAAAGCCATGAAGATTAAATCAATTCAAGTTGTAATTTCACACTTTGTCTGTTCTAAGATCACACAGGTATGAATAATCAAAGGAATATGTGATTTAGAATTTTGTTTAAATATTAAATGAATTAAATATTTTTTACTAATGGGAATTAGAATGAAAGATTTGAAAAACACCTTTATTATATATGAGCTAAATTATTTTCAAAAATATTTGAGGATAAAGTTTAAATGGAAAAATGCTTACTGTCGTTCAAACGACAACGCTTGTCATTCAAACGACAGCATTTGTCGCTTGAACGAGAATTGCCTCAAATTTAGTGTTTTAGTTTTCTTGGGCTTTGTTTTGCTCAGTTATAAAAATAACTCTGCATAGACGTTTTTCACAGAGATGAACAGTTCTAAAAATTTCCATTCTCTTTAGTTTCATCCAAAGTTTATTCAAGATCCAATTTGCATAATTCCAAAGGTTTGTGATATTGAACACATACACTTGAAGAAAATTACTGACTGAGGTCATTGGGAGTGCTTGAGGGTATTCCTTGCTGAAGATTGGACTGCGGTCTTTAAGGTTCGCTGCGTGTGGATCTTTGCTGAAAACAGAATTGTGTGTTCTTGAGGAGTAGCTGTGGTTGTTCCTTTACTGACGACACCGACTGACACCTGCGGGTATTCGTGTGCCACTGTATTTCATTGTAATCCGTGTAAGTTGCGATTTACAAAATTTTAGTGAAATAAAAAGATTTTTGCCCTTCGGGAATTTTTTCCTGAAATTGTTTCTTTTACCGCATGCTTTAATTATTTGATGGATTAAATCATTTAGATGCTTGTTTAGGGTTTAAGAAGATAAAATTGGAAATAATTGATTAAGTCGTTTTTACCTAAAGCACTTGTTAAAGGGCCTCTTCAAATTGGTATCAGAGCTTATTGCAATATTTATTGTGTTTGTGATCCCGTGTCTTTAGGTATGGCTTTCGATAATTTTGATGATTTCAGAACTCACGTGTTTGAAACTTCTAATTTGAAATCTCGCATGAAGTCTTCTCTTAAAAATTTTGTTAAAAAGGAGAATTATGAGAAGTGTCTTTACTGCGAAGGGTTTGGCAATAAGTTACATGAGTGCCCCACTAAACTTAGGAAGAATTTTAATAAACTGTTAAATCGTGTTTCTATCCTTAGTGAGAGTGGCCCTGAAGAAGAAAAATTTTATACTACTAAGCGAGAACTTCCCACCCTTGTGGCTAATCATGTAGGTGATGATGACATACTTTTACATGATTCTTCCGCAATCACAGGTTGTGATACCCTAGAAAGTGAGGGTGAGGTGAGTGATGATGAGAGTGAGGATAAGAGAGACTTGTAAACTACCTTTAATAAGTTATATGAAGAAACCTTGAAAGCTAAGAGGGAAATTTTGAAGTTAAAAGGAAAATTTAAAGAACGTACAATTGAAAATAATAATTTCAATACGTTGATTGAGGAACTTAGGGCGCGTGAGAAGAAAATTCGAGATAAGCTAGAATATGTCGAGGGTGAGAGAGATATTCTTCGAGGGTTGATGGAGGCTATGAAAAAGGAATTACTTGAGTTTGAGGATTCTAGACGTTTACTTAAGTCAAGGATAGGTGAACTTGAAAAGAGATTGAGAGATTCAAGTAAGGTTAAATTTGATTTGGAATCTAGGTTCGAGAACTTAGACAATGTTTTAGGAACCATCCAAATCAAGGATAATAGGTGTGGTATTGGCTTTGATAAACATGTTCCATCTGTTCCCAAAGCTAATACCAGGCTTGCTAGAGAGCCACCCCGGGCTGTTAGGAGAGAGCCACCGAGGAACATTAGATTTAATCGTCCCATATCAAACACTCCCCGTCGTATCTACACTTACACTCATTACTGTAGAAGGGGTCATCTTAGGCATTTTCTACAATCTTAAGTACGTTCCTAGAAAGTCCAAGATTCCGATCATTCCTGTTTCAAAATCCCCCACTCGTCGTTTCACATCCACATGGGTTAGAAAATCAGATTTAGAGGCGTTAGGGATTAGACTTGGTGATACGCGTGTCATTTCACGTGGATCTCCACATGTCTCATCTTTCGACTGTGCGTGTTCTTTGGTTGTCATAACTCCAGTTTGTATTTGTGAGATATTCTTTCTCTAGAGTCGTGTCATTTATCCTGCTGTCTATTTACGTCGATTTAAAAATTCAAAATTCAAAAAGATTTTTTATTTTTGAGTCTTGTATCTTCATGCTTAATATGTCTTGTTGATGTGCTTGGACCCCCCATCACTTCATTATCGATGTGGCTAGGGCATTTGGTCATAATTATTGATGCGTTGCATGATCTTAACCATTGTCATAATGGAGTTGTCTTGAAATTTATGGGCATTTGGATTCATCTTTGTATATATGCCATTCTTTCACACATGCATGAGCTTTTATGAATGCTTTCTCATGCATATTTGAGTTTAGTGGGACGTTCTTATCTCAATTTTGTCATCAATGCTTAAATAGTCTTAGGAGGAGGTGTGCATCTAAGAATCGTTTACCGTAAGGAATTGAAATTACAAAAAAAAATTTTGAGTGCTTACGAGAAAGGTCTGGGAGAGTGTAAAATTGACTCGTCGTGATAGCCACCGTATAAAAAGGGACCCAAAAATTAAAACGGTAAAAAAAAGATAATTATGCCAAAAAATTGGGCCATTTAGTTTAGTTCACCTCAAAAAGAAAACTAAGTGTGCATCATTTATTAGGGTGTTCAGATGGAAAATAAAAACGGGTTTGTACCACGAATCCTAATGATGAAACATTGCATCATGACGCTATTGTTTGCAGAATCGACAAAATTCTAGATTTGTGTTTATGTTGATCGTTTAGTTCATGAAACTAATTTATAAATTATCACACATGGCTATATCATTGTTTGTTGACACATTTCTATCATCTAGAGCATCTTGAACGTTTTGATGTATTAAAATTTTGACTCATTTATCGTAGTACACGCCCATTCACTCCATATCCACGTTTGAGCCCATTAACAACATGTTGGCATGAATTTCAAAACATTTAAATTGAGCCTATTTTATTAGTATTTTCTGTAGCAGCTTATGTAGAATATTTTCTGGGTTTATTTTGTCACAGCATATAATTATCTCGTTCGAACCAAGTTCCATCTCGCGCGAAATGTCGTTCAAACGACATTGACTTTCGTTGAAACGAGACTGGTTTCGTTCGAACGACAGTGGATCATCTTTTAAACCTTGTTAAGTTTGTTCAGTTCGCATGTTTCCAACTTCTCAAAACCCGTGTTTCTACCGTTCGACGGTCAGCTTCTAAGAAACCTCATTTTCGACCCAAAACTTGTGATTTGAATTGATTTTTCATCCAAAAATCATCACTTTACTGCTTCGGAGTTCTTTGGCTTCCGAACTAAGGTATTTTTTTATTACTGAGCTGTTGTGGTTTATTTTTGGTGGTAGTGTTGTTGATTTCAAACTCAAATTATAATGTGTTATAAATATTGAACAATTCTCTGTTTTTCTCATTTTATTACCTGATTTGTAGTATTATTTTTGTGTATTTTGGTTTGAAATAAAAAAACTATCTTTCGGGTTTTAAAAGATCGGATTTTTTTTATTAAATCACAATGACACCATTACAGTTTTGTGAGATCGTTTTTTTATATACTGGAAATGGGGTGTTCATGTATTATTCAAAAAAATCATATTTTTCGAATAACAACCGTACCTCTTAAAGGTGGTTTCTTTTTGGCCACTGTGATAGTTTATGTTTATTCTGATTGCGACTTCTGTTATTTGTTGTTTGTTTGGATTAATCTGGTGGTTTGGTTGGATATGTATGGAGATAGGCTCGTGGGGGTCAGTTTTATCTTTTTTCCCCTATCCTACTTACTCATCATGCCTCCTAGACGTAGGGGTACTTCTACTCGTGGGACAGATGAGCCCTCCACCTCATCACGAGCACATAGGTCTAGGAGTAATAGGCCTCCTTTCACTCCAGTACGTTGGCATGCTGTTTTTTAGTACGATGACTATTGCCATCTGGGTTTGCATTTCGCGCTCTTGTTAGAGAAAAAGTTTTATGTGTCGATCAATTTTTTGAGTTATCTATTCCCACTTGGATGTCTGTTTGGGGTTGGGATAGGTTGTTTTATGCTCAGGGTATGGTATACCCTGACATAGTTTGCGAGTTCAATTTTTGGGCGATGCACACTCCTGATGGTATTCAGTCATCCGTTAGGGGAGTCTAGTTGCTAGTCACTTTTGATCTCATTTCTGAGACACTTCCGTTACCTCGGGTACCTGATGCGATTTTTCCTAGATATTCTGAGGATTATTCTTCATCTGATGAGATTATTCATTATTATTTTGGGGAGATTCCTCCCATAGGGAGTACTATGTATCATCGTCAGTTGCACACCGCGTTCCGAATTTTTAATCAATTTGTATCTTTATCTATCTATCCTAGAGTCAATCACACTCAAATTGGATTTGACATCGTTTACTTTATGTATGCATTATGTCAAGGGTGGGACATTGATATACCGTCACTTCTTTTTCGCGTTATGTCCTCTTTTACCATTATTGGTACCACTCCTTTACACCCCGCTCTTCCTTACGGACTCCTTGTATCTCATATATGCACTTATGTTGGAGTTTCGATTTAAGAGGATGATGTCTGCATTTATGCTCCCTCCTTCATTGATCGCAGTATTTTGACTCGATCTGAGAGTCATCTACCATCCTATGCGAGAGCGAAACCTCCACCGAGTAACACATCATTTTCTGAGGAGCCATCTACTCCTGCCTAAGCCAAGTTCTATACCTTTTAGGTCTCATCCTTCTAGATCTATATGACCCACTGTGGAGAAGTTTGATGCATTACAGGAACATGAAGCATCACAGTCTCAGATGTACGATGCTTTGATGGCACGATTTGATGCAGAGTCTGCGGCTAGGACTCGGAGTGACTCGTAGATGACTGCCTTCTTTGATGAGATGAGATGAGATGAGATGAGATGGCAGGAGATGAGCAGAGGAGTTGTTTCATCAGGATTGGGTAACATCGTTGTCACATATATTGATTCTGATGATGATAATACTGATGAGGATACATATTGATGTATTTTTTAAAGACATTGTATTTGAGTGTTTTGGCATTTTATGTATTGTGATATTTATCTCATATACTCTTGGACTTCTAATGATACATTTTACGTATGTGACTGGATATATTTTCCAGTTCTGATATTACTGATTCTGATACTTACTTGCTGCTATTTATTCATATTCACGATAACTGTTTATCCTGCTTATTATTGATATCCTTTTTTACTTGATCGTTTTATCTGTCCTGTGATTTATCAATTCTAGGCAAAAAAGGGGGAGAGATATGTGATGTAGGGGAGTTTCTGTTTAATTAAAAATTCAGTTTAATTAAAAATGGAATTTTAATTTCAAATTGAGTTTAAATTTTATTGATATATTATTCAGTTCCTCCATACTTCACTTGGGTATATTTGTTTATGTCTCATGTGTGTAGGTACTTGTTTAGAGATTCAAATATTCATTGGTACATCACATTCAGATATTTAGAGACAGTTTTAGACGTCTTAGACTCAGATGCTTCTTTATAATTTATTCATGTCCTGTATTTTCATATTTGGGTTTCCGGGATAGGACATTTGAATACAACTAGTTTTTTATTTTTAGTTTTGTCCCGAAATTTCCAAATGGGGGAGATTTGTAAGCTCAAATTTCTAATCTGTCAATTTGTTTTTAATTGGCTTAATTCCGGACAAAATAAATTGAGTCTATGCCAGTTATTAATTCAAGAATATTCAAAGTCTACAAAGATTCAAGATTGAAGGAGATGCAATTCAAAGCCATGAAGATCAAATCAATTCAAGTAGCAATTTCACACTTTGTTTGTTCTAAGATCACACAGGTATGAATAATCAAAGGAATATGTGATTTAGAATTTTGTTTAAATATTGGATGAATTAAATATTTTTTACTAATGGGAATTAGAATTAAAATTTTGAAAAACACCTTTATTGTATATGGGCTAAATTATTTTCAAAAATATTCGAGGATAAAGTTTAAATGGAAAAATGTTTACTATCATTCAAACAACACTTAAAGTCATTCTAACGACAACGGTTGTCATTCAAACGACGACGTTTGTCACTCGAACGAGAACCACCTCGAATTTAGTGTTTTAGTTTTCTTGGGATCTGTTTTGCTCAGTTATAAAAATAACTTTGCATAGACGTTTTTCATAGAGATGAACAGTTCTAAAAATTCTCATTATGTTTAGTTTCATCCAAATTTTATTCAAGATCCAATTTGCATAATTCCAAAGGTTTGTGATCTTACACACATACCCTTGAAGAAATTTACTGACTGAGGTCATTGGGAGTGATCGAGGGTATTCCTTGCTGAAGATCGGACTGCGGTCTTTAAGGTTCGTTGCGTGTGGATCTTTGCTGAAAACAGAACTGCATGTTCTTGAGGAGTAGTTGCGGTTGTTCTTTTACTGACGACACCGACCGACACCTGCGGGTATTCATGTGTCACTGTATTTCATTGTAATCCGTGTAAGTTGCAATTTATAAAATTTTAGTGAAATAAAAAGGTATTTGCCCTTCGGTGATTTTTTCCTGAAATTATTTCTTTTACCGCATGCGTCAATTGTTTGATGGATTAAATCACTTAGATCCTTGTTTAGGGTTTAAGAAGATAAAATTGGAAATAATTGATTAAGTCATTTTTACGTAAATCACTTGTTAAATGGCCTCTTCATAAGTATAAATCGTAACTCCCACGTCTCTAAAGGAGTGATATAACAATGCGCTATCCCTATCACCAAGTCCTGAGCGCTAAACATAATAACGAGCTAAATCTCTCCGCTCAATAGTAAAACCAATGTACCCCAAATCATATCGATAAAGTCCCTATACACCGGGATCAATATCTCGAGACAACTATACTCTCTGAAGTCTCCGTCATAATATAATATAAATGCGAGCTCAACCCTATTTCAGATGAGGCATCGCCAAAACAACACATCCTGCCCCGGAACAGCAAACACGATAGCCTTGCAATATCATCCCAGTATCGTTCTAACCAGTCTATACTCAGGATAATATCCTACTCATACAAAACATCACTCAAACAAGTAATTCTAATAAAATATATTCCCATTGTGACTACACCCGCTTCCCAACGGATGAAACCAAAGATTACCCCGCTATACCACGAATAATATATAAACATAATAATGTTATCGATATACACACTAAACTCGTCTCACATGCGAATCTAGTGCTAATCAAAATGTCGTGACTTGCTCGTGTCACATAAAGCGTGACCCATTCACCCGAGGTTAAAACTCATACTTCTACCTTGCCAAATCGTTCTTGCTGCTCAAATGGTTCCCGGACATAACACATATGTCTGAACTGAACCAAAAATGATCTTAATCATTGCCCCCACTAAGCGCCATACTCTTGTCCATTTACTCACTTCGGGCAAAAGCAATGCATGTGGTCCTACTCTCCACATAAAAATATATCTTTATATAATCCCCTATTCCTGGTCATACTGACTGTATTAGGGTTGTCTTTCTCTCGGACCCTGGTAGCCTCGGTCCTGATGGCTAACCCTGTCATTCCCTTAGCTCCGCTGGCCCTAAGGAACACCCTAGTGGCCTTACCAGTCCCGAATGAATCCACAGTCACTTGGTAGAAATTCAACTATCTAAATTATTTAAATGGGTCCCCTGATGGGTCTCCCCAGTGGTGTTTCACTATAACCATTGTATTCAATCTTACTCTCTGACTAAACCCTTCAACTCTCATAGCTCCCTTCACCTAGAAGCATTAATATCCTCATTGTTAAAACACGACATTGTCATCATCTGCATTGATCATCCAAGCATAATTTCCCATAAGTGCTGGCAACTCCCCTCGTGAGTCCATCACCCACTTAAGGACTCTTTTCTCCATTGTACCTACCTCATCGGGTACAAAGTTCGCTAGACAAGGCCTCTGTCCGGTCATCCTGTGATAAGTTCAGAACATCATTCACATCTCTTTCTAAACAACAGATGAAGGAACTTGCGGTCAGACCATACCTAAGATCCTTACACTAGCTTAATATTTCACTATTCAAATATGGTGATCTACTCCCACCATTTCAACACTACTCCCACGAGCTAAGAAAAATTTTACCCCACTTTTTCACTTTCGGGTATACTACACTCTGCTATATGCCAAAGCCTCTGGGTATCTCACGTCCATTGGCTAACACACACAATCTCCGCATTTATTAAAATTCCAACGGGTGGTCCTCTTCAAAGACCCTTCTGACTCACTCCCATTCTAACTACGTTTGATGAGTCTAATTTGGCACCACTTTTTACTATAGCGGTACTTTAAAAATATATGTTGCACCCTAGAAGTCCCTTGTAACACCCCGTATTTTTGACGATTTAAATAATTATGTGATTAATTATTATTATACGAATAAGTATGCGATTAATTATTGTTGTAGGGTTAATTAATTAAAATGTGAGAAATTAATCTGTTATTAATTCGGATTAAAATAATTATTAACTAGCGTGCCAAGGGTTAATACTTATTGTTGATAATTATTGAATATTACTGTGTGATATGTAATATGGAATTATAGCATTTGATAAATTGTCGGAAGTGAGAAATACGACAGTTTGATAATTTAAGTCTCACACGCGTGTGAGTCATGTCGGGACTAATTGAATAAAATAAAAAGAGAATTTATTCTTATTAACTTTTATGGTCATTTCGAGTGCGTCGTTGAGTCCGGAAGGGTCGAGATAGTCAAAATAGTATAACCGGGCGTTTAGTTTGGGTCCCGGGGCGATTTTAGGTCTAACCGGCACCCCGAGAGGGCATTATGATAAATTGTATTTTTGGGTTAAATTAATGGACGAAAATTAAGAGTAATTATATCAGCCAAGGAAGGTCCATTAGGGTTTATAAATTACAGGAAATTAAGAACATCTATAGGAGGTTTGAGGGAGAGCTAATTCCAAGAGAAAAGGGCCAAGATAACACCACCTTGCACAATCACCACCACCACCGTGTAGATCGGGACAATGGGAACACATCCATACCAACATCACCAACGGATCAGACCGTCATATTCGAGGCAAGTGTTTATTACTTGCTTTCTTTTAGCAATAATCATAATCATGTTAGAATAGGTGAAATTAATCATGATTTACATGTAATTGGGTGAAAATTGGACATTTAAATTATGATTAAGAACTGGGTTAATTAGTGTTTGAAATTCCTTCATGTATGTAGAGGATTAATCACGAAATTGAATTATATATTGATGAACGAATCTGGGTTGATTAGGTTCTTTAATTGAAAATTTGGAAACTAGGGTTCATATGAATTGATTTGGGGATTTTATATAATTATGATGATTTATGACGAATTAATGGTCCTAGGAGGTTAGGAATGATTTATAACCTGTTAGGTATTGATGGGTATTGATGATGAGGCATTGGGTGTTGAATCTTAGAGGTTTCTAGGTTCATAGATGGTGGGAAAACGCAGAATTCTGGGACAGAAGACGAACAGTGACATCTCGTGCAATCTCGCGCGAAGTTGTTCGAACGACATGTTGAAGTCGTTCGCGCGACACCTCATTCTCGTTTGAGTGAGATATATTTCTGGTTCAAGCGATAACCCTTCTGGTTCGAGCGACAGAGGGAATTTTTGGGAATTTTCTTTGAGTTCAAATTTGGGTTTACCGGTTTCTTGGAGTGAGAGAAAGTGTCCGATAATAAATTTAAGCAAGAAAGGATTTCGAGAAAAGTATGTGAGGCTTAATACTTTAATTATTTCAGTATAGATAGAATGCACCTTGGAGATTACGAAAGAGATAGTAATCTAAATATTTATACTATACGTAGTGATGAGATTAAAATACGTATGAGGAGTATATATGTAGGTTGGGGAAATACCTATAAATTTTAATAGGGCGTGTGTATGCCTATTATGCGATATTATTTCTAAGAGCACTAATGGGTGATAATCCGGGAGTGCAAGAATCTTATAATTAAGCGCACTAATGAGTGATAACTCGGGGCTGAAGAAACTCAATTGTTAAGTGTACTAATGGGTGATAACCCGGTGGTACAAGGATGATTACTGTTAGGTGCACTAATGGGTGATAACCCAGGGGTGCTGGATTATTATTGATAGGTACATTAATGGGTGCTAACCCGGGGATGCGGGAAGGTGCATTAATGGGTTCTAACCAGGGGATGCAGGATTCTCTTGATAGGCGCACTAATGGGTGATAACCCGGGGGTTCTAATTATTCTTGATAGGTGCACTAATGGGTCTTATCCCGGGGGTGCAGGATTATTATATATATATGTATATGAATGATGTGACTATATATATATATATATATATATATATATATGAACTTGTAAATATTTCTACTGTGTGAAATTAGTAGACTTAGTAATAATAATCATAATCATTACATTGCACCAAGTGCTCTTAACCTAAGGGTGCAGGATTAGTCTATATATATAGGGATGATGAGACTATATATAGGTATAAGTGTACTTGGGGTAACTTTCTACTTTGTGAGACTAGTAGATAAAATGGAAATGAGAAATAAAATAATCTTAGTGGATAAAAGATTAATCATTCATACAGTAAATAATGAAAGTTAGTATGTGAGATAAACTATTTGAATAGCGTATTGTATGGGCGATACGGGAATACTACTAGTGAGCATAGTTAGTATTAATATGGTTTCTGACTAGTTATACTGGGTGGTAGAGCTAGGGGAGATTAGATGTACGTTAGGCATGCACAGTAGATGAGATGTGAGAAACTCATGTGAGAGTTCGATAACTAACATGCGTATAAGACTTGTTTTAAGAACTAGTTTTAAATACTTGCTAAATCATTTTTATACCTCGGGTTGTGACCCGTTTCTTGTATTTCTTCTCTCTTTTGTTATATATATATATATATATATATATATATATATATATATATATATATATATATGTATAAATACAGGTGCCAAGCCACAGGGACACCGGTTCTAGATACTTGGATGGTTTGCCGAGCTACAGCGGTTGTGGAAGTTGCGGGTCATTGAGATTAGACGCTTCTCTCATTTTATCCAGTATCTAGTTCAGATACTTCATTTCGGGCATGTGTCGCCCATCCCTAGTAGCGGGATTGTACTCAGTTCCTTTGTAGTTCTTTTCTGTTAGATTGAGTATTTATTTTGGTTTTGGTTGTGACTTTGAACTGGAAGGTTTTATCCAGCCTTAATTATTCAGTATTTAATTCAATCAGCATTCATTTCTTGTGTGTGGTTTATAATTCAATGTTCAGAAATTAATTTAATTAATTCGTTTTAAATTAAATTGGGAAATTTTTTGACACTAGCTTAATTAAATGTTAGGTAATTAATTGGATTTAAGTTTTCGACAGTTATGCTAAGAATGAACCAACCGAACATTCTGTTATAAATTTTATAAATGACTGATCACCCGATATTTAATTGGGCGGGGTGTCACATGTGGTATCAGAGCATCAGGTTCTAGTGTCCTTAGGATTTGTGCGGCTTATTACGTTTCAGCGCATCGTTCTTTGACGTAGAGCCTTATGATAGGATTGTTGTGTTCCCCTACGTATGCGACTTACATTCTCCTGCTAT
This sequence comes from Sambucus nigra, assembly GCA_949130495.1. NCBI lineage: Eukaryota > Viridiplantae > Streptophyta > Magnoliopsida > Dipsacales > Adoxaceae > Sambucus > Sambucus nigra. The sequence continues at coordinate 264,173,941 of OX422215.1, read as the reverse complement.
GAATTATAATGGATGTGACTCATTATACGAAATTTTGTGTGATTCAAACACCGAATATTTTAGGACGACCAGCGAGGGCCGTAAGAAGAACTGCGAGAGAAGAAGCTCAACAAAAGACATAGAGTAATTGGGAAAGAGTGATCGTGACAAAAATCACCATGAGGATTACTTAAGCAAGTGATAATAGAAATCATCACTCGGGAACAGTGGGTTCCCAGGGCACAGTCGTAGATAACGGTGGAATGTTTTCAGGACCACCTAGAAAAATTGATAAGAGGGAAATCGGAGGATCTCTTTTAAAAAAAACCCATCGGTGAAGATGCGGGGAAGAAAATAAGAGAGTGTAACAGACCAACGGAGGTAGAAAATCTTAAGGCAATTGTGTAGAGTGGGGTGTGACGTCACTCAAAATTAAATTTGGAGTTAAAAGTTATAGCTCTTAGGAGCATCATGTAGTGATTAGAGGCAATCACCATAAATGAAGAAGTGTGTTTGAAATTTAGAGAGAAATTTGGGTACGATTTGACCGTGAGGTCTTCCATTCAATGTGGTAACAAAATGCGAGTAAAATTTTGATGTTTAGCAATGGGTAAGATAGAAACCGATCATGAGAGAAAGGTTAAATTGCATAATGAACTTCGTACCTGGCAGAGGGGAATGAATCATCCAAAGGGTCTATAGTTGATAAAGAACCCGTGAGTAGAACACAAGCATAAATGAGAAATACAGCAAGGATGACTAATGTTGATATCATCAAGGTTATACGGTGACTAGTTCTTGCGTTCTTTCCAGAAGAAGCAAGCCAGAAAGGTTAGTGTAACACCCCGTATGTTTGTGCATTTAATATTTAAGTAATTCGAGAATTTTAAATTACTAGTGTGTTGTAATTTTAATTAAATTAATTATGGCAATATATATTTAAATATTAATCGGGGAGTGAATGGTTAATGTTTAGAGAAATTTATTTACTAAGTGAATAGTAATAATTTAATTGCGTCATTTCGGGTATTAATGACAGGGTATACACTTATCCCAGCGGGGGGTCGGTATAGACTAAATTGGGTGTGAGATAAGGATTTTTATAAATTAATTCAGATGCAAATTCTGAGTGCGCGGTTGTGTCCGGATGGGTCGAGATAGTTAGAAAAGAGTACCCGGGGGGTATTAATTGGGTCTCGAGGTATTTTGGGCATAACCGGGCCCACACGGGGTGAGTTGGCCACTTTAATTAAGCCCATTAGGAGAAAAACGGGATTTAGAGTTTTAACCTAAGGAAGGGATTAGAAAATCAACAGCCATCACAAATCTAAGCCTAGGGTTTGAGAGGGAAATTGGGGGAAAGCTTAGCAAAAGCAAATTGGAGGTTATTGGAGTCAAATTAAGGGACATCAACAACGGATCAGACACTACGAACACTTACAGGCAAGTGGTTAACTGTTTTTACTTCTCAATTGTGATATCCAATTCATATTTTAGTGATGTGTATACTAAAATTCGTTTTTGGGTGTAAATGGGTACAAAATGGGGTTTTTGTTTATGAAACACATGAATGAGATTCAAAGTAAGATTTAGATGGGTGATTGATATCTGAATATGTATATATAATCTGAATGAGAAATCCAGAACATAAAAGGATGGAAATTAAATCTGGAATTTGGGATTTTAAAACAGATAATTGAATTTATACGGAGAAAGACCCATTTCAAAAATTATGAGATAAGTAGAGAAGTTATTTATCTTAAGGTCCCTATGATGAGTAGGATGTGGAATAACCATGTTTAGATGATGGGATGATGTAATTAGAAGTTTAAATTCTGGTTTAGAAACCTTGAATTTCGAAAATGGTGGAAATCAGTGGGGAAGAATAACTGTCACGAAGGGGTCGATCGATTGATCGGGGGGCATCGATCGATCGATGATGGGTAAATCTGGGCAGGTCGAGTAGTTTAATTATGCCTTAAATTCTTTTGTGATTCTTAGGTATAATCTAAATTGGTGAAACATCATGGAGAAGTTAATAGCTAGGGGCTCAAGATAGCTAATAAGAAGGTGTAATTTAAGTTAAGAGTGGAGACTTAAAATGAGAATTTTGGGTGAAACATATTCAATTTAATTATGGACCGAGTGGATGAGTCCGGGGGCATTAGCGAGTGAAGCCAAGTTAATTTACTTAAGGGGGATTGTGACCAATTAAAGTAATAGTTGAGTTTAAAGACTGGAAAATCTTACGGGACGAAGAAAGATGTCCGGGTAAATTGGGTTAGTGCACTCAAGGCATTTAAATTAATTATTGAGAGGATAAATTAATTTGGAGTCGGAGTATAGATTCGGGAGACATTAAAATGGACCAAGTGAGCGAGTCCGGGTAAAATGGTTAGACGACACCAAGTATTAAATTAATTAATGAGTAATTAATTAATTAAAGTAGAGTCGGACTATAGACTCGAAAAAGGGTTAAATTAATTAATGAATAATTAATTAGCTAGAGTCGAGCTGTAGACTCGAGAAGGTATTTAAATTAATAGGTGGGTTAATTAATTTAATTGGAGTTGGATTGTAGACTCGGAAAAGTGTTAAAATAATTAATGTGAGAATAATTAAAAGAGAGTCGGACTACAAACTCGGATCGGTCTTAATTAATTAATTTGTGAATTAATTAAATTAGAGTCGGACCATAGGCTTGGGATAATAATAATCTAATAAGTGAGAAAACTTAATTAGTTGAGTCGGGCGAGAGACTCAGGACATTACATGATAGTGTTACGGGTTATGAGTGCACGGAGAAGCTGGGGTTTATGTTATATATATATATATATATATATATATATATATATATATATATATATATATATATATATATATATATATATATATATATATATACGATGTAGTGATAGTATATATATATGTGTGTATATATTGTGTATGCTATTAAATATCAGTGATTGAATATTTATTTTAGTTATACTCTAGTGCTATCACGAGAGGTTGCGCGATGTGGGTGAATCCCCTAGCTCGAGGAGTAGGGTGAGTATATCCCCAGGTCATAGCATCCATTATATGGGGTGAGGGGCATCTTACTTCCAGGGAAGGAATATGACCGCCTCCACTTCGTTTGGTTTTGAACTCGGTTGGTGAGCGAATCCAACTTGGGTAACTAGGTTATGTGAGCACACCTATTAAGATGACACTTAGAGGAAATCATCCGGTGAGGCTATACTCGGAAGGATGAATACACGTGTGATATATGTGTGGATGTTAGTAAAGGTACGTAAAATATGGTAGTAAATATTATATGTAGGTGATAATACAGTGTGTGATGTATTTACTTTATATAACTCGGGTTACAGTTATATGCTGTTAATTAATAAGAAATTAATTAAGATGATCAATTGTAGTGATAAGACAGTGCGTGATGTATTTACTTTATATAACGCGAGTTACGGTTATATGCTGTTAATTAATGAGAAATTAATTACGTTAATCATTTGTGGGAATAATACAGAGTGTGACGTATTAAATTTATATAACTTGTGTTACTGTTAGATGCTATTCATTAAGAAGAAATTTATTTAAGTTAACTGGTGAGATAACTTATAGTTAATGAATAATTATACTCGGGTTAGAGTAGTATGGCAAGGGGAGGTTACGACAGGACTAGTTGGACGGGGTAGTACAACTAGGTGGGGTTAAGGTAACCGTTAGGTGTGCACATTAGTGGAGGGGCGAGAATATCCACAAGAGAGTGCGACACTAACTTTAATATGAAGCGCATTCATGCATTTTAAATTACTGCAGTTAATTCACTTGCTAAATATTTTCAAAATGTTTTGGGTTCTAACCCTTGCTATAAAACTATTTTCAAAACCTTTTAGGTGTCCAGCCACAGGGACGCCAGGATTGATATTCTATTCCAGGGACACAGAGCTGCGGCATATGTGGATGCTAGCAGGAGTTTGGATTAGACGCATCATTCATTCATTCCTAGAGTAGGAATCACTCATCAGTTCCAGTTTTATTTAGGGCATGTTGCCCAGACTTTCAGCTCAGTTTTTCAAATTTGTTTTATTCTGATGTTGAATATTGTGCTGGATTATTTCACTTTGGTGGCCGATGGTTTATTCGGCAAGTTGTGTAATTAATTATTTCAGTTGAGTTTTATTCAGTTGTGTGAATCGTTTATATTATTTCCGCATGTACTGTTTTGTTTAATTAAAAAGTTAAAATTGGCACCAACTTTTGGAATACTAGGTGGTTAGTAAGTTTTAAAAAAAATTCGACAGTGATGCTAAGGATGATCCAACTGGGATTCCTGTTTTAATTTGGTATAGGACTGATCACCCGGTATTTTATTAGGTGAGGTGTCACAGTTAGAGAATCTGGCCGAAAAGCAAAACTGAACTTAACGGTGTTAGTGAAACCTCACATGAGAGTATACCCAATAGGGAATACGGTTAGATGATTTTAAGTTGATTAACTTCCTATAAAGTGAGGATGAAGTCAATCAGGGCCGTGGAGGCCAACCATAGCTCCGAAAGGCAAGGGTAGCTAGCAAGTGAAGACTACTCGGTCCGAGAGAAGGACATTCTCAAAATGGTCAGTAGGACCAGTGATGGGTAAAATGTTTGGTGAATTTTTACTTATGTGAAGGAAGTAGAACTACAAGTATTGAAGGTGTCCACAATTAAGAAGTGAGACCGAAGAGATTAGAAATGGTAAACCATGCCAGTTAGGCATAACAACTGGAGGAGTAAGACTTCCAGCGAAAGAAATTAGAGTCAAGAGAATTAGGCCGAGGAAATTTATAACCCGAGAATGATGGGTTCAAGCTGGACCAGTAGAGTCCTCATTAATAGTAGAATATAGTATGTCAGGGTCTACGGGGCGTGGAATATAAACGGGAGTTCAATAAAGCTATAATTAAGCCCTAGAGAGTTTGGGCCAACGTTTCAATAATGGGTGCAAAACTCACATGATGGAATAAATTGTCCATAATGAGAGAGGACAACTATAGGATGTAATCCTAGGATGTAATCCTAGGATGTATGACTTTTGCTGATGTTCATGGGTCATGATGGCAGCCACGTGCTGAGACCCTGTGATTTGGCGAGACTGGTGAGGTTTTGCTTCTTCCATGTGAGTAAAGGATAGATTCTAGTGACATGGGTGTGCCACAACTTTTATGTAAATTGGAAACTCTAAACTTCGCATGCGGGTCGAGTTTAGTGGGAACGTTAGTTTTAACAGTCCTGTTACAAACGTATTTCTCGTTATTAGCAGGGCATTTGATGGTTTCCCGTGATGAACCGGGTGGGCCCTAAGAATATGTTTTGTTGTTATAATTTACTACTGCATTGAGTCAGCTTTAGTAGAGTTTATTATGGTAATGTGTAGTGATTAATTACCGTATGGTTAAACGATAGTAAAATGTAGTGATATGACTGTCGTACCGAATACTCCGAGAGGAGAAATCTTTATTTTGTGCGGCATCACCTGAAATAGGGTTGGGCCCAGATATATGAATATATGAAAATTTCCATGGTATTATAGACCTCAGAGAGTATGTTGTCTAGTTATATGTGATTCCAATGCGTAGGAACTTATTTTACTGAGGAGACTCAGGTTTCATTGTGTTCTTCTTCAAGCAGATAGATAGAACTCGTTATATTTATTGCGCTGAGTACTTGGGTTAGTAAGAGCGCCATGTTTCATGTTATTTTTAGGTACATGAGAGTGGACGAGTAAACTTTTATGTACATACACGAAGATTGTGGTAAGGTACATAGTATGGACTAAGGGCCTTACGGATCGTGACAAGCGACTAGGTTAGATAGTAGTGTATCGGGGGGGGTTCCTTGTTTGGATTTAGCTTTGTGAGACATCCCACGTAAGAAACTAGCGAACGTCGGGAGTTGGAGAGAAGTTTGGTCGATAGTACATAAGTTTTGTATGTTGGTTATTGTACCTATAGGAGAATATAATTGAGAGTTGATAATTCTTTTATGACTTAAGGCCAATAGAGTCGCCTAGTCTTAGTATCATTCTGAATAGAGCAATGATACCATTGAAGGATTGATTTAAATTTTGACCAGTGGGGTGGTTGAGTGCACCCATACCACATCAGCATACCGAGTGTGCAAGAATTGAAGTAAGAAAATTTTATGTCATTTGTATAATGATGCGCGAGGCATAGGGTGTACGGGCGCCCTAGGGGATTGAATCAAACGGCGGATTATGATTATCTTATGAATTCGATAACATGTAGTCGGGTAAATCGGAGATTACTCCGTAAGATTTGTTAGAAACTTACGTTTCAAAATAAACTGAGATTTTTGAGCGGGAAAAGAGACTTATGTCACACGGTACGAAAAAGTCACACGTATCACGATTAGAAGTACATTCAAGAGAGTATAAAATGTATCAGGATACAAATAACAGTGGTAATGGGTTTAATGTAGAGTAAATTTCAAAGTTAGTCTTGCAGTGGGTCGGTTGACTGTGAGAAAAAGGGCGGACAATTCGAAACCAGTAGGGGCTCCTTCCACTAGAGAATGGAAGAGTATCCCCAAAGATCTTCTCATGTAGCGGAGATGGTGAGATTATAGGTACTAAAATGCGATTGAGTACGGCCTAATACCCACAGAGGGATGGCCAGGAAAAGCGGTCTAATCGGATGCGGGAGAGAAAATTTTATGTGGACCCTGAGATCTTAGGGGAGGACGAGAGTAATACCTTCCACTAGTGGAGTTTGTGTCCAAATAACTCCTATAAGTTCACGTTCGGGCAGAGTGTCAGTAGAAGTATGGCATGGTAAACTTTGTTGTTGTCCTACTTGAGAGTTAGAGGTGGGGGACCAATTATGATTACAAATGTCGGAGAAGAATCGATATTATCGTATATATTGTGTGTGAAATATATATTGCACAGCCAATTTACTTGTATGAACGACACGAGACGAAGTCGTATGTATATGAAAAGAGGATAAATCAACTAAGGTGCAAATAGTAGAAGGCTAGATAGTGAATATCTAAAATAAAGTTTAAGTAGTGAAACCTAAGTAGAAGGGCTTGGGAAAGAGCCTATATGACAGAGTAACCTGGAGTTTAAAATAAACACATGTGAAGTGTTCATTATTAAGGGTATTCGATAGCGTACTATATGGGTGGTACGGAGTAGCTTACTTGTGAGCGCAAGGATGCGATGCGCAATATTTTTATGGCATTGTCTGTACCTGGTATACTTTTTCCGAAAATCGGGACAAAATTTCGTTGTAAGGGGGGGAAGTATGTAACACCCCGTATTTTTGACGATTTAAATAATTATGTTATTAATTATTATTCTAGGAATAAGTATGCGATTAATTATTGTTGTTGGATTAATTAAATTAAAATGTGAGAAATTAATTTGTTATTAATTCGGATTAAAATAATTATTAACTAGCGTGCCAAGGGTTAATACTTATTGTTGATAATTATTGAATATTAATGTGTGATATGTAATATGGAATTATAACATTTGATAAATTGTCGGAAGTGAGAAATACTGCAGTTTGGTAATTTAAGTCTGACACGCGTGTGAGTCGTGTCGGGATTAATTGAATAGAATAAAAAGATAATTTATTTTTATTAACTCGTATGGTCATTTCGAGTGCGCCGTTGAGTCCGGAAGGGTCGAGATAATCAAAATAGTATACCCGGGTGTTTGGTTTGGGTCCCGGGGCGATTTAAGGTCTAACCGGCACCCTGAGAGGGCATTATGGTAAATTATATTTTTGGGATAAATTAATGGACGAAAATTAAGAGTAATTATATCAACCAAGGAAGGTCCATTAGGGTTAAAAAGTTACAGGAAATTAAGAACGGCTATAGGAGGTGTGGGGGAGAGCTAATTCCAAGAGAAAAGGGCCAAGATAACACCACCTTCCACAATTACCACCACCACCGTATAGATCGGGACAAGGGGAACACACCCATACCAACATCACCAACGGATCAGACCGTCATATTCGAGGCACGTGTTTATTACTTGCTTTCTTTTAGCAATAATCATATTCATGTTAGAATAGGTGAAATTAATCATGATTTACATGTAATTGGGGGAAAATTCGAGATTTAAATTATGATTAAGGATTGGGTTAATTAGTGGTTGAAATTCCTTCATGTATGTAGAGGATTAATCTCGAAATTGAATTATATATTGATGAACGAATCTAGGTTGATTAGGTTCTTTAATTGAAAATTTGGAAACTAGGGTTCATATGAATTGATTTGGGGATTTTATATAATTATGATGATTTATGATGAATTAATGATCGTAGGAGGTTAGGAATGATTTATAACCTGTTAGGTATTGATGGGTATTGATGATGAGGCATTGGATGTTGAACCTTAGAGGTTTCTAGGTTCATAAATGGTTGAAAAACGCAAAATTTTAGGAAAGAAGATGAATAGTGACATCTCATGCGATCTCGCGCAAAGTCGTTCGCTCGAGAGAGGGATCTCGCGCGAAGTCGTTCGAACGACAAGTCAAAGTCGTTCGCGCGACATCTCATTCTCGTTCGAGCGAGATATATTTTTGGTTCAAGCAATAACCCTTCTGGTTCGAGCAACAGAGGGAATTTTTGGGAATTTTCTTTGAGTCCAAATTTGGGTTTACTGGTTTCTTGGAGTGAGAGAAAGTGTCCGATAATAAACTTAAGCAAAAAAGTATTTCGAGAAAAGTATGTGAGGCTTCATACTTTAATTATTTCAGTATAGAGAGAATGTACGAAAGAGATAATAATCTAAATATTTATACTATACGTAGTGATGAGATTAAAATACGTATGAGGAGTATATATGTACGTTGGGGAAATACCTATAAATTTTAATAGGACGTGTGTATGCCTATTATGCAATATTATTGCTAAGAGCACTAATGGGTGATAACCCGGGGGTGCAAGAATCTTATAATTAAACGCACTAATGAGTGATAACTCGGGGGTGTTAAGTGTACTAATGGGTGATAACTCGGGGGTGCTGGATTATTATTTATAGGTGCATTAATGGGTGCTAACCCGGGGATGTAGGAATTTATTGATAGGTGCATTAATGGGTGCTAACCCGGGGATGCAGGATTCTCTTGATAGGCGCACTAATGGGTGATAAACCGGGGGTGCTGGATTATTCTTGATAGGTGCACTAATGGGTCTTAGCCCGGGGGTGCAGGATTAGTATATATATATATATGTATAGGGATGATGTGACTATATATATATATATATATATATATGAACTTGTGAATATTTCTACTGTGTGAAATTAGTAGACTTGGTAATAATAATAATAATCATTACATTGCACCAAGTGCTCTTAACCTAAGGGTGCAAGATTAGTCTATATATATAGGGATGATGAGACTATATATATCTATGAGTGTACTTGGGGTAACTTTATACTTTGTGAGACTAGTAGATAAAATGGAAATGAGAAATAAAATAATCTTAGTGGATAAAAGTGTGACACCCCGCCTAATTAAATACCGGGCGATCACTCCTTTATTAAATTAAAATCAAGGTGAACAGTTGGTTCATTCTTAGCATCACTGTCGTAAAAATACTTTTCCAATTTAAACACCCTAAATAATTAAGCTAAGTGTCAAAACCATTTAAAACTTTATTCTCATTTTATTAAATCCGGTTATAAAATCTTAAACCATTAACATCTAAAGAGTCACACATTAAGAATAAAAATAGAATTGAACATACACGAATTTAATCATCAATAATAAATCCCAACATTTACAACACTAAAGAAAAACATCCTGACAGTAATAAATCCCGAAATAAAGGTGCTGAAAGTAAAAATTTCAATCTCTGACAATACCAACTAAATAATATAAAGAGAGCGACACATGCCCCTGCTGGATAAAACTGAACTAGGAGTAAAATCAAATGGATGAAGTCATCTAAACAACAGGCCTGCAACTCCCACCTAAGCTGCAGAACGTTCCTTCCAAAGGATCCTAAGAAAGACGCCCCTGTGGCTGGGCACCTGTAATACATACATATATATACAAGAGAGAAAAGGAAATAGAAACGGGTCAGAGCCCGATAGTGTATATGATTTAAAAATTCGTTTAGCAAGTATTTAAATTGATTACAGGCTAATGCAACAACATATTAGTGCGACACTCTCTTGAGAAATTCTCACCTCTCTTCTAATGTGCACACCTATCGCACTAACCTTCCCAATGGTCTATCTCGTCATATACCACACTATCTTTCCCCAATGATTTAACTTATCTTAGGTTATTCGCAGGATTTACAACGGAACAACACAAGTATTTAAAACGTAATATTTCAATTTGTAACCCAGGTTCTCTTTTTAACTTTATTAATCAATAAAGTTTTCCAGTGTCATATTATACTTTCTCAAAACAATTATTTATAATTTGAGTCATCAACCATGTCCTACATATCAAATCACAGTAGGCAGTTCCAGATTTCAGAATTTCATATATATATTAACTACTCGTATAATATATATATCATAACAGCACCCCACATAAAAACTATGGTGCGGGCATACTCTGCTATCCAATCCCCGTATCAATCGTACTAAAGGGAATACAAGTTCGGAATCACTCTCGAACTGTATAAATACATACACAAACAATATTGAGGCGAAGCATAGTTTCCAAGTCCAAGAGGTCAGTACATACCCTCACGTCTCTTAGGACCGTGACTACCGATTCGATAGCCTGTACCTAGGATTCCTATCTTCTAGGGTACGAGTCAATATCCCCCATAAGGCACAAGAGATAAGATCGTCCCAGCGCGGTAACCTCGGGGATAGCAAGTAGTGCGGGCATAATTTTCACAAGTATATAATATATGCATACACAATCATATAAATATACCACTTTTATTATATCAATTTAGGTTTATCCAATCACCCACATTCACAACATTTATCCTTGTTTTCCCATTATTATTTATCAAGTATAATGGTTCGTTTCTAACTTTAATTCGAAGGGTTTTTCCAACTTACTACGTAACCCTCATGGACTCTATTCTTCCAAATGTACAATTCAGTAGATATCCATTTATGTTCCAACGTAACTCTCTCTTACGTGTCTCTCCCTTTTAATATATACTTACATTATCCCTTATGCAAAATATTCCAAAAATATAGATTTCGCCTTACATTAAAGGATTTTGAATTTTATTTTCAAAGATGAGAATTTCAAACGGTTTCGAAATCGGAATTTAAAATGGAGTTTTAAATTGAATTTTTTTTTTCTCTAAGAGTCCTCAAAACATAAAACTATCTAGCAAAAAAAATATTAAAAAATATTGAATGGTCCGATCGAGCTGAATTTTTTTATGTAGCTTCCTCTCGTCTTCAGCTAATTCTTTGTAAAATTTCATCCAATTCCAACGGTCCGATCGTCCGGAATAATTTTTTTTTTTTAGTGTTTGTATCTGATTAGAACTCTTTTCTTAATCAAACTCTTAATCCTTTACATGACAAAGGGTTTCCAGAATATCATATAAATCATCACTACATGAAAATTTCCCATCTCAAATTGGGTTTTTCTTCCATAAATCTCATCCGAATAACTCCTAAACTAATATGGATGATGCATCAACGAAATAATCAAGATAAACACTTGCCTGAGATTTTCAGAAATCTGGTTTGGTGTTGAATTTGGTGTGGTTGCGTTTCCCGTCTCGCGATCTACGCGTTGGCGGTGGCGGCGGTGCAAACGGGTGAGTTTTCAGCCTTGGAATGCCTTGAGAGCTCTCTCCTCTCCTCTCCAATGGTCGTTCTAGTGTTTTGAGTTATCTAACCCTAGGAGATAACCTAAACATCTGATATAACCCCTTTAATTTTCGTGGGTTTAATTACCCAAAAATACAAAATGACTAAAATGCCCTCCCGGGGTACTAATTAGGCCTAAAAACGCCCCGAGACCCAAATCGAACCCCTGGGTATACTTTTCGGACTATCTCGACCCTTCCGGACGCGTTGGCTCGCTCAAAATGACCATACGAACAACCTATAAAATATTCACTTTTATTAATCCACATTTAGTCCCGACACGACAGAGGCGCGTCCCGACTTAAATTTCCACAATTGTCATTTTATTCACACGTGACAATATTATAAAAATAAATCTCATATATTACTATACTCACCCAGTAATATGCAACAAATAATATATTCCCAATAATTACTAACTCTTGTCACGCTAGTAAATATTTAAAACAACATTTCGGATTAAAATTAAATTAATTTATCTCAATTAAATTTAATAAATCCTTAAATTTAAAAGCCATGAAAATACGGGGTATTACATACTTCCCCTCTAATAACGGAATTTCGTCCCGAAATTCGGAAAATAAGGCCTACCAGGTAGCACAATTCTGGATATCCTTGTCAGTACGCAAACTATCTACATAGTACGGCGCTCAATCACTATAGCTTTTTCCTCACAGCAACATTGTTTTACATTCTCATTGGAGACACTTCACATTGCACTCCCAACTGACAACATTTGAATAGGTTACGTCTATACGTTATAAATTCCATTATCTCACTATCATTAGGAGGCCGCACCTCACTACATGACAACTACTCGGATTTATTCATACACAAAATTCACATTCTGAGAAGATCATACGAACATTTGACCACTCTTGACAGCCTAAAACAGTCGTGAAATTCCACCATAGTTATCGGATATTTTCTCGACCGATCCAAAAATTCTGATTATCTACTCTCCTCTAAACATACGGAAGGAGAATAGTCGAGGTTCTTCCATAACAAAACCTTAATAAGTACCTCATACGCGATAAACAGGTACGAGTGCTTCTACGGAGCATTCTTGAAATCATCGTACCAAGATTCAAAAATCTCCTTCACGTGGCTCCACTAATCTTTAATCACCATGCGCTTATTCCCCGGCTAAGGGTGATACATCCTACTCGAAACGAAATCTTATCTTCGCTGGTTCCTGAAATCCCATATCAAAGGTGGGATTCACCAATCTCATCCTGATTCAGAAATTTATACTGCGTCGGACCATGCACTGGCGCGATCCTTCCTTTCAAAGGAAGTCTGGGGCATACTAGTTAATATTGTAAGCCAGCCCAAAGGAATATCAATCACTTCATTCTCGGCGACTTAATTCACATGTTCGGGATAAACCCTTGATCTTGTTTTGAGGATGGCAACCCATCCAAGAACTTTACCGACTTTACCAACCTCTTCCAATTTCAGGAATTTTTTATAAACACAAAATTCTTTGGTTAATTCTCCTCTTTCAACCAAACCTTACCTATGGGCAGTGCATGTAGAGACTACTCACTACGTCTCACTAAACATCGATTCTTCCCTTGAAATGTCTCACATTAAGTGACACGTAATACTCCCCTTCCTTCCTTGGAGTATGCCAAAAGTTCCGACCCGTGCTCTTCTCTTTACGAAGCGCACTTCTGGATCTCTTATACTATACTAACATCATTACTCTTTGTATGCGCAAGTCTCTCTCACACTTGACTAATAATAACTCCGCTTCGGGTGTGCTTCATAACAATTAAATTCTACTCTGTTCAAGGAATACCAATTCTTGAATGGCTTTCCATAGCCTTCCAATCAAGTTAGGGCGTGCTATTCTAATTGCACACTTATGTATGGATTATCGCCCCTCATGTGACGTTTAATCCACTCTATCACTTCCACTTCATTATACTAGTCCCACAAACATATATTTCACACGTCTATTATCACGTCCCTTCGACTCGGACTATTTTAACTGTAGTTAACCAAGATGCCCACATTTTTGCAACACTCCGACCGCCCTGGGAGAGCGAACGGCGTGCTACTCATCTGTAGGACTAACTAAATTCAACGGAATAGAAGGAATAGGGCATTCAAATTCCATGACAATAAAAGAGGAATAATAATTCTCAACCTTCCTCAGATAAGTACAACAATTTTCCCAAATAGGTACAACAACCAAAATAAATCACTAACGCTCTATTCATCAATATAATTACAGGTCATCTCTTTTGTATAATATAAAGTTCTTTCCAGATAATCCATGCTAAAAATCATTCCAACTCTTTATTCACCTTGTGTTCTGTACGCGGTTATGACATTTGGGTACTCTCAATCACCCTAGAAATCAAAATTCTTAAATTCTCCTTATCATCGTTCCACCCCTCAACTCGTGGGGATAACTTTCAATGCTTTCCTACAACAAAAATCCGGCTCCAATGACCTTAAAACAAAATTCAACTTCCAACTTACATACATAATTACTTGATCCCATTTCGACCAGGGTACCGAACTCATGGAATAGTGACCAAACGTCTCCCTATTTCCAACCTTACTCTAAGTTTCATGCGTGGGATGTCTCGCAAAGAGAAATCCAAACAAGGACCCCCCCCCCCCCCCGATACACTACTACCTAGCATTGTCGGTTATCGAAATCCTTTAGGTCCTCCGTCCATAGTATATACCCCTTTATTCCGTCCCTTGACAGAAAAGTTACAATTTCTCCCGTAATTATGCTTAACAAAGAACGTTTCACCAATTTCACTATCGTCCCGTATTGGTTGATGGTAATTACATTCTATAAACCTCGGATACATACGATCGAAATTCTCTAAATTTCCTTTTTCTAACATTAGGGGTATAACTCTTAACTCCCACATCTCTTAAGGATAAATATAACACTGCACTCTTCCTATCACTAAGTCCGGAGTGCTAAACATAATACCGAGTCAAGTCTTTTCGCTCAACGGTAAATCCCGGTACATACTGAATCATACTGACAAAGTCTATACATACATTGGTATCGAATATCTCGAGCCCACTATCTCCTCCGAAGTCTCTAGGATAGATAATATAAGTGCGAGTCCAACCTTCTTACAGGTAAAGCCTCGCCAAAACAAAACGTGTTGCACTAATGTAACTACTCCGATAGCCTTGCAATAAATGCCCACTATCATACTACCCATTTCTATAACATTTTAACAAAGATAATAGCATACTCGTGTATCTCATCACTACAACGAGTAACCTCAATAAAGTATAAAACACTGTTAACATACTCATTCATCCCCCGCGGATAGCACCAAAGAAAAATCCCGCTATACTAAGGAAAAATATTCACATAATGGTAACATTTATAATGATATGCATTAAACTCGTCTCACATGCTAATCTAGCAATGAACAAAATATGGTGACTCGCTCGTGTCACATAAACACGCCGCATCCTCTAAGGATACAACTTATACTTCCATCCTGGCAATCGTCTTGACTGCACAAATGGTTTTCGGACGTAACACGTCTGCCCAAACCAAAACAAAATTATTTGTAATCGTCGTCCTTTACTGGGCACCGTATTCTTGTCCCTTTTTCTCACTTTGGAACATATTATCGCGAGCAATTTCACTCCGCACCAAAATACCTCAACACATAATCCACTTATCACCTGTCCTACTAACCAGGTTAGGATTGTCCTTCTCTCGGACTTTAGTAGACTCGATTCCTGTTAGCCATCCCTGTTGTTCCCTTAGCTTTTTAGGCCATAAAGATCATGTTACTATCTATAATAGTACTTACTGGATTTACCATCACTTGGTAAGAATTTAACTATCTGAAGCATTTAAATGGTTTTCCTGATGTGTATCCACATTCTTTTGTGGTGCTATACCACCACCGTTGTATTCAGTCTTATTCTCGACTAAATTCTTCGATTCCTTTAACTTCCCCACAAAGAAGCGTTATCATCTATATTGACAAAATATGACATTGTCAACCTCTGAATCGGTCGTCCATCAGAATTTCCTCCTCGAGTATTATCAACTATTATTACAAGTTGGTCTCCCACTTGGAGTCGTTTCCTCCACTAGTATCTACCTCTTTCGATACAAAATTTGCTAACGATTAGGATTCATATCCACATTTGGACTTCTGTCATGCCCTCCTGCGATGAGTTCAGAACCACATTTGCTTCTCATCCTGAACAGTTGAGGAAGGAACATACGGTCAACACTGTACCTAAGGTTCTCCTATAGGCATAGCATTCCCCTTCTAAAATTGGTGGTTGACTCCAACCATTATAATTTCGTCCCGAAAGCCAAGAAAATTTTCTCTAAATTTTCAATTTCAGTTTGCCACACTACGTCCTATATTTAAGCCTTTGGATACTTTACCTCCTTTGGTAAACACATACAATTTTCGCGTTTCCAAAATTTCCCACTGACAGTCTCTACACGTTTTTGTAATAAGTTGGGTAAGTTTACCCTCGCACCTCATTTTACTATAACAGCATTTGAAAATCATTGCTGCACCTTAGTCTCCTTTCTAGTCGTGGCTTCTCGTGCCATAATGGAGGTGGCCTCGACTACGATCATCATCCTCGGATATATTTCATAATCTCAACTGAGCCCTGCCTCCTGACGTACGCTTAACGGTCCTCTTCTCACATCCGTCATCGCTCGGCACACGCACACATCTGAACGAAATTAGAATTCACTAGTGTATACACATTATAGCAGGAGAACGAAATCTCGTCAAAGGAATCGACAATCCTAAACATAGGGCTCTATAACAAACAAAGCAACGCTGAAAGCATAATAAGCTGTACAGATGCTAAGGACACTAGAACCTGATGCTCTGATACCACCTGTGACACCCTGCCTAATTAAATACCGGGCGATCACTCCTTTATTAAATTAAAATCAAGGTGAACAGTTGGTTCATTCTTAGCATCACTGTCGTAAAAATACTTTTCCAATTTAAACACCCTAAATAATTAAGCTAAGTTTCAAAACCATTTAAAACCTTATTCTCATTTTATTAAATCCGGTTATAAAACCTTAAACCATTAACATCTAAAGAGTCACACATTAAGAATAAAAATAGAATTGAACATACACGAATTTAATCATCAATAATAAATCCCAACATTTATAACACTAAAGAAAAACATCCTGAGAGTAATAAATCCCGAAATAAAGGTACTGAAAGTAAAAATTTCAATCTCTGACAATACCAACTAAATAATAGAAAGAGGGTGACACATGCCCCTGCTGGATAAAACTGAACTATGAGTAGAATCAAATGGATGAAGTCGTCTAAACAACGGGCCTGCAACTCCCACCTAAGCTGCAGCACGTTCCTTCCAAAGGATCCTAAGTAAGACGCCCCTGTGGCTGGGCACCTGTAATACATACATATATATACAAGAGAGAAAAGGAAATAGAAACGGGTCAGAGCCCGATAGTGTATATGATTTAAAAATTCGTTTAGCAAGTATTTAAATTGATTACAGGCTAATGCAACAACATATTAGTGCGACACTCTCTTGAGAAATTCTCACCTCTCTTCTAATGTGCACACCTATCGCACTAACCTTCCCAATGGTCTATCTCGTCATATACCACACTATCTTTCCCCAATGATTTAACTTATCTTAGGTTATTCGCAGGATTTACAACTGAACAACACAAGTATTTAAAACGTAAGATTTCAATTTGTAACCAAGGTTCTCCTTTTAACTTTATTAATCAATAAAGTTTTCCAGTGTCATATTATACTTTCTCAAAACAATTATTTATAATTTGAGTCATCAACCATATCCTACATATCAAATCACAGTAGGCAGTTCCAGATTTCAGAATTTCATATATATATTAAATACTCGTATAATATATATATCATAACAGCACCCCACATAAAAAAACTATGGTGCGGGCATACTCTGCTATCCAATCCCCGTATCAATCGTACTAAAGGGAATACAAGTTCAGAATCACTCTCGAACTGTATAAATACATACACAAACAATATTGAGGCGAAGCATAGTTTCCAAGTCCAAGAGGTTAGTACATACCCTCACGTCTCTTAGGACCGTGACTACCGATTCGATAGCCTGTACCTAGGATTCCTATCTTCTAGGGTACGAGTCAATATCCCCCATAAGGCACACGAGATAAGATCTTCCCAGCGCGGTAACCTCAGGGATAGTAAGTAGTGCGGGCATTATTTTCACAAGTATATAATATATGCATACACAATCATGTAAATATACCACTTTTATTATATCAATTTAGGTTTATCCAATCACCCACATTCACAACATTTATCCTTGTTTTCCCATTATTATTTATCAAGTATAATGGTTCGTTTCTAACTTTAATTCGAAGGGTTTTTCCAACTTACTACGTAACCCTCATGGACTCTATTCTTCCAAATGTACAATTCAGTAGATATCCATTTATGTTCCAACGTAACTCTCTCTTACATGTCTCACCCTTTTAATATATACTTACATTATCCCTTATGCAAAATATCCCAAAAATATAGATTTCGCCTTACATTAAAGGATTTTGAATTTTATTTTCAAAGATGAGAATTTCAAACGGTTTCGAAATCGAAATTTAAAATGGAGTTTTAAATTGATTTTTTTTTCTCTAAGAGTCCTCAAAACATAAAACTATCTAGCAAAAAAAAATATTAAAAAATATTGAACGGTCCGATCGAGCTGAATTTTCTTCTATAGCTTCCTCTCGTCTTCAGCTAATTCTCTGTAAAATTTCATCCAATTCCAACGGTCCGATCGTCCGAAATAAATTTTTTTTAGTGTTTATATCATATTAGAACTCTTTTCTTAATCAAACTCTTAATCCTTTACATGACAAAGGGTTTCCAGAATATCATATAAATCATCACTACATGAAAGTTTCCCATCTCAAATTGGGTTTTTCTTCCATAAATCTCATCCTAATAACTCCTAAACTAATATGGATGATGAATCAACGAAATAAGCAAGATAAACACTTGCCTGTGATTTTCAGAAATCTGGTTTGGTGTTGAATTTGGTGTGGTTGCGTTCCCCGTCTCGCGATCTACGCGTTGGCGGTGGCGGCGGTGTAAACGGATGAGTTTTGAGCCTTGGAATGCCTTGAGAGCTCTCTCCTCTCCTCTCCAATGGCCATTCTAGTGTTTTGAATTATCTAAACCTAGGAGATAACCTAAACATCTGATATAACCCCTTTAATTTTCGTGGGTTTAATTACCCAAAAATACAAAATGATTAAAATGCCCTCCCGGGGTACTAATTAGGCCTAAAAATGCCCCGAGACCCAAATCAAACCCCCGGGTATACTTTTCTGACTATCTCGACCCTTCCGGATGCGTTGACGCACTCAAAACGACCATACGAACAACCTATAAAATATTCACTTTTATTAATCCACATTTCGTCCCGACACGACACAGGCGCGTCCCGACTTAAATTTCCACAATTGTCATTTTATTCACACGTGACAATATTATAAAAATAAATCTCATATATTACTATACTCATCCAGTAATATGCAACAAATAATATATTCCCAATAATTACTAACTCTTGTCACGCTAGTAAATATTTAAAACAACATTTCGGATTAAAATTAAATTAATTTATCTCAATTAAATTTAATAAATCCTTAAATTTAAAAGCCATGAAAATACGGGGTATTACAAAAAGATTAATCATTTATACGGTGAATAATGAAAGTTAGTATGTGAGATAAACTATTTGGATAGCGTATTGTATGGGCGATACGGGAATACTACTAGTGAGCATAGTTAGTATTAATATGGTTTCTCACTTGTTATACTGGATGGTAGAACTAGGGGGGATTAGATGTACGTTAGGCGTGCACAGTAGATGAGAGGTGAGAAACTCATGTGAGAGTTCGATAACTAACATGCGTGTAAGACTTGTTTTAAGAACCAGTTTTAAATACTTGCTAAATCATTTTTACACCTCGGGCTCTGACCCGTTTCTTGTATTTCTTCTTTCTTTTGTTAAATATATATATATATATATGTATTAGTACAGGTGCCATGCCACAGGGACACCGGTTCTAGATACTTTGATGGTTTGCCGAGCTGCAGAGGTTGTGGAAGTTGCGGATCATTAAGATTAGACGCTTCTCTCATTTTATTCAGTTCCTAGTTCAGATACTTCATTTCGGGCATATGTCGCTCATCCTCAGTTGCGGGATTGTACTCAGTTCCTTTGTAGTTCTTTTCTGTTGGATTGAGTATTTATTTTGGTTTTGGTTGTGACTTTGAATTGGAAGGTTTCATCTAGTCTTAATTATTCAGTATTTAATTCAATCAACATTCATTTCTTGTGTGTGGTTTATAATTCAATGTTCAGAAATTAATTGAATTAATTGGTTTCAAATTAAATTGGGAAATGTTTTGACACTAGCTTAATTAAATGTTAGGTTATTAATTGGATTTAAGTTTTCGACAGTGATACTAAAAATGAACCAACCGAACATTCTGTTATAAATTTTATAAAGGACTGATCACCCGATATTTAATTGGGTGGGGTGTCACATCCCTACATCCCCATCCTCCTGAGCAACAATAGGGGTGACCTTAACTACGGTCATCGTCCCCGAAATATTCTTCAACTCCAACTGAGCCCCGCCTCATGTTGTCCTCCTAACGGCCCTCACTTGTCGTCCTTCATTTTTTGTTATACGAAGCCCACCCGGACGCATATAAGATTCACTATAATTATACATTATAGCAGGAGAACGAAATCTCACCATTGGAATCAACAATCCTAAACATAGGACTCTATATCAAATAGAAAGCAACGCTGAAAACGTAGTACGTCCGCACAGATTCTTAAGGAAACTAGAACCAAATGCTCTGATACCATCTGTGACACCCCGCCTATTTTAATCTCGGTTGATCAATCCTTTATCAAAATAAAACAGGATTCTCATATGGATCATTCTCAGCATCATTGTCGAAAATCCAAATTAATTACTAATAACCTATTAGGCCTGGCATCAAATTTTAAACTTTTAATCCTTTGAGTTTAAACACACAATAAATCCATCCATATAATTTATATACACATTACTTGAAATAAATAAATAATAATCGATAACTCTCGGTAGAACATTATTACAACCATATCGAATAGACGCAAATGAAAATGCGACAAATAATATAAATGACAATAGTTGGCCAACATGCCCGAATATTTTAACAATACCTCCTGTCTAGATCACAAGGATAGAAGCTTCTAAACAATCCCTGCTAGAATCCATAGCTGCTGCAGCATCGTCTGACTCGAAGGAATAATATCATCTGGGCGTCCTTGTGTCTAGACACCTAAAAGGTTTTTAAAATATTTAAAAGCGAGTCAGAACCCAAAACGTTTTAAAAGTATTTAGCAAGTGTTTAAAATACTTTAACATTC
This sequence comes from Sambucus nigra, assembly GCA_949130495.1. Classification (NCBI taxonomy): domain Eukaryota; kingdom Viridiplantae; phylum Streptophyta; class Magnoliopsida; order Dipsacales; family Adoxaceae; genus Sambucus; species Sambucus nigra. The sequence goes on along the minus strand of OX422215.1, from coordinate 264,152,660 downwards.
AAAATATGATATTCTCCATATTTAAACTGGTTTCGCACTCACATGAGATACCCATCACCTCTCATCTAACAGTGCTCACCTAATGCATGTATTTTAAACACCCTAGTTACGCTACCCAGCCTAACTAGCATCTCTCAAAACCTCTAAGTCACCATACGTTATCCCATGCCCTGCATATGTAATATCCTAAGCTTTCGCACGAGCTTATGCATTATAATTCTCACTTATGGTTTATCCGTTCATTATGAATAACTGTCACTAGTTATTATACATTATTCTCATTTTAGTGTTATTAATCTCGTATATAATTTTCTTATCTTTATATACGTATTTCATATTTTATCCCAGATTTTATTCTCCCGGATGTAACAATTTACTTATCACTTTATCCTTTATTTTGTTCGTATATATATATATATATATATATATATATATAAATTGTATACTATACACATCAAGTATATCCATACTTATATATCACACACTATATAAGTATAATAACTATCCCTTAGAGCTATAATTCAATGGATGCAGTCTCTAGAATGCTATCTTCTTCCAGGAAATACACACATCATCCTGGATACCACCAGTCGGAATCTCACACCGACCTGATAAAACATAACACAAACGTAGGGGAAGCGGTCATAGTTCCTCACCTGAAAGTCAAACGAATCATACCCAAGACGTCTCACCCATGATAAAAAGTCGTACTGCATGAATAACTGGACGCTATAACCTGGGACTATACTCACCCTACTCCTCAAGCTAGGGGATTCACCCACATTGCGAAGCTTCCCATGATAGAACTAGAGGGTTATGCTTCATACAAATATATCCTTCACACACAAATATATTTACAATCATATCCTATGTATACTGCCTCTATGCCCATATATATACCATCAAATCCGGCTCTTCCTGTCTATCTCACGTGGCATTAGCCTATAATCTCGAATATACCAATTCGTATTAATTCATAAGTATACACACAACTTATTTTAATCCCATAAATATTCACTCACTTATGATACAATCATCACATAAATATATTCTCGAATATTAGCTTATCACGTCTAGCTTGTATTATAGTTTCATACTACTCACACATTCGGATTTCACTCACATATCATCGGCACATACATTCTACACGCTTAATGTATATATACCCGCCGAAATGACTTTCCCGAGTGTCGTTCGTCCCAAACACTCCTAAATTTATAACCCGGATCTCATTCCCGCTAACCTGAGATTTATATATCACTCATTTAATCTTTTAGAGGCCCTCACACTCTATTTAGGATCCCCTAATATTTATCTTCAAAATGAATTCTTCTCTAATCCTTTTAAGCCCAAGAAAATTTTCCAAATTTAACTGTTATCTTTTAATCGAACCGATGCCCAAAAAATGAACCGGTCCGATGACCTAACCGAACTGCAATCTACTGGTTCGACGTAATCATTTTGGGAGTTTCATCTTCTCTAACTCCAAAATTGATGGTTTCTAACATCACCAACCATCACTATAAACATCTACACACTTATTTTTACCCAACACATCAATTTATTCATGGGATTCCTCAATTTAACTAAGGTTTAAACCCTAACTTTGTTACCCTAATTTCTTCAACTCTTCCAATGTCTCACCAAAAATTACACCATAAACATGGATTTAAACTCAAATTTCATATGGAGTTGTTATCACCTCAAATTATATAAAATCATTTTCAAAAAAACCATTTTGATCCAAGAATCACAACCCAATAATCATATAGTTTAGACCAACTATAGTATGAATTATAAACACACATAAACAGTTAAAGCAAGTTAAGCCCTTGCCTCATTGGATAAATCCGACGACATCGTGTCGGAATCCGTCGGAGCTTGGCCAGACTTCTCCTTTTCTTCTCCCTTTCTTTCCTTTTTTCTTTGCTTTCTTTCTTTCCTTCCTTTTATTTTTCTATCGTGGCTTATAAGAGAGAAATAAGGCTTATCCCCTTATTAAACCCAAAATTGACTCATATACTCAAATGCGAGTCCCTACTAGTCCAAAAAGTTCTCAGAACCCAAACACTACCCCCCGGGTACTTCATCTTGTCTATTTCAGCCCATCCGAGACCAACCGTGCACTCGAAATCCCCATCCAAGTTACTCATCAAAAATTCACCTTTTTAAATCCAATACAGCTTCGCACGTATTTCCCAAATAAAATATTATTACTTATCGCTTTTTCCAATCACGACATAATATAAAATAATCTAACTTCATTTAGTTTTCCTGTAAGTAAATGTAGCACACATCGATAATAATCCAACACTCGCCAATTAATATTTAATCCACACTTCAAATTCTATTTCACTTAGAATTCTCAAATCATTAAATTACACCCACTTATGTAATTTATATATCCATAAAAGTACGGGGTATTATCGAAACTAAAATGGGTTGATATTTCTCTTTCTATCATTTCCCATTTATTTATTACAACCTCCCCCTCTCTCTCTCTCTCTTTAACGCGTCCTCTCTGTTTATTACAATGTACTGTTTATTCTCTTTCTAGATTACCACATGTCTCTTTCGATGGTAACGGACGGTGATGATCAGTTCTATGATGGTGAGCTTCAGTATTCTCCACTTTTATGGATGCTTTCGAGTTTACACGGAGGTTATATGGAATTTATTAATGTTCGGGATTGTTTTAATAGGATATTCTTCTCTATGTAGTTTAAATAGGGTTTTGATAATGTTATACTCCAGTTTTCCCTTCAAGTATGTCCTTTTGCTAACTTTGTATTCCTTGGTAGAGTTAAATAATGTGTGTATTGGGTGTTTGTACGGTAATTGATAATGAGAAAAGCACGGTAGCTAATAAGTTTAAAACGTTTGCTAATACACTAAAGTCATCAATTGTTAAAGTCATAAATTATTTTAAAATGTGTAATATTTTGTAAAGCAGAGATTATGTTCTTATGATCATGACAGAAAAAGACTATCCAACTCTTTAGAGGTAATCAACCTCTTTTCATGATTAAAAAATAAATTATTTCTAATAAATAAATATATATATATATATAAATAAATAATAAGGAGTAGAATAGTTACACTATTTCATAAGTTGATAAGCTAAGTAGGGGTTGTGATGGAGCCACCTAGGTAAGAAAGGAACGCCTTAGATTGATTTGCCCAAGTGGGAAGGCAGCTTTGCTTACACCTGATTTTTCCTCTTCTGGCCTTTTCCTATTTTTTCCCCTCTTTATTTCGTTTCCCTCTCTTTATTTCATTCCCCTCATTCACTTCATTTCAAAAATAGGGGTAATTCCGTAACTACAACCCTCCACAAACACTCCCATTATCCTCATTTTGGGCTCAAACCCCAAACACTCTCCCTCTCTCTTCTCTCTCTCTCTCTCTCTCTCGACAACAATACTCCCTTCTCCCGACTCAACCCTGAATGCTCTCGGCAATAACCCTTCCTTCCCCCTCTCTGGCGTTTCCCATTTTCTCTATCCGGAGGAGATCTGGGGTATTCTCTCATTCTCTCTATCGCACAATATTCTTCTGGGTTTAAAACTTTTAGGGGGGTTTTCTTTCCATATTCATGGTTCTTGGTTCACTCTCTCTCTCTCTCTCTCACTGATTAGAGTATTTTTTTTCTTTAGTATTTCAGGGTTTGAGGTTTTTAATCACTCTCTTTCACTAGTTAGACTATGTTTTTCTTCAACATTTTAGGGTTTGGGGTTTATACATTTTAAAGATGTTTCGTTGTTGTTTAATGGGTGCAGGGCAGGTGCTTGATGAAATGCCTAAGACACAAGGTAAGAAAATTGTGATTTTGTTCAATGTTGACATATTATTGTTTGTTATGTAGTAATAGGTTGAGATTTGAGAGTATTTTATTTCATATTTAAAATATTTAAACCTAATTATGTCATTCTGACTTTTTTTTTTTGCCTTCTCAAATTAATAAATGAAATATTTAGTCTTTGGGTTTAAGATTTTAGTTTTTTTGTTTAGGATTATTTGCTTTACTACCCTATTGATTTATAATATTTCTATCACCAACTATTTAGATTGGTGCATTCAAATTTTTTATTTTCTATTATTCATCACTGCCATATTTTTGTTAATGTTTAGTTGTTCATTTTAACATTCTTGAAAGATTCTTGAGCTTTTTTTAATTTATTCGTTGATTTTATCGTTGACCATGAAGGTTGCTGTCCTTATGTACATGTTATTTTTGTGTTGGATTTATTGTTGAATTGGATATACGTAAGGTTTTGAAGTATAAACAAAGAACTTAGATCATAAATCGTGTTTTCATCATTCTGTCTTAGTGATGCGCAACAGCAGTATCATGAGTTGGTATGTTGTTTCAAGGATGCATAGTAGTAGGGAGAACTCACACATAGCGGTGATGTCATATTCATATCTATTCAGTGATTCATTTTCAGTGACGCGTTTTCATATATATTCAGTGCAGTGTTGCCACATTTATTCAGTGATGCGTTTTCATATCAGAATATGCATTTTTATATTGGTATGCCCTTTCAGATAAAAAAATCCCCAGGTGTTTTTATTTTTCAAATTTTTTATATCAGATATTTGGTATGTTGTTTGTTACATGAGTTGTTGTTTGTTCGCATGTTCTTTCTTTCATATGACCTGTTGTTTGTTCGCATGCAATCTAAGAAAATGTCCATGTATCTCATACACGGATGCAACTGTGTAACTGGTATTGACTGCATATGAATACTGTTGATATTGCTGCATAAGAATGATGATATTTGCTGCATAAGAATGTTGTTGATATTAGCTGCATAAGAATGTTGTTGATATTGTACAAATATATTAATAATGGGTGCATTTTTATATATCGGGATAATTGAGTGGATACCTGAGTGTTACATCATTTGCATCAAACAATTCTCTATCCTCAGTGTGTTCTCGATCTCATGGATTTTATTTGTAGCTCATGAGTATTTGGTACCATTTTTTCTTTTGGCAAAAACCGCAACACAGAGTATTTTGTACAATTTTATATATAGTTGAAGATTGTTATTTATTTTCAAATTTCTTTTTCCTTATTTTTAATTCTACTTTTTTTATATCAAATTTGTTGTGGGTACTGTTCTTTTCAGTACGACTTTAAGCCATCTCAGTTTATTAGCAATCTTCCTTTTTTCTTTTTATGATGGGATAGGTTATTTTTTCTGACGCCTTTTCTCCTAGGGCCTCATAAAGATTTTAGAGGAGGAATAGATGATCACTGTTGAAAGTTTCGTCTCTTTCCAAAGTTAAAAACACATACAAGTCATTCTCATCATCGTCCTGTCCTATCCTTAACTCTCCACACACTGCTCAATTTTCTTGTAAAAACACATGTTGCTTAATACCTATTAAATTAGACCTCTACGCTTGACGATTAATTATGAGTAGTCATTAGTTGTTGTTAAGTGATAACAGGAGTGGTCTTACTCATAAACGACTACTATTATCGACAGTTTACCTTATTTTATGTATCCTCATTTTAAATGTTTTTGTATCATTTTTATGTATATTCTTTTCAATTATAACTCTTCTTATTGAATGTTGAGATTTTATATCTTACGGCTCAAAATTATCTCCAGCTAAGACTTTACTGTTACAAGAATGAGAAGAGTACAAGATGGTTGGAGAATAATAATTGGAGTCACAAAAAACAAGACATGTTGTGACATTTCATGTTGCTCTATGGGCGGTGTTTGCAAAATTTTAAACAACAGTATTGTGTTTAGCCATTGTAGTAGTACTTTAGGAGTATTTTTTATTATTTAAAAATTAGTTTTTCATTTTTTTTATAAATATATCTAAGTAAGACAAAAATATCGTGTAGTCAACTTTATTATCAATAGCTTCTACATTTTATTAGCCAAAACTTGACCCAATTCCACTTCATAACGCGATGGGAACAAAGTTAACTCGATAATTCTCTTAAAATTTTAGTAGGAATTGATGAGTAATCCTTAAATTTTAAAAAAAAACATACAATAGTTGAAATTTGTCATAAAATCGATGAGGCGACTTGACATAATAAAATACAATGGATAAATATATAAATATTATAAAGTTGATGAAAAATTATGAAAGGAAGTTAAAAAGAGGTTTTTAATTTATTTCTAAATTACTTCCAGATAATCTATTATTTTTTAAAAGTAAGCATGAATACACCTGTGCCATTGGCACGAGCACACCCTAGTGTGTATATATATAAGTGTTCTAAAAGGCGCGTCTAGCCTCCGTATAGGCGCGCCTAGGCTTACACCTTGGGAGAAACACCTCGCCTACACCTTATTTTTGGTAAAAGGCTTAAGACACATTTTTTTATGAAAAAAACTTTTTAGTGAAACGATATCGCATTTTAAAGACTTTTTTTACAAACAGGACCAATATCTCGTCCCAAACAATCAAAAGACCAACAGTATCCCAAACCTCTCTACCTCTTTTTACCCCCCGTCCAGAAAAAAGCCTAACATTGCCAACCAACTTCTGATCAAAAGTCTATTTATTTCATTTGAAAGGTGAAAATTACATTGCTTATATTCACTCATTTGTATTGATTATTGATTATCGATTATTAAATGATGAAAAATAAATTTTATATATTGCTTATTAAAGGTTAAGAAATATATTTTGTATATTGATTATTGAGCATGCATATGAGAAAAATGGCTACCAAACATATGGATATATTTTCAAAATTCAAGGTATATATTTCTTCATTACATTACTAGCCTTAGAATAATTAAAATAATAAAAAAAGGGAGAAAGCCTTTTTACGCCTAGGCTTTGCCTAGACCTCTAAGGCTTGAGACTTGACCTTTACGCCTCGAACACCCCTCGCTCCTTTTAGAACCTTGATATATATATATATATATATATATATATATATAATGGCACAAGGGTGTTTTATGATTCAACTTATAAAAGTAATCAAATGGCTCGATTTTGCCCATCTTGCGCTTCACTTTTTAGGATATCAATAGTTTAGATTGTGTTCCCGCTATAACTGACGTTTTACACATTACTTCAATTTGAAAACGTATATTCTGACACCCAAAAAAATCCTTCACACTGTCCACAATAACCCTCCCCCTCTTTCTCTCTCTCAGATCCTCTCACTTTCATTCAAAACCACCCAGGTTATCCCTATTAAAGAACTAAAGCTACTTTATCCCCCCCTCCCTCTCTCTCTCCCCCCTTCCCCCTAATGATATTAGGGTTTTTATGACAGGAGAGATCGTTTTATCTCTCTAGCTATCTCTCTTAAATGAAATTAGGGTTTTTAAAACTGTAGTCTTTGATCTCACAAATATTTGTTTGTTTAAAGCAAGTCTCTTACACTTGACCATCCTATGGATTGACGGGTCAACGATCTAAAACATTCTAAATATTCTAAAGGCCCCTCACACTTTAGGGATCATTAATCTATGTGTTGTTCTATTTTTTATGTGTTTTTCATTTTTAGCATCATTAATGTGCATAATCTTCTTCTTTTTTTGGAATGTTGGATGTTGATTTGCCTTTGTTAAACCTTAGCTTGATGATTCATCTTTACAAATATTCTATGATGATTTCATGAATGCCTCTTTTGATCATTTGTTTGAGGAGCTCCTTGTAACAAATATTGGGTGTTACGTATCTTAAATTTTTAATTTTTAAATTTAGCTTAAGAGTTTTGATTCTTAAGTTCTTTTAAGAATGTTATTGAACATAAGGTTGTAATATTTTTGTTTATTTAGAATGAATTTGGTGATTTAAAAATAAATAATTATATTTGAAGTACAAATTTCAAAATAAATAAATGGGACCTTTAAGGTTTACTCTTCAATTATGTGCACAAGTTACTGTTGTAAATAACTTTTAACGGAAGAATAGGAAAATGTTAGTCAGAAAATAAATTTATGATTAAATTGTCTTTGTGAATTAATTTGGTACATAAGGTGATGTGGGTAATTACCTATTTGGGCCTATGGTTTATCACAATTATCGCTTGATGGGGAGAACTTTTTTCTTCTTTTTCTAGCTCATAGTTGTAAAAAAAAATTCTTCGCCCATATTGTATGAGCTATTGGTTTCAAATGCTAAGTGATTTTCATTATTGATTATTCTCTTTAATGAGTAGTTGTGTATACTTATTTCTTTTTGTAATGAATTTTGTCATGTCAGTTTTTTAAAAGGATTTCTCTCCTACTATTACTATACATGAGTTATCCCCTTAAAACAACACCTCATATGATAACATTAAGTTGAATTGGACACATGTCAAAAAAATTCTCACATAGATGTGAAGTTATCTGTGGGATTTATTTGGAGGGTTGGCTTTTAAACTATAAAAATTATAATATTGGGTTTTTTTATTGGAACAGTAAAAAATTGTAGTTGGGTGGGCTTTCAAACCATAAAAATCACTTGAGTTTCAAAACGTTAATTTTTTGGTGTTTTCTTATGATTTTTTTAATGATCTTATCACGTATAATGTCGTGTCTCTTTTTCATACTTTGTCTCAGTATTTGGTGATTTTTAAGTTGCCTTTGCGAGAAAATAAAAAGATGTGGGTACAGGTTTTTTTTTTGTTGAGTTATAGAATTTTATTTTCAGCTTTTTTTATTATTTTAATTCACTTTGAATTGAGTTGATGTTTTTGTATTAACCTTTAAAACTGTGTTTCCTTTTAAGAGATGGTTTTATACATTAGTTTTATGGACATTCATTCATTTCATCTACATTTATTTCTACAAAATTGCTAAAATCCCAAATAGTGGTCGCCAATGGATCAAATGGGGTCCACTCCAGATGATTGTGCAAAAGAAAATTTCTATAATCTTTAAATATTGTATTTTTTATTTCATGGTCATATTAATTATCATTGCTTTCTCAAGAAATTTACAACAAATATGACTATGTTCATTTGTCCAAAGGGTGATGACAGATACAAAATTAATCTCATTATATATGCTACCTTTGATATTAGAGAACCTGTTAATTTAATGATGATAATAAGAACATATAATGTAAGTGAAATCTCCAAGTTGTCATTTTATTATTTTATTTCTATGACCTGGATTTAAATGAGGTTTTCATATGTTTGTATGGTGTTTGTTGTACGCTTGAATTAATGGTAGTTTTCATGTTCTTTTTCCCCCTATTGCAAAAGCCCCTTATCTTGACTTGGAGGATTTTTATTATTCTGTCTTCTTAATTTATTGGGTGTATTTTACAAGTATTACTTGCTACGTTACTAACTGTTTCACATAGGTAAAATAAAATCAAGAAAGTGAAGATAATGAAACTGGTAGTAATTTAAAAATCAAGATGATTGAGGCTATAGTTCACTATGTTCATTAGTTTTCTTTATTTTAACTTTTTATTCCATTTTCATTAAACATTATATATCGGCTCTCTCAACATTATGGTTTTCGTCCTGCAGATTGAATCCTATGCTCAAGTCTAATTTTCTGGTATGCTCTGCATCTCTCGATTTATTCAGTGACCGCTTTTAGTTATTTATTATATTGTTCATATAGAAACTTATCGCACTTACTTGTTTGCGGCATATAAGGACCTATCTCAAGTATCCATCGATATATTCTTTAATTTGTAAATGACGGTTGGTGGCAGAGCACAAATATTATTTATAATTCCTCAATCCTCACACTAATTTCCTTTTTTCCATTACAAAGGCAAGGATGAACTTACCATTTTAAGTAATTTGTTATTTATTTTATTTTGTAATGTTCAATTCTTTTATATTCACGATCTTTACACAAATTAGTTAGTAGTAAAGTTTTGTTAGATGGGTGTAAACTATTTTTTAATGCATGTCCATTACACTAGAAACAAATATATATTTGGATTTCTTTAGTACTATAAGTTTCCCTCGGGGTAATTTTTAAATAAAATGTGTTGTAAAATCTTACTGAAAAAATCGAATAAATATGCCTTAAACTATATGTAACACCCCGTATTTTTAATGATTTTTAAAATGGGATTAATTAGAATTAATTATAGAATAATTGAAAATTAATCCGGATTTAAATATTACGCGGGATGAAAGTAATATGTGAATTGTGTTGAATATTACTTGTGATTAAAAGTAATATATATGATTATGACTTTACAAATGATAGTGATTTTTTATAAAATTGTACGAATGATGAATACGATAATTTTGGTAATTAAGTTGGAACGCACGTGTGAGTCGTGTCGGGACTATAATTAAATGGAATAAAAAGTATATTATTTTTATGTCATCCGAATGGCCATTTTTACTGCGCCAAAGTGTCCGGAAGGGTTTAAATAGTCAAAATTGAGTACTCGGGGGTTATGTTCGGGTCTTGGGAGTTTTTTAGATTAATCAGGACTTATTTAGGTGACTTTTGATCTTCTACATGGTAGGTGAAAAGCCAAAAATGGGATTTCACCTTTAAAATCAAAGGTTGGGCTTAGGGAATAGTCACTTTCACAAATCCAAAGGGTATGAAAATTATAGAGAGAGTGAGTGAGAAAATGGAGAAAGAATTTCAAGAGCCTAAGGGAGGATTTGAAGAATTTGTGCAGGAACAAACCTGGAGTGAAGATTTAGGAAGAAAATTCATAGAGGCTATAATTCTCTTTCAACGGTTTAGACCTACAATCTAAGACAAGTGATTAACTATTACAAATTTTAGCATGTATATTCCCATGTTAGGTTGTTTAGAAAATTCTGAAAAGTGATACGAATTAAGATGATAATTGATGAATCTTTGAAATGACAATTGTGTAGGATCGATCTCTTTCTGAGTTTAGAATCAGCTCCATGAAATATATGAATTACTTGGCGAAGAAATCTGGGATTTACATTTTTAATTGATGATAAAGTCAAAACTAGAGTTTTTGAGAATGAATATGGAATTTGGGTGAATTGATACATGTTGATGATGTTTAAATGATTTGGTTAAGTTAGAACTTGCCCATATATGTTTGTATATGATCTGGGTTACATGAATATAAATTTGGAGATGTTTAAATATGATTTTTGTGGTTAAAAGTATGAAACCCGCAACTATTAAAAGGAAAATCTGGGCAATTATCTGGTCGATCGACTCAAGAATGTCGATCGATCGACTGATCGATAGATCGATGGGAACAGTCGATTGATCGAATCCCCCTATAAATGTGATTTAATTTCTATTTAAATATTTTTTAAATCCCAAATTTGAGAAATATTTGGTGATGATTAATTGAACAAATTGGGACTTAAAGGAGGGCAGTAGGGTATACTTAAGACCCGAAAATATTATTTTGTATGGGATGAAATGGGGGAAATTAACGAGTGTGAATTAAATTCGTTACGGTGGAAAAATATATATATTAGGATTGAAATCGAATAAAGGATGATTTAAGGTTAGGACCAGTAGTAAAGGAGTTATTATTACCGGAATAACCTTAGGCTTATGTGGGATTGATCCTAATAGGTGAAATAAAAGGGTTAAAATTGAATAGGAATTATCGAAAAATAAACCTAGTTGAAGATGATTTTAATTCATAGAAATTCGAGAATTATGATGACATGGACTGGTAGGATGTGAGTGACTACCTACTGAATTTATATGAGGAATAAATTATTACCCTTCGAGTGATGAGAGAAACTCGGGAATATAATTTGAGAAGTAAAATCATAATCTGTAAATAAGTAGGATATGAGAGATAAATATACTACGTATAGAAATTATTATATGGGTTGTGCGTGTGTCATATTGTTATTATATATATAAGTGGGGTGAATACCTATATTATTATTTATTGTGTGTATGACATACCTGCGCTGCTTGCTATCGGGGTCGAGGTTTTTTCTTTATGGTCGATCTTATCCTGATGAGCCCATTTGGAGGGATTTTAGATTCATACCTTGAGCATAGGACCTTGGACACGTTCTATCGGTGTGAATGATAGTTTCGATGGGTGAATGGAAATGTAGGTATGTATGTGATCCATTCGGCTAGGGAGTATGCTCGCCTCCAATATGTGTGTTATGTTATTTATGGTTCGTGAGAAACGTCGAACCAATAGTCCTTTATACAGCGAGAGATGTATCAGGATATGATAGCAGAGTATGCATGCACCTATGTCTGGGAGGTGCTATATTAGTATATATAATAGTGTGATGAATATATATACTGTGATGTAATCTACTAGGCGAAAATTATAGATTAAATTATATATACGGTGATGTAATCTACTGTGTGAAATTTATAGATTAATATTTATACTATGAGGTAATCTACTGTGTAAAATTGTAAATAAAAATGAATAATGAGATTTGATTTAATTAAGTATTTGAATACTTAATCTTAAAGCCGTAGAAGCCTAGTTCATATTAAAGAGAAATAAGCATGTTTAATAAACATACGTATGATGTGGGAAATGAGGGGAAATGATATGGGATATAATCCTAATTGAGAAACCTTAATTTGGGAGATAATAAGGTACGTTAGGCGTGCACACTAGATGAGAGGTGAGAATTCTCAAGCGAGAGCCCGAGAACTAACATGTACATAATACCTGCGTAATTGTACTTGTTAAGCACTTGTTATTTTTAAAAATATTTTACAATCGGGCTCTGATCCGTTTCCTTGCATATTCTCTTCTCTATTGTATCTTTTACATCAGGTACCCAGTATAAGGGATGCCAGCATAAAATATGGATATCTCGATGGGTTATAGCTGCTACTGGAGAGGCAGATTTGTTTAGACGCTTCCATTGTGTTGATTCACACATCTGTAGTGTCTACTTTCATTTAAGGCATGTCACCTAGGATTTTAGTCATTTCATTTATATTCCAGAGATTGTAATCATTTATATCAGAAGTGCAGATATCAGTTATATTTGATGGTAATGAAATATTTTAACTGGAGAGTTATTCCGGTTACATTTAGTCGTGTTCAGTTTAGATGTGATGTTGTCTATTATTACTACGCTTTGTGGAATGGTTTTAATTAATTAAAAATGGAAAAAAAATTACACTAGCTTAATTAATTATTAGGTGAATTAATGAAGAAGTTGTTTTCCAACAGTGATGCTGAGAATGAACCAACTGGATATTCTGATTTAATTTAATAAATAACTGATCACCCGGTATTTAATTAGGTGGAGTGTCACACTATATTTTTAAAATAATCTAAATCAATACGGAACTTTATAATAATTAGTTTTTTATTTTAATTAGACAAATTCGTTGGTTAAATTAACACAAGAGATCTTGTGTAGATTTGGCTATCTGTTTATATTTTGGTATATTCAATCGCCTTTGTATTTTAGCTATTATTGTTTATCATGCAATATAATTTCAGTTTATGTTCATTTCCATTTTTTGTGAAGGTGATTCATGTATTATGCATTAATTAATTATGGTTGTTTGTAAGGACAGTTTTATCATGTCCGAAATGTTTCATTTATTTATGTCGTACACCGTTACATTCGGCACGTCTCTACACGATCTCACACGACGGCCTCAATCTTAATTTCTGGCATCAAACATTTATGATATCCATTCTGTGTCCCTCATCTGCCTCAACGACTTCACGTTCCATGATTTTAGGCTCGTAATGCAAGTGGTACGCAAGAGAGGTCAAAACAGTGCAACAAGGCTTGATAGGGAAGTTCAAGGGCATGTTGGTAATTTTACAGCAACCGTTCAGAGTACCGGTAAACTAGAAAGTTGAAGAGCTTGCCACAACAAAGATACTGGAAGAAACAGCACCTCAATCCGAGCTACGGTGAACAAGTTATGGCCTATTGAAAATGGAGATATTTCCAAGAATCTCCTTGGAATTTTTTTTAAGTGCTGAAAGCCCCTTTGACCAACGAGTTTCCCCGAACCCAGCCAGAACCGGTTCGGGGGGGCGAACCATTTCGCAGGGTACCCGAACCGTTTCTGGGTCCCTGTACGCTGGATAGAATTGCTGTGTTTTAAAAACGTGGTTCTCTTCATGTATTTCCCTATAAATACCAACTTCGGGGGAGTTGTTTTACAAGACTTGCATAGACGAATTTGAGAGTCCATATACCTCAAGTCTTCACCTTTTTGAGTCCCTAGACTCATGTTTTGATTCACACAACCTTGCCAATCCTTTGTGAATCAGTTTTTAACCCAAGAACACATCCGCGTATCTGTTCATACTCTTGTGGAGAAGACCGTTCTTCTTCTTCACTGCTGCCCTCCTGGAAAGGGAAACTTCCAGCCGCCGACTACAGAATCCAACACCTGAGGGTAATTATTAATCACTTGTATTTTCATTGTAATCCGAAATTGTACGTTACAATATTATAATGAAAATAAATGGTTTTTCCCCTTTGGGGGATTTTTCCTCACATGTATGTGTTTGAATGTTCTTGCATATGTTATCATCCTGTTCAACCACATATAGTTGCATGTTTAGGATTTAATTGACAAAAACTGTGTTTAATTAAATAATTTTTCTATTTGAACGCACGCGCACTCCTCTCAAATTGGTATCAGAGCCAGTTACACAATTTTACCATGTAATTTTCCGCAAAATTTTTCTAAGATATCAATTTTCTGAAAATTTGATTTTTGAAAACGAGTGTGTTCATTATGGAGAAGTTATATAATAAAATGCCAGTTTTTGACGGAACAAATTTTGCATATTGGAAAGCCCGCATGAGGTCGGCTTTAAAGGCCATAGATGAAAGGGTTTGGATTTTAGTTGAAAGAGGGTGGACACCTCCCTCAGTCACTGTGGAAAACGTGACCAATTTGAAACCTATCACTTCCTAGACTGAAGATGAATTTAAATGGTCTTCTTTTAATTCTAAGGGTTTGAGTGTTATTTTCGGATCCATCACCCCTGATGAGTTTCGCCGAATTATGATGTGCACCACGTCTAAAGAGGCTTGGAATATTTTGAAACTGACACATGAGGGTACGAACGCAGTCAAAGAATCAAAATTACAAAATTTGGCCACCCAATTTGAGACTATTACCATGTCTGAGTCTGAATGCTTTGATGATTTTTATGCTCGTTTGTCAGACATCGTTAACACTAGCTTTAATTTGGGTGAGGTGATTGATAACATGCGTGTCGTTAAAAAGATTTTGAGATCTCTCCCAAAACGCTTTATTCCTAAAGTCACTGTTTTGAACTCTTTGGGAAATTTGAAATCACTTAAGTTGGAAGAACTTGTAGGAGATCTTCAATTCTATGAGATTGACATGTTTCCCAAAACCATTAAGGCTAAGGATAATGGCATTGCTTTAAAGACTCATTTTAAGAAAAAGTTTTTGAGTCCGATTCTGAGTGTGACTTGACTCAGATGACTTGGCCCTGTTTGCAAAAGAATTCTCAAATTCAAGAAAAGAGGAAATTTCAATGATAAAAGGATTTTTGAGAAAAATAATTCTGAAAAGAAAAATGAAAAAGATTTTAAAGATCCTCCTAAAAAAGACAGTGAGAGATGCTTTGAATGCGACGGTAAGGGTCATAGAGCATTTGAGTGTGCCACTCGTCTGAATAAAGAAAAGGGCAAAGTTGTCCTCAATGCTACCCTTAGTGATGACAGTGAGGTCGAGTCGGTGGACTGTGGAGATAAGTCACCGCATGAGTATAACATCACCGCACTCATGGCAAGTCATGTGAGTACCTCCAATGCTTCTCACGACGATGAGGATGCTACGTCACAAGGACACCTCGACAGTGAGAGCAATGAGAGTGAGGGGGAAGATGAGGCAAGTGAGAGAGAGTGTGATCTCCAATGCGCCTACGCCGAGTTATATTCTGAGTCATTTGAAACCAAAAAGCGTAATAAAGCGTTAGCTCTTAGGATCACCGCTTTAGAGAGAGATTTAAGATTATTTGGAGAAAGAGAGAAGAGTGGAAAAGAAAGAAAGAAAGATCTTGAGAAGATAAGATGTTTTGAGTGCAATGGGATAGATACAAGAAATTTGAGTGTCCCACTAAACTTAGGAGAGAGCGTAAAAAAGATGCCATGCCCACTCTTCTAAATGATAGTGAGGATGAGGATGAGGATGGTGATGAAAGTGTGATCCGAAAAGCATTTAGAAAGTTGTTTATCGAAACCATGGAAACAAAAAGGTCAAATAGGATTCTAGGTCTTTAGATTCGTGAGTTAAAGGAAGAGAATGATGTGCTAAAAAGGGAAAAAGGTGACTTGATCAACACGGTGTCTAGTTTGACAACATGTGTATCCCATCTCGTGGATGATCTCAAATAAGCACGAGAAGTCCGAGTCACATTAGAGAATGCATCTGAGATGGTTGATAAGATGATTCCCTATCCCGTTTTGAATGATGTTGGAAAAGCTAATGACGGTACATTCTCTACTTTTAATGCACCCGAGCCTATATCCACCTTGGTGAGTGAGTCCCATGGGAGCCCGTCTAGGAAAATTCATCCCAAAATTGTTGACAAATTACTTCCTAGACCGATTTATGTTTTCTCCCACTGCAAGAAGCGAGGATATCTTAGGGAGTTTTGTTCTAAGTTGGGTTTTGTGTCACATCATTCCACTTCACACATTCATGCGCATGCACCCACTCATGATACCTTGCTTGCACATAATAATAGAGAGTTTTCACACATTCGCGAGCAAGTAAAGTTTTTGATCAAGACCACACATGATCTTACGAAGTTGGTTCAAAAGATGTCACCATCTTTGAAAAACTCCACCGCTCTTCCCGGTTGAGGTCTTGACATGTCTGCTAGCATAGGGTAGTTTTCATCATATCTTTTTTTCCTATTGCTAGCATATACCATTAATTTGTATTATTCCTTTGAAAAAACTAAAAAGATTTTTGTTTTTGTATATAAAAATTTGAGAAAAGCACAAAAAGATTTTATTTTGCTAAAAAATTTGAAAAATCCAAAAAGATATTTTTTTTTTTTTTTCACCTTTTTATGGATGATCATTTAAGATAGCCAAGTCACAAATTCATTCCATGTATCCATGTGACTGTTTGATAGAGATTTGAGATGCTACATCATTTCATCCATATGCTTTACATTGTATGGAGTCCTTGAGATGTAATTAGTGATATTTTCCTACATGTTTGACTCCTATCTCCTTTATTGAACGCATGCACGGGTTTATTTGATTATTGCACTTGTCTATCACATGTTGGCTTGAGTGTTTCCATCTCAATTCTGTCAATACAACTAACAATATGCGATAAAACTTGACAAGATTGGAATGCATGTAAAAACCGTTTTTGTGAGACTGTGTGTTTGTTTAAGAACGGGGAAGGGCTGCGAAAGACAATCATCTCTTCTTTGCGCAAAAGCCACTGTTCAAAAGGACCTAAAAAAAGGAGGAATTTTATTATCCGGGGTCCAAAGAGGTTAAAAGAGCCCGAAAAAATTTAAAGGCAATAAAAAGCAATTCATGCCACATATGGGCCATTAGGTTTCACCATCAATTCTCCAAAGTTTGAGAATTTAGAAAAGCCTCTATTCAAAATAAAAATCTGAGGAAGTTTGGTTGGAGAATATAAACGGGTTTGCGCTTCCTTGAAAGTCCTGAAAAAGCATGAAATAGTTTTGGATGTTATTGGTGTGAAAATCACTTTGAGCTTTGATTTGTTGATTTGATTGAGTCAATGTCTCATATTACCACCTTTTTTTTTACACCAAAGGAAGATTTTGAGTTCATTCGTTAGGAGTATCCGATATTCATCGTGCACATATGTCATGTTTGTATGCATTGATTTTCCTATCGAATTTGTTCACACCCATTCATTTACGCTATCATCGACTTGGTTGTTTTTGTGTTCATTCATGGTGTGTTTTCTTGTATATATTCTTTGTATGAAAAATTTTGAAAAATTCAAAAATAGTGGTCTATTACCTTGTGAAATTCTCCATGTACATCTATTTTTGCTTCTCATATCTGTCTATTTGGGGACATCATAAAAAGGGGGAGAAGAATTATCATACTATGGGGAGTAAGTTTTGAGTTTGAGGATCTATTTTAAATTGGTATCTATGTTTAGCTCATTTCAAACTCGATATGTCACGTGGTATTTGCTTTTTCTCATGTGTGTAGGTACTACATTGATGATCACTGAATTACACACCCTGATGAGAAATTTGAAAGTTTTGAAGATTTGAAGATCAAATGAGGAAGACTTATTCATTTTTATCTTTCCAGTTTTGGGTTCATGGAAGGGTAGATTTGTATAGGCAATTTTGTTATTCGATAATTCGGATTTTTTATGTATGTACCGGCATAGACATAGGGGGAGATTTGTAAGGACATTTTTATCATGTCCGAACTGTTTCATTTATTTATGTCGTACACCGTTACATTTGGCACGTCTCTTCACAATCTCACACGACGGCCTCATTTAGAATTTCGGGCATCAATCATTTATGATCCCTATTATGTGTCCCTCATCTGCCTCAACGACTTCACGTTCCATGATTTTAGGCTCGTAATGCAAGTGGTACGCAAGAGAGGTCAAAACAGTGCAACAAGGCTTGATAGGGAAGTTCAAGGGCATGTTGGTAATTTTACAGCCACCGTCCAGAGGACCGGTAAACTGGAAAGTTGAAGAGCTTGCCACAACAAAGATACTGGAAGAAACGGCACCTCAATCCGAGCTACGGTGAACAAGTTATGGCCCGTTGAAAATGGAGATATTTCCAAGAATCTCCTTGGAATTTTTTTTAAGTGCTGAAAGCCCCTTTGACCAGCGAGTTTCCCCGAACCTAGCCCGAACCGGTTCGGGGGGTCGAACCGGTTCGCAGGGTACCTGAACCGGTTCTGGGTCCCTGTACGCTGGATAGAATTGTTGTGTTTTAAAAACGTGATTCTCTTCATGTATTTCCCTATAAATACCAACTTCGGGGGAGCTGTTTTACAAGATTTGCATAGACGAATTTGAGAGTCGATATACCTAAAGTCTTCACCTTTTTGAGTCCCTAAACTCATGTTTTTATTCACACAACCTTGTCAATCCTTTGTGAATCAGTTTGCAACCCAAGAACACATCCGCGTATTTGTTCATACTCTTGTGGAGAAGACCGTTCTTCTTCTTCACTGCTGCCCTCTTGAAAAAGGAAACTTCTAGCCGCCGACTACAGAATCCGACACCTGAGGGTAATTCTTAGTCCCTTGTATTTTCATTGTAATCTGAAATTGTACGTTATAATATTATAATGAAAATAAATGGTTTTGCCCCTTTGGGGGATTTTTCCTCACATGTATGTGTTTGAATGTTCTTGCATATGTTATCATCTTGTTCAACCACATATAGTTGCATGTTTAGGATTTAATTGACAAAAATTGTGTTTAATTAAATAATTTTTCTATTTGAACGCAAGCGCACTCCTCTCATTGTTCTCTTTGACAAGATTCTAGCATGGGTTAATGAATAAATATGGCATAGTTCTTTGATATTAAAAAGTAACTAATGTGCTTTTCACCCATTGCAAACCAATTGTCTCATTCTTAAGAATGAGGACCCTGGAGAGAGCAAGCCACCTTAGGTAAGATCCATATTTTTGACAAAGTTTAATTTTACAAAAATATCTTTCTCTATTTTTTTCAGTTTCTAATCATCATTTAAATCAGAGTTTTCACATCCTTAACATGGTATCTTCGGTTTGATTTGGTGTTCTCACTATTAGTTTTATCACATTGGAGTTCTAATCAGGTGTGCTCTCTGTTTTATGGATTCACATTTATTGTTTGGCTGAGCTTACGAAAATGTCAACATCGATTTTCTTTTGTAATTTTTTGTATTTATAGATATTAGGCTTTAAGTTGGTGCTCCGAATCCACAATAACTCCAAAGTTCCACATCTCTCTCTGTGTGTTTATCTTCAGTTCTAATTTATAAGAGTTTAAAATTTATATATTTAGGAGTTTAACCATGAATCTCTCAATTATGTTGTCAACAACGATATCAGTTATGTATTCAGAATTTAGTTTTGTACATGCCTCTATGGTCATGAATCTCTACCTTTGATATTAGTGACACTGATAATTTCAAGATGATAATGAGAATGTATAAATTTATGTGTACCAACTGATTTCCAAAAGGATTTTGCTATAAAATATTGGATATCACATGGGTGAACTTCGAATGCAAGTCAGTGATCAACATACCAAAATGGAAGCAAAAACAGAGGAATTTTATATATCATGCAGGATTACTTGAAATTGCATTACTTAACTTCAATTTTTAATAAGTGGTTCAAATGATGGTTTATGCTTGTTGCGGATTATTGATGTATATTTTTCTTTCCCTATAAAACTTTAATGTTTAATTGCATCGAGTTAACTTTATCGTATTTTCCCCCTCCCCTTTATTGGTGTGTGCATGTGTTGTGGAGCACTAACTTTATAGCTTGCTCATTTTTCATGTAGGTGGAGTTATAAACTTCGTTGGGAGGAAAGATCATATGTAGGTTTGGATATAAAAGAATTTGTATGGACCGTACTTATATGGATGTAGACTTAGATATTGTCTGTATTTCTTGATATGTTTATACACGAGAGATGTATAAAATCTTTGATAATAGAACTTTTATCTAAACAACACTTACATTATAGGTAGGTTAAAGACCATACTTCCCGAATATAGTTTATACTTAAGATGTATAACATAGTTAAAAAGATAATCTGTAGTTGTACTAAATTAAGATTATATAAGACGTAATCACCAGGTACATATGGGGTTTAGGATTAAACATGTGATACTTATGGTTGTTGGGTTGGGATAACTCAAAAGAAATTACAATATGAGAAGAGGATGCATAATTATATTGTAACCCAAAATTATGTTGTATTCTTATACTTCGTAGAGTTGTTGTTGACGTCAGTGTGGGCTTTACTATGCAGGATATAAGTCAATATGTCGACTCTGCCCTGATCTCTTATTGGGATCTCCATCAGATACTGATCAGTTAGGACGTAGGTATTAAGTTCGCATTCTCACTCTATTAATTACTCTTTGCATCCATTTGAGTAATATGTATATAGTAGTTCATTTCAGTTGTTGGATTATGTTCAGACATTCATAGTATGTGATGATTTTATTAAAGACGCGGCGTAGAATGTGTATGTAATGCGTGTACCTATAGATCAAGTGCAAGTCAGTCGCTCAAGTAATAGCCCGGTAAGTCGGGATCGAATTCGTAGAGAATAAAACGAAGATCGTGATGACAACTACAAGGTAGGCTTCTAAAATCTAGGTATCGACACTCTTGAAAAGAAATAAAATGTGATAATTTTGTGAAGCTTCCTACTTAACTAAAGCAACAAATCTAGCAAGTTCGATTTAATTAAAAGAAAGTAAACTGGAATTTTTTATTTTTGAAAACTATATGAGAAAAGTGGAGTCAGGACCCAATCCCCCGAATTGTCAGTATTTTTGTCAGATATAAAAGTTTCAATAATTATATATGTAATTAGAAGAAAATATCATTTTCATCAAAGCACTAAATGTATGAGACTTTTACTCCGCACAATATCTTGTCAATAATTAATTTTACATGAATGACGAGATTACCGACATGTATATTATATTCTAAAACACTCTGGTGGCCATGACAAATGGAGTTAAGAGGCCGATAATAGTAGTCTCGACAAAATATCAAACCTACTAATTATACATACGATTATATCAAACTCATCTACCTAGTTTGGGTTCACGTATCCCGACCCTCTGATAATTTTGCTGGACATATTGAAATTAACTATGCATGCGTTAATGACGTTGCATGAAGACATGATGATTGAATAATAAATATAAAGCATGTAAATAATATTACCAAATATGTAAAAGAGCAATAACGTTCACAAACCAAGCTTTGAAAGAAAACCGAAAATAATTAGCTCTTATTGAAATTGCATGCATGAAAAGCAACATAATTTCTCCTTGATGTTCCTCTCCTTCCCTAGACTTTTAATGAATGATAGTTAGTCTAAAAGTCTCATAATCAATGTTTACATAATTCCCAAGTCGTTTAGAAGAATCCTCAAAACATAAAACTCTTTAGGCTAAAAAGTAGGTCAAAAATAAAATTTCCACATCAGAGGACCCGAATCAGTTCGCCTTAGTACCTGAACCGATTCACCCAGGTGAATCGATTATCCCCAGAACCGAACCAATTCGGCCTTTAGGACTGCCTAAGCTGCCTTATTTTGGACAATTTCTTCATAGTTTTACTTTTTCCCCTGGATTTTTATCCTAACTTAAAATGCCTTTAACTTCATCACCGTAGCTCGGATTCGGGTGTCATTTCTTCTAGCGTGCTCGTGACTTTGAATTATTTGAATTTTAAATTGACTCCTTTTGTGGGATCCATATATAAAACTATGAATATGCCCTTTTCTTTCATTCCTTTTGATTCTATCGTCGTTTTCGTTTTCCTTTTGATTCTTTCGTCGTTTTTGTTTTCCTCTCGCATCCACTTGCGCCTTCTTTTGACAACACATTCCACTTCTAAGTGTGGTGGTTATCTCTCACTATTGTAACTCTGCTTTTACGAGCCAAGAAAAAAATTTATCCTAAATTTTCACTCCCGATTAGCCATGTTCCGACATATGCCCATGCCTTTGGATATTTTACTTTCTTTGGCTAACACACGCCATGTCTGCATTTCTAGTATTTCCACTTCTGGTTCTCTTCAATATTTCGTCTGACTCTCTCCCATTCCAACCTTGCTGGGTGAGTCTAATTTGACCCCACTTTTTACTATAGTGGTTCCTGGAAGTCGTATGTTGTATCCAAGTCGCCTTTACTGTCTTGGCCCTCCTTGCCATAATAGGGGTGACCTTAACTACGGTCATCATTCTCGAATATACCTTATAACCTCAACTGAGCTTTGCCTCCTGTTGTCTGCCCAACTCGCACGATATACTGCATTGTTCGGCACACGAACACTCCCGAATGTAAATAAGATTCACTATCATATACATTATAGCAGGAGATCGAAATCTCACCAAAGAAATCAACAATCCTAAACATATGGCTCTACATAAAAGAAAGCTACACTGGAAGCATAATAAGCCGCACAGATCCTAAAGGACACTAGAACCCGATGCTCTGATACCACCTGTAACACCCCGTCTAATTTAATACCGGGAAGCTACTCCTTTATTAAATTAATACAGAATATCAAGTTGGTTCAGTTGTAGCATCAGTGTCGAAAATATTTAATTTATTACTATCCACCTAATATTTAAAAAGAGAGATGCCAAATTTTACTAATTAAATTAACATAATCCAAGTAATTAAGTCAACAACCATTATTCGTATAAACAATCTCAAATGAATAATCAACGAAAGGAAATAAACTGAGTCTGGAGTAAACACTCCAATATAATACCAGAGTAAAAATAAAGTCCCGATACATGAGTCTGAATAAATAAACCAACATCTGAAATAAAACTAAAAGTCTGAGAATGCTATCTCTAAATGGAAATGTGCGATATGCCCTAACAGATGAGTAACCCTCAGTAGAATCAAGTACAGAATGTGAAGGCATCTAATACCGAGAACATATAACTTCCACAGCAGCTACAGCACGTCAATAATATAATGGAACTCCTATGCTTGGCGTCCATGTGGTTGGGCACCTAAAAGGTTTTACAAGAAAAATAGATTTGAAAGCAAACGGGTCAGGGCCCGAGGTGAAAACAGTTTAAAAATATAGTCAGTGTTTAAATTACAATATTAAACCACACATATAATAAACATGTTAGTTGCGTACTCTCGCATGAGTTTCTCGCCTCTCAACTACTGTGCACGCCTAACGTATACCCTTAACCCATCCTAGTTATGTCGCTAGCTAACTAGTCTGCACCACTCCTGCGTTCTCATTCTAACATAGGGTATTTACTCGTAACACCCAAACAAAACATATTCTTAACCCATATTCACGTTCATTAAATTACTTATCTCAAGTGTTAATTAAATTCTCACATTCTTAGTCCATTACAATATCTTAGTTATTCACATCTACTAAGCAACACAATAGAATTATCACAAGTATATGTATATGCACCAGTATAATATCTCATATACAAATCAGGCACCCCACAAGGATAGAACCTACAATGCCCTCATACTCTGATATCGAATCCCGGTACATCACGTACGTGAGGATATTAAGTTCTGAATCACTCAGGAACCATTTCAATAAAAATCATACATAGTGGAGGCGAACATAGTTCACATACCCATGGGTCACGCACATTCCTATGCTCCCAAGGTCAGCAGACTTATCCATTCAGCGATAAGCCCTTCCAAGTCCTATGATCTAAGGTTTCAATCTAAAGTCCCCCCGAAGGTCACATCGAAACCAGACTATCCTCTTACGAATGACCTCCCGTGATAGCAAGTATGGTAGGTATGTTATACACACAATAATCCATATACTAGAAAATCACACAACCAGTATATATACAATTTTAATATAGGTATACTCCTCCCCTATATATTAAGTCTCACCCACAAAATTTACGTTTCGAATATTCTACGTAATATTTATTTAACGTGACAAGTCTCCTCATACGGATTCGGGTACCTATACCTATCCCCAGTGAATACTAGGTCTCCCATTTATTCCTGAGGTTATATCAGCAAATATAAAATCTCTCTGCTAGTGTTCATACCCTTACATTATCTTTCATTCCACTTTCAGTCCCAAATTGAAATATTTCAAACCGTCCTCACTCGGTAACTGCTCATAATTTTAACGTTCAATCCCATAAGTTATAACATTTTTCGGGCAATAACTAAGACCCTACTGACCTTAACTAAGTCCCATAATATTATATTAATCACCCTAAGAATCAATATCGTCTTTGGAATTTTCATTAAACCTTAAAGGGAAACAATTTCCAAAAATCAGGAGAGGTCGGTCGATCGAAGAAAATGATTGATCGACATTCTTGGATCGATCAAGTAGGTTTTTGCCCAGATTTCTCTTAAACAGTTACGGGTTTTACCATTTTTACACCCCAAATCCTCCATTACAACGTCCCAATCTCCCAAGAAAGTTTACTAATCATTAAGCAAACATATATACACAAGTTCTAACGTTTAAGAATCATTAAACTATAATATAACATCGTTTTCTTGGATCAAAAGTCATCAATTTCACTACAACCCTAATTCTTCACTACTTCTTCCATAATCATCATAATCCTCAATTTAATTTCATGATTCTTAACCCTTAATTTATAATTTCGTTCATCAAACATTTCCAGAAGCACCACTACATGCAAACCTACCCCTAATCAATTATTAAGTCTCCAATTTCTTGTTTTTGCCATTATTCATAAATTGACATCAAACCTAAACTATCATGTAAAGTATATGCCATAAATTATTACAAGATAAATCACTTGCCTGAGATTGAGATTCTGATCCAATGAAGTAGACGGTATGGGGATGATCCTTGCTTTCCGATCTATCCGGTGGTGGTGACGGTGGTGCAAAAGCCTCTAAGTGGTGGTTATGGCCATGGAAAACCCTTGGAACTTCTCCTCTCTTCTTCTCTAACTGCCATGATGTTTTTTGGTTATGAAAATCCTAAGGGACTCAAGTGTTGGCTGATAATATCAGTCTAAAATTCGTAGGTCCTTATTCACCAAAAATAGGAATGACTAAAATACCCTCCCGGGTTGCCGGTTAGACCTAAAAATGCCCCGGGACACAAACTAAACCCCCGGATAGTATTTTCTTACTATATCGACCCTTCTGGATACGTTGGCGCACTCAAAATGATCATATGGATGACATAAAAATAAAATACTTTTAAATCCATTAAATTGGGTCCTGACACGACTGACACGCGCGTCCCAACTAAATTACAGAAACTGCCGTATTTTTAACTCACGACAATTTTAATAAATTCAATAATCACATATTACCATAATCACTCAGCAATATTCAACATTATCATCATAGTTAAATACTAACTCTCGTGTCGCTAATTATTTAAATCTGAATTAATTTTCAATTAATTATCCCAAATTAATTTAATTAATCCCATAATTAAAACAAATTTTATTCAATTAATCTCATAATTAAAAGCCATAAAAATATGGGGTATTAAATTTTTATTTGAGCCTTTTTCTATCCTTTTTTCCCCTTTTTATGTACCATTAGAACTTAATTAATGAATTTTCGATTTTCACAACTCCGGGTCAATTGGGTTTTTCGGGTTAACGAACGAAAATGGTAGAAATTATTAGGCTCAAATTGGCTTTCAAAAGGAATGAATATTTTTATAACTTTTTATGGATAATATTTTTGGGTAAATAAACGATGGCCTAACTTCATTTATATGAATTATTAAATATGTTACTATATGCATCCCGAGATTAGTTTTAATATGAGACATTTTTAGCACGCTTTCAAAACAACATTTTCATACGTTTTCCATAACCGATCAAACAATGATTTAGAGATCCTCAAAGATTTTTTAACACCTATAAGAACTTTGAGTTAACTTTTAACTCGGATTGATTTAATTTCTCAAAAAAAGTGATAAGCTCAAAATCTCACGGGGTTAAAAATCTCCACACTTATTCGTTAAGTCATCAATTTTTGCCTAATTTCGGCTTAATGCATTTTATTTTTACAAATTGAGACTTCAAATAAAAATTTAGTGATAGTTTTGAAGATTTAAAATTCCAATTTTTATTTATTTTGAAGAAAAATATTTTTGACTTTTTCGAAATTTTTCAATCTTTTTGGAACATTTAGAAGTTTTTTCAAAATTTTGGGGTATTTTAAGATTTGTGAAGTTTAAAAACGTTTTAAAAACGCCCATGTAGCCAAAACTTATATTTTTGCACTCTTCTCAAGCAAAAGGACTAAAATCTAAATAAGAAAGAATAGTGCATAAATGAAAGAAGCAAATGTTAAAATGCAATCAGACATTAATAAACTCACATAACACCGCATCAAACAAGAGATAGATGATTATATAGTTCTTTGAAAAAAATTTATATATCGATAAATGTAAATAACTACATAACAAAAGAACAAACATGCCCAAGCAAGCTAGTGAGAAAGGTCAGGTGCATGGGGGTCGCGGGTGTATGGGTCATAGAAGTAGTCCAAAAATTATGCATTCAGACCCACGTTCAAGCGGTATATGTCCGCTTGAAGGCGCATCATCATGCTCATATCGCGCCTATATTCCTGATAATCTTTTGCTCCTTACGGTACTCGGTAATGAACCCATCAAGGCGAGTTTCTAATTTATCAATACGATTATTAATCACCGTCGTATTATATGCATGCTCATCAAACTCCACCTCGTAATTCGGGTCGGCCTCCTCCTCCTCCTTGTAGTCCTCCCCCTAACTTGAACTTTTTCATCACTTTCTTCATCACCATCACCCTCCTCTATTTAGATATCCTAAAAAATAAGTGGACGAGGTTGCATGTTTTGTATGTAACTCGTGCTTGGCCCAATGGAAGATACGTTTAGGGGCTTTGGCTCTCGAATGTAGGAACCCCCTCCTATGACATGAGCGTATCGACAAAGTGAGCAAAAAAAATTACGCACATGGAAAAGGTATTGTACTATGGTTATCGAACGCGACGGTAGTGATCTCTTGTAGATAGATGTGCAGTAGGCTAATGCAGGCTTGCTTATCTAAAAAGCCATATAGAAAAGTGTCATGGTAGAGTTGTTAGTAATGTGGAGTATGGTGACGTACGTGATGATATGGGCATACCGGAGGTGCTCGGGAAGTTTCCCATTGGAGAAAGTGTCTTTTTTTAACTCATTTTTGGGCACCCAACGATCCTCACATGCCTGGTTCGAGAGGAGGGGTGCGGCATTTGGGTAGGTGTGATTTTGATAAATGTTCACCCCCTCGGCTCGCATTTTGCGTTAAATGATTTGGAGGGATAGGGAGACAATTTTTCCATGGACGAATGCTTCATATTGGCCTCAAGATTTACAAACAAACGTCCCATAGAAGAGATGCACAATGTCATATTGGACTCGGTCGAGTGGTTTCAACCATTGGCACCACCCAAAGCAATTAAAAATTATAGTGCCATCGGCAAGAAGGTCATTCCATATCATTTTCGCTCGATGAGAATAGTTCGGGTCGGGCCAAAAAAATTCTCAACCTAATTATTCTCTTGGCATGATCGAAAGCCTTCATTTTCACCATCATCGATTATGTCGGTGGAGTCGTATTTTTTCGGTTGAGCCATAATAGAAGTAGGAGACTAGGATCTTGAGAGAAAATGGAAGGAAAAATGGATTATTTATAGTATGGGGGAATGCTGTGGGGAAGTGGGTATTTATAATGTTTGGGAGGTAGGAAAGGGTGGGAAATGAAAATAATGGGTGAAAAAATTGGATGGGGGTGAATTTTGGTGGGTTTTGGGTTGGAGGAAATTAAAAGACTAGTGAAATTGTGTATGAAGGGAAGGGAAAAGATTGGGAGGGAACGGGGTGAATATTTGGGTGGGAAATGAAAAAAAAGTGGGAAGAACTCGATTTAGGCTGTTCAAGGGGGTGAACCGGTTCAAGCCTAGGGCGAACGGGTTAGGCTGTTCAGGCTGTCCAAACGTGAGTTTTTTCCTTTTTTCGCATAGGCTTCAACACCGTTGTGGGGGGAAGATTCCAATCTCTCTACAAGGACCCTAATTTCACTAATGGTGATCGAGGCACTTAAAAAATTCACTGTTTTACGACTTTCTCTCTCTCAGGATGTGTTAGGTTAAAATCCTCATTCCTAACTCTTGCTAATGTGGACTCGACTTACCCCAAAATGCGCTAAAACACACACACGACTCACAACTATACAACAAACTCACCCCATGCGTGTTGGGGGTGCGACGACCTCTCTCAAAAAACTTATTCATCCCCATATACGGGGTCAGACAACTAGATTATGTTGGATACCTCAACACACGCCTCTAGGTATGGATTTTGGCAGTGTCTATTCACCTTGAATGAGTTCCCATCCTTAGGATTCTCGAGTTCAATCACTCCGTGTGGGAACACCTCTCTCACGACGAACAGGCCGGTCCACCGTGAACGTAACTTATCGAGAAATAAGTAGAGTCGTAAGTTGTACAAAAGCAGTTTTTAGCCCAGGTGAAACTCTTTTCGATTGATATTTCTCTTGTGTGATAGTTTCATCCATTCTTTCTAGCAATGTGAGTGCTTTCATACGCATCATTGCGTATTTCTTCCAACTCATTTCACCTGTTGTATTGAGATTATAGCTCAACCTCTCAATGGCCCAATACGCTTTGCGCTCAAACTCAACGAAAAGATGGCAAGGCTTACCATACACAAAGTGAAAGGGGGACTATGTCCATCCCCGATCCTCGTAGAGAGAGAGATGAGAGGGTTCATCTCACGCGGTGGGAGGATCTTGGTCCCGCGCATTTCTCTCGGGAACGCTTCGACCGTCGTCGGTGATGTGTGAGGTGAAAAATATAGAGAGATGGAGTCTCCAGTCTATTTTACTCAAAACAGACAAAAGATGGTGGAGCCATCCCGAAGGACAGCATCCAAAGACAAAGTGATACATACGGAACCAAAATTGCTTCTAAAAGGGTTCGAAGGCTAAGTTACAAAATGAGAAGGTGTTAGGAATCCATTCAACCCTTGCGGTCTCTCAAGGATTTGTTTTTATTTTCCATTATTTCCCCGTGGTATGTGTGCATGTGTTTATTTGTTGGAGATAGGGATCATCGACTTGTATCATGGAGGAGATAAAGCGAGTTATCCATAGGAATGTTCCTAAAAAATAATATTAGAAAATAGGATTTATGCGATTATCCTTGCTTTGATCGTTATAATGAAACGATACCACATATGGAATAATATGCCACTAAGAAAAAATATATGTATACGTAAATATATAGAATCTAAGAGAATTAAATTAAAGAATTAGAAAAATAGAAAGTGGGAGAAAAGTAAGACTCGAATCTCGGGTTTAACTCGAGACGCCTACGTAGCCAATAGAGGCATCAAAGTCCACGTAGTTCGTATACAAAACGAGGGATAATCGGGGACTTTTCTTATGTATGTTTGTGTGTAAAAAGGTGTTTTAGTTGTGAGAAAAGTGTGCGAAACGTGTGAGAATTCCCATTTGGAATTTATGAGCAAACCCTCTTTTTCTTATTTTTCGGGTTTTATTTATATGAAAATAAGGGATATGCAATAATACTAAATAAAAAGTATATTAGGATATGTGAGATAGAGAGAATAAAAGTGCTAAGTAATAAAATAAGTTAATACGAATTTAGGAGAATTTGAAGAAAGGGTTGAGAAAGTTGGACCTTCTTGAAGATCTTGAGCTTGATCTTGAATGTTGGAGAGCATCCCTTGCACTTGGATGATGATGAAGGGTAGTTAATTCACCAAGTTTGGTGAAAAAGATGATGAAAAGTGAGGGTTGGAAAGGGATTTGGATGTAGAAATCACGCTGACTTCGAGAGAGGTTTTTTTAGTTCACTGAGAGTAATGGATCTTAGATCTTCCTTTTTTTGCAATGAGGTCATGCCTTCCTTTTTATAGGCCCAGGGCATTACCGATCGGCATAGGTCTGGTCCTACCAATTGGCAGCTATTTTTAGGCACACTGTCGATAGGCAGGATTTGGAACCTGCCGTTGGGCAATCTCTTTCAGTTTCCTTCGAAAAATGGTCGTAAAATGTGAGTCGTTGATCCGAATCGTGCACGGGTTAAACCGATGGAAATTTATTTTAGTGATATTTAAAAGTCCTTTGGACTTGTCCCGGGTCCAGGAGTTGACTTCGAGTCAAATGTGGCTCGGAAGCGCTCGTCAGTCCTTTGGACGGGGGATTGTCGGACGTAAATGCCTCGTTTTTTCGCATGGTAAGTCAGGATCGCGCACGGGGTGGACCGTTGGAAAGGTTATGAGATGTACTTAGACATTCCAAAGAGTTTGACCTGGTTTTGGGAGTCGACTTTGGTCAACCGGGGCCTAAGAGCGTTCGGTGACCTTTCAGAGTAAAATGAATCGTTCGTTCGTATCGTAAGTCAAAATCGCGCACTGGGCAGACCGTTGGAAAGGGGGTTTAGTGCCCTTTGCATATTCATTCAGTCTTGGTTGAGCTGAAGAGTTGAATTTGGTCAGACGGAGCCCGAGAGTGTCCGTTGACGTCCTAATCAAGTTTTGGGGGAAAATGGGTCGTTCATCCGCACCGTAAGTCAAAATCGCGCACGGAGTGGATCGTTGGAAAGGGGTTTCAGTGCCCTTCGAGGATTTATTTAGCCTCAGTCGAGCTAAAGATTTTGAATTTTGGTCAAATGGAGCCTGGGAGTACCCATGGACTCTAGGTCAGTACCCGGAGTATGACTTAGGTTTGTAGTGATGAAGGGAGGTGTTAGGGACCTAGGGGTGCTAGAACGGGGTGTCTACAGAGCCCCTCGACTGATGAGTTTGGAATAAATGATAGCCGTCGAATAGACACCGCATGATGCCTTTAAAAGAGGATGACCAGAGGGTCGAGTTCGATTCTGAGGACCTAAGGATGAGAATGATCGATTCAAAGGGGCGAGGCCGATTCGAAGGACCTACGGATGAGGATGATCGATTCAGAGGGACGAGGCCAATTCATAGGACCTAAGGGGGAATACCGGGGATGGTAATAAAAGAAGTGATGACTAAAGATTGAGGTCAATTCCGAGGACCTAAAGCAATGCAAGGGATGACTAATTCTGAGGGCTTAAATTCTGATGACCAATTTTGCGGGTCGAAGCCAATTCTGAGGGCTTAATTTGTGATTACCAATTCTGTGAGTCGAAGCCAATTCTAAGGGCTTAAATTGTGATGACCAATTCTTCTAATACCCCGTGATTTTAAAGGACTTTTAAAATGGGTTTTATTTTAATTTAATGGATTAATTAGATTTTATTATTAATTAATTCATTCGGGTTTTATCCAGACGGTGGATATTTATATGGATGATTCTGAATATTACTTAAAGATATTTAGGTAATATATGAATGTGATGTCATTGAGATGACCGTATGATATAAATTCGGTAATTTATATTTTTAGTCAGACGCGGTATGGGACGTGTCGGGACTAGTTTATTAAATTAAAAAAAGGAAATTTATTTTCTATCGATCTAATAGTCATTTCGACTACGTCGTTGCGTCCGGAAGGTTCGAAATAGTCAGAAAAGT
Source organism: Sambucus nigra (assembly GCA_949130495.1). Classification (NCBI taxonomy): domain Eukaryota; kingdom Viridiplantae; phylum Streptophyta; class Magnoliopsida; order Dipsacales; family Adoxaceae; genus Sambucus; species Sambucus nigra. Next base: position 264,120,447 of record OX422215.1, on the reverse strand, counting down.
CTATTTGGATGTCAATTTTGAGTCTCAGATCATTTGGGAATGAATAGACAACCCGAAAGGGCATTTTGGTCATTTTTCTAGGGGGATGAATAGTGTTTCGGATTTGGCACTATTATAAGTGTTTGTAGATTAAGTGAATGGGAGTTATTCATCTCCTCTTCACAAATAAGAGCAGCCATCTTCCTAGAGAGAAATAAGAGTGCTTGGGAAGGGAAAAGTCACTTGGGAAGGTGAAGAACAAGAACCAAGGTTCACCACCACCAACCACCACCGGAGTTTGACCGGAGAAGGGACAACCAACTGTGATAAACTACACCAAAGGATCAGACCTACAAAAAAGGCAAGTGTTTGATAATGGCAATTTAAGTTTGTATATTGTCCATGTTAGAATAGTATAAAAAGAGAAGATTATTCTTGTTTGAAAGTAATAATGGAGCCATTAAATGGATTTCTGAAAACTGAAATAATATAGGAATTAAACTCATATTTTAGGTTGATAATAATCCACGAAATAGCCTTGTATCTGTTGAAGAAAATCTGCAAACCATTGATGTGTTCTTGAGGTTGATATGTTGATGATTTTCTGAAATGAGGAGATAAACATGCCTTTTAATTCAATCCTTTGATGATTTTAGGATGTTTAGAGTATTGGAAATCGTTCATATATGCTGATATATCATGTAGAAATAATCATAACTCCTTTTGGAGGTTAATATGAAGGTTTGAATGTGTAAAAATGGAGAAAAATGGAGTTTGGGATTTTGGGAGAGATAATGAATAGTAACCCGTAGCCTTTGGGGTCATTTTCGGCCAAGAAGATAAATGATTTAGCTTTCGGCCAAAACACAAAAGTTGTAGATCTTTTCGATACGGTCGCGTGGGTGCCGACCATTTATTTTTCTGATTTTTCTACGATTTAATATAATTTTTACAAGATGACAGCTCCGGGTTGAAATCATCAAATCGGGAATTGGAAAAATTACGGCTACAATTAATGTCGTAGATGTTCGGGATAATTTTTGGGGTAGTTTAGAAACCCCGAAAATGAATTTGGGTTTCTAGATTTATTTGTTAAATTCCAAATAGGGATGTATGAGGAATTATGATAATACCAGTAGGGGTGATTTGATATAACACCTGGGTATCCTTAAGTTTACAAGAGGGTTTCATTCTAAGTGAAAGAATATGTGTTTATAAGAGATTTGAAACTATCGGTTTTAAAAAAAAAAAAAAGAGAACTAAACTCATAATAATTCGGGAGAAATAATGTTATGGACCAGTAGGATATTAGTGACTTCTTACTGAATATATGTTGAGGAAAATCCTATTTGAATCTTGAGCATTGAGAGAGGGTAGCCTTAGGGTATGAGGTTATCCCAATCACGTATTTAAAGTTGACGAACCTCCTCACTCGACAAAGTTAAGTAGTAGTGTAATGGAGGGGTTCCTTGTTTGGATTTCGCTTTGCGAGACGCTCCGCGCATGAACCTTAACGACGTCGGGAGTGGAGTGATTTTAGGATACGAGAATGATTAAATTACAAGAGCGTAGTGGTATAGGCTCCTAGATAGAAATGGGAGTTTGGAACACATTTGGTTGAAAGAAGATATAAGGTTATCCCGATCGCATAGTTGTAGTTGTCGGACCTCCTCGATCGACAAAGTTAAGTAGTAGTGTATTGGAGGGGTTCCTTGTTTGGATTTCGCTTTGCGAGACACTCCGCGCATGAACCTTAACGACGTCAGTAGTGGAGAGATGTTATAGGATGCGAGGATAATTAATTTATAAAGTAAAGATATGATATTTAAAAGAGATAAAATTCTATGTATGGGAAATATCTTAAGGTAGTGATAATTACCTTATTGATATTATATTATAGGTATGATAATACATATTTGATTGATTGATGATTATGTGTATGACATACCTAGCTTACTTGCTATCGGTGGGAGGTTTACGCGTGAGGGCAGTCATATGCTGATGAATCCATGGGATCTTTGATTTGTCGCTCGAGAACATAGGTCTATGAAAGACTTATCGGGGAGTTGATAAGTTCGCTGACTGTGGGTACGTAGGTATGTGCGTGACCCATGGATACGAGAACTATGTTCGCCTCCAATTTGTTTGTTGTTGTTTATGGTTCGTGGAATCTTACTGAACCTGTAGTCCCCTATTCGGCAACCTGCGATGATGGGAAATGATAGCAGAGTAATGCATTGCACCACAGCTGTGACTCGGGGTGCCGTATTATATATGAATATATATATAATGGATTAAATGGTTACATAATTATATATTGTGTTTAAATCTATCTACGGTGATACTTGTAGATAACGGTGAATAGAGAAAGTTAATGGAATTTAGTTAATAAATTTTTATGCTTATAGAATTGAAAAGCTTAACTCATGATAATGAGTAACGATTCATATTAATGAGTAATGATTCATGTTAATGAGAAATGATTCAGATTAATGAATAATGATTCATGTTAATGAGAAACTAATCATAAAGGAGAAATGTAAATGAATAATAATGTGACGTATGGTATGGGACATACGGGGATTATGATATGGGAATGGAATTATAATGTGGAGACTAGAAAAGAGGAAACATTATCTAGGAGGTTAATAGGAAACGTTAAGTGTGAACTCTAGTTGAGAGGTGAGAAATGCAAGTGAGAGTTGAATCTAACATGTACATAATAAATGCTTTATTGCACTTGTTAAATACTTGTTGTTTTAAAAATACTCTACACATTCGGACTCTGATCCGTTTCCTTGCATATTTTCTCTTCTATTGTATCTCTATATCAGGTGTCCAGAAACAGGGACGCCAACCATAGTTGATTATGACGAGCTATGGAGTTATGGAAGTTTTGCTTAGACGCTTATCATCTTTTTGATACACAGTATTCTTAGTTAGGGCATGTCGCCCAAAGGATTCAGTTATCATTTCTATTGAGGTCAAATTCTATTGTATTCGGGACTTTTTAATACATTTAACATTGTTGGGATTATTGTAAAGGATTTATATTATATGGGAATGTTCATTCCAGCTGCATTTAAATTCTTTTGTGTTATTTATTGTGTTACCAGTTTTGTAGAATAAAATGTGTTGTGTTATTCTTAAACTAAAAAAATGGTTTTGTTGAAATCTAAATTTGGAAAAGTTTTTTTTAACACCAGCTTAATTGGGTATTGGGTGAGCTGTAAATGTCTTCGACAGTGATGCTAAGAATGAGCCAACTGTATATTCTGTTTTAATTTGGTATGGGACTGGCCACCCGGTATTTAATTAGGCGGGGTGTTACAGGTGGGTCGGAGACAATTCTGAGGGCTTAAGTTGAGATGACCAATTCTGCGGGTCGAAGCCAATTCTGAGGGCTTAAGTTGAGATGACCAATTGTGCGGGTAGAAGCCAATTCTGAGGGATTAAGTTGAGATGACCAATTCTGCGGGGCAAAGCCAATTCTGAGGGCTTAAGTTGAGATGACCAATTCTGCGGGTCGAAGCCAATTCTGAGGGCTTACATTGAGACGTTCTCGGGGAACTCTGCCGGGGAAATTACCTCGTGATTTTGATTTGAGCTAGGGATCTGATTGATGGGGAAACTTTCGTTTATTCTGGAGACTTTGTAGGGGAATAGCTAATTGGATGCTATAAATCTCACTGGGGAAGTGATTAGGTGGTCCAGGGTTTGGACGTTTTGCTCGGGGAAATTTGAGACTTTCGGTGAATAGGAGATGATAACTTGCTTTTTGTGTGTATGTCGTTGTTGTTGAAGCCAAGTCAATCAAAACCTTTATCCCTACACAAGAATAACAAACTAACGTTGAGAGGTAAGTAAGGGTATCAATCCACATCAAGGAGTAAAGCGAGGGGAAAATAATTGTAATTCACTTTTATTTTCTTTTTGGGATTTTTTTTTGTTTTTCTACTTTTTGTATGCCTTTTTTTTAATATTAAAATAATTTGGTGAGGTGAGGTGAAACTAAACTAAACTAAAATCAGAGATCAAATGACAAACTAAAAAGCAATAATGAAAATGAAATGAAATCTAACTAAATGAACATGTAAAATATGAGATGAAGTGAGGAAGTAAATGTGAGGACAATCGAGGAATGGGATCACACCACAAATTCTAGTTAATCTATTTAATTAATTTATTCAAATTAAACTTCCCAAATTAGTATTAAAATTACAAATCAACTCTCGTTGCAAATGTAATTTTAATAATAATCTTTTAGAGAATTAAATTTACAATCCTACAACTCACAAAACGTAGATCTAAACATCATCTAACAAATCACCTGCTAGGATCGATTTAAAAAATTAGTTTAAATCATAAAAATATGATTAGAGTTGAAATTCAAAGAAATAATTTCATATTTTAGAAAAAACTATCTCTAGTTCGATTCTAAGATGGAAATTAAGACTAGAATCTCGATTTTCTCTCGAAAATCATTTACCCTCTCTCGAGGCGTAAATTAAAAGTAAGATTGCAAAATTAATCATCAAAGGGAATTTTAATTTAATTAAACTAATTAAATTCGAATAACATCAAAATAATGGGTCACCCCACCCCTTGAAAGGGATTTTCTAGCCTAACATAATATAAAGCATGATAATCAAATTAACCAGGCAATGAAATAAAAGTAGAGAAAAGAACAATTAAACCAAATCTCTTCGAGAATAATTGAACTCAAATCTTCCAATTTAAAGCATACGCCACTCTAATTGAGTATCCAATTGATTTGCAATAAAATACCCACTCAATTAAACCTCTCACAAAAATATCACTCACTAATCTCTAACAAAAAATAAAAATAAAAATAAAATAAAACAAAACTATTTACAAAATGTTGTTTATCCTAATTTATTTTCTACATTAAACTATCTCTAACTTTCTCTAGAATTCTCTCTTCTTTTTTTGATGGGTCTTCAAATGGCCTTGAGTCTTCTTTTATATTGAGGCGCGTGGAGCTAGGGATAAATTGGGAATTAGCATGAGTGTCATGTGGTTTGGGTGTGCCATGGATTGTGTGAGGTAATGAGAGTGTGAGGGAATAAAAATTAGATTTGAATGAGGGGTAATTTGGGTATATGGGGTAAGTGGTTAGTTGGTGGTAAAAAGGGAAAAGGGGTTAAAAGAGGTTTTAACACATGGGGGTTTGTTGACTTGCTCTTGGACAAAAGCAGGTGTAAAATCGATTTGGTTCATGGCTTTGAAAATGGAACATATGTAAGGTTTGGAAATGGGTTTGGGCACGGGTTCTAGGATTGGGTTGTTCCGGTTTGCAGATAAGGGACCCGGTAAGACACGGTCGCGGGTTTGGTTCGCAATGGGGCGAGATTGGGTCGAGTTTAGGTCCGAATTTTATAGCAGGTGGGTTCGATTTTTGGTGGAGGGCATTCGATTTGGGGCGCCGGGGCTAAGAGGTTTAGGCGGGTAGAGGAATACTTTCTAGGCGGGTTTGGAGCTTGGGTGGTGTAGGGGGATTTGGGTAGTTGTATGGTGGATGGGCTTAAGGTGGAAGTTTGTGTGTTGGATGAGAGAAGAGTTTGTTAATGGGGGCAGAGGAGAGAGAAAGTGGGAGGTTGAAGATGGTTTTTGGTGGGATTGTGTGTGTGAGGGTGTATAGGTTACAAGGTGAGGGTGAGTGTGTGGTTTGTGTGTATGTTAGGTGTGTGGAATTGGGTGTGAGTGAGTTATAAGATAAGTTAATGTGTGTGCGTGTTTAATTTGGACCCTAAAAATAAATAACACTAAAAAATAAAACAAATAAAACTAAAAATCTAAAAATAAAATCCTACTCTAAAAATAAAATAAAGACTCAATTAAAAATGAAACTAAAAAGAAATCAAAATTAAAATTAAAATAAAAATAAAAATAAAAATCTATTAAACTAAAACTAAAATCCTAAAAAGAAAATGTAAAATCTAAAAATAAATGAATTCCTAAAAAAAACTAATCCTAATAAAATAAGACTAAAACCTAAAAACTAGTAAAAATCAAAATCAAAATAAAACTATACTAAAAAAAATATACAAATAGAAAATAAAAGCTAAAAATTCTAAAATAAACCCTAAAAATAAAACGACGCGAAATAAAAATCTAAAAAAATATAAAAAGGGAACAAACTAAACACACACGGCTTTGGGGTAGGTTTAGGGACAGGTTTAGGCTCGAGTGAGGTTACGGGGCAAGGTAATTAGCTCCATTTGACTACAAATTGTCTCGAAATAATACTTTTGATACCGCAACTACAATCAAGCCTGCACATTGAACATTTACGCGCATAAGACCATTATTGTCGAGAATTAGAAACTAAAATACGTCTATTCGGGGTATAAAATGCACATTCTTGGGTGCTTATCAGGAGATAACCTGAAGTTTAGGATACTTTAGGGGTCCTATGGGGACGTTGCCGGGGAGAGATTCTCTTGTCTTTTGAGAGTTCCGCTGGGGAAATAGGGGATCTACTTGAGGTAGTGTGAAATTTTCTTGGTGAAAATATTCTAAATCCTCCACTGGATTTTTAGGAATTTTCTGAGGATTTTTCAGGGGTTATGTACGAAAATTTAAGGGGGGCGGCTGTCATGGTGTGGAGGGTGCCATTCGGCGGTGGCATGAACTTTTGGACTGCCTCGAGCAGGTGGAAGGTCAGTGTCGATCGGTATGTGTGGGGGTGCAATGCCGATCGACATGACCCTTGGCTTCCTATAAAAAAGGGGCGGGTTCCCCTCATTTTTCACAGCTTCTTGCCTTCTCTCTTTCTGTGATTTTCTTCTGCGAATCATTCTAACATTTCGCAACCTAAAAAATGGCCGCTTTTGTGAGCACTGCGGTACATAGGGAGTGGTTGGCTATTGATGACTGGGCGAATGTGGAGTGGAGGGCCAGGGCGCCTCTTGCTTTGGGGAATGAGAACTCTTTTGATGCATTTGAGCTAGTTACGGATGAGCGGACTTTACTTCGGGAGTCATCGCGTCATCGCCCTTTTAGGGTGGTGAACCCTAGTGGTTATGTAAGTACAAAATGACTTTTGGCGTTCTTTTCTGGTGATTTCCTTTTTTTTCTTGGATTTTGACAAGGCTTTTTCTTTGACAGTCTGATGTTTCTTTATCGACTATGCATGCCCGCGTGACAACGGGGCTTAAGGATGTCTGGGAGCACCTTCCACGTGTGGTGCATTGGGTAGTATCGTCAGCAGGCTTTGGGAGGCTGGCATCTATACTGGATGAGACGCCTCGTTCGACGGCGATTTTATGCGCTTTGGGGGAGAGGTGGTGGGACACTACCCACACCTTCCATTTTGGCTTGGGGAGAATAATGTGACTCCCATAGATGTGCAACAGCTACTGGGGCTAGATTGTGATGGAGAGCAGATAGAGGTGGATCGCTCTTTGCGAGTGAGGCCGGAGGCGGTGCGGGCGGCGCTAGGTGATGTGGGGAGGATAGTATCTAGGGACTCCATCCATTTGTCGTTGTTGAGGGATGTTTTATTGAGTAGGGTGATTGATGGGGAGGACGTGCTGCAGGTGGAGCAGATGGCCCGATTATTTATTTTGCTGGTGTTGGGGGTATTTCTGGTGGCGTCGAGCGGCGACGTTGTCCACTTATAGTTTTTGCCTTACTTGAGTATGTTTTCGAACATATCTCTCTATGATTAGGGGAGCCTGACTTCGGTGACCCTTTATTTTTATCTGGATGCATTTAGCCGGTGCTGTCGACAGTCTTTTACAGGAGCCACGTATCATCTTGAGTTATTCTTTAGTTTGTGCACTTTCCTTTCATGGATTCACATTTTCCTTGTGCGTCTCTTTTTTTATAGCGGATTCTGGTCTTTAGCAGGCGTGGTTCTATGAGGTGATTGGGTGTAATACCCAGCTGATTACTTTGAAGGATGAGAGTGTTGGGTACTTTTATCGTTTGTACCGGTGGCGAAAGGCCAATCGACAATCGAGGATGTCTCTTTCCCTACAGGCGGTGTGTCAGGTATTGAATGGCCTGACCAGTGATAGGGTAAGACTTTTTCCTTCTTCAGTCTGGGTCTTTGGGTGCTCTGATTCTATATTAACTTATATCTGCTGGGGATTTTTTAGGTGACCTTTTATCCTTGGGGGATGGTTGTTCAGGACACGGGGTCGACTGGGGCGAATGCGCAGATGAGGCATTTGTTGGCGCATGAGTTTGGCCACTCTTGGTATCTCGGGGAGAGGATGGTTTGACAAATTGATGAGGAGGAGGTGGTGGTCCCACCTGCGAGGCCCCCTATGTTTATGAGGAGAGAGCGGATGCTGCCAGAGGATGCGAGGATCACGACGATGATTGGCGAGCCCTGTCTGTTATATACCGACACAACTATGTCGTACAATTATATGGACTTCATGACGAGATAACTGATGGTGCCCAGCATATATGATGCGCTGCCCTTCCCTCATGTGGGTTCGAGTCGGCTAGTGGGATCTTCCCACACTGGTGGTGGTCCATCGACATCTGCAGAGGCGGCAACTTCACAGGTTCCCTTTATGCAGTTGCATACTCCTTCATACAATATTCGGCGGGATAATGGAGGGATGGTGCCTATGTTGAATCGTCCTCATGCGATGAATGCGGAGGAGTTGGGCTTGACAGAGGAGGACATTCGTCATATGGTAAACCTTTCTGGTCTTTTTTTTATCTTCTTTGCATGATACTGATTCTGCCTTTTCTTACAGCAAGTTCGGGTGTCCACTATTTGGCTAAGGGACATTAGGGACTGGATATCTTCAGCGACTGCCCATATTCAGGATGCAGTCCCTGTTCCTTCTTACTTGGTGCCGTCAGCCTCATCCGGGGAGGAGTCTGGTTCGAGTAGCGGTGGTGCGTCATCTCGTCGTAGGGGAAAGAGAGCGCGTCTCAGGGATGGAAGCTCTTAGAGAGAGAGGGGAGGGGTAGGGGGAGAGAGAGAGAGAAAAAGAACGTGGGTTCGGGTTGAGTCCCATTGTTTTTCTGCGTTTCCTTTGATTCTTGCAAAACTGACGTAACAGAAGAATATCTATTCAATGCAATGGAGTTTTTTATTATCTTCTACTAGTAATGAATGCATATGCACTTTTTACTTTGCTGCTGAGACCGTAAAATATTTTTAAAATTTTGAAGCAAAGCTTGAAAATAGAAATTATATAGACATGGAAGGGGATTTTGAAATTCTATTGATAATATCAATTTATTTTTATAGAGTTTTCTGATTTTTTTTATTTTGGCAAAAGAGGAAAAAGGTATGTTTCCAAAAATAGGGGGTTACCGATCAGCAAACCCCTTGTCCTGCCTATCGGCAGGTCAGTCCAGTATAATCAATCGAGGCTTTGATTGGTACTCTCTTCAGCCTTTGTCACCTTGTGGGGCAGGATTCCCTCCTATTTTTACAGAGGTTGTGTCTCTTGTGAGGGTTTTCAAGCATAAAAAGGGGTAAGGGTGGAGTGTTCTCATCGCACCTTCACTTTCTAATTTTCTTTATTTATGATATGGCTCTCCCTGGTAGTGTTGAGTTTGCCAACTACCTCGAGACTTTGGAGGCAATGTGCTCCTACAATGTCGACTACGATGCTTTCAACATGCGTCCAGTCTCTTTATGGCGTAATCGGCCCATAGAGTGGAACATGATAATGGCGGCGGTACAATTTTGGTACCCCGAGGACCATATATTCCACTTTGGCGTGGAAGAAGTCTGTCCGACTTATGAGGAATTTTCTACCATGTTGGGGGGTAAATCGTAGTGTGGCGACAGCTATGCCTGAGTTTTCCCGGTCGACTCGGGAGCTGTTGGCTAGACTTATCCACATCTCGCCTTCGGCGGGCAGACCTTTGGTTACTGGAGGAATGATTTCTCTTCTGGCGGTGCTACGGTCTGTGCATTTGCAGGAGGTTGGTGATGCTGGATATGCCAGAGCCATCATTCTGGGCTTGGTTTCGAAATTGCTGGTGGTGACTGGGGAACTACTGGTGGACCCACAACTTGCATCCATTACTTCATGGATGTCATACCGTCGCAATTCTATAGCGGTGATACTGGTGGAGCCTTTGAATGGCCTGGATGCCTGACGAGAAGGTCGTTATGACTTTCTGAGAGGTAGCCCTGTGATGCTGTTCATGTAGTTGTCTGAAAGATTTTGCCTGGTGACTCCTCCAAAAAATCCTTTATTGGTTGTGCCCAACTTTTTTTCACATCATTTCATCAGTGTTGGCCTGGATATCGAGAGTTGGCAAAATTGGTTTGTGGAGTATGGGGCTCTAAATCTGCATTGGTCATTGCCTTGGTGGGGACAACTGTTGGCTATTTTGGAGTTGGGGGAATACCCGTACGTTTAGTTGGTTGGTCTCAGACAGACCTCTTTCTATTTCCCTTGGCGGCTTCTGCTCTAATTTGGTTGGGAGCAGGTCGTGCCACCTCGGACACTAGACTTCTTTCCGTTAGAAGATGACAAAGCGTCTGCGCATGCGGCTTGGCCCTTTATGGGAGATTCGACGTCCATCGACCCGTCCTTCTCAGTCCGTTGGGAGAGTCTAGCACATCCCCGGGGATTATATAAAGTGGTTGTAGAGAAGAGTAGTTAGCAAGATTTTGGTAGCGGATACTGTACAAAGTTGGCTTGTCTGATATGATACCATAGAGGGAGGTGTTATGGTTTTTTCGAGGCTGGTTCGAGCTTATCGGTCTATGGAGCATCTGCGGCACTCTACTTAGGTAGGGGAAGCTTGGGGACCCCAGGACGTAGATGATGATGATGAAGCGGGCTCCTCTGGTAGCTGTGGGTAAGATTTTTTGAGAGTTTATTTTGTAATGGGGAAGAAATTTGGGAATTTATTGGGCTTTTTAGGAAGTTAGGAGGGAAGGAAGTTATCCGTTCTTTTTCTTATGTAATTGCCCTGTAATTTCTCATTAGTGAAATAAATAAGTTTTTGGTCATCCAGTTGTGCCTTTTGATGAATTTCGTATTTTTGAATTATCTATATCAATTGCTAAGGCATGCATAATCCTTCTGTTCAAGTATATGTTAGAATGAACTTTCGTTCTCGAAGATCTGAAAAAGAATAGTTTTTTGTGAAAAAGAAAGGGTCGTGCTCATGTAAGTTGTATGAGCTGCCTACGTACCTCTGGGGGTTTTGAAAAGTTTTAATTTTTCTGGAAATGGTTTTTTAAGAGGATCGGGCCCATGTAGTTCTGAGTAGAAGGAAATGAAGATTTTTTTTTAGAATAGAAGGGAGATGATAAGAGTCGTAGTGCATCGAGATTTCGGACTAGGGGTAGAAATTCTTGAGACGGTCCAGGTTGACTGGACGAGCCATATCTTCTCCATCAAGGTCAGTGAGCATGGCGGAACCTCGTCACAAAATCTTTTTCATAATGTATGGGCCGCTCCAATTGGGATTGAATTTACCTTTGAGGTCCCAGATGGGCTCTACTATTTCTTTGAGGGCTAAGTCCCCCTTTCAGACACCGCGGTCCTTGACTCTCTTATTTAATGACCGCGCTATACAGCGATGGTACCCTTGTATGTGATACGACGCTTTCAGTCTCCTTTCGTCCAAGAGTGACAACTTATTGAGACGAATTTGATGCCAATCTTCCTCACTGACTTGGATTTCGAGTATGATACGAAGTGAAGGGATTTCTAGCTCAACGGGTAGGACTACTTATATGCCATAGACCAGATAGTAAGGAGCATCCCTAGTATAAGTTCGAATCGAGGTTCGGTATCCCCAGAGGGCATAAGGGATTCGGTCGGCCCAATCTCTATAGCTTTCGGTTATCTTACTGATGATAGCTTTGAGGTTCTTATTGGCTGCTTCGAGCGCGCCATTAGTCTGAGGTCGGTAGGGAGAAGATTTATGTCTCTGAATTCCATACTCATTGACCACTTCTGTGAATTTTGCCTCAAAATGCAACTCATTATCTGACACTAGTTCGTGTGGGACCCCATACTGGCAGATGATGTTCTTCCTGATGAATTTGGACACTTTCTTAGCTTTCAGAACTATATATGACTCTGCTTCAACTCATTTGGTGAAGTAATCAATGGTAACTAGGATGAATTCATGCCCGTTGGAAGCCTTGGGTGTAACATTCCCTATAATGTCGATGCCCCAGGTGGAGAACGTCCAGGGAGAAGTCATGTTGTATAATTCTCACAGAGGCAGGTGTTGAAAGTTGGAAAACTGTACGCATTTGAGGCATCTTCGGACATAGGCGGTGCATTCCTGGACCATGGTGGTCCAATAGTATCCTTGTCGAATGATATTCTTAGCAAGAATGTGACCGTTCATGCGGGGATCGCATTCCCCGCTGTGGATTTTTAGCATCATCTCTTCAATGTCAGCCCCTGCAATGCAGTCTAGATGGGTTCCATCGATGTTTCTTTTGAACAGTGCTTTGTGACAGATAATGAACTGGGCAGCCAGTCTTCGGAGGGTTGCTCGGTCTTTTTTATTGGAACCTTCGGGATACTTACCATGTTTGAGGAGGTGCCAGATATCATAGTACCAGCAATTGGCTAGCTCTGGATCTTCTTTGGTGATGAGCTTAATGTGGTAGTAGTGGGTTGGTTTATCTTGATTTTGGACTAGGAAGGGAGCCATTGTTATTCCTTCAGGCATGTCGACCATGGAGGCCAAGGTAGCAAGGGAATCGACTAGGTTATTCTTTGCTCGAGGTAAGTAGTGGAAGGTGATATCTTGGAACTGGGAGGTTAGTTCTTCTAAGTGGTCATAGAAGGGTTTGTAGTTTCTCATCCTTAACTTTCCATTTTCTGAGCACTTGACCGATGATGAGGGCAGAATCCCCGTAGATATCTAGGCATTGGATAATTTTCTTGAGACCAACCTTGAGGCCTACTGTACACGCCTCATATTCAGTCATGTTATTGGTGCAGGGGAAATCCAATTTGATAGCGATGGGAGTGTGGGAGTCATCAGGGGCGATCAGGAGTATTCCAATGTCATATCCCTTTTTGTCCGTCAAAGAACATTTGCCATCGAAGGTTGTCTTGAGCAGCGCAGAGGATGTTTTCATCTGGGAATTCGAAGGTCCACACATCAGCTTCTTCCATGGGGTAGTCAGCGAGGTGGTCAGAGATAGATCTTCCTTTCATGGCTTTCTACGTGATATACACGATATCAAACTTGGCTAGGAGCATCAATCATCGGGCCATTCAGCTACATAAGGCGAGTTTCCTGAGAAGGTACTTGATGGGGTCCATTCGGGATACAAGTTTGATGAGGAAGGCGAGCATGTAGTGTCGCAACTTTTGGGTAACCCAAATAAGTATGACGCATGCTCTTTCCAAAGTAGTGTAGTTGACTTCGTATCTGGCCAATTTGCGACTGTCCTAATAGATGGATCTTTCTTTTCGGTATTCTTCAAGATATTAGGCTAGCAAAACCCTAGGTGTAGTGTCGATTATGGTTAGGTATAGGAGTAAAGGAAGGCCAGGCTGTGGTGGTATGAGTACTGGAGGTTGGGTCAGTTATTGTTTGATTCGGTTAAAAGCTTTTTGGCAGACCTCGTTCGAAACCTTGGTTGAATCCTTTAGGAGGAGTTTTAAAATAGGTTCACAGATGGAAGTTAGCTGGCTGATGAACCGGCTTATGTATTGCAATTTCCCAAGGAAACCACAAACTTCTTTCTCCGTTCGGGGATGTGGCATCTCAAGTATGTATTTCAGCTTAGTAGGATCTGCTACTATCCCCTTCTTACTGACCATGAATCCCAAGAGTTTTCCCTTTATAACGTCAAAGACACATTTCTGTGGATTGAGTCTCATCTGATACCGTCGAAGTCGTTCGAAGAACTTTCAGAGAGCGGGAATATGACTTTCTCTAGTTTTGGATTTGATAATCATATCATCCACATAGACCTTGACTTCTTTGTGAATCAGACCGTATAGGATGGTTGTGGCAGCCCTCTGGTAGGTAGACCCAGCATTCTTGAGACCAAATGGCATAACAGTGTAGCAAAAGGTTCCCCACGGTGTGACGAACGCGATTTTTTCTTGGTGATCTGGGTGCATTTTAATTTGGTTGTATCCAAAAAAACCCGTCGATGAATGACTTGAGGGCATGACTGGTTGTGTTGTCCATGATCATGTCGATATTGGGTAACGGATAATTATCCTTTGGAGAGGCTTTGTTAAAATCCCGGTAGTCTATACACATAATAACTTTCCCTCCTGATTTCGGTACAGGCACTATATTGGCTAGCCATGTGCGATATTCGATCACCCGAATGAAGCTCACGTTCAACTGTTTGACCACTTCATCTTTGACTTTGAGCGACCATTTGGTGTGGAGATTTTTCAACTTTTATTTAATCGGCTTGTACTCTTGGAGAGAGGGGATCTCATGTTGAGCTATTTCAGGATCAATGCCAAGCATATCGTTATAGGACCACGCGAAGACATCTACGAATTCCTTCAGTAATTCTTCGAGTTGTGCGCACTCATGCTCGTCAAGGGTAGCCCCTATCATAATCTCGCGCAATTGACTACTAGAACCGAGGTTAACAATAACAGTTTCTTCTTCATTAACTTGGGCGTGGTTATGTTGTTTGTTATTAACCTTATTTAGATCGGTTAAGAATTGTTCATTTGAAAAATCATCATCATCAAAAGTTTGATTAGAGTCTAAATAATTAAAGTAAGGCACAGCAAGATACTCAAAATCTTCTTTTATTTCATTGATAGGAAAAACAACATTGAGAACCTCATAAAAGGAGGTCTCGATTACATTAGAGCAAGGATAGACAACATAAGAAAAGATGGGGTAAACATTGGGATTAGGTGGGATTTTAACAGGTAGAACTAGCGCAGCATGCCAGTTGAGGAGAGGTGTATCAGCAGCTTTAATCAGGTGGGATGGATCGAGTGATGTAGTGCTTGAATGAACCATGCAGAGTGTCAGCCCCAGTGTCTGTAAATTAAACGAATCCTCATAGTCACTTCCTTCAGAATCTTTCGGTATCTTTGATGATCGGTTGTATATGGTGTTGAGAACTTTCGACCCGTGGGTAGCTGTCTTAGAAAAAGATCTCCATTCCAGGCTTCATCTTCTTGTTTGTTTTGTCAGACCATGGTTCCGAAAAGCCACAAAAGGGGAAGTCTTCGCCCTCTTTAATAAAACGTCCACTCAAGGAATCCCCTAATATAGTCTCAATGCAATCTAATCTTCTCTTTGGTCGAGACTGGAGGATCATTCTAAGCTCTTGTTCTGACGGTTGATATCCTAACCCACAAGGAGGGAAAGCTTTTTCCAGTTCAATGGGCTCAATTATCCCTTGTTGTCTTTGTCCTAGCCCCAGTCTGGGCATGAAGTGCATGTTTTTGAACATTTGAATCACATTGACGTTTCCATGAGGGTCGCATTCTGGACAAACCCTTTCTTTAAAATCGTCCCCTACCGGGAGTAGAAGTGGCTCAACTCGAAATCCTGATAGGAGGATATTATTTGACTCATGTTGTATCTTAAGGATTGGATTATTGGTACTTGCACCCTCGGTATTGTCGTCGTCGCCCAAAATGGTGATGGCTCGTCCGTCGACGAAGAACTTCAATTTCTGATGGAGCGAGGAAGACACACCCTTAATACTGTGGAGCTAAGGTCATCCAAGCAACAGGTTGAAACAAGCTGGGATGCTAATAACTTGGAATTCAATGACAGGGTTTATAAGGCCAGCCTATATTACAATTTTTATGGATCCAATCACCTATCGACGGGTATTATCGTAAGCACGTACAGTAGTGGAGGTTGGAGCGAGGTCACTATCCTTCACTCCTAAGCATTTGAAAGTTCTTAATGGGCAGACATTCAAGGCGAATCCATTATCGACAAGAGAGAGTGGTATGATCCTCCCCATAACTTGGACGGAGATGTTGAGTGCATAATTGTGGTTTGGCCCAATTTTAGGGATTTTTTCTTCAAAAAAGGACAGCATTCGGGTAGAGGTCAAGGATTCGACTAAATTTATCGCTTCTTCTGGTGTGGTAGAAGGAATAACTGTGGGTTCGGTGAGCAACTTGATCAAAGCATTTTTGTGCAGCTGAAAGACATGAAAAGCCACCATAGAGTGATGTTAGCTTGAGTTTTCTTCAGTTGATCGAGGATCTTACTTTCCTCGAGGGTCATCTCTGGCATAGGAAGGTTTTCAACGCCCTTCCCTTTGTCATTGGCTAGTGGTAATCTTGGGATCTGGTAATGCCTCCCTGATTTGGTCACGTGATTTACTGAAGAAGGGAAGAGCATGAACCATATTTCCTCGTCAATCTCGGGTTGTTCTACCACCTTATTTATTTCTCCGAGTAGTTCTTTGTGACACCCTGCCTAATTAAATACCGGGCGATCACTCCTTTATTAAATTAAAATCAAGGTGAACAGTTGGTTCATTCTTAGCATCACTGTCGTAAAAATAACTTTTCCAAATTTAACACCCTATTTAATTAAGCTAAGTGTCAAAACCATTTTTAAACATTACTTTCCAAATTTTATTTTGAAAATAAAGATTTAATTATCTACAACAATTTAATATTTAAAGAATCACACCACAATAATCCTGGAACATATAATCCAATTAATTTAAACATTCAACAACTAAACCCCAGCATTTAAAACTTAAAGTAAAACATACATGCTGAATAAATCCCAAAGTAACAGTACTAGAAATAACTTAAATACAAATGTCCCAATAAAACAGATAAATAGTGAAAAGGGCGACACATGCCCAATAAGGAGAATGATAGAAGTGGAATCAAGTAAATGAAATCGTCTAAGCAAGTGGCCTGCAACTCCCACCTAAGCTGCAGCACGTTCCTTCCAAGGGATCCTAAACAAGACGCCCCTGTGGCTGGGCACCTGTAATATATACGTATATATACAAGAGAGAAAGAGGAATAGAAACGGGTCAGAGCCCGATAGTGTATATGATTTAAAAATTCGTTTAGCAAGTATTTAAATTGATACAGGCCAATGCAACAACATATTAGTGCGACACTCTCTTGAGAAATTCTCACCTCTCTTCTAATGTGCACTCCTATCGCACTAACCTTCCCGATAGTCTATCTCATCATATATCACACTATCTTTCCCCAAGGATTTAACTTATCTTAGGTGACTCTCAAGATTTAAGATTTAACAACCTCATGGTTTAAAAGGAAATTTTCATTTAGTACAAAACGCTCATTTTAACTTTATTGATTCATAAAGTTTTTCAATATCATATTATACTTTTCAAAACAAGTATTTCCAATTTGAGTCATTATACATGTCTTACTTACCATAACACAGTAGGCAGTTTCCCATATTTCAGAAGTTCATATATATATTAAATACTCGTATAATATATATATTCTAACAACACCCCACATAAAATTTTATGGTGCGGGCATACTCTGCTATCCAATCCCCGTATCAATCGTACTAAAGGGAATACAAGTTCGGAATCACTCTCGAACTGTATAAATACATACACAAACAATTTTGAGGCGAAGCATAGTTTCCAAGTCCAAGAGGTCAGTACATACCCTCACGTCTCTTAGGACCATGACTACCGATTCGATAGCCTGTACCTAGGATTTCTATCTTCTAGGGTACGAGTCAATATCCCCCATAAGGCACACGAGATAAGATCGTCCCAGCGCAGAAACCTCAGGGATAGCAAGTAGCGTGGGCATGATTTTCACAAGTATATAATATATGCATACACAATCATATAAATATACCACTTTTATTATATCAATTTAGGTTTGTCCAATAACCCACATTCACAACATATATCCTTATTTTCCCATTATTATTTATCAAGTATAATGGTTCGTTTCTAACTTTAATTTGAAGGATTTTTTTCCAACTTACTACGTAACCCTCATGGACTCTATTCTTCCAAATGTACAATTCAGTAGATATCCATTTATGTTCCAACGTAACTCTCTCTTACGTGTCTCTCCCCTTTAATATATACTTACATTATCCCTTATGCAAAATATCCCAAAAATATAGATTTCGCCTTACATTAAAGGATTTTGAATTTTATTTTCAAAGATGAGAATTTCAAACGGTTTATAATCGGAATTAAAATGGAGTTTTAATTGAATTTTTATATTATCTCTAAGAGTCCTCAAAACATAAAACTTTCTAGCAAAAAAAATATTAAAAAATATTGAACGGTCCGATCGAGCTGAATTTTTTTCTGTAGCTTCCTCTCGGCTTCAGCTAATTCTTTGTAAAATTTCATCCAATTCCAACGGTCCGATCATTTGGAATAAATTTTTTTTTTAGTATTTGTATCTGATTAGAACTCTTTTCTTAATCAAACTCTTAATCCTTTACATGACAAAGGGTTTCCAGAATATCATATAAATCATCACTACATGAAAATTTCCCATCTCAAATTGAGTTTTTCTTCCATAAATCTCATCCTAATAACTCCTAAACTAATATGGATGATGCATCAACGAAATAAGCAAGATAAACACTTGCCTGGGATTTTCAGAAATCTGGTTTGGTGTTGAATTTGGTGTGGTTGCGTTCCCCGTCTCGCGATCTACGCGTTGGCGGTGGCGGCGGTGCAAACGGGTGAGTTTTGAGCCTTGGAATGCCTTGAGAGCTCTCTCCTCTCCTCTCCAATGGCCGTTCTAGTGTTTTGAGTTATCTAGCCCTAGGAGATAACCTAAACATCTGATATAACCCCTTTAATTTTCGTGGGTTTAATTACCCAAAAATACAAAATGACTAAAATGCCCTCCCGGGGTACTAATTAGGCCTAAAAACGCCCCGAGACCCAAATCAAACTCCCGGGTATACTTTTCTGACTATCTCGACCCTTCCAGACGCGTTGGCGCACTCAAAACGACCATATGAACAACTTATAAAATATTTACTTTTATTTATCAATATTTAGTCCCGACGCGACACGGACGCGTCCCGACGCGACACGGGCACGTCCCGACTCAAATTTCTAAAATTGTCATTTTATTCACTCGTGACATTTAATATGGCCACTATTATATATTACTTTTATCATTAGTAATATTCAACAAATTTTCCCATAATTACTAACTCTCATCACGTTAATAATTATAACATAATTAATTTTCGGATTTTTATTAAATAATTAATTTACATTAATATTAATAAATCTCCAAATTAATGTAGCATAAAAATACGGGGTATTACATACTTCCCCCCTAATAACGGAATTTCATCCCGAAATTCGAAAAATAAGGCATACCTGGTAAGAACAAATCTGGATATCTCTCGCGCATATCGGCCTCGCGCTCCCAAGTGGATTCCTCCACGTTATGATGCTCCCACTGGACCCGTACAAGTGGAACTATCTTAGACCTCAATCTCCTCTCACTATAGTCTAGGATAGCCACCGGTCTCTCCTCGTAAGAGTTGTCATGCTGTAAGTCTATCTCATCTATCGCGATGTGAGTATGGGCCATATCATCCCGAAGATACCGTCTCAAGGACGAGATGTGGAATACATCGTGAATGCGATGTAAATGCTCTGGTAGTCCCAATCTGTATGCGACCGGCCCAATCCTCTCGATAATGGGAAATGGTCCTACGTACCTCGGAGACAATTTCCCTTTCTTCCCGAACCTCATCACTCCTTTCATAGGAGATACACGCAGTAACACTTGGTCCCCCACATTAAACTCCCGGAAGAACCGTTTCGCATCGGCGTAGCTCTTCTGCCTGTCCGGGGCTACTCGAATGCGACTCCTAATCATCTCAATCCTCGCGGAGGTTTCCTGAATTACCTCTGGTCCTAGCAACTTGTTATCCCCCACCTCGAGCCAACAAGTTGGAGAACGACAAGGCCGGCCATACAAAGCCTCAAATGGAGCCATACCAATCGTAAACTGATAAGAGTTATTATAAGCAAACTCTACCAGTGGAAGATGTGGTTCCCAACCTCCTCCTAAATCAAGAACACACATGCGTAGCATATCCTCTAACATCGGATTAGTACGCTCTGTCTGTCCATCTGTCTGTGGGTGATAAGCTGAACTCAGCCTCAAATCAGTACCCATAGCCTCCTGAAAGCTTTCCCAGAAACGTGACACGAAAATCTTGTCTCTATCTGACACAATATTCAGGGGCACCCCATGTAATCTGACAATCTCAGAAATGAACAACTGAGCATACTGACCCATGGTATAATTTATCCGCACCGGCAGAAAATGAGCCACCTTGGTCAAACGGTCTACAATCACCCAGATAGAGTCGTGGCCCCGCTCTGATGTAGGCAACCCTGTAATAAAATCCATGGAAATACTCTCCCACTTCCACGCGGGTACTTCCAATGGCTGAAGCAATCCTGACGGTTTCTGATGGTCCACCTTCACCAACTGGCAGGTAGAACACTTGGACACGAACTCAGCAATGTCCTTCTTCATCCCACTCCACCATTATTGCCTCCTCATATCCTGGTACATCTTATCTCCTCCAAGATGTCCCGCAAATCGGGACCCGTGAGATTGGTTCATCACTGCATGACGCAATTCTTCCCCTTCTGGAACCACTAACCTCCCATTAAACCTCAAACCCCCATCAGAACTAACAGAATAGGACTTAGTACCCTCGGCTAAAAGTTGTACAATCTGCTCCTGGCAAAACGGGTCTGTGGTTTGGGCCTGTATTACCCTCGTAACAATCTCGGGTGTGACTGTCATAACAGATATGAAGGAATGGGCTACTGCGTCCTGGTGACCCAACTCCTTCCGCTTCGCTTTCTCGACATCCGCTACCTCATTTACCGGTCTTCGGCTCAACGCATCACCAACTACGTTGGCTTTACCCGGATGAAACTGTATGTCGAACTGATAGTCCTTCACAAACTCTAACCATCTGCGCTGACGCATATTCAGCTATCGCTAAGTGAACAGGTACTGCAGTGATTTGTGATCTGTGAACAAACGGAACTTCTCCCCCAATAAATAGTGTCTCCATATCCTCAATGCAAAGACGACCGCTGCTAACTCCAGGTCGTGGGTGGGGTAATTCTTCTCATGCGGCTTAAGCTTGCGGGAGGCAAAAGCTATAGCCTTCTCTTCCTGCTGAAGTACTCCCCCAAGTCCCCGTAAAGAGGCATCGGTGTAAACCAGGTACTCCACACCCGGCTTCGGTAAAGCAAGGATTGGTGCCGAAGTAAGCTTGTCTTTCAACTCATCGAAAGCCAATTGACAAGCATCATCCCAAACATATGGTACTCCTTTGCGAGTCAGGTTTGTCAATGGACCCGCTATTATGGAGAATCCCCGAATGAATCTCATGTAGTATCCGGCTAACCCCAAGAAACTACGCACTTCCGTCGGTGTCGTGGGTTGTCCCCATTCCCTCACCGCTGAAACTTTACTCGGGTCAACTGCTATCCCCTGTTCAGAAACAACATGCCCCAAGAACTTTACCTCTCGCAACCAGAATCCACACTTCTCGTACTTAGCATACAACTGATGCTCTCGTAAAGTCTGAAGAACCTGCCTCAAGTGCTCGGCATGCTCCTCCTCGGAGTGTGAATATATCAAAATGTCATCTATGAAGATGATGACAAACTGATCCAAGAACTCTCTGAATACTCGGTTCATTTAGTCCATGAATACGGCTGGAGCATTTGTGAGACCAAATGGCATCACTCTGAACTCGTAAGACCCATATCTCGTCAAGAAGGCAGTCTTTGAAACATCCTGCTCTCTAATACGTAACTGATGGTACCCCGACCTCAGATCTATCTTTGAAAATAAAGTTGCTCCCCTCAGCTGGTCGAACAGATCATCGATTCGAGGCAACGGATACTTATTCCGTATCGTGACCTTGTTCAACTCCCAGTAGTTCACACATAACCTCAGTGAACCATATCTCTTCTTCACAAACAAGACTGGAGCGCCCCAAGGTGAGGTACTCCTGCGAATGAAGCCCTGACCAAACAGCTGCTCTATCTTATCTCGTAACTCTCGCATCTCCGCCGGAGCCATACGGTATGGAGCGCGTGCTATCGGTCTAGTATCCGATAATAAGTCTATGACAAAGTCTATCTCTCGACTGGGGGGTAGGCCTGGTATCTCCTGGAATACATCGGAATACTCACGAACGACTGGGATCGAGTCTAAAGGAATCACAACCTCCTTAGAGGCATCCTCCTCTATATAATACAAATGAGCGGTCGAACCTCCCTCTGGGCGAGGCATCGCCACTACAAACATATCTTGCCCCGGAATGGCAAAAACAATGCTCCCACCGAAGCAATCAATCATGGATCTATAAGCTGTGAGCCAATCCATACCGATAATAACATCATGCTCATGCATATATAAGACTAACATGTCTGCAGGTAATACCAAACTACCAATCTCTACCTCCACTCCCCGGCATATAAAGAAGATAAGCGACCCACTCCCCAGTGGTGAGTCTACACACGTCACTATGCTCTCTGCTATGGCTAACAACCCTAAGGCCTTCGCAAAATGCGTAGCTATAAAACAATGCATCGCCCCAGTATCAAACAAAACCCGACCCATAGTACCATGGATAGGAAACATACCCACAATCGCGGGTGGTGCCTGTGGAGCTGCCGCCTGGTGGACGTTATAGACACGTCCGTACTGTAACTGCCCCTGCTGCACTGGAGCTGCTGGAATGGCTGGTAGGGCGGGCACTTGGGTTGGAGCTGGGAGGGCAGCTGGAAAAAGTGGTCTCTGTGGCTAATTACGGGCGCCCTGCTGCTGTGGGGCCCTATTACCCTCTGGGCAATCCTGGCGCTTATGACCATGCTTGCCGCATATAAAACACCGGCCTCTGAAGTTACCTACCCTCTGACCCTGCTGGCCGTTACCTCCCCGCCACTAGCCCTGTTGGCCCTGATTAGCACGCTGTTGGCCCTGTTGGCCCTGCTGGCCCTGCTGGCCCTGCCTATAACCCCCAAATCCCTGCCTGGAATCACCTGAATGGAATCGCTTAGCAGGGTCCCCCTGATGGGAACTCTGCTCGTGTTGACGAGTCTGTCCATGAGATGGTGCCCCACTAGCACTACTACCCCCGGTCCTGCCCTGCTGGCTGGACTCTCCTGCTCTCCTACTTCCCTGTAGATGAAAGCGGTGATCCTGACAATGTAGTAACGCAGCATTTAGTACATCAGTGAAAGTACTCAGAGATAGATTCCTTATAAGATGCTGACAGATCCTTCAAGCTAACCCGTCCACAAACAACATAATTTTCTTACTATCAGTTGGTGCCTCATCTGGCACTATGGTGAGAAGTCTCGTGAACTCCTCCTCATACTCAGCAACGGTAGAGTTCTCCTGTTTCAAATTCAGTAATTTCTGCCTCATCTCAGTCTGCACGGCGGGTGGAAAGTACTTGCGGTCAAACCGCTCCCAAAACGACTGAATAGGGACCGTTTCCCTCTCCTCCAAGGTGATAGTGGACTCCCACCTCTGCAAAGCGGCCCCCACCAGCTTAAAGGAAGCCAATAACTGCCTTTGCACGTCGGTGCACTCATACATACGAAGATGCCACTGGATGTCTTTCTTCCATTGGCTGACTGTAACGATATCTGAGCTACCAGAGAACTCAGGGGGATGCGCCTTCTGAAAAGCATCCCTAACCCTCTCCCATGCAGATGGAAGTTGTGTTGGTACTGGCGCCACTGCCTGAATCTGGGGTGGAGCCTGCTGAACCACCGCTAGCGCGGCATTCACCGCCTGAGCAACAATGGCGGCTACTTCATTAGCATTCATAGTGCCTTGTGCCGGAGCTGCTGGTTGCTTGGCCTGGGCACGCCTATCCTTCGGTGCACGTCTTGGAGGCATCTTAAACGTGAAGTAATTTATTAGTCTACAGTCATTATCAAATCTCAAATAGCTGAAGACGTAACGTAAAAGCAGAAATACAACAATCCTAAAAATAGGGCTCTATAGCAAAAACGTTAAGCTGAAAGCGAAAATAAGCCGTACAGATCCTATGGACACTAGAACCTGATGCTCTGATACCACCTGTGACACCCCGCCTAATTAAATACCGGGCGATCACTCCTTTATTAAATTAAAATCGAGGTGAACAGTTGGTTCATTCTTAGCATCACTGTCGTAAAAATAACTTTTCCAAATTTAACACCCTATTTAATTAAGCTAAGTGTCAAAACCATTTTTAAACATTACTTTCCAAATTTTATTTTGAAAATAAAGATTTAATTATCTACAACAATTTAATATTTAAAGAATCACACCACAATAATCCTGGAACATATAATCCAATTAATTTAAACATTCAACAACTAAACCCCAGCATTTAAAACTTAAAGTAAAACATACATGCTGAATAAATCCCAAAGTAACAGTACTAGAAATAACTGAAATACAAATGTCCCAATAAAACAGATAAATAGTGAAAAGGGCGACACATGCCCAATAAGGAGAATGATAGAAGTGGAATCAAGTAAATGAAATCGTCTAAGCAAGTGGCCTGCAACTCCCACCTAAGCTGCAGCACGTTCCTTCCAAGGGATCCTAAACAAGACGCCCCTGTGGCTGGGCACCTGTAATATATACGTATATATACAAGAGAGAAAGAGGAATAGAAACGGGTCAGAGCCCGATAGTGTATATGATTTAAAAATTCGTTTAGCAAGTATTTAAATTGATACAGGCCAATGCAACAACATATTAGTGCGCCACTCTCTTGAGAAATTCTCACCTCTCTTCTAATGTGCACTCCTATCGCACTAACCTTCCCGATGGTCTATCTCATCATATATCACACTATCTTTCCCCAAGGATTTAACTTATCTTAGGTGACTCTCAAGATTTAAGATTTAACAACATCATGGTTTAAAAGGAAAATTTCATTTAGTACAAAACGCTCATTTTAACTTTATTGATTCATAAAGTTTTTCAATATCATATTATACTTTTCAAAACAAGTATTTCCAATTTGAGTCATTATACATGTCTTACTTACCATAACACAGTAGGCAGTTTCCCATATTTCAGAAGTTCATATATATATTAAATACTCGTATAATATATATATTCTAACAACACCCCACATAAAATTTTATGGTGCGGGCATACTCTGCTATCCAATCCCCGTATCAATCGTACTAAAGGGAATACAAGTTCGGAATCACTCTCGAACTGTATAAATACATACACAAACAATTTTGAGGCGAATCATAGTTTCCAAGTCCAAGAGGTCAGTACATACCCTCACGTCTCTTAGGACCATGACTACCGATTCGATAGCCTGTACCTAGGATTTCTATCTTCTAGGGTACGAGTCAATATCCCCCATAAGGCACACGAGATAAGATCGTCCTAGCGCAGAAACCTCAGGGATAGCAAGTAGCGCGGGCATTATTTTCACAAGTATATAATATATGCATACACAATCATATAAATATACCACTTTTATTATATCAATTTAGGTTTGTCCAATAACCCACATTCACAACATTTATCCTTATTTTCCCATTATTATTTATCAAGTATAATGGTTCGTTTCTAACTTTAATTTGAAGGGTTTTTTTCCAACTTACTACGTAACCCTCATGGACTCTATTCTTCCAAATGTACAATTCAGTAGATATCCATTTATGTTCCAATGTAACTCTCTCTTACGTGTCTCTCCCCTTTAATATATACTTACATTATCCCTTATGCAAAATATCCCAAAAATATAGATTTCGCCTTACATTAAAGGATTTTGAATTTTATTTTCAAAGATGAGAATTTCAAACGGTTTCGAAATCGGAATTAAAATGGAGTTTTGATTGAATTTTTATATTATCTCTAAGAGTCCTCAAAACATAAAACTGTCTAGCAAAAAAAATATTAAAAAATATTGAACGGTCCGATCGAGCTGAATTTTTTTCTGTAGCTTCCTCTCGGCTTCAGCTAATTCTTTGTAAAATTTCATCCAATTCCAACTGTCCGGTCGTTCGGAATAAAAAAAAATTTTAGTGTTTGTATCTGATTAGAACTCTTTTCTTAATCAAACTCTTAATCCTTTACATGACAAAGGGTTTCCAGAATATCATATAAATCATCACTACATGAAAATTTCCCATCTCAAATTGGGTTTTTCTTCCATAAATCTCATCCTAATAACTCCTAAACTAATATGGATGATGCATCAACGAAATAAGCAAGATAAACACTTGCCTGGGATTTTCAGAAATCTGGTTTGGTGTTGAATTTGGTGTGGTTGCGTTCCCCGTCTCGCGATTTACGCGTTGGCGGTGGCGGCGGTGCAAACGGGTGAGTTTTGAGCCTTGGAATGCCTTGAGAGCTCTCTCCTCTCCTCTCCAATGGCCGTTCTAGTGTTTTGAGTTATCTAGCCCTCGGAGATAACCTGAACATCTGATATAACCCCTTTAATTTTCGTGGGTTTAAATACCCAAAAATACAAAATGACTAAAATGCCCTCCCGGGGTACTAATTAGGCCTAAAAACGCCCCGAGACCCAAATCAAACTCCCGGGTATACTTTTCTGACTATCTCGACTCTTCCGGACGCGTTGGCGCACTCAAAACGACCATACGAACAACTTATAAAATATTTACTTTTATTTATCAATATTTAGTCCCGACGCGACACGGACGCGTCCCGACGCGACACGGGCACGTCCCGACTCAAATTTCTAAAATTGTCATTTTATTCACTCGTGACATTTAATATGGACACTATTATATATTACTTTGCTCATTAGTAATATTCAACAAATTTTCCCATAATTACTAACTCTCATCACGTTAATAATTATAACATAATTAATTTTCGGATTTTTATTAAATAATTAATTTACATTAATATTAATAAATCTCCAAATTAATATAGCATAAAAATATGGGGTATTACATACTTCCCCCCTAATAACGGAATTTCATCCCGAAATTCGAAAAATAAGGCATACCTGGTAAGAACAAATCTGGATATCTCTCGCGCATATCGGCCTCGCGCTCCCAAGTGGATTCCTCCACGTTATGATGCTCCCACTGGACCCGTACAAGTGGAACTATCTTTGACCTCAATCTCCTCTCACTATAGTCTAGGATAGCCACCGGTCTCTCCTCGTAAGAGTTGTCAGGCTGTAAGTCTATCTCATCTATCGCGATGTGAGTATGGGCCATATCATCCCGAAGATACCGTCTCAAGGACGAGATGTGGAATACATCGTGAATGCGATGTAAATGCTCTGGTAGTCCCAATCTGTATGCGACCGGCCCAATCCTCTCGATAATGGGAAATGGTCCTACGTACCTAGGGGACAATTTCCCTTTCTTCCCGAACCTCATCACTCCTTTCATAGGAGATACACGCAGTAACACTTGGTCCCCCACATTAAACTCCTGGAAGAACCGTTTCGCATCGGCGTAGCTCTTCTGCCTGTCCGGGGCTACTCGAATGCGACTCCTAATCATCTCAATCCTCGCGGAGGTTTCCTGAATTACCTCTGGTCCTAGCAACTTGTTATCCCCCACCTCGAGCCAACAAGTTGGAGAACGACAAGGCCGACCATACAAAGCCTCAAATGGAGCCATACCAATCGTAAACTTATAAGAGTTATTATAAGCAAACTCTACCAGTGGAAGATGTGGTTCCCAACCTCCTCCAAAATCAAGAACACACATGCGTAGCATATCCTCTAACATCGGATTAGTACGCTCTGTCTGTCCATCTGTCTGTGGGTGATAAGCTGAACTCAACCTCAACTCAGTACCCATAGCCTCCTGAAAGCTTTCCCAGAAACGTGACACGAAAATCTTGTCTCTATCTGACATAATATTCAGGGGCACCCCATGTAATCTGACAATCTCAGAAATGAACAACTGAGCATACTGACCCATGGTATAATTTATCCGCACCGACAGAAAATGAGCCACCTTGGTCAAACGGTCTACAATCACCCAGATTGAGTCGTGGCCCCGCTCTGATGTAGCAACCCTGTAATAAAATCCATGGAAATACTCTCCCACTTCCACGCGGGTACTTCCAATGGCTGAAGCAATCCTGACGGTTTCTGATGGTCCACCTTCACCAGCTGGCAGGAAAAACACTTGGACACGAACTCAGCAATGTCCTTCTTCATCCCACTCCACCATTATTGCCTCCTCATATCCTGGTACATCTTATCTCCTCCAGGATGTACCGCAAATCGGGACCCGTGAGATTGGTTCATCACTGCATGACGCAATTCTTCCCCTTCTGGAACCACTAACCTCCCATTAAACCTCAAACCCCCATCAGAACTAACAGAATAGGACTTAGCACCCTCGGCTAAAAGTCGTACAATCTGCTCCTGGCAAAACGGGTCTGTGGTTTGGGCCTGTATTACCCTCGTAACAATCTCGGGTGTGACTGTCATAACAGATATGAAGGAACGGGCTACTGCGTCCTGGTGACCCAACTCCTTCCACTTCGCTTTCCCGACGTCCGCTACCTCATTTACCGGTCTTCGGCTCAACGCATCAGCAACTACGTTGACTTTACCCGGATGATACTGTATGTCGAACTGATAGTCCTTCACAAACTCTAACCATCTGCGCTGACGCATATTCAGCTCTCGCTGAGTGAACAGGTACTGCAGTGATTTGTGATCTGTGAACAAACGAAACTTCTCCCCCAATAAATAGTGTCTCCATATCCTCAATGTAAAGACGACCGCTGCTAACTCCAGGTCGTGGGTGGGGTAATTCTTCTCATGCGGCTTAAGCTTGCGGGAGGCAAAAGCTATAGCCTTCTCTTCCTGCTGAAGTACTCCCCCAAGTCCCCGTAAAGAGGCGTCGGTGTAAACCAGGTACTCCACACCCGGCTTCGGTAAAGCAAGGACTGGTGCCGAAGTAAGCTTGTCTTTCAACTCATCGAAAGCCAATTGACAAGCATCATCCCAAACATATGGTACTCCTTTGCGAGTCAGGTTTGTCAATGGACCCGCTATTATGGAGAATCCCCGAATGAATCTCCTGTAGTATCCGGCTAACCCCAAGAAACTACGCACTTCCGTCGGTGTCGTGGGCTGTCCCCATTCCCTCGCCGCTGACACTTTACTCGGGTCAACTGCTATCCCCTGTTCAGAAACAACATGCCCCAAGAATTGTACCTCTCGCAACCAGAATCCACACTTCTCGTACTTAGCATACAACTGATGCTCTCGTAAAGTCTGAAGAACCTGCCTCAAGTGCTCGGCATGCTCCTCCTCGGAGTGTGAATATATCAAAATGTCATCTATGAAGATGATGACAAACTGATCCAAGAACTCTCTGAATACTCGGTTCATTTAGTCCATGAATACGGCTGGAGCATTTGTGAGACCAAATGGCATCACTCTGAACTCGTAAGACCCATATCTCGTCAAGAAGGCAGTCTTTGAAACATCCTGCTCTCTAATACGTAACTGATGGTACCCCGAACTCAGATCTATCTTTGAAAATAAAGTTTCTCCCCTCAGTTGGTCGAACAGATCATCGATTCGAGGCAACGGATACTTATTCCGTATCGTGACCTTGTTCAACTCCCAGTAGTCCACACATAACCTCAGTGAACCATATCTCTTCTTCACAAACAAGACTGGAGCGCCCCAAGGTGAGGTACTCCTGCAAATGAACCCTGGCCTAACGGCTGCTCTATCTGATCTCGTAACTCTCGCATCTCCGCCGGAGCCATACGGTATGGAGCGCGTGCTATCGGTCTAGTATCCGATAATAAGTCTATGACAAAGTCTATCTCTCGACTGAGGGGTAGGCCTGGTATCTCCTGGAATACATCGGAATACTCACGAACGACTGCGATCGAGTCTAAAGGAATCACAACCTCCTTAGAGGCATCCTCCTCTATATAATACAAATGAGCGGTCGAACCTCCCTCTGGGCGAGGCATCGCCACTACAAACATATCTTGCCCCGGAATGGCAAAAATAATGCTCCCACCGAAGCAATCAATCATGGATCTATAAGCTGCGAGCCAATCCATACCGATAATAACATCATGCTCATGCATATCTAAGACTAACATGTCTGCAGGTAATACCAAACTACCAATCTCTACCCCCACTCCCCGGCATATAAAGAAGATAAGCGACCCACTCCCCAGTGGTGAGTCTACACACGTCACTGTGCTCTCTGCTATGGCTAACAACCCTAAGGCCTTCGCAAAATGCGTAGCTATAAAACAATGCATTGCCCCAGTATCAAACAAAACCCGACCCATAGTACCATGGATAGGAAACATACCCTCAATCGCGGGTGGTGCCTGTGGAGCTGCCGCCTGGTGGACGTTATAGACACGTCCGTACTGTAACTGCCCCTGCTGCACTGGAGCTGCTGGAATGGCTGGTAGGGCTGGCACTTGGGCTGGAGCTGGGAGGGCAGCTGGAAAAAGTGGTCTCTGTGGCTCATTACGGGCACCCTGCTGCTGTGGGGCCCTATTACCCTCTGGGCAATCCTGGCGCTTATGACCATGCTTGCCGCATATAAAACACCGGCCTCTGAAGTTACCTCCCCTCTGACCCTGCTGGCCGTTACCTCCCCGCCACTGGCCCTGTTGGCCCTGATTAGCACGCTGTTGGCCCTGTTGGCCCTGTTGATTAGGCTGGCCCTGCTGGCCCTGCCTATAACCCCCAAATCCCTGCTTGGAATCACCTGAACGAAATCGCTTAGCAGGGTCCCCCTGATGGGAACTCTGCTCGTGTTGACGAGTCTGTCCATGAGATGGTGCCCCACTAGCACTACTACCCCCGGTCCTGCCCTGCTGGCTGGACTCTCCTGCTCTCCTACTTCCCTGCAGATGAAAGCGGTGATCCTGGCAATGTAGTAACGCAGCATTGAGTACATCAGTGAAAGTACTCAGAGATAGATTCCTTATAAGATGCTGACAGATCCTTCAATCTAACCCGTCCACAAACAACATAATTTTCTTACTATCAGTAGGTGCCTCATCTGGCACTATGGTGAGAAGTCTCATGAACTCCTCCTCATACTCAGCAACGGTAGAGTTCTCCTGTTTCAAATTCAGTAATTTCTGCCTCATCTCAGTCTGCACGGCGGGTGGAAAGTACTTGCGGTCAAACCGCTCCCAAAACGACTGAATAGGGACCGTTTCCCTCTCCTCCAAGGTGATAGTGGACTCCCACCTATGCAAAACGGCGCCCACCAGCTTAAAGGAAGCCAATAATTGCCTTTGCACGTCGGTGCACTCATACATACGAAGATGCCGCTGGATGTCTTTCTTCCATTGGCTGACTGTAACGATATCTGAGCTACCAGAGAACTCAGGGGGGTGCGCCTTCTGAAAAGCATCCCTAACCCTCTCCCATGCAGATGGAAGTTGTGCTGGTACTGGCGCCACTGCCTGAATCTGGGGTGGAGCCTGCTGAACCACCGCTAGCGCGGCATTCACCGCCTGAGCAACAATGGCGGCTACTTCATTAGCATTCATAGTGCCTTGTGCCGGAGCTGCTGGTTGCTCGGCCTGGGCACGCCTATCCTTCGGTGCACGTCTCGGAGGCATCTTAAACGTGAAGTAATTTATTAGTCTACAGTCATTATCAAATCTAAAATAGCTGAAGACGTAACGTAAAAACAGAAATACAACAATCCTAAAAATAGGGCTCTATAGCAAAAACGTTAAGCTGAAAGCGAAAATAAGCCGTACAGATCCTCTAGACACTAGAACCTGATGCTCTGATACCACCTGTGACACCCCCCCTAATTAAATACCGGGCGATCACTCCTTTATTAAATTAAAATCAAGGTGAACATTTGGTTCATTCTTAGCATCACTGTCGTCAAAATAACTTTTTCCAAATTTAACACCCTATTTAATTAAGCTAAGTGTCAAAACCATTTTTAAACATTACTTTCCAAATTTTATTTTGAAAATAAAGATTTAATTATCTACAACAATTTAATATTTAAAGAATCACACCACAATAATCCTGGAACATATAATCCAATTAATTTAAACATTCAACAACTAAACCCCAGCATTTAAAACTTAAAGTAAAACATACATGCTGAATAAATCCCAAAGTAACAGTACTAGAAATAACTGAAATACAAATGTCCCAATAAAACAGATAAATAGTGAAAAGGGCGACACATGCCCAATAAGGAGAATGATAGAAGTGGAATCAAGTAAATGAAATCGTCTAAGCAAGTGGCCTGCAACTCCCACCTAAGCTGCAGCACGTTCCTTCCAAGGGATCCTAAACAAGACGCCCCTGTGGCAGGGCACCTGTAATATATACATATATATACAAGAGAGAAAGAGGAATAGAAACGGGTCAGAGCCCGATAGTGTATATGATTTAAAAATTCGTTTAGCAAGTATTTAAATTGATACAGGCCAATGCAACAACATATTAGTGCGACACTCTCTTGAGAAATTCTCACCTCTCTTCTAATGTGCACTCCTATCGCACTAACCTTCCCGATGGTCTATCTCATCATATATCACACTATCTTTCCCCAAGGATTTAACTTATCTTAGGTGACTCTCAAGATTTAAGATTTAACAACATCATGGTTCAAAAGGAAAATTTCATTTAGTACAAAACGCTCATTTTAACTTTATTGATTCATAAAGTTTTTCAATATCATATTATACTTTTCAAAACAATTATTTCCAATTTGAATCATTATACATGTCTTACTTACCATAACACAGTAGGCAGTTTCCCATATTTCAGAAGTTCATATATATATTAAATACTCGTATAATATATATATTCTAACAACACCCCACATAAAATTTTATGGTGCGGGCATACTCTGCTATCCAATCCCCGTATCAATCGTACTAAAGGGAATACAAGTTCGGAATCACTCTCGAACTGTATAAATACATACACAAACAATTTTGAGGCGAAGCATAGTTTCCAAGTCCAAGAGGTCAGTACATACCCTCACGTCTCTTAGGACCATGACTACCGATTCGATAGCCTGTACTTAGGATTTCTATCTTCTAGGGTACGAGTCAATATCCCCTATAAGGCACACGAGATAAGATCGTCCCAGCGCAGAAACCTCAGGGATAGCAAGTAGCGCGGGCATGATTTTCACAAGTATATAATATATGCATACACAATCATATAAATATACCACTTTTATTATATCAATTTAGGTTTATCCAATAACCCACATTCACAACATTTATCCTTATTTTCCCATTATTATTTATCAAGTATAATGGTTCGTTTCTAACTTTAATTTGAAGGGTTTTTTTCCAGCTTACTACGTAACCCTCATGGACTCTATTCTTCCAAATGTACAATTCAGTAGATATGCATTTATGTTCCAACGTAACTCTCTCTTACGTGTCTCTCCCCTTTAATATATACTTACATTATCCCTTATGCAAAATATCCCAAAAATATAAATTTCGCCTTACATTAAAGGATTTTGAATTTTATTTTCAAAGATGAGAATTTCAAACGGTTTCGAAATCGGAATTAAAATGGAGTTTTAATTGAATTTTTTTATTATCTCTAAGAGTCCTCAAAACATAAAACTGTCTAGCAAAAAAAATATTAAAAAATAATGAACGGTCCGATCGAGCTGAATTTTTTTCTGTAGCTTCCTCTCGGCTTCAGCTAATTCGTTGTAAAATTTCATCCAATTCCAACGGTCCAATCGTTGGGAATAAATTTCTTTTTAGTGTTTGTATCTGATTAGAACTCTTTTCTTAATCAAACTCTTAATCCTTTACATGACAAAGGGTTTCCAGAATATCATATAAATCATCACTACATGAAAATTTCCCATCTCAAATTGGGTTTTTCTTCCATAAATCTCATCCTAATAACTCCTAAACTAATATGGATGATGCATCAACAAAATAAGCAATATAAACACTTGCCTGGGATTTTCAGAAATCTGGTTTGGTGTTGAATTTGGTGTGGTTGCGTTCCCCGTCTCGCGATCTACGCGCTGGCGGTGGCGGCGGTGCAAACGGGTGAGTTTTGAGCCTTGGAATGCCTTGAGAGCTCTCTCCTCTCCTCTCCAATGGTCGTTCTAGTGTTTTGAGTTATATAACCCTAGGAGATAACCTAAACATCTGATATAACCCCTTTAATTTTTGTCGGTTTAATTACCCAAAAATACAAAATGACTAAAATGCCCTCCCGGGGTACTAATTAGGCCTAAAAACGCCCCGAAACCCAAATCAAACTCCCGGGTATACTTTTCTGACTATCTCGACCCTTCCGGACGCGTTGGCGCACTCAAAACGACCATACGAACAACTTATAAAATATTTACTTTTATTTATCAATATTTAGTCCCGACGCGACACGGGCGTGTCCCGACTCAAATTTCTAAAATTGTCATTTTATTCACTCGTGACATTTAATATGGCCACTATTATATATTACTTTGCTCATTAGTAATATTCAACAAATTTTCCCATAATTACTAACTCTCGTCACGTTAATAATTATAACATAATTAATTTCTGAATTTTTATTACATAATTAATTTACATTAATATTAATAAATCCCCAAATTAATATAGCATAAAAATACGGGGTATTACATTCTTTAAATTATATCATCCCGCACATGTCGGCTACCGGGCCAGTTTTATCGAAAGCTTGCTATTCATTTGAATCTTCAAATTCCTCCCCCCCCCCCCCCCCATCTGGTGGCAATAATTCTGTCTTTCCATGTGAAGTCAATGCACTCCACAACTTCAATGGCTTCTTCGTACATGTCCTCCGATTCTACGGGGAGATGTAAGGGTGAAGGGACTAGGCACCCTTGTAGATTCAGAGTATCGAGTAACTTAGTTATACTGCAAATATTATCGGATTACCTGAATAATTCTGCCATGATCTGGACAACGTCATCTTAGCTGACTTCATCGGTCGGTACTACCCAACTTTCTGACTCTCAAGCCCATTTTCGTGCTTCTAAGAACAGCGTATTGAACCTCTAGCAATCAATGATCATTTGCGAGGGCAATTTCAGCCTGAACTCTAGGAGTTGATTTAATGCTTCTGATAATTCCATACTTCTATTTTTAGAACGGGTACGGACAGCAATGCATGCTCTGGTAAGGAGTGACAGTGCTTGATCAGCGAGGCTAGCAGGGTGTAGGAGGAAATATGGGAAAGTTTGGAGTGGTTTGGGAGAGTATGTGGGTGTGATTAGAGTTGAGGGGTCAAATTCTGGGTTATATTCTATGAAGATGGCATTGGCATGATTTGGGAGTGGGTTGTGAGTAGTGTTTGGCTTGGGATTAGCTGGTGGGGCGATGGTACCTCGGTCAATTAGACCCTGGATTATGTTTCGAAGGTGAAAGCATTGGTCGATGGTATGGCCAGCAGTTTAGTGAAAGGCGCAATGGGCATATGCCTTGAAGTTTTTTTGGAAGTGGATTTGGCAATGGAAGGGGGTCCAGTGGTTTGATAAGGTTTCGGCTTGATAAAATTTAGAGAGGGGAGCATGGAGCTCAGTGTATTCCTTTTGGACTGGGACAGGGCAGATTTTTAGAGCCCACGAGGTGGTTGGTTGAGAGATGTTGTTGATGGTTGAGACTGCAGTATTGACAGGTTTATTATATTTTCTCGGAGTGAATTATCCGGACACTTTATTTGGTTCAACTTCTATTTTAGCAAGACCTTCCTCGATTTCTACTACTGCTTCTCTGAGAGTTCGGAAGTGGGGATAGTATTATCCTCTAATTTTTGCTCGGACATGGGGTAAGAAGTTCTTCTTCACTATGTTGACTTGCTCTTCCTCAGATGGCCGATTGGTCACGGTGGATGCTTTTTCCCTCCATCGGGATATGAAGGTACTGACTGATTCCCCAGAGTTCTATTTGAGCAGTTATAAATCACGATGGATGACCTCAAGCTCTTCATTGTATTTATACTGCGACATGAATTCTCGGGCTACATCCTCCCACCTACGGATTTTGGACTCCTCGAGAGATAAAAACCATCGAAGGGTGCAATCCTTCAAAGTTTGTTGAAATAATTGGGTCATCACTTCTTCAGAATCCCTTAGGAGAGTCATAGAACGGTGATAACTGCGAAGATGAATAATCGAGGGTCCACTTCCTCTAAATTTCTCGATATTTGGCATCTTAAACTTCTCGGGTAACCTCGCCTTAGGATAAGGAGACATGTGGGTATAGTCCATGTAATTTTCAGAGATTCTAACTTAGTCAAACTTCTTAGTTAGCATCTTGAGATCTTCTTTGACCTTGTTCAACTCTTCCTCTTTTGGATCAATGATCATAGGCAAGTTAGCCCCAGGTTGCGCAAGGTTTGGCATGGGGAGGTGGGCAGGCGACGTCCCATTAGTAGGAGGGGTATATGGAGCATGCTGATACTCTTTAGGAACCCATATAGGCTCAAGTGGACCCATAGCGCGAGGGAATAGGTCCTCGAGCTCTTGAGGAACAGGAACCTGGTTTTGTTGTATCTCTCGGACCTCAGTCTGGAGGTTGTCAATCTTGAACGCAAGTTGAGTTAAGACTGCCATCAGATCTGACTGCACAACTGGTACTTGATCTGTGTTCTCCATGGACAGCGAATGGATTCTAGACTCGAAAGAAGTAGAAGGGGAACGAACGGAATTTCGGGGTGATTTGACTGAAGATCGAAGCCAATAAGGAGCCAGACCAAAGGGGTGCAATATACCTGAGAAGGCGTAAAATGGGATTTATTTTTGAAAAAAGAAGAATGAAAATATTTTTGACATTTTTTCTTTTATGAGATTGAAAGACAAAATATTTTTAGATTTTTTATAAAGAAAGGAAAAATGTGTTTGGATTTTTTTATAAAGGAGGGAGAAATGTTTTTGAATTTTTGATAAAGAAGGGAGAAATATTTTTGGATTTTTTATAAAGAAAGGAGAAGTATTTTTGGATTTTTGATAACTAAAGGAGAAATATTTTTGGATTCTTGATAAATAAGGGAGAAATATTTTTGGGAGACGGGTCTCAACATGATTATTATAATGATTATGTTCTCACTTGTATTAAATTCTCCTAAATGCAAAATAAAATGCCAGATGGGACCTGAGCCTGGAAAATTGGGTTTGTAACGTATACAAAGTTATGGTTGGACTTGTGACCAGGCTCACGGGCAGGGACCCATTTTAAAAATACACAAAAATTTGGGCGACAGGCCGACTCGGAATTTCGGCAGAGTTTCGGGTCGAAATCGACAGTCTAACATGTGTGTCCTAGGCTTGACACCTATATATGGGTATGCAATTGGTTGGGTGAATTGGAAAGGGTTCCCCCCTTTGGAGTGACTTTCATGATATATGTCTTGCTTTTGAGGGCAATCGATACGTATAGACAAGCCATTTGATATACCTAAGTGTACGTGAATTGTCTCATTATATACCTCATGAGGACGGTACGTGTGATAGCGAATTCGATATACCCAGCGTACGTGAACGAGTTCCCTGCAATATACCTCCCGTCATGACTTCGGTCAAATGGTATGATGCGGGGGAATCGTTTGATATATGTCGAAGGTACTTGGCCAATGTAAGGTGAGAGTCATATCGCTTAGGCTAACTTCCCCCTGCCGGACCAGTGCCCATCACGAAGTGACCGTCCAGTTACTGGAAAAAATTTGGTAAATAACAATGCTCTTTGGTTATGTCATGTGAATCATGCATTATTCTCTTATTAGTATCTTATGATGAGAGTGTATTTCTTGATCATGCCAAACAGGGAGCAAGGTTCAAGTGCCAAGGGTATACCAAGTATAGATGGGTGATGCGTGCAACATGTGGATATATGTGATCCTAGGTGCACGTGGTGCGAAGTGTACATGGATAATCTTCTACAAGTGTGTGAAGAGAAGCATAAGCATGAGGTACACATGAAAAGGGAAACATGCAAAGTAGGGGAGTATATAAGAAAATAAAACACCCATGTAAAAAATAGTCTAGCCCTCATATAAAAATAAATTCCCCAGTAAAGTCGCCACTGTGGCCATCCCCGATCCTTGCGGAGAGAGAAAGGAGAGGGTTCATCTCACGCGGTGGGAGGATCTTGGTCCCTCGCATCCCTCTCGGGAGCGCTTCGACCGTCGTCGGTGATGTGTGAGGTGAAAAATGTAGAGAGGTGGAGTCGTCAGTCTATTTTACTCAAAACAGACAAAAGAAGGTGGATCCATCCCGAAGGATAGCATCCAAATACATACTGATACATACGAAACCAAAATTGCTTCAAAAAGGGTTCGGAGGCTAAGTTAGGAAATAGGAAGGTGTTAGGCACCCATTCAGCCCTTGCGGCCTCTCATGGATTTGTTGTTATTTTCCTTTATTTCCCCGTGGTATGTGTGCATGTGTATATGTAGTGGAGATATGGATCATCGAATTGTATCATGGAAGAGATAAAGCAAGTCATCCATAGGAATGTTCCTAACAAATAATATTAGAAAATAGAATTTATGCGATTATCCTTGCGTTGATCGCTATAATGGAACGATAACACATATGTAATAATACATCACTAAGAACAAATATACGTATATGTAAATATATAGAATCTAAGAGAATTAAATTAAAGAATTAGAAAAATAAAAAGTGGGAGAAAAGTAGGACTTGAATCTCGGGTTTTATCCCGAGACGCCTACGTAGCCAATAGAGGCATCAAAGTTCACGTAGTTCGTATACAA
The DNA here is from genome assembly GCA_949130495.1 of Sambucus nigra. Classification (NCBI taxonomy): domain Eukaryota; kingdom Viridiplantae; phylum Streptophyta; class Magnoliopsida; order Dipsacales; family Adoxaceae; genus Sambucus; species Sambucus nigra. The sequence goes on along the minus strand of OX422215.1, from coordinate 264,081,774 downwards.
AATGGGGGGTGGGGTTTATCCCATAAATCCAATCGAGGACTTCTCTTATGTATGTGTGTGTGTGTGTGTGTGTGTGTGTGTAAAAAGGTGTTTTAGTTGTGAGAAAAGTGTGAGAATTCCCGTTTGGAATTTATGAGAAAACCCATTTTTTCTTGTTTTTCGGGTTTTATTTATATGAAAATAAGGGATGTGCAATAATACTAAATAAAAAGTATATTAGGATATGTGAGATAGAGAGAATAAAAGTACTAAGTAATAAAATAAGTTAATGCGAATTTAGGAGAATTTGAAGAGAGAGTTGAGAAAGTTGGACCTTCTTGAAGATCTAGAGCTTGATCTTGACTATTGCAGAACAGTCATTGCACTTGGATGATGATAAAGGGAAGTTAATTCACCAAGTTTGGTGAAAAAGATGATGAAAAGTGAGGGTTGGAAAGGGATTTGGATGTAGAAATCACGCTGACTTCGAGGGAGGTTTTTTGAGTTCGTTGAGAGTGATGGATCTTAGATCTTCCTTTTTTTGCAATGAGGTCAGACCATCCTTTTTATAGTCCCAGGGTATTGCCGATCGGCATAGGTCTGGTCCTGCAAATCTACAGATGTTTTTAGGCATGCTGTCAATAGGCAAGATTTGGAACCTGCCGTTTGACAGTCTCTTTCAGGTTCCTTCGAAAAAAATGGTCGTAAAATGCGAACCGTTGGTCCGAATTATGCACAGGGAGAACTTTTAAAAAGGTGTTTCAGATACCTTCGAAAGTCCTTTGGACTGCTCCCGAGTCCGGGAGTTGACTTTGGGTCAAATGTGGCTCAGAAGCGCTCGTCGGTCCTTTGGACGGCGGATTGTCGGACGCAAATGGATCGTTCGTCCGCATGGTAAGTCAGAATCGAGCACAGGGCGGATCGTTGGAAAGGTTATGAGATGTACTTCGGCATTCCAAAGAGTTTGACCCAGTTTGGGGAGTTGACTTGGGTCAACCGAGGCCTAGGAGCGTTCGGTGACCTTTCGGAGTAAAACGGATCGTTCGTCCGTATCGTAAGTCAGAATCGCACACGGGGTAGATCGTTGGAAAGGGGTTTCAGCGCCCTTTGAAGATTCATTATGTATTGATTGAGATTAAGAGTTGACTTTGGTCAGACGGAGCCCAAGAGCGTCCGATGACCTCCTAATCAAGTTTCGAGGGAAAACGGGTCGTTCATCCGCATCGTAAGTCAAAATCGCGCATGGGGGTGGACAGTTAGAAAGCGGTTTCAGTGCCCTTTGAGGATTCATTCAGCCTCAATCGAGCTGAAGAGTTGGACTTTTGGTAAAACGGAGCCTGGGAGTGCCCGGTGTCCTCTAGGTCAGTACCCCGGGTATGATTTAGGTTTGTAGTGATGAAGGGAGGTGTTAGGGACCTAGGGGGTGCTAGAATGGGGTGTCTACAGGGACACTCTGAGGGAGTTCTTTTAGGCGGTCTAGTAAGCCCATAACGCATCGAGTAATTTATTGGACCAATCCCTACAATTGGGATCAACAGTCTTTTTGAGGATGTGTTTGATCTCTCGATTTGCTAACTCGACTTGTTCATTCATTTGGGGGTGGTAAGTTGTCTCAACCTTATGGACGACGTCATACTTCCTCATTAATTTTTCAAATGGAAAAAATGCGTGTTGTTGTCACTAATGACGGCTTTTGGAACACTGAAACGAAAAAGTATGTGTTCGTGGAAGAACTTTACCACCACCACACTGTCATTCGTCCTAGTACTTATGACCTCTACCCATTTAGACACATAGTCTACCGTGACAAGGATGTATAGGAAATTAAAAGAGGGAGGAAAGTTCCCATGAAGTCGATGCCCCAACAGTCGAATATCTTAAGAATGAGAATATGGGTCAATGGCATCATGTCACGTCGAGTAATGGCTCCCATCCCTTGGCAGCTATCGCAAGATTTTCCATGAATGTTCACATCCACAAAGATAGTGGGCCGATAGAGACCACATTAAAGAATCTTTGTGGCCGTATTTTTTATGGAATTATGGCGTCCACATGCTTTCGAATTACAAAACACGAATGACACTAGGGATCTCGTCATCCAGCGTACATCTCTGAATTATTTGGTCGACGTAATATTTAAACAAATAGGAGTCGTCATTGAAAAACACGTGTGACCAAAGAAAGAACTTCCTCTTCTCTTGCGGTGTCCAATAAGAGGGGATGGCCTATGTGACTAAATAATTCATTATATCGGCAAACAAAGGAAGAGAAGAAGTGTCAAATAATTGCTCATCCGGGAAGTACTCATCTATGGGTATGGGATCTTTAGGTACGTTGGAAGAGAGCCTAGATAACTGATCGGTTATGATGTTCTCTATAACTTTATTATCTTTAATGGAGAGATCAAATTCTTGAAGTAGAAAGATTCACCTAATGAGGTGCGGCTTTGCATCCTTCTTGGAAAGGATATATTTAAGAGTCGCGTGGTCGGTAAAGCACGTTATGGGTGACCTAATAAGATATGAACGGAATTTGTTGAGGATAAACACTACTGTTAGCAGCTTATTTTTCGTCGTGGAGTAGTTCAATTGAGGTTCGATTTAGGTATGATTAGTGTAGTATATGATGTGAGCTCTCTTATATCTCCATTGCCCTAAAATAGACCCTACCACATAATCATTCGTGTCACACATAAGCTCGAATGGAAGGGTTAAATCCGGAGCTTGCATGATAGGAGCGTAGATTAGCATGCTTTTAAATTTTTTTAAATCTTTTTCTCACGCTTCACTCCAGTCAAATGGGGCATCCTTCATGAGTAGGTTATTTAAAGGCCTAGCTATGGCTCTAAAATCCTTAATAAACCTACGATAAAACCTCGCGTGGCCTAAGAAAGAGCGTATGTCCTTCAGTGACTTTGGTGGGGGAAGTTAAAAAATAATGTCAATTTTGGCCCTATCGACCTCTATCCCCTTGGATGACACGTTGTGGCCAAGAACTACTCCTTAAGTAACCATAAAATAACACTTCTCCCAATTTAGTACCAATTTCTTTTCCACGCTGGGCAAGTGCCTCTTTGATATTAGCAAAGCAACGGTTAAAATAGGGGCCGAAGACACTATAATCATCCATGAACACCTCAAGCCCCCTTCGACCATGTCGTTAAATAGACTAAGCATGCACCTTTGAAAGGTCGCAAGTGCATTACACAATCCAAATGGCATACATTTGTAGGCAAACGTGTCAAATGGACATGTGAACGTAATCTTCTCCTGACTTAACACATCCATCTCAATTTGGTTATACCAAGAATAACCATCCAAAATATAGTAAAGCGGGAGGCCCAAAACTCTCTCAAGCATTTGGTCCATAAATGGCAAAGGGAAGTAGTCTTTTCTTGTTCCAGAATTGAGCTTTCGGTAGTCAATACAAATGCGCCAAATCGGTGGTGGTAAGTTTTGGGATAAGTTCTCCCTTTGCGTTCTCGGCCACAGTCATTCCTGAATTCTTGAGGACGACTTAAATAGGTCTTACCCATTTACTATCCGAGATAGGATAGATGATGCCCGAATCCAATAACTTAATAATTTATGTACTTACGACGTCTTTCATGGTCGGGTTCCAACATCTTTGCATCTCTTTATAAGGCTTCATGGCCTCCTCTAGGTGTATTTTATGGGTACAAATCAAGGGACTTTAACCTTTTAAATTCGCAATGGACCAACCAAAATCACCTTTGTACTTACTCAAAATGGCCATAAACTTCCCTTCTTGCTCTTCATTTAGGCTCGAGGAGACAATAACGGGATATGTCTCATCATTTACCAAATAAGCATATTTGACGTTGGAAGGAAGCTTCTTCAATTTGAGTTTTGGAAATTTAACGTCGGAGGAAATCGTGAATGACCCCCTCGGTGGTAAATCCTCGAATCGAGAGATCTAACTAACATCTCTCACATCCTCTTCACTCACGCCCTTATCTAATAAATCTCTCATCTCCCTCACCTCTCGATCGAAATCGGTGTACGTATTCTCGGACTCACTCACTGTCACTAGACACGACTCAAGTGGATCCCTAATGTGATAGCCCTCAAAGTGTTAGTATTATACCTCCTCTATAATATTCGAGTCGTGTAACTCGTCCTCATCACCCATATGCTTGATGATGTTGAAGATATTTGTTTCAAGCATCATAGTCCCAAATATAAGTTGTATTTTCCTATTACGTATATCAATCAACGCATTGGTCGTGGATAGGAAGGGGAAACCAAGAATAACGAGAATATGATGACTCTAGGGAAAGAAGGGCTCCAAGTCCTAAATGACAAAATCGATCGGGAAGTATAATGTTCCAACTTGGACGATCATATCCTCGACGATCCGCGAGTTAAAGAGTAATTTTGGTGGTATTAAGATCTCCCAAAGCGAGCCTCATATAGATAGATTAAGGGAGAATTTGACACTTATCCCTATATCTAGTAAAACTCTCTCGATTTTATTCTTTTCAATAATGCATGAAATGGTAGGCGCATCCGGATCTTTATACTTGGGTGTGAGGTCGCTCAAAAGTATCGAACTCACATTTTGTGCTAAAAACACCTTATTATTTACCTTAAACTTACATTTCATCGTGAGAAAGTACTTTAAGAACTTAACATACGCGAAAATTTTCTTGATAGCCTCAAGAAAAGGTAAGTTAAGCTTTACTTGCTTGATCACTTCTAGAATATCATCACGGGAGGACCCTTTGGGAGGATGGACCAATCGTTGAGGTTAAGGTGCGGCTATAGGGAGTTTCACTACAAGCTCGGGCCTAATTGTGTCATTTTTGTCACTCTCTTCTAAGGGGGAATATTCATCCTCTTACGTGTCGGATGAAACCTCCTTGTCACTTTGCACGTTGTGTGTGGGAGGTGACAAGTCAGCAACTCTCCCACTACGTAGAGTGGTTACCGCTTGAAATTGCTCTTTATTTTCATCGGGAGTAAATCTCACATGGTTTTGGCCTTGGGTGGGAAACCTTCTTATCTCTTGGACACTTAAGAAAGATTAAAAAATATATAATTGGGCATTTATCGTTAACTACATTTGCATGAATTGAGTAAGAGTGCCCTCGAGACTCTTTCGATACGGAATCATATAAGGCACAAGAGGAAGCGCTTGCATGGGTGGCACTTATTGGTAAGGTGGGAGTGGTGGCGGTTGTTGGGCAACGCGTGGAATCAATTTTATCATTGCATTTGGTTACCCGTAACTAAAATCGGGATGGTTTTTCCACGCGAAATTGAAAGAATTCCCGTGAAGGGCAGGAAATTTACCCTTATAGGCTCCCGTCGCCTCAACTTGCTCTTGTAGTATAACTTTGTACACGGGTATAGTCGAACATTCTTTCATTAAATATCCCGCCTCACAAATCATGCAACTCATCTATGGTAAGGCTCGAGATGGGCCAGATATATATCTCCCCTATGTTCGACCACGTCTTCTATCCACCTGGCTATTTGGTTGGTTTAGAACTTCAACTCGCTTCCTTGTCCAAGTGATAGAGTCTAGATACATAAGGAGTTGTGGGCGTGATTCTAGCTTTGGGTAGGGTGTTTGGATCCGATGTGTCCCAGGCTTGAGAATTCACGAAGACATACTTAAAATGAACCTCCGCATCGTCCGTATCTAACCCGAAGAACTCTACCAAACACATGGTTTCAAATAGTTATTTTGAGCGTAGGTGTAATACCCTTTACTTTTTAGTAATTATTTTTATATTAAATTTCCATGTGGGTTAGTTGTATAAAATAAAGTAAATGGAAGTAAATATTAATTTAAGAAATTTAAGAGTTAATATTTATGAGTATTGCATATTTACCATTTCGCGAATGTAAATAGTGTAATATTATGTAATGTTGAGTCGTTGGGCTTTCAAGCGACGGTTATGATTTATATTCAATCTGGGTTATTATTAGATTATTAATATGACGTTGGAATATAAATTAATTAACGATATACTCGTTGTCAGTTTAGAGGGCACGGTTAGTCCGGGAACGGTTGAGATAGTCAAAATAAGTGTCAGGTGTGTTTTTGGGTTCCGGGGTACTTTTGGCTAGTTATAACTTAAGTATGATGTTACAAGTCATTTTAAATAGGTAGTAGTATTTAAGTCTTGCAAGAGTATTTATATCTCATTTGTGTATTTCTAAACTTAGAGAGTTAGATAGAAGTGAGAGCTTGAGAGAAATAAGAGAAAATATGAGATTTACAGTTTCGAGCCTGAAATAGTTTCAACGAAGAAGAATTCGAGACTAAAATCTTGAGGTAAGTTATTAAACTTGCATAAACATATGATTGTGTTGAATAAGTTGCATTTATGGTTTGTGTTCATGAGTTTGAACCAAAAATAGTTATAGATGATTTCAGTTTTTAAACCCTTAGATCTTTGATTTAAAAATTATTAGAGTTGGATATATTAGTGGGTTATTATGTAGTAATGATTTGATGAATTTATTAATAGATGATATTGGGTTTAGTGGAAGAAAAGAGATTTGGGGTATTTAGGGTTCATATCAACCCATAGCCCCAACTGGGCATCTCGACAAGGGCGAATTGATTCGCTAATATGGTGGCTACAAGTCTGGGGAACCGAATCGATTCGGGCTTAGATAGAAGGTTAGTCTTCTCAGCCGAATCAATTCGCTTTTTGTGCGAATCGATTCGATTTTGAGGCAAATCGATTCGAAAATCCTGTTGTTTTAGGGAAAATATCAAACTTGATTTCTACTCCTTTTCTTTTGGGTTTAAGGCAAATGAACCTTCTTTTAGTATGTATTAAGACGTATTATGACCCCATATAAGGAGGGTGGTACTCTAGGATAGTAAGGGAGTGTCCGGGCTTATCTCGAGGACTATTTATAAGGGTATAATGTCTCATTTCATCTAGTAAGCGAGAGTAGGACTAGTATAGAGTCGGGTAGTGTTGTGTTGGACCTCCGGGGGCTATTATGAGAGTAATTATCTCTTGTAGCCAAATTTGGTATATACGTATGGTTTCGGAAATAAGGATCGTATATTTAAATTAATATATTTTGTGATTGGCACATTTAAGCATACCTCTCTAAATGCTATCATAGGGGAAGTACGCTATAGAGGTGAATCCCCTGGATAATAATGCAAGGACAGTATAGTCCTCAGGCCATGATACCGGTTGTAACATTATATGATTGTATTGTTCGAAGTGAGGTAATTTCGGGTATGGTTATGACTCACTTTCGAAGGTACATGGTCGCTTCCCATGCGTTGCAATTTAGGATATCCGGGTGGTCTTGGTTATAGGCCCTGGAAGATGATAGTATTTAGGGGCGCATCTAGTGGGATGACTCCCGGAAGGATGGTCTTAGAACCGTTCTTATATGATTGTAACTGTTCTCATCAAAATTGTATTTCACACGAATTATTTATTGATTTAAGGAAACTATGAACCAACTTTAATTGCATATGGTCCCTAATGATTATTGTTTCGTATGGTCATATTAAATTGGTAGACTTGGCATGTTGAATAGAGTTAGGTTACTTCTATTAAGGGGATGGGCAGTTTAACTTACCACGAATTGTACGCGCTAGGATGTACACTTAGGAGAGAGGTGAGGATGATATTTTGAATGAAGAGCGAATTTAACCTGTTTATGAATTATAGCCTTCATAACTCTTATGCATTTTATTCTCATATATATCAAATCAAAATTGGACCTGACCCGTTTATATTTCTTATTTTTATGTGGATCTTATATATATTCAGGTGCTCTGCTGCATGGGCGCCCGCTTTGACTTTCCTTCCCAGTGTTAAGAAGCTACAGCATTTTGTGGATGTTAAAAGATTTTTGTAGTAGACGCATCATTTATTTTGATACTCTAGCTATGACCCGTATTTATATTCGGGCGTGTTGCCCAAGTTTAGTATTCGCTCATACTGTCATACTTGGTGTAACCTTTTGTATTTAGTCTGTTGACCGGCAGCTTATTTTGTTATGCTTTCTAGAATTATTGTTAAACTGTTATATACTTATATGCATCAACTTTTGTTACAAATCGAATAATGGAAATTGTTTTTATCCAATTTGCAATATATATATATATATATATATATATATATATATATATATATATATATATATATATATATATGACATCCGTTTGCAAAAATATTAGGTGGTTGTCTCTTATTATTATTATGCGACATTGATGCTAAGAATGGACCATTTAAGATTCTTGTTTTATTGGAGTAGCGGGTTGGCCACCTCTTATTTTAATAAGCGGGGTGTCTTATTAGGCTAAGCCCATGATGAAAGTAAAATATGAGTCTCCACTTCTCAAAGCCATGATGTGGGCACATGTTAACTAACCCGTTGAACCTTTCCCAACACTTATCAAATAGTTGGTCATCGTTTTGCTTAAAAGTCTAAATTTGAGCCCGAATAGAGTTGAACTATGTGCGGGATAAAACTTCTAGAGAAATTTAGCCTGCATGTCTCTCCACGTAGTTATCGAGTTCGTTGCTAGTGACCAAAGCTAAGTATTGGCCTTGTCTTTAAGTGAAAATGGGAAAAGCTTGAGGCGCACTAAGTCTTAGGTGCAAGTTTGATCGTTAAACGTCTCGCTCGCCTCTTCAAACTCTCTAATGTGGAGATAAGGCTTCCCCGAGTCCATACCGTGAAATGTTGGGAGAATCTGAATAATCCCATTCCTAAAGTGGAAATTCCTCGCATTATACGGGAATACAATGCATGGAGCGACGGTTCGCTCGGGGTATAAGTGGTATCTTATGGGGTGATACTGAATCACTCCCTTACCCATTCCGAAGCTAGTGTGATCAGACAATGCACTCACACTTATAAAATCACTTTCCTTACCGGAGTTCCTAGACGTATGACTCGTGGTGTGACTATGCGGTGTAGGAGGTGGTATCCAGAAATTTGAAGAGCCATCTAAAGCTCAAGAGAATATTTTTATTTTTATTTCATTTTTTTTTACATTTTGGATTATTTTTTTATTTATTATTTTTATTATTTTTTGGGATTTATGATTTTTTTTTTTGAGTTTTAGGAATTAAAGTCAAATTATTAGATTAATTCGACCTAACCTAGTGTGTCTACCTAGTTCCCCGACAACAGTGCCAAAAATTTGATTCGATGCAGAATGTGTATGCTATGCATATACTTAGAGCTCAAATGCAAGTCCGTCGCTCAAGTAATAACCCAGGAAGTCCGGGCCGAATCCGCAGGGAATAGAACAAAGATCATGACGACAACTACAACGTAGGCTTTTAAAACCTAGGTATTGACTCTTGAGAAAAGAAAGAAAAGGTGATATTTCTGTGAAGATTTTTACTTAACTAAAGCAACCTATCTAGAAAGTGCGATTTAATTAAAAGAAAGTAAAAACTATTTTTTTTCGAAAACTATTTGAGAAAAGTAGAGTCAGGACCCAATCCCCCGAACCATTGGTATTTTCGTTAGATATAAAATTTTCAATAATTATATACATAATTAGAAGAAACCATCAATTTCATCAAAGCACTAAACATATGAGAATTTTACTCCGCACAATAGTTAGTCAATAATTAATTTGACGTGAATGACGAGATTACCGACACGCATATTATATTCTAAAACACTCTGGTGGCATACGAAAAATGGAGTTAAGAGGCCAATAATAGTAGTCTTTACAAAATATCAAACCTACTAATTATTACATACAATTATATCCAACTCATCTACCTAGTTTGGGTTCATGTATCCAGACCCTCTGATAATTTAGACGAACATATTGAAATTAACTACTCATGCATTAATGACGTTGCATGATGACACGATGATTAAATAATAAAAATAAAGCATGTAAATGATATTACCAAAGACATAAAAGAGAAAAAACATGCACAATCCAAGCTTTGAAAGAAAACAAAAAATAATTAGCGCTTTATTGAAATTGCATGCATGAAAAGTAACACAATTGCTCCTTGATGTTCCTCTCTTTCTCTAGCCGTCTAATGAATGACAATTAGTCTAAAAGACTCCTAATCAATGTTGACATAAGTCCCACGTCGTTTAGAAGAATCCTCAAAGCATAAAACTCTGTGGGCTAAAAAGTAGGTTAAAAATAAAATTTCCGCATCAGGGGAACCGAACTGGTTTGCCCCAGCACCCGAACCAATTCGTCCAGGAAAATCGGTTCGCCCCAGAACCGAACCAGTTCGGCCTTTGGGACTACCTAAGTTGCATTATTTTGGACGATTTTTTCATATTTTCTTTGTTGCTACTAGGTTTTTATCCCAACTTCAAATGCTCATAACTTCTTCACCGTAACTCGGATTTTGGTGTCGTTTCTTCTAGCGTGGTCGTGGATTTGAATTCTTCGACTTTTTAGTTGGCTCTTCCTATAGGATCCATCTAAAAAATTACGAATATGCCCTTGTCTTTCTTTTTTTTCTTCTTTTTTCATTTTGGTTTTCTCATCGCATCCACTTGCACGAATACATTAAAAACAAGAGAACAATACACAAAAAGTGAAATAGTCTCCAAAAAGCTTAGTAGGATAAATATGGGATAAAAACATTTTAAATACACTGCACGGGACCGTAAAAGTATCAAAATCAATGGAATATATATGAAATATTTATGCATAATCAATTACTGTTGGTTAGATTGGTATCAGAATATGTGGTTCACCTTTTATTATATTTCAGTTATTTACTTTTATGCATTTAGTTTTTATTTCAGTCGTGCTTACAATGATATTCAATTATTTAATTCTCGTGAATATCTATTATGCTTGATCAATCTAATATTAAATTTTATGAGGTGTCACATGCTTGCTTCGTATTACAACCCCTTGAGTATTGAAAAATAAGAAAGTGTTTTGTCACCACCCTTATACTTCTCAAGTTGGTCATTTCATATTCACGTTCCCTATTAACATCCCCAAGATGTTATTCTCATGGATCTTCCTTTGTACCCAATTTTATTTATTCATCCCCAAATTGGAAAACCCTAACCCTAGATTTCCTTGATGGCCAGCGAACATGGAGACTCCTCACATAACAAACATCGATGACGAACTCCAAGTATCCTCCAAATACCACAAGAACCGCCAATACCGTCGCCACCGCCACAACAACTATCAAGAACAAGAAACCAAACACCAATGAGACAAGACAACTTAAATTATTTTGGTATTCAATACTGATCGGTGGTCGAACAACAATATAGAAGAAGGAGAAATCGTTAAAGACGATATCAACATCCAGACGACGATATCAATCCAAGTAACTAAAGTGTATAAAACGAAGCCTGTTAAGGGGGCGAAAACCCGTGTACATGAGATATATGTAGGCCTTAAAAAATACCAAAAATAAAAAGGGGATAGGAATACAAAAACCCTCCCAACGCTGCCTCAACACCAAACAACACCATATAATAAATAATTAATTTCACATCCCTAACCCACAAAAAAAATTTAACAAGCACCGAAATGTAGAGTGAGACTCCTCCTTAAACCACACATGTAAAGAGCTTAAAATAGTGTAGTGGAATCTTCCTGGATCAACCTCTTCACCCTCAAAAAACCTGTTGTCCACTCAATCCGAATCGTCCAAATAATGCAAAAAGGATCCATTTTCCACATATAAAGAACCTCCACCTCCACCTTATATCCCTAAGATTACAACTCCTCTCTTAATGACTCTGCACACACCCATTTCACCCTAAAAATGGAATAAATAATCTCGCATAATTCCCTTACTACCCAACAATGCAATAATAAATTATTGACCATTTTCTCGGCATGTTTTCACATCCACCACTTCAATATTAATTGTCACTTATATATATTAATAGAAAAATTATAAACATAATTGTAAGGACACAAATTTCCAATTGAGTTCTTTGTAGTTTTGTCTAAATTTCAAACAAAAACGTTTGAGTCATAGGATAGAGTTATTGACCATCCTTCAATCCTATGACATACTAAAGTTGAAGACGTAGCGGCCAAGAGTTTAAAGCTTCATCAAATGCCGTATTTATTGTGCCTCATTTCTACATCAACAACATTTGTTCCGTTTACTCCTAAGGTATGAATGCATTACATATTTATATAGGAGCTTGGAATAATTTATATTGGGTGTAAGTTTTGTTTAAACTGTTGTTTATTTTCAGAAAGTTTCTTTAAAACTTTAAAATAAAGTTTGTGGGCTAAAACTGAATTTTTATACATTTTGAAAAGACGTTCAATATTGTCGTTCGAACGAGAATATCGTCCGAACGAGGTTTACCAACGATCTTGCCTCTGGAACTTCGTTCGATATTGTCGTTCGAATGAGTTAGTTTGATCAAACGAGAATATCGTACAAACGAGTTTGGTAACGAGATTTCCCATCTGGACACTGGAACTTCGTTAGAAGTATCATTCGAACGAGCCTTCCTTTGAACAAAAATCTTGTTCGAACGAGATTTTTGGCGAAAAATTAAATTGGCAGTTTTGAGTAGTTTTTCCCACTTTTTCCACTACTCTTCCCCACTATCTTTTGACAGACTTATCAAGTGCGGTAACCAACTTTGAAAAACTAACTTTTTCATACCTTACCATTTCCAAGAGAGAGTTTGAGACAAAAATCAAAGAAGAAAAAGTTCATGTTTGAGTGTTCATTTTTCAAAAAAAAATCTTTAAAACACTTTTGTTTTACACCCATAGTTTGTTTATTCCAAGCTTCCATATAAATATCTTTCTTGGAGTATTTGGCACCGGTTTATTTCTACACCTTGAAGAAGAAAAGTTTGGGTTTACTTCAAGAAAAATTTCATGTTTGAGTGTTCATTTTTTAAAGAAAAATATTTTAAACACTTCTGTTTTACACCCATAGTTTGTTTATTCCAAGCTTCCATATAAATATCTTGCTTGGAGTGTTTGGCACCGGTTTATCTCTACACCTTGAAGAAGAGAAGTTTGAATTTACTTCTACATCCCTCAAAGAAGAAGTTTGTTGTTCTTCTGCGGCATTCTCACATGGTGAAAGGCACCATGTGTGGTTGACGGTGTACCTAAAGTCTCATTGGTGAATTTGAAGATTCCGGAGGAGCTCCGGGATTGTCGACTAGGCGAAGGTGTTTACAAGAAGACGCGTCAAGGCTTGAAAGGGGTCGAGTCGAGAAAGTAAGTCATCTGTCTTGTAATTGTAAAACCATACTTAGTGGACTTAAGGCTAGGGCCATCCGAGATTTTTTTTCCCGTTGTGGGTTTTTCCTCGTAAATCGCGGTGTAGTGGTTCATTATTTATTTTATCTTTTGCAAAACTCACCTACGACGCATGCTTAGGTAAAAAGATAAAATTCGGTTTAAATCACTACTAGTTTAATTTGGTGCTAAATAAATTTGGGCATTGTTCATGTTAGTTTAATTCAAGTCATCACTTAATTTGATAAAATTGGTTTGGCCTAATTTGATAATATTGAAAATATGACTTAGGCAAATTTCTAGGACTCGAGTTGAGTTAATATGTTAAAGTGAAAAATTCATTTGTTAATTAATTTAAGTTCACTTTAAGTTATGTCTAATTTTAATTTAAAAGAAATTAAAATTTGTTAAATTGTTTAATTGAACCATCTCTCTTTCGCATCTCATCTAAAAGGAAATTATATTTTAGTAATTCAAGATTTTAAAATTGGGGGCCTCATGTTCCAACAAGTGGTATCAGAGCCAAAACGATAAATTACTTCGTTAATATCCTTTAAATATTTTTGGCTAAAATGAAATTTTCCCCATTTTCAAAATTTTCTATTTTTGATGGTTCTAATTACGCGTATTGGAAAGCACGGATGAAATCGGCACTAAAATCTATCGACGAGAGAGTTTAGTTATCTGTCGTTAACGAGTGGTCCCCACTTACACATTTAGTAGATAATGAGCGTGTTCCCAAACCCGCCGATAGATGGAGTGAGAATGAATTTAAACTTTCAAATTTTAATTCTCGTGGTTTAAATGCCTTGTTTAGCGCGATCACACCGGATGAATTTCATCGCATTATGACGTGTGAAACTGCTAAAGAAGCTTGAGATATTTTAGAACTCACTCATGAAGGTACTAGTGTCGTTAAAGCTTCGAAACTCGAAAACCTCACCACTAAATTTGAAACCATCAAAATGAACAAAAAAGAAACTTTTGATGAATTTTATGCTAGACTTTCCGATTTGGGAGAGAAAATATCCGACAACCGAGTAGTAAAGAAAATTTTAAGGTCCCTACCCGATAGGTTCATTCCTAAAGTGACCGTGTTAAATTATTTACCCACTTTAGCCTCTAAGAAATTAGAAGAGCTCGTAGGTGATTTACAAACCTATGAACTAGACACGTTTCCCTCTAAAACTGAAAAGAAAATAGATAAGGACACTGCATTGAAAGCCTGAAAGGAGGAAAAACAAGTAGTAGAGAGTGAAAGTGATAGTGACTCAAAAAATATGGCTATGTTTGCTAGAAAGTTTCGAAATTTTTTTAAATTTAACAAAGATAAATTTAAAAATAATTTTAAGAAATTTGAAAAATCTACGCATGACAAAGCCAAGAAGATCCCTAAAACTATTAATAAACATTTAAATAAGGACGAGTCAAATATGTGTTTTGGTTGTGAAGGGTATGGCCATACGGCAAAAGAGTGTCCCACTAAACTAAAGAGAGAGGGTAAGTAACCAATTTCTTTTAATGCAACCCTTAGTGATAGTGATAATGAAGAGGGACCCGATTCCCCCATTGAGCCCAACTTTGTGGCTTTTATGGCTAGTCATGTGAGTGATAGTGAGTATTCTTCTATTGATGAAATTTTAACACATGACACTTCCAAGGTCAAAGTTTATGATTCCCTTATTTTTTATGGTAATGAGAGTGGAGAAGAAAGAGAGTGTCAAAATGAAGAAGAGGTTGATGTGAGTGAACTTCATAATGCTTTTCAAGAACTATATGAACAATCTATTAAATTAAAAACAGAAAATTTAAAGTTAGAAGTTAGTTTAAGTGAGCGTGTCAAGGTCCTTGATGATAGTGTGTTGGTTGAAGACCTTAGGACATGTGAGAGAGCTCTTCGTGAGAAGATTGAATATTTAGAAGGCGAGAGAGATAGCCTTAAAGGTTTAATGGAATCCTTGAAAAAGGAGCTTCTCGATTTTGAAGAGCGCAATATTTTATTAGAGTCTAACATTTTAAAATTATAAAAATAAATTAAAA
Source organism: Sambucus nigra (assembly GCA_949130495.1). Lineage (NCBI taxonomy): Eukaryota > Viridiplantae > Streptophyta > Magnoliopsida > Dipsacales > Adoxaceae > Sambucus > Sambucus nigra. The sequence continues at coordinate 264,066,543 of OX422215.1, read as the reverse complement.
GACTCTAGCAATGTCAAATTTGATTTGGAGTGTCATTCGGAGAAATTAGATAATATATTAGGAACGGTCCAAATTAAAAATGACACTTGTGGTTTAGGCTTCGATAGATGTAATGAATCATCTCATAAAGTCAAAACCAATGTTTTAGGAGAATCACCTAGGAAAGCTTTTAGAAATCAATCCTTAGGTACCAATTTTCAACATGTTTTTAGTTGTGCACATTGTGGTCAAAAAGGTCATTTTAGGAAATTTTGTTTTGATCTTAAACGAGGTCCTAGAAAATCCCAACAGAAGGCAACTAACGTAGCCAAGATTCCTACACCCCGAGATTGTCATTCGTCATTAGTTTGGGTTAGGAGATCCGACTTGGTCGCTTTACAAGATAGGGTATTTGATTCTCTTTTACTTTCACATGCTTCCTCCCTTGCAAAATCTAAAGGTTGAATCTGTTAGTTTTATTTGCATACTTTAGCTTTTGTGCTTCATGTTAAATTATCATGCTATTTGTACGCTTCTTAATCATTTTTTAGTCCATGCTCCATACTTAATCACATGCTAGAATAATGATTTTTGTTTATCTTTTGTATTATATTTTTTTTTATTTTAGTTTGCATTAAATGAAAAATACAAAAAGATTTTTTTTTATAATTTGTGTTTTACCTTGTTATTAATTTAGGCTTTATGAAAAATACAAATGATTTTTGTGTGTCTTTTGAGTAAATATTTCTATTTTTGGTTAAAAATTGTCAAAAACTCAAAAAGATTTTTATTTTTGTGTGTATTTTAGTTTGACACACTTTATGTGGCATATACTTGTGTTTGAATCCCATCTTTTTCGCTCCCATGTGGCTAGAACTTTTGGTTTATATTGTCAATTCTTATTATGTTATTTACCATGCTTACATGGAGTAGTTGGATTTTGTGTTGTTATAATGGATTCTATTTTTATATGCCTCAATTCACACATGCACGAACTCATTTGAAATTTTGACTTCACATGTTATATTTGAGCTTTGTGAGGTGTTCTCCTACCAATCTTGTCATCTACATATTTATGATCTAGGAGGACTAGTTCATGTTAAAATCCGTGGCACGTGAGATTTGTGTGAGATATAAAAATGATATATATGAATGTGCACGGGGAAGGGCTCCGAAAGGAATTATTATCCTTTGCGAATAGTAAGCCACTGTTTGTTTGGACCTAAAATAAATACGTGGTCCAAAAGCCAAAAAATAGAATTATGGCATTAAAAAGAAAAATAATTTCCAAGGCCTATTTTTGTTTGATTTTCATTCAAATATATATGCTTATTAAGGGAGATTGGATGGTATATCAACGGTTTGCATAATGTCCGTTTATCCTAGTTGTACTTGCAATGTCATGACTCTATTGATTTGTTGAATCATCAAAAGTCTAGGCTTGTATGCATTGTGTATGTTTGTTCATTCAGTTCAATCTATATTATCACGTGAGGTTATATTCAAATGTGATGAAGTTTGCAATCAATTGAGAACTCCGTGAACATGTTTTAAGTGATTGGGTCTAAATTTAATTGTTACTAGTTCACACCCCTTCACTTCCATTTCCATATGACACATTTTTGCCATACGAGTGTAAAAAGCTTATCTTATTTTGTGTCATTTGTGTGTTTATATCTATATATATGTGCGTGTGCATCTTCGGTATATCTAGAGTATGTATATATATGATATTTTTATTTGGTCTTTGCCTTGCATTCTAGTCCATCTATGCTTCTACTTCATAATTGATATCTATCTTGTTGCATTCTTCGTTGATATCACATGCTTAATACTTATGTATCATATTGGTATCATTTTCTTGCATCTTAGTTAGCACTACACCAAAAATAGGAATCTGGCACGGTTCAAAATCGTGTCAGAATCAGGGGTGCCAGATTTTCTGGTTCGGTTTAAAATCGTGCCAGATTTCCCAAATTGGCACGCTTTTAAAGTGTGTTAGATGTTAAATTTGGCACGCTTTTGGCAGATGTCGAAACCGTGCCAAATTGTATATTTTCTGGTACGGTTATAAAGCGTGCCAGATTGTTTTATAAGCGTTCTCATTTTTATAAATTGGCACGGTTTTGGCACGGTTTAAAACCGTGCCTGATTTTTTAATTAATAAAAAAAATAATAGGAAACAAATCTAGAAAATCGGCAAATTCCAAATCTGGTAGGAAAAATATTTATTATTTGCAAAAAAAATCAAGAAAATTCACAAATTATGAATATCGCAGGTTGTTGATAAACTAATGTACATACAAACTTCAAAAAATTACAAGAGTTAATACCAATATAAAGCCCACATGGCCATAAAAGTCGACAATAACTTCAAAAAATTACAAGAACTAATAGTTCCCAGATCAAAAAAAAATTGGGCAGAGTTTCCTCTATTTTTTTAGCATTCCAAAACGTGCTAACATAAAATCTGCCCATATAAAGCCCGCACGGCCATAAAAGTCGACCATAAAACTACTATAGCCAACACGACCATAAAATTAAACAATAAAACTACTAAAGCCTGCTCGGCCATAACACAATAAATTGAATCCTGAATATTAACAACACTAAATAAATAATCCCCCTATTGTAAAGCATTGACTTTATCGTGCGTTCCAAGTGGATAAATGATAGCGATTGAATGTCATCCTACAAAAAGATACGATATTAGTAACCAAGTCATTTAAAAAAAATCGTATTCAAGCAGAAAAATTGCATATACGAGTCACAATTATTATTATATTCTCAAACTGAAAGTCTCATGAGTATGTGGTTAGTTCATACGAGTTACATTAATCTCATTTAATGTGTTAATACCTCTTACTGGGTCGATTGGGGGCTGGTTTGAATTTTCACCCTTTAACGGCTTGTTTTATAGCCTAATCTAGATACTTTCAAATTATCAGCATATGCTCAAATTGGGAGACCCGTGACTACGCGACCAGTTTCTACGAGTTACATTGGTTCCGTGCGAGGTATTAGTGCCTCTTACGGGGACGTTTGGAGGCTGATTTTAGTTTTCACCCTTTAAGGGCTTGTTTTTAAGCCTAAGCTAAATACTTTCAAATTATCATCATATTCTCAAACCGGGATACTAGTGACTATGCGGTCAGTTCCTACGAGTTACGTTGGTCTCGTACGAGGTGTTCATGCCTCTTACGGTGCCGTTTGGGGTCTGGTTTGGGTTTCACCCTTTAACAACTTATTTTTAAGCCTAAGCTAGATACTTTCAAATTATTGTCATATTCTCAAACCGGGAGAACTATGACTACGCGATCAGTTTCTACGAGTTACGTTGGTCCCGTGCGAGGTGTTAGTGCCTCTTACGGGATCGTTTGGAGGCTGATTTAGGTTTTCACCCTTTAATAGCTTATTTTCAAGCCTAAGTCTACAAATTTGCAAATTCTCGTTATATTCTCAAATAGAGAGTCCCGTGACTACGCGGTCAGTTCCTACGAGTTACATTGGTCCCGTGTGCGGTGTTCATGCCACTCATGGGACCGTTTAGGGCCTGGTTTGGGGTTTCACCCTTTAACGACTTATTTTTATGCCTAATCTAGATATTTTCAAATTATCATCATATTCTCAAATCAAAAGAACCGTGACTATGCAATCAGTTTTTACAAGTTACGTTGGTCCCTTGCGAGGTGTTAGTGCCTCTTACTGGGCCGTTTGGAGAATGATTTGGGTTTCACCCTTTAACGGCTTATTTTTGTGCCTAGGCTAGATACTTTCAAATTATCATTATATTCTCAATCCGAGAGACCCGTGACTACGCGATCAGTTCCTACGAGTTATGTTGGTCCCGTGTTAGATGTTAGTGCCTCTTACGGGATCTTTTGGAGGCTGATTTGGGTTTTCACCCTTTAACAGCTTATTTTCAAGCCTAACTCTACAGATTTGCAAATTCTCTTTATATTCTCAAACAGGGAGTCCCGTGACTACGCGGTCAGTTCCTATGAGTTACATTGGTCCCGTGTGAGGTGTTCATGCCTCTTAAGGGGCAATTTAGGGCCTGGTTTTGGGTTTCACCCTTTAACGGCTTATTTTTACGCTTAAGATATATATTTTAAAATTATCATCATATTCTCAAATCGAAAGAACCGTGACTACGCAATCAGTTTCTATGAGTTACGTTGGTTCCGTGCGTGGTGTTCGTGCCTCTTAGTGGGTCGTTTGAAAAATGATTTGGGTTTCACCCTTTAACGACTTATTTTTAAGTCTAAGTGTTATTTTTGCAAATTATCATCATATTCTCAAACCGGGAGAACCGCGACTACGCGGTCAGTTCGTACAAGTTACATTGTGTGACACCCCGACTAATTAAATACCGGGTAGCTACTCCTTTATTAAATTAATTCAAAATGCCAAGTTGGCCCAGTTAATAGCATCACTGTCGAAAACCTTTTAATGATTACTAACCACCTATTATTTAAAAAGTAAGTGCCAAATTTTAATTAAAGTCTGATTAACATGCAACAAGTGTAAAAAGAATAATAACACCATTCACCATAATGAAGTAAATAGAATGACCATCACATAACGTAAATAAAGTCTGGAGGAAAAACTCCTCACTACAATCCCATAACTGAAATAAATAAACCGAAAACTAAAACAGTACATGCCAAAGTCTAAAACTGAAATGGAAATGTAACTCTAATAGAAATGGGCAACATGCCCTACAACTGATAGATAATGAATCTGGAATCCAAGTGATAGAGGCGTCTACAAGCAAATCCCTGTAGCTTCCACAAACAGCTACAGCTCGTCACCTGAATGAATGTCCTATGCAAGGTGTCCTTGTGGCTGGGCACCTAAAATGGTTTTACAAAGAAAAATAGATTTGAAAAGCAAACGGGTCAGAGCCCGAATGTGGAGTTATATTTTAAAAACCTGCAAGTGCTTTAAAAACATTTAAAACATTAAATGCAAAGTACATGTTAGGACGTGCACTCACATGATATTCTCACCTCTCGTATAACTGTTTACTCCTAACGTGAGTACCCATCTATAACGACACAAACCACTAGCTAAGTGACATCATATCTAGCTAGACCGTCATAGGTCCTACCCTTATTACTCGGTTCTATTAACATATTAACACTCGTAATTAAATAGGGATTTAACGTAACTCAGATGCTTAATATGCAATATATTTCACTATCCGCTAACCCGTTATGTTTCTCGAAACAATACCGTAATTATATTCACAACATTAACATGAAGATTCCCATTAGTTAAGTGTATATTAATCACAACATAAATATACAACACAAGCACCCCGAGAACTAAGCTGTGGTGCACACATACTCTTCTATCCATCCCGGTACATCACGTACATAAGGATCACATATTCTGAATCTCTCAGCAATAGTTCAAAGATAACACATCACAAATAATGGAGGCGAACACAGTCACATCACATGGGTCACGCACATACCTACGCTCCCACGATCAGCGGACTTATTAATATCCCAATAAGTCTTTCTATGACCTATGTTCATCAAGGTAACCAGTCTAAATCCGGGCAACACAAGGATTAGAGGGCCCTAAGCGAACGCAAACCTCCCGTGATAGCAAGTATGGTAGGTATGTCATACACACAATTTATATACCAATACTAAGTAAACACACGTCTTTAGTAATCCCGTAGTTTAATCTTAGTACATATCGCATTCTCGTACTAACTTATAATATCTACAACTTATATTATTCCGGTTTGTAATTATACGCGCCATAATTCATTCTCAGTAGACACTCACGTCTCAACCCAAACCGTCCATTTAATATAACTCTCGTTTCTAATTTCCTTCCCATAAATACCAAAAAGTCCCAATTCTATCATTGCATCATCCTCGGAATGTTATCTATGTCCTCGAACAAGTTTACGGAACTCCAAAAATCAAAACAGTCCAAAAAGGCCCAAACTGTCAACTCGTTAGAAGTCTCGTTCGAACGAGACTGTTCGAACGAGATTCCTCTGTCAACTCGTTAGAAGTCTCGTTCGAACGAGGTTGTTCGAACGAGATTCCAGTTCGTTCGAACGAACTGTACCTTCTAACGAGATCTCGTTCGAACGAAGTTATCGAACGAGGCTCCCTTTCGTTAGAACGACTGGTCCATTCGTTAGAAGCTCGTTCGAACAAGTTCGTTCGAACGACCTGGGCAGGGGCTTCTAACGACCTACCAGATTCGTCCCAGATTTTCCTAAAACTCGTTTTTCACCATTTTTACTCCTCAAATCTCCTCTAAAATTCGTTCCTACAATGTATTAAGTTCTCTAATCATCCTCAAACATGCTAAGGTCATATACTAACATCTTTTAAGGGTTTAATACATCCTAAACATCATTAAATCACAAGTTTCGACATTTTTTTCCCAATTTCTTCAAGAACATAAACCCTAGATTTTTCTCATCATAATTTCCCAGATTTTAATCCGTTTTTACATCACATAAATATGAAATCTCTGAATTCAATCTTCAAACAATGTTTCTACATGCAAACCTATCCCAAAATTAAATAATAACTTCCAATTTCATGGGTTTTCTTTTAACTCTTATATAAGATTGATTATCAAGGTTTCTAACATGGAAGAAGCATTCACTGCATAAGGAATGTAATTTAAATCACTTGCCTTGATTTGAATTCTGATTTTGATGTTGGTTTGGTGAAGATTTCTGCAGAATTTCTTCTCTCCAAGCTTCTTCTCCAATGGTGGCTTAAGGTGGCTAGGGTTTGTTATGGGGAACTTAGAAAACTCTTCTAATAACCTACGTAGCCTTCTAGGTTAATATGGGTTGGTTAGGGGCTTAGTGGGTCAAATCCACATCAGATGTAATTAACCAATTTTCGTCACTTTTAATTTCCCAAAATACGAAATTACCAAAATACCCTTTATGATGCCGGTATGGCCTAAAAATACCCCGGAATCCAAACTACACCCCCGGCTAGTGTTTTCTGACTATCTCGACCCTCCGGACGCGTTGGCGCACTCAAAATGACCATACGATTTATAGATTTTAAATTCATTTTTATAGTCAAAATATTACACCGTGACGCGGCGGTCCCACGCGTCTCAACAAAATTTCCAAAATGCCGTATATAAATCTCACGATAACTTTCATAATTCCAATTTCATATATACTCATATATGCACATAATTAAATACCAACTCACATCTCGTTAGTATTTATAACCCGGATTAATTTCCAATTAATACGCATTTAATTAATTAATCCCAAAAATAAATATAGCCAAAAGTACGGGGTATTACATACTTCCCCCCTAATAACTGAATTTCGTCCCGAAATTCGAAACTAGAAAGTACCTGCTAAAAACAGCTCTGGATAACGTTCGCGCATCTCATCCTCGCGCTCCCATGTGGACTCCTCGACATTGTGATGTCGCCACTGAACACGCACTAACGGACCTATCTTTGACCGCAGTTTCCTCTCGCTTCGGTCCAAAATAGCAATCGGCCCCTCCTCGTAGGAGCTATCAGGCTGGAGATCGATGTCCTCCACAGCAATGTGAGAATGAGCCAAATTATCTCTAAGGTATTTCCTCAGCGAGGAAATATGAAACACATCGTGAATCCGATGCAAATGCTCCGGCAACCCGAGTCAATACGCAACCGTTCCGATTCGTTCAATAATAGGAAACGGCCCCACATACCTTGGTGCCAACTTCCCCTTCTTCCCGAAACGCATAATCCCCTTCATAGGAGATACCCTGAGCAAAACCTGGTCCCCTACTTGGAACTCTCTGAAAAATCTCTTCGCATCAGCATAACTCTTCTGCCTGTCTTGAGCTACCCGAATGCGACTCCGAATCAACTCAATCCTTGCCGAAGTATCCTGAATCACTTCCGGCCCAAGCAGTTTGTTGTCCCCCACCTCTAACCAACATGCTGGGGAATGACAAGGCCTACCGTACAATGCCTCAAACGGAGCCATGCCAATAGTGAACTGATAGGAGTTGTTGTAAGCAAACTCCACCAGTGGAAGGTACTGCTCCCATCCACCCCCAAAGTCAATAATGCGCATGCGTAGCATGTCCTCTAACATCTGGTTTGTGCGCTCTGTCTGCCCATCGGTCTGCGGATGATAAGCTGTACTCAACCGTAATTTCGTGCCCATTGCCTCCTGGAAACTCTCCCAAAACCGCGAAATAAATATCTTGTCTCTGTCAGACACGATATTTAGGGGCACACCGTGAAGTCTCACAATCTCTGAAATGAAGAGCTGGGCATACTGTCCCGTTGTGTAATCAGTCCTTACGGGTAAAAAGTGAGCAACCTTGGACAACCTGTCCATAATTACCCAAACGGAGTCGTGACCCCTCTGCGACGTAGGCAACCCCGTGATAAAGTCCATGGATATGCTCTCCCACATCCACACCGGGACCTCCAATGGCTGTAGCAATCCTGCCGGTCTCTGATGATCCACTTTTACAAGCTGACAAGTGGCGCATTTCGAAAAAAACTCAGAGATATCTCTCTTCATACCGCTCCACCAATACTGGCGTCTCATGTCTTGGTACATTTTGTCCCCTCCGAGATGTATCGCGAACCGTGAGCCGTGCGACTCTGCCATCACATCGTGTCGTAATTCCTCCCCTTCCGGAACTACCAATCTCCCATTGAAGCGTAATCCCCCGTCTGAGCTAACGGTATAGGACTCGGCTCCCTCTACTAGTAATCGAACTATTTGCTCCTGACAGAACGAGTCATTGGCCTGTGCCCGTACTACCTTCGTGACAATCTGCGGTGTAACGGTCATCACAGACATGAAAGATCGGGCCACTGCATCCTGGTGTCCCAATTCCTTCCACTTAGCCTTCCACACCTCTGCCACCTCATCTGCTGGCCTACGGCTTAACGCGTCTGCTACCACGTTAGCCTTACCTGGGTGATACTGGATGTCGAACTGGTAGTCCTTCACAAACTCAAGCCACCTACGCTGCCGCATATTCAATTCCTTCTGCGTGAACAGATACTGTAGGGACTTGTGGTCCATGAACAGTTGGAACTTCTCCCCCAAAAAATAGTGCCTCCAAATCCGTAGGGCAAATACCACTGCCCAACTCCAAATCATGCGTGGGGTAATTCTTCTCATGAGGCTTAAGCTTACGGGAAGCATAAGCTATGGCCTGTCTCTCCTGCTGCAATACACCTCCCAGTCCTTGCAAAGACGCATCGGTGTAAACCAAATACTCAACTCCCGGTCTCGGTAATGCTAACACAGGTGCTGAGGTCAATTTGTCCTTCAATTCATCGAATGCCAACTGACAGGCATCACTCCAGATGTATGGCATGCCCTTACGAGTCAGATGTGTCAAAGGACGTGCTATCTGTGAGAAGCCCCGAATAAACCTCCTGTAGTATCCTGCTAGACCCAAGAAACTACGAATCTCAGTCGGTGTCGTGGGCTGTCCCCATTCCCTCACCGCTAATACTTTCCCCGGATCGACAGATATTCCCCGGTCGGAAATGATATGTCCCAAAAATTGGACTTCCTTCAGCCAAAACCCGCACTTCTCATATTTTACATACAACTCGTTCTGACGAAGTGTCTGCAAAACCTGCCTCAAATGCTCGGCGTGCTCCTCCTCTAACTGGGAGTAAACCAGAATATCATCAATGAAGACAATGACAAACTGGTCTAGGAATTCCCTGAACACTCTGTTCATCAAGTCCATAAACACAGCTGGAGTGTTGGTCAAGCCGAAAGGCATAACCCGAAACTCGTAAGAACCATATCTCGACAAGAATGCAGTTTTTGAGACATCTTCCTCCCTGATACGTAACTGATGGTATCCCGATCTCAAATCAATATTCGAGAAGAAAGAAGCTCCTCTCAACTGATCGAATAAGTCATCGATTCGAGGCAACGGATACTTATTCCGTATCGTGACCTTATTCAACTCTCGGTAGTCCACACACAATCTCAGTGAACCGTCCCTCTTCTTCACAAACAGAACTGGAGCGCCCCAAGGTGAGGTACTCCTGCGAATAAAGCCCTGACCTAACAGCTGCTCTATCTGATCCCGTAACTCCCTCATCTCAGCTGGAGCCATACGGTACGGTGCGCGTGCTATAGGTCTCGTACCCGGTAGCAAATCTATAACAAAGTCTATCTCTCGACTGGGGGGTAGGCCTGGTATCTCCTGAAACACATCCGAATACTCCCTGACTACTGGGATAGAATCTAAAGGAATCACTACCTCCTTAGAGGTATCCTCCTCAATGTAATACAGATGAGCGGTCGATCCTCCCTCTGGGCGAGGCATCGCCACTATAAACATCTCTTGCCCCGGAATGGCAAAAACAATGCTCCCGCTGAAGCAATCAATCATGGCCCTATAAGCTATGAGCCAATCCATACCGATAATCACATCGTGAACATGCATGTCTAACACTAACATGTCTGCAGGTAATACCAAACCACCAATCTCTACCCCCACTCCCCGGCATATAAAGAAAATAAGTGACCCACTCCCCAATGGTGAGTCGACACACGTCACTGTGCTCTCTGCCGTAGCTAACAATCCTAAAGCCTTCGCGAAGTGTGTAGCTATAAAACAGTGTGTAGCACCCGTATCAAATAACACCCGACCCATAGTGCCATGGATAGGAAACGTACCCTCAATCGCGGGCGGTGCCTGTGGAACTGCAGCCTGGTGGACGTTGTAGACACGTCCATACTGTAGCTGCCCCTGCTGAGCTGGGACTGCTGGAATGGGTGGCAATGATGCCATCTGTGGCGGTGCGGGAAGAGCGGCGGGAAACATAGGCCTCTGTGGCTCCTGGCGAGCACCCTGCTGCTGCTGCTGTGGGGCCCTGCCCCTATCAGGACAATTCTATCGCTTATGGCCAGTCTTGCCACAAACAAAGCACTTCCCTGGGAAGTTCCCTCCTCTCTGCCCCTGCTGTCCCCGGCCCTGGTGGCCGTTACCGTTCCTCCCTTGGCCCTGCTGCCCATTCTGCCCCTGTTGGCCCTGATGGCCGTTTGGACCCTGATGGCCCTGACGGAAACCTCCTTGTCCCTGTCTGTAGTTCCCTGACCGGAACCTCTTATTATCCCCCTGCTGGGAGCCCTGCTCATTCTGTCTCTGCCCCTGACCAGATTGTGCCCCGCTGGCACCATGTCCTCCAGTCCTGCCCTGATGGCTAGACTCCCCCGACCTCTTACCCTCGGCCATATGAAAACGGTGGTCCTGGCAGTGTAACAATGCAGCGTTAACCACATCTGAGTAGGTGGCCAACGATAGGTTCCCTAGCAGATGCTGACGGATCCTCCAAGTCAACCCGTCCGTGAACTTCTCAATCTTCTTCTTCTCTGTTGGTATCTCATCTGGAATGATATTCAACAGATTTGTGAACTCGGCCTCATACTCGGCCACAGTCTTACCTTCCTGCTTCAGACTCATCAATCTCCTCCTCATTTCCGTATGAACAGCTGACGGAAAGTACTTGCGGTCGAACCGCACCCAGAACTCCTGAATCGTGAGAGTAGCCCTCTCCTCCATGGTGGTAATAGACTCCCACCACTGTAGCGCAGATCCAACTAGCTTGAAAGTAGCTAGCACCTGCTTCTGAACATCCATGCACTCATACATCCTTAAGTGCCTCTGCATATCCTTCCTCCACTGGCTCGAGACTACCACATCTGAGCTACCTGTAAACTCTGGCGGATGCGCTTTCTGAAAGGCGTCACGTACACGCTCCCAAGCAGACGGGAATGCATTAGCCTGTACTGGCGCGGCAACCGGCGCCTGAGGTGGTGCCTGCTGAACAACGGCAATGGCGGCATTTATCGCTTGGGCTACTATAGCTGCAACCTCAGCGGCGTTCATCATGCCCTGAACTGGAGCGGGCTGGGGTTCGGGCGTTGCATCCCTGGGAACTCGTCGTGCACGTCGTGGAGGCATCTGAAATAAGAACAATGTTTATAAGTTCGCTGTTTATAAACTTAAGATAGCTGAAGAACGAAGCATACACAAAAAGAGTACAACAGTCCTAAAATATAGGGCTCTATATCAAAGAAACTTAGCGGAAACATAATAAGCCGTCAGATCCTAAAGGACACTAGAACCTGATGCTCTGATACCACCTGTGACATCCCGACTAATTAAATACCGGGTAGCTACTCCTTTATTAAATTAATTCAAAATGCCAAGTTGGCCCAGTTAATAGCATCACTGTCGAAAACCTTTTAATGATTACTAACCACCTAGTATTTAAAAAGTAAGTGCCAAATTTTAATTAAAGTCTGATTAACATGCAACAAGTGTAAAAAGAATAATAACACCATTCACCATAATGAAGTAAATAGAATGACCATCACATAACGTAAATAAAGTCTGGAGAAAAAACTCCTCACTACAATCCCATAACTGAAATAAATAAACCGAAAACTAAAACAGTACATGCCAAAGTCTGAAACTGAAATGGAAATGTAACTCTAATAGAAATGGGCAACATGCCCTACAACTGATAGATAATGAATCTGGAATCCAAGTGATAGAGGCGTCTACAAGCAAATCCCTGTAGCTTCCACAAACAGCTACAGCTCGTCACCTGAATGAATGTCCTATGCAAGGTGTCCTTGTGGCTGGGCACCTAAAATGGTTTTACAAAGAAAAATAGATTTGAAAAGCAAACGGGTCAGAGCCCGAATGTGGAGTTATATTTTAAAAACCTGCAAGTGCTTTAAAAACATTTAAAACATTAAATGCAAAGTACATGTTAGGACGTGCACTCACATGATATTCTCACCTCTCGTCTAACTGTGCACTCCTAACGTGAGTACCCATCTATAACGACACAAACCACTAGCTAAGTGACATCATATCTAGCTAGACCGTCATAGGTCCTACCCTTATTACTCGGTTCTATTAACATATTAACACTCGTAATTAAATAGGGATTTAACGTAACTCAGATGCTTAATATGCAATATATTTCACTATCCGCTAACCCGTTATGTTTCTCGAAACAATACCGTAATTATATTCACAACATTAACATGAAGATTCCCATTAGTTAAGTGTATATTAATCACAACATAAATATACAACACAAACACCCCGAGAACTAAGCTGTGGTGCACACATACTCTGCTATCCATCCCGGTACATCACGTACATAAGGATCACATATTCCGAATCTCTCAGGAATAGTTCAAAGATAACACATCACAAATAATGGAGGCGAACACAGTCACATCACATGGGTCACGCACATACCTACGCTCCCACGATCAGCGGACTTATTAATATCCCAATAAGTCTTTCTATGACCTATGTTCATCAAGGTAACCAGTCTAAATCCGGGCAACACAAGGATTAGAGGGCCCTAAGCGAACGCAAACCTCCCGTGATAGCAAGTATGGTAGGTATGTCATACACACAATTTATATACCAATACTAAGTAAACACACGTCTTTAGTAATCCCGTAGTTTAATCGTAGTACATATCGCATTCTCGTACTAACTTATAATATCTACAACTTATATTATTCCGGTTTGTAATTATACGCGCCATAATTCATTCTCACGTCGTAGTAGACACTCACGTCTCAACCCAAACCGTCCATTTAATATAACTCTCGTATCTAATTTCCTTCCCATAAATACCCAAAAGTCCCAATTCTATCATTGCATCATCCTCGGAATGTTATCTATGTCCTCGAACAAGTTTACGGAACTCCAAAAATCAAAACAGTCCAAAAAGGCCCAAACTGTCAACTCGTTAGAAGTCTCGTTCGAACGAGACTGTTCGAACGAGATTCCTCTGTCAACTCGTTAGAAGTCTCGTTCGAACGAGGTTGTTCGAACGAGATTCCAGTTCGTTCGAACGAACTGTACCTTCTAACGAGATCTCGTTCGAACGAAGTTATCGAACGAGGCTCCCTTTCGTTAGAATGACTGGTCCATTCGTTAGAAGCTCGTTCGAACGAGTTCGTTCGAACGACCTGGGCAGGGGCTTCTAACGACCTACCAGATTCGTCCCAGATTTTCCTAAAACTCGTTTTTCACCATTTTTACTCCTCAAATCTCCTCAAAAATTCGTTCCAACAATGTATTAAGTTCTCTAATCATCCTCAAACATGCTAAGGTCATATACTAACATCTTTTAAGGGTTTAATACATCCTAAACATCATTAAATCACAAGTTTCGACATTTTTTTCCCAATTTCTTCAAGAACATAAACCCTAGATTTTTCTCATCATAATTTCCCAGATTTTAATCCGTTTTTACATCACATAAATATGAAATCTCTGAATTCCATCTTCAAACAATGTTTCTACATGCAAACCTATCCCAAAATTAAATAATAACTTCCAATTTCATGGGTTTTCTTTTAACTCTTATATAAGATTGATTATCAAGGTTTCTAACATGGAAGAAGCATTCACTGCATAAGGAATGTAATTTAAATCACTTGCCTTGATTTGATTTCTGATTTTGATGTTGGTTTGGTGAAGATTTCTGCAGAATTTCTTCTCTCCAAGCTTCTTCTCCAATGGTGGCTTAAGGTGGCTAGGGTTTGTTTTGGGGAACTTAGAAAACTCTTCTAATAACCTACGTAGCCTTCTAGGTTAATATGGGTTGGTTAGGGGCTTAGTGGGTCAAATCCACATCAGATGTAATTAACCAATTTTCGTCACTTTTAATTTCCCAAAATACGAAATTACCAAAATACCCTTTATGATGCCGGTATGGCCTAAAAATACCCCGGAATCCAAACTACACCCCCGGCTAGTGTTTTCTGACTATCTCGACCCTTCCGGACGCGTTGGCGCACTCAAAACGACCATACGGTTTATAGATTTTAAATTCATTTTTATAGTCAAAATATTACACCGTGACGCGGCGGTCCCACGCGTCTCAACAAAATTTCCAAAATGCCGTATATAAATCTCACGACAACTTTCATAATTCCAATTTCATATATACTCATATATGCACATAATTAAATACCAACTCACATCTCGTTAGTATTTATAACCCGGATTAATTTCCAATTAATACGCATTTAATTAATTAATCCCAAAAATAAATATAGCCAAAAGTACGGGGTATTACACATTGGTCCCGTGCGAGGTGTTCGTGCCTCTTACGGGGCCGTTTTGGGGCTGGTTTGGGTTTTCACCCTTCAACGGCTTGTTTTTAAGTCTAAGTGTTGATTTTTGCAAATTATCATCGTATTCTCAAATCGGGAGACCCGTGACTATGCGGTCAGTTCGTACAAGTTACATTGGTCCCGTACGAGGTGTTCGTGCCTCTTACGGGGTCGTTTGGGAGCTGTTTTGGGTTTTCACCCTTTAACGGCTTATTTTTAAGTCTTAAATGTTGATTTTTGCAAATTATCGTCATATTCTCAAATCGAGAGACCCGTGACTACGCAGTCAGTTCCTAAAAGTTACATTGGTCCCGTGCGAGGTGTTCGTGCCTCTTACGGGTTCGTTTGGGAGCTGGTTTGGGTTTTCACCCTTTAACGACCTGTTTTTAAGTTTAGGTGTTGATTTTTGCAAATTATCATCGTATTCTCAAACCAGGAGACTCGGGATTACGCGGTTAGTTCGTACAAGTTACATTAGTCCCGTGCAAGGTGTTCGTGCCTCTTACGGGTCCGTTTGGAGGTTGGTTTAGGTTTTCGCCCTTTAACGGCCTGTTTTTAAGTCTAAGTATTATTTTTGCAAATTATCGTCATATTCTCAAATCGGGAGATCCGCGACTACGAGGTCAGTTCCTACGAGTTACATTGGTCCCGTGTGAGGTGTTCATGCCTCTTAAGGAACCGTTTGGGGCCTGGTTTGGGGTTTTACCCTTTAACGACTTATTTTTACTCCTAAGCTAGATATTTTCAAACTATCATCATATTCTCAAACCAAAAGAACCGTGACTACGCAATCAGTTTCTACGAGTTACGTTGGTCCCGTGCGAGGTGTTAGTGCCTCTTACTGGGTCGTTTGGAGAATGACTTGGGTTTCACCCTTTAACGGCTTAATTTTGTGCCTAGACTAGATACTTTTAAATTATCATTATATTCTCAATTCGGGAGACCCATGACTATGCGATCAGTTCCTACGAGTTACGTGGTCCCATACGAGGTGTTAGTGCCTCTTAAGGGACCGTTTGGAGGCTGGTTTAGGCTTTCACCTTTAACGGCTTATTTTTAAGTCTAAATGTTGATTTTTGCAAATTATCATCGTATTCTCAAACCGGGAGACCCGTAACTACGCGGTCAGTTTCTACAAGTTACATTGGTCCCGTGCGAGGTGTTCGTGCCTCCTACGGGGACGTTTGGTGGCTGATTTAGGTTTTCACCCTTTAACGGCCTATTTTTAAGTTAAGTGTTATTTTTGCAAATTATCGTCATATTCTCAAATCGGGAGAACCGCGACTACGTGATTAGTTCGTACATGTTAAATTGGTCCCGTGCGAGGTGTTCATGCCTCTTACGGGACCGTTTGGGGGCTGGTTTGGGTTTTCACCCTTCAACGGCTTATTTTTAAGTCTAAGTGTTGATTTTTGCAAATTATCGTCATATTCTCAAATCGGGAGACCCGTGACTACGCGGTCAATTCGTACAAGTTACATTGGTCCCGTGCGAGGTGTTCGTGCCTCTTACGGGGTCGTTTGGGGGCTGGTTTGGGTTTTTACCCTTTAACGGCTTATTTTTTAGTCTTAAGTGTTGATTTTTACAAATTATCGTCATGTTCTCAAACCGGAAGACCTATGACTATGCAGTCAGTTCTACAAGTTACATTGGTCCGGTGCAAGGTATTAGTGGCTCTTACTTGACCGTTTGAGAGATGGTTTGGGTTTTCACCCTTTAACGGTCTGTTTTTAAGTTTAAGTGTTGATTTTTACAAATTATCGTCATATTCTCAAACTGAGAGACCCGGGACTACGCGGCCAATTCGTACAAGTTACATTGGTCCCGTGCGAGGTGTTCGTGCCTCTTACGGGTCCGTTTGGGGGTTGGTTTGGGTTTTCACCCTCAAACGGCCTGTTTTTAAGTGTTATTTTTGCATATTATCGTCATATTCTCAAATCGAGAGACCCGTGACTACGCGATCAGTTCCTACAAGCTACATTGGTACCGTGCGAGGTATTCGTGCCTCTTACGGGTCCGTTTGGGGGCTGATTTAGGTCTTCACCCTTTAACGGCTTGTTTTTAAATCTAAGTGTTGATTTTTGCAAATTATCATCGTATTATCAAATCGGGAGACCCGGGACTACGCGATCAGTTCCTACAAGTTACATTGGTCCCGTGCGAGGTGTTCGTGCCTCCTACGGGGGCGTTTGGTGGGTGGTTTAGGTTTTCACCCTTTAACGGCCTGTTTATAAGTCTAAGTGTTATTTTTGTAAATTATCATCATATTCTCAAATCGGGAGACCCGTGACTACGTGGTCAGTTCCTACAAGTTACATTGGTCCCGTGCGAGGTGTTCGTGCCTCTTACGGATCCGTTTGGGGGCTGGTTTTGGTTTTCACCCTTTAACGGCCTATTTTTAAGTTTAAGTGTTGATGTTTGCAAATTATCGTCATATTCTCAAACTGGGAGACAAGTTACATTGGTTCCGTGCGAGGTGTTCGTGCCTCTTACGAGTCCGTTTGGGGGCTGGTTTAGGTTTTCACCCTTTAACGACTTGCGTTTAAGTCTAAGTGTTGATTTTTACAAATTATCGTCGTATTCTCAAATTGGGAGAACCGGGACTACGCAGTTAGTTCGTACAAGTTACATTGGTCCCGTGCGAGGTGTTCGTGCCTCTTACGGATCCGTTTGGGGGTTGGTTTGGGTTTTCAACCTTTAACGACCTGTTTTTAAGTCTAAGTGTTTTTTTTACAAATTATCGTCATATTCTCTAACCGGGAGACCCGCGACTATGCGGTCAGTTCGTACAAGTTACATTGGTCCCGTGCGAGGTGTTTGTGCCTCTTACGGGGCCGTTTGGGGGCTGGTTTGAGTTTTCACCATTCAACGACTAATAGACTTTAGACTAATTTCATGAGAAATAAATTACCAAGGTATCCCCCATGTACTTGTAAAGTTTCGGTTACAGTTCTATATACACACAAATTCCCCATAAAAACATGCCAATACACTAACACGAAGAAGATTAGTTAATGGTATAAACTAAAATTCAGTTAACTTGTAAAGCAAACCTTTAAAAAAAACTAAAATAAAATTCTCCAATATGAAAAGAAAATATAGCATAAATCTAAAAAGCAATAGATACCTTAGACCGCATCTCTAATCTTCACCCTCGTAAGGGCTGAGGCGAGGGGTGCGTGGCAATAAGCCAAAGTCCTGCGTAGCTGTGAGCTGAAGCATTGCGTCACAGTGAGTTGAACCACTGTGTGGCACTGAGCTGAACCCGAAGGTGTATTTTATCTACACGAAGCATAAAAATATCAAAAAACATAGATATAAACAGAGATAAAAATATTAGAATATGAAAGTGTACTATTCTCATAAACTTTCATCTAATGTGGCCTTCATGATTCAAATGTGTCGTACCGCATTCCATTAGTAATTACCTTCATGAAAAAAACATTAAGTATTATAGTTAACAATTAAAAACAAAAACATAAATATTAGAATATGAAAGTGTACTATGTTCCATTAGAGTGCGGGCCCAAAAGATAATGAATGCTAGAATACATACCAAGGGCTGACCATAAGCTGCCATAATAGCCCCATAATATGGATCACTATATGGATTTGAAGCACAAGCCTGCAAAAGAGTTTTAAGAACATAAGGATATCTTTACCATATATAAACTATATAGGTTATCTAATTTAGAACATCATAAAATCATAAATACAGAAGTAAATAAATCTGCAATAGATTTCTCGCCCTCTAGGCGAGGGAATAATAACAGGAAATACACTTACAATTGAGTGCCCAACGAGTTCAAGCTGTGGAGGCTGTGTGATTTTTTCACCATTTCCAAAAGGTATGCTTGATGCAACATGCCGAAGATTTCGATGTTCTTGTCCATAATTTCCATCTGAGATTAATATATAATCTTTATTAGCATTTAATTAAAAAAATACTCAATATCCTTACAGCAGATCGAAGGCATTACGCAGATATTTCTTTTTTGCTGTGTGGGTGGGCCGGGGTGGATAAGAAACAGAGAAATATTATAAAAATGAAAAGGAGTTTAAGTAAAATAGTGGACAAGATGTCCACCTCATTACAAGAAATCCAACTCCGAAATACATCAAAAACTACCTCGCAATTAGTATCCTATTAAAATTCTTTTTTTATAAATGTAAGTCCAACATATAATACAATTTATCAGAATAAGAAAATGTAAGTTTGTTTTATATATTAATGAATTTATTTGATTTCATATTTTTGTATGGATATATACTTACAGATTCATCACAGGCATGAGAAAACTATAGAGTAAACTGACGACAATCCAGCTCTTCTTTAATTGTAGGCATGGGTTTTCTTTCAGTAACTGAAGTCCCAGAACTATTGGAAAAAAAAACAAAAAAAAAAAGTTTAAGTATTTAAAATTATGAATTAACTCAGTAGAGACGAACCTCGTGATAAATTAGGAAATGGGTTGAGCAGATAAGATAGGCGAGTGCTCTCCATTAGCGACCCGTTGAATCTGAGACTGAAACTAACCCACCCCCAAATAACGCCCACCAAACCAAAATTAACAAAAAAAAAACATAAATCTGAAATCAAGATTAACTTGAGAATCCTCAAAATCAAAATCCCATATTCAACGACATCAATTTAATTTGTGGGTTTCAAAGGTTAGGGTTACGATGTACCTGAGCAGAAGCGAGCAGCGACTTTTGTCCATCTATGTAGTGCGAAGATGGTGATGGTTGTTCGCCTTCCTTTAGCCTCACTTTCAGAGCTCCGAACCTCCATAACCTGAACCGTACTGCCTTCGAGGTACCTCGCCCCTTCTGTCCAGACACAGTTCAGCAGCAGCCTTCCAGTAACCATCCGTTAAGCCACTTACCCAACCTTTCCTAATTGGTTGGTTGGACGGCGTCAAGGGCATCTCAGATATACAGTGTCGAGCTCCCTTCTCCATTGGAGGTACCAAGATGAGAACATCACTTGTGACGTCCAAAATAGAAGGGAAGAGGTAAGGGTTGTTGTGTTACGAGAGAGAGAGAGAGAGAGAGAGAGAGAGAGAGAGAGTCGAGATTGGAAGAGAGCGAGCGGGAGAGGGAACGGGGTGAAAGTGTAGATGGTTCCAACTAAAAATTCAGATAATTTTTATATTGGATTTTCTTAGTTAACCTTTCCAAATTTGATATAGTTTGGGCACGGTTTAAAACGGTGTCAGATTATTGATAAACCGTGCCAGATTTTGGCACAGTTTTAAACCGTGCCAGAATCTTCTTGTCCAAGCGTGCCAGATTAGCATTTTTGGTGTAGTGTAGTATCCGTTATTATTTGCATGGATTAGTTTTTCTTTTGTTCCCCATATGCTTTAATGTTCTTATCACTCTAAGCTTTATCATGTTTAAATTGGTTTTTATCCTTTGTCTAGTTCTGAACAAAAAGGGGGAGAATGATTGGGGGAGAAATGGCATCTATTCCTATTATAATCGTATCTTAGTTTGGGGGATATTTATCTTAGGGGGAGACGTCTTTCTAAGTAGGTCATTTGTTTGATAAAGGGCGAAATTAATATAGGGGGAGTAATTATTTAATTGCATTTAATATTTTGATATTCCCTATACGTTTAATAGTTAGCTTAAGTGTGCAGGATTTCTTCTAAATGGCAACTTTCTTCGTCGGAAAAGATATTGATCATTGGGTTGTTTTGAGTCAAGCTATTGTAATTTTATTTTGGGTGGCATATTTTTTCTATGTCTAGTAGAGCTTGACGGCCCTTTTAGGATTTTTGTTGGTTTTTATCCCGGAATAGCCAAAGGGGGAGATTTGTAAGGACACAAATTTCTAATTGAGTCCTTTGTAGTTTTGGCTCAATTAGGGACAAAAACGTTTGAGTCATAGGATAGAGTTATTGACCATCCTTCAAGCCTATGACATACTAAAGTTGAAGACGTAGCGGCCAAGAGTTTAAAGCTTCATCAAATATCGTGCTTATTGTGCCTCGTTTCTACGTCAACAACATTTGTTCCGTTTACTCCTAAGGTATAAATGCATTACATATTTATATAGGAGCTTGGAACAATTTATATTGGGTGTAAGTTATATTTAAACTGTTGTTTATTTTCATAAAGTTTCTTTAAAACTTTAAAATAAAGTTACTGGGCTAAAACTAAATTTTTATACATTCTGAAAAGTCGTTCGATATAGTCGTTCGAACTAGTTTTTCGTTCGAACGAGAATATCGTCCGAACGAGGTTTGCCAACGATCTTGCCTCTGGAACTTCGTTCGATATTATCGTTCGAACGATTTAGTTTGCTTAAACGAGAATGTCGTTCGAACGAGTTTGGCAATGAGATTTCCCATCAGGCCACTGGAACTTCGTCAGAAGTATCGTTCGAAAGAGCCTTCGTTCGAACGAAAATCTCGTTTGAACGAGATTTCCGGCGGGAAATTAAATTGGCAGTTTTGGGTAGTTTTTCCCACTTTTTCCACTACTCTTACCCACTATCTTTTGACAGACTTATCAAGTGTGGGAACTAACTTTGGAAAACTAACTTTTTCATACCTTACCATCTCCAAGAGAGAGTTTGAGATAAAATTCAAAGAAGAAAAAGTTCACGTTTGAGTGTTTATTTTTCAAAGAAAAATCTTTGAAACACTTCTGTTTTACACCCATAGTTTGTTTATTCCAAGCTTACATATAAATATCTTTCTTGGAGTGTTTGGCATCGGTTTATCTCTACACCTTGAAGAAGAGAAGTTTGGGTTTACTTCAAGAAAAAGTTCATATTTGAGTGTTCATTTTTCAAAGAAAAATCTTTAAAACACTTATGTTTTACACCCATGGTTTGTTTATTCCAAGATTCCATATAAATATCTTGCTTGGAGTGTTTGGCACCAGTTTATCTCTACACCTTGAAGAAGAGAAGTTTGGGTTTACTTCTACATCCCTCAAAGAAGAAGTTCGTTATTTTGTTGCGGCATTCTCACATGGTGAAAGGCACCATGAGTGGTTGACGGTGAACCTAAAGTCTCATTGGTGAATTTTAAGATTTCGGTGGAGCTCTGGGGTTGTCGACTAGGCGGAGATGTTTACTAACAGACGCATCAAGGCTTGAAAGGGGTCGAGTCGAGGAAGTCATTTGTCTTGTAATTGTAAAACCATACTTAGTGGACTTAAGGCTAGGGCCATCCGAGGTTTTTTTTCCCATTGTGGGTTTTTCCCCGTACATCGCGGCGTAGTGATTCATTGTTTATTTTATCTTTTGCAAAACTCACCTAGAACGCATGCTTAGGTAAAAAGATAAAATTTGGTTTAAATCACTACTAGTTTAATTTGGTGCTAAATAAATTTGGGCATTGTTTATGTTAGTTTAATTCAAGTCATCACTTAATTTGATAAAATTGGTTTGGTCTAATTTGGTAATATTGAAAATATGACTTAGGCAAATTTCTAGGACTTGAGTTGAGTTAATATGTTAAAATGAAAAATTCATTTGTTAATTAATTTAAGTTCACTTTAAGTTATGTTTAATTTTATTTTAAAAGAAATTAAAATTTGTTAATTTGTTTAATTGAACAATCACGCTTCCGCATCTCATCTAAAAGGAAATTATCTTTTAGTAATTCAAGATTTTAAAATTGGGGGCCTCGTGTTCCAACAAATGGTATCAGAGCCAAAACGATAAATTACTTCGTTAAGATCGTTTAAATATTTTTGGCTAAAATGGAATTTTCCCCATTTTCAAAATTTCCTATTTTCGATGATTCTAATTACGCGTATTGGAAAGCGCGGATGAAATCGGCACTAAAATCTATCGACGAGAGAGTTTGGTTATCTGTCGTTAACGGGTGGTCCCCACCTACACATTTAGTAGATAATGAGCGTGTTCCCAAACCCGCCGATAGATGGAGTGAGAATGAATTTAAACTTTCAAATTTTAATTCTCGTGGTTTAAATGCCTTATTTAGCGCGATCACAGCGGATGAATTCCATCGCATTATGACGTGTGAAACCGCTAAAGAAGCTTGGTATATTTTACAACTCACTCATGAAGGTACTAGTGTCGTTAAAGCTTCGAAACTCGAAAACCTCACCACTCAATTTGAAACCATCAAAATGAACAAAAAATAAACTTTTGATGAATTTTATGCTAGACTTTCCGATATAGTTAATTCATCTTTTAATTTGGGAGAGATAATACCGGACAATCGAGTAGTAAAGAAAAATTTAATATCCCTATCCGATAGGTTCATTCTTAAAGTGACCGTGTTAAATTCTTTACCCACTTTAGCCTCTACGAAATTAGAAGAGCTCGTAGGTGATTTACAATCCTATGAACTGGACATGTTTCCCTCTAAAACTGAAAAGAAAATAGATAAGAGCGTTGCTTTGAAAGCCCGAAAGGAGGAAAAATAAGTAGTAGAGAGTGAAAGTGATAGTGACTCAAAAAATATGGCTATGTTTGCTAGAAAGTTTCAAAAATTTCTTAAATTTAACAAAGATAAATTTAAAAATGATTTTAAGAAATTTGAAAAATCTACGCATGACAAAGCCGAGAATATCCCTAAAACTATTAATGGACACTTAAATAGGGATGAGTCAAATAGGTGTTTTGGTTGTGAAGGGTATGGCCATAGGGAAAAAGAGTGTCCCACTAAACTAAGGAGAGAGGGTAAGCAACCAATTTCTTTTAATGCAACCCTTAGTGATAGTGATAATGAAGAGGGACCCGATTCCCCCATTGAGCCCAACTTTGTGGCTTTTATGGCTAGTCATGTGAGTGATATGAGCATTCTTCTATTGATGAAATTTTAACACATGACACTTCCAAGGTTAAAGTTTATGATTCCTTTATTTTTTATGGCAATGAGAGTGGAGAAGAAAGAGATAGTCAAAATGAAGAAGATGTTGATGTGAGTGAACTTCATAATGCTTTTCAAGAACTATATGAAGAATCTACTAAATTGAAAAGAGCAAATTTGAAGTTAGAAGCTTTAAGAGAGCGTGTCAAGGTCGTTGATGATAGTGTGTTGGTTGATGATAGCGTATTAAGGTCTTTTGCAAAACTCACCTAGAACGCGTGCTTAGGTAAAAAGATAAAATTTGGTTTAAATCACTACTAGTTTAATGTGGTGCTAAATAAATTTGAGAATTGTTTATGTTAATTTAATTCAAGTCATCACTTAATTTGATAAATTTGGTTTGGCCTAATTTGGTAATATTAAAAATATGACTTAGGCAAATTTCTAGGACTTGAGTTGAGTTAATATGTTAAAGTGAAAAATTTATTTGTTAATTAATTTAAGTTCACTTTAATTTATGTTTAATTTTAATTTGAAAAGAAATTAAAATTTGTTAATTTGTTTAATTGAACCATCTCGCTTCTGCATCTCATCTAAATGGAAATTATCTTTTAGTAATTCAAGATTTTAAAATTGGGGGCCTCATGTTCCAACAGTAATATCTCCAATAGTGTTATTATTTAAATATATTTTTATGTTATGTCTCTGTAGAGAATGTTTATACGATATACTGGCTATATTATTTTTGTCCACGTCCTATAAATATTTTTACTAAAAATTTCTACATGATGTTGACTTTGTCATGTCATACAAGGATACATTTTTATTTTGCGTTTTATTTTTATCATGTAAAATTAGATAGATAACATGGAAAAAAATTTGGATAGAAATGCCAATAAAAAATCGCATCGTGGGTGATTGAAATATGTATATTTGAGGGATATTATCTACGGTTGACAAAATACTCCATAGGGCTTGTTTTCTGGAAAGATAATGCTAGTGAGAGTAAATTGATTTTTTTTTAATGAAAAATATTTCCATAACTTTATGGTTAACGTATAGGCCATCCATGCAAGGGATGCCAAAGCCCTTTAAAAAATACAATCACCCAACAATGAACATTATTTTTGAAATATTACACTAACATAAGTGGTTATTTTTTTACTACAAATTTCAAAATAAAATTTTAGTCTTATCTTAACTATGAATGAACACATTTTGAATTTTATCATAAAATCCGTATATGTCAAGAACACTTCTCTCCTAAAAACATCATTTTAACATCATTTCTAATACAAATATATAATATATTTCTCCTATATATAAATTTTCCCATGGACAATAATACGCGTGGCTCCTATAAAAGTAGTGGATCCCATAAGATTTTCAAATTTTAGTTTTTTACTCTCCCTTTTATCAGTAACTATTTAATTTATTGGTGCTTCTTATAGTGTCTAGAGGTCTCATATGACTCGATTGTATATATATATATATATGTGTGTGTGTGTGTGTGTGTGTGTGTGTGTGTGTGTGTGTTATATTAGTTATTTTAACGGAATATATGAGTTTATGTATTGGTCACTTTAAATAAATATATATGTAAACATATATTTATACTCGTGACTTATAAGAACTTTCATAATTGGTTTTATTCATTAAGTAAAGATTGTTTCCTTCCGGTTGGATTATGAAATGTCATAATTCTAAATAATTGATGAGAAGTTGTAGATATTAGAATAAAACCAATGATTTTTTAATAATTTTTTTTAGTTTTTATGATAGTTTTAACTGAATGAGCATAACAGCGCACCTGCAAAACTGAGGTAAAAAGATTTTAGTATGACAGTTGTATGTCGTA
Organism: Sambucus nigra; assembly: GCA_949130495.1. NCBI lineage: Eukaryota > Viridiplantae > Streptophyta > Magnoliopsida > Dipsacales > Adoxaceae > Sambucus > Sambucus nigra. The sequence continues at coordinate 264,040,733 of OX422215.1, read as the reverse complement.
GCCGCTTATGGTAATTTTGGTCGATTGATGTTCCAATTTGCTAGTTTCAACAACTCTTGCTCTTTACAATTCTTCCTAGCAGCTTGGCCTGTAGTAGGTATTTGGTTCACGACTTTAGGCATGAGCACTATGGCTTTAAACCTAAATGGTTTCAATTTCAACCAATCTGCAATTGATAGTCAAGGCCGTGTAATTAATACTTGGGTTGATATCATTAACCATGCTAACCTTGGTATGGAAGTTATGCATGAACGTAAGTATACAAGATGAATTTTATGAAAATTTAGGTTTTGTCCATAATGCACCCAATTAAGAGGATTAAGCAAAATGCCCCACTGAATGGTCTAGTCTCAACTTTACAATATTTTCACACACCATATCAAATTACTCCCCCCATCACGAAAACTAGCCTTTGGTAAATCAACGACTATTGGTCTTACGTACATGCGGGGAGTTGACATAAATAATTCAAACATCTCTTACGATAAAATAATTAATCATATTATAAAACTGAATAAAATAGATTGGTATCGCGTGCAACACACGTGTTCACCAACTAGTTACTATAAATAAGTGCTGGAATTTCGGAGGTTAACTGATATATATATATATATTAGTTTATCAACAAATATTTATATATAATTAAATAAAAATTAGAACACATACCTTAAGCAGTGAAAGAGAGAAGGGTTGGGTGTGGTTGACCAAGGGACGTCGAGTCTACGACGGCACCAACTATAGGGCATTGTAGAGTGGTACCCACTTTACTGCTACAAACATGCATAATAAGACGAGGGGGTTCAAGGACAAGAGGGTCTATCACAAGTGGATCCAACCCCTAAAATGATCCAAAACAGAGATATAGATGAGAGGGTCTATGACGAGTGGCCCCATCCCCAAGATGATCCAAAATAGAGATCTGGACGAGGGGTCCACCACGAATGGACCCATCCCCAAAATGATCCCATACAAAGATATGGACAAAAAGGTCCACCACAAGAACTCAAGGCCTTAAATGAGCCAAGATATAAATATTGGCAAGAAGGACTACAACGAGCAACCCTAAGATAAATAGTCAAAGTCCAAATGAAAATGGCGAGGGGTGCTCAATGGTCAACCCCAAGAAAAAAGATGAAATGTGTGAGCAGATACATATGTTTGAAGGGATGCTCACAAGTCTCATTTAAACAGTTATTAATATTATTGTTTTCCCACACAGGTAGCCTTGATCGAGCAAGCAGGGCTCTAGAAAGCCAGGTGGGATCTCCTGTGAGTTTTGGTTTGGTGGCTGAAAGACAAGGTTTGTTGGGGAAAGCCAAAGCCCAATCACTTGACACTTTAGGTTAGAAAGAATGCTACTAGAGAGGCTATAGGGGTCATTTAATCACTCACACATCCCACACTTATAATAAATGAGTGAGTGGCCAAGAGGCTGCTTATAGAAGTATTTTATAAATGATCATTAGCGAGTGGCCTTGGCCACTCGCAAGTTTTTTTTATAAAAGTTAATACAACAAGTTACTGTTTGAAAACATATTTACCAAATCACACATTTTGGCACTATTAGCCGACATATTTGCTTTTTGACTTTGGTTTGCACCAGATGTCGCATGTTAGAGGGAATAGGAGGCTAACAGACAAATAGAGGCAAAAGGTACATTGCAAAGCTTGTCGCTAAGAGTGCTTTCTTTTGGCGCCCAAATAACCCTAGTATCTACCAATAAATAGGACCCTTGGGTAAGGTCAAGATAACAATAGAAAACTTAAGTTATTACCGTTACTCTGTCAAAATCAAACTAGAAAAAGTATTCTCTCCCTGCTCTCTCTTAAGTGTCAAAGTGCTTGTCTCTTTTTTCCCTTTACAACCATCATTTTCAGGAGATCTTTCTCTCTCCCAGACATTATCATTGTTATAAAAGTTGTTACACATTACTCTCTTTTAAGGAAGAAAGTTACAGAGAAGCTCCATTATAACCAAAAGTAGAAGGTTTTCTCTCCTAGCTGCTCTTGAGACTTTGAAGGCCTTGAAGAAAACATCCATTGAAGTGGTCACGCCTCACCTATTCCAGTTCTTCATAGGCCCCAGTAGGCCTGTCATTGGGTCGGGTCTAGACCCGGACCCGAAGACCCGAACCGGATTCTACATTATTATTTTTTAAATATATATACATATACTATAAATTTATATATATATATAAATATATCTTATCAATATAACATGTAAGTAATATATAAAAAAATATATATTTATGTATATAATAAATATAAATAATATATCTTTTATTTATACTAATAATATTCTATAATACATTACAAAATATTTTAATTTAAGATTAAAAAATAAAGAAGGGGGACAATATAAAATAAATGTATATATTTTGCTAGACCCGAACCCGAGACCCGAAGACCCGAACAGATCCGGGTCTAGATCCAATACTGTAGACCCGATGAAGACCCGGACCCGAACCCGATGAAGACCCGATTACTCAGATCTGGATCTCCATAAACCCAGCCCGACTCCGACCCGTTGACAGACCTAGGCCCCAGTACAACCATCCTCGTATATATTGGCGACTCCCCTGGGGAGGTATTCTCATTGACATGGATAAAGAAGGATATAATGTTTCAAAGAAGCTAGTGTTTGAAGACACTCCAGTCGAAAATGGAGTTCAAAGTGACCGGACAACCCAAGAAGAGGTGGTTGTGACGGAGTGAGAGCACTTGCTCCTTAAGAAGGGAAGGCCAATGCAACAACAACCACGCCTTTAGAGGGGATAAACCTGATGAGTAATTTTTTGAGTTTTTGAAGCAGAATAATGTTGATATGGCAGGTCTTAGCCAGACTTACATGATGCACATAGTGGCATCCGTAGGAGGAGCAACAACCATAACAACATTGGTGGAGATGGATCCACCACAATAATGATGAAGGAAGAGGTGGCGATGCATGTAAGCTCGCCAACGGTGAAGAAAGTTGGTGCAGAGGGGTCACCCTCCAAAGTTGTTCATGAAGGTTGTGAAGAAATGATTGTCCTCTCAAAGGGAGTCCTCTCACATGTATGAGGAGATGCAAAATCCCTACCCAGAAAGCATCTATGAGAAGTTGTATCCAAATAGGAATGTTCCTCATAAGTTTATCAAATTTAATGGAAAAGGTGAAAACCCTAGGGAGCACCTGAAAAGGTTTATAGAGTACCTGGGTGTGCATGGAAATAATAAGGAGTTAAAGTTATGAGAGTTCTTAAAAACTCTTACGGGGAAAGCGTACATATGGTATTCCCACCTGGCACCGAACATAATTCCAACCTGGGTGGATATGCATCGGCAGTTCCTCGAGAAGTTTTTCTTAGCAGATGATGAGTTCATGTTAGGCACCTCACGCAAAAGGTACAGAAACCTGGTGAAGAATTGATGAATTACATCAAACACTTTAGAGAAAAGGCATTAGATTTCCATGAGGATGTGGTAGAAGCAAGGCTATTACAGATATTTGTTGATGTCCAAGAGGGTGAGACCAGAGTTAGGACGTTCAGGGAGTTCACACGATCATATAGCAACACCACAATGATTATCAAGCCCCGATCACAAAGTTGGAGGACACAAGTGCCCCTGGAAGAAGGAAGATTCCAAGTCTCCAAATGACAAGCCATCAACTATATGGATGGAAACTCAAAAGGCAAAAGGGGAGGCCAAGGATTCAAAGGCGATAGCCTAGCAAGCAAAAGGAAGTTTGGAGAGACATTCCACCACCACTTCCATGTAATATGGTAGAAGCCATGGATTATTACCACACCTTAGTGCGAGAAGGGGTAACAGGTCCCCCTCATTCTAATGGAAAAATACCATCAGCGGGAGATAAGGCGGATGCAAAATTTTGCGAGCTCCACCAAAAGGTCCATCATTCCATTAAAGATTGTTTTTATTTGCGACGAATCATTGGCGAGCAGGTGGACAATAGTACTCTGCAAATACCTGTTATGAATGTTAATGAGAACCCATTGCCAGATCATCATTACGGCTTATCCAACATGACAGTGGCATATAATGAGGAGGGAACTCAAGAGCCTGAGGAATGGTGGAGCAATGAGAAAATGTGTGAAGATTGGCTAGCCAACCTAGATAGAGAAGAGCAAGAAGATGAGTGGGGTGAGCAGATGAGTCCCTCATAAGGAAGAGAAAATGTGGTTCTCACCCTATATGAGGGAGGAATGTTTGAAGTGGAGTACGTATGCAACACGCGAACGTATGAAGTGGAACTGGACTCAGAAAGTGCATCCATAGCAAGAAGTTCGAAATTCAAGTGGTTTTTTTACCAGATAGGGGTGAAGTACAATACCCGTGTGGTCATTAAAAAAAATATCCCAGAGTCAATTCAATAAAGAGGGGATCCCTCTCTAAATTTATAGGTCCCCATAAGGAGGTTAATTAAGAGTTACACTTCTGAGGTGATCTTCTCAAAAGCTGATAGGAAAATGCCTTATTTTCACAATTATCTTTGTATGCGATAACTTTGATAAATGGAATCAGTTTTCCTATATCACTTATGGATAGAGGGGCATCCATTAACATTATGCCTATTATCACATTGTGTGAGACAAGTATCTCTCAGGATAAGATAATGCCGATCTCGTTAGTGATTTTAGGTTTTGATGGTGCAGGAATGTAATCGGTAGGCTATGTGAATGTGGGAATTAAATTAGGACATTTTACATCCCATATCAAATTCCAAATCATCAATGCCAATACCAGTTACCAGCTTCTGATAGGGCGATTGTGGATGCACACCCATTGGATAATGCCGTCAACATTCCACCAATGTGCAAAAGAGAACATTAGAGGAACAAAGATTTTGATCAAAGCCACAGAAAGGCCATTTTCAGTGGAAGAAGCTCACTTAGTGGATGCAGTATTCTACACCCAGCTAAATGAAGATAGAAGAAACTTATCCAGGGGGTTGAAAGAGACCCACGTGGCTGGAGAAAGTGATCAGCTCAAAAGGTCTGTGCATGAAAGATTGGGTCCGCAAGTGACCCCTTTGAAGATGAAAAAGCGAAAGGAATGAGAAAGCTTGAATTTGAGATAAGGCCTCATCGAACCTCCCAAGAAAGTTGTGTTATCTAATGGGAAACCAATCTACTGTTTATAACGGTCTGCACGGGAGGCGTATTAGGACGAAAGCGCCGACCCGACACCGGAATACCTTTTAGTAGATGAGTCCCACATTTTGAACATATAAAGGATCCTGAAGAAGCACCTTAGTGTATGTAGGATGGGACATATAACAACTCATAAAACTATAAAAGATAAACTTAGGAGTGGAAGGATAAGATGAGAGACCTATCTTCATCTCTAAAGGTTTTAATCCCAAACAGAGGGAGGAGATTGTTAACCTGCTCAAGGAGTTCACATGTGTTCGCGTGGAAATATATATAGATGCCTAGAATAGATCCAGAGGTAAGCTCCCATGAGTTGAATGTTCTTGTGACACCCCGCCCAAATAAATACCGGGTGATCAGTCCTATATCAAATTTAAAACAGGAGTCTCAGGGGTTCATTCTTAGCATCATTCTCGAAAACTTTTTAAAACTTTACTAACCACCTAGTATTCAAAAAGACTGATGTCAAATTTTATCTTTTTATTAAACAATTAAATATGCATGCTGAATAACAAATAAACCATACATCCAAACCATGAGTCTAAAACAGTACTAAATGACTAAATGACATGTCGAATAAACAATCAGCTCAAAATCCCAATAATAATAATTCAATAAATGAATACATAAACCAAATACTGAGTCTAAAAGTAAAAAGGGGAAACATGACCTGAATGAATCTACAACTGAGATAAGAATCCTACTATAGGAATAAAGAAATGATACGTCTAAATCAAATCCTGCAACCATCCACAATGTTGCAGCTGCGTAACCCTGGAATAGATAAGTCAACTATGGCATCCCTGTGGCTGGACACCTGTTAATATACATATACATAGACAAGAGAGAAGAAGTACAAGAAACGGGTCAGAACCCGATTTATAAAAATGTTTAGCAAGCATTTTATTGCAATAAATGAAATGCGTAGTATATAATGTTCATAAATGCTTTTACGGTCCCACTCTCTTGAGGACAATCTCACCTCTCTTCTATAGTGCACACCTATCGTATTCATTTATTCCGCCTAGCCATCTGACACACTTCTAACTAGGAAAAAAACTTATCCTTCTAGTTACCCCTCGTAGTAGTATATCATATTTGATCTCAACAATTATCATTTTTAAATAAGTGTTATCACACTAAAGTCAAGTATTTACTATTTACATTTATATAAGATTTCACTATCTTAATAGTCTGTAATTATCTCATTGTAGATATACCATAAGCATACATATATATCCCTCACTATTATATATATGTATTAACACAATCTTAATAGCCTACAATGATCACATTGTAATTATATCACAAGTATACATATATATCCACCACATTATATATATATACTAACACAGCACCCTAAGGATACACCTATAGTGCATTGCATACTCTGCTATCATGTCCCGGTACGTCTCCTACTCAAACAAGGACTATCGGTTCGGAAATGTCCCACGAACCATATAAACAAATCACACATATTGGCGGCGAACATAGTTCACATACCTATGGGTCACGCACATACCTACGCTCCCATAGTCAGCGGACTTATCAACTCACAAATAAGTCTTTCACAGTCCTATGTTCTGAGATACAAGTCAAATATCCCCTCGAAGGTCACTCAGGATAAGACAATCTCTACACAACCCCCCGCGATAGCAAGCAGCTATGTCAAATAGGTATTCACGCACCCTATTAAAATATTAGGTAATCACACAACCTTTCATTGTTTTACGTATTCACACAACCTATCATTGTTTTAGGTATTCCCGTAACCTAATATCATTTTTCTATTGGATTATGTATTCCCATATTTATATATCTAATTCACACATTCATATATATATATACATATATTCCAATTATTACTAGTTCGCTCGTATTAAATACGATCCAATACCAAAATAGCTACATCCCACTATTCAATATAATTTATATAATTATATATCTCACCTCATATATACTTGATTAAGTTCATATTAGTCTCACAAAGTTCCCAACAATTTTTAGTTTCAATTCGGGAAAGTTTCATCACTAATTAAAACTCCAAGGGTATTTTAGACATTTCACAATATATGTCTCAGTAATGAAATTCCTAGTACTGCGTACTACTCTCCATTTTCTATGCGTGGCCACAAACGGCACGTAAATCCGAATTCGTATGACAAAGTTATGCTCATTTAAAGTTGTGCTAAAAATCAAATAACTCGTTCCGTCTTCAAGGGTATTTTAGGCCTTTCAATTTTTTGTGTCTAATTAAAAATATTCCCAGGACAGCATAATACTCTTCGCTATCTATGTGTGGCCGTGAACGGCACACTAATCCGAGTCCGTATGCCAAAAGTTAGGGCATTATAAAGATTCACCTCAAAGAAGATTTAAAAAAAAAAAGCCTTTCTTAAAAAGTTTTCCCACATTCTGCCCAGATTAATAAATTGATGTTTTGAGGCATTTTGGAGCAGTTTTGGAGGAAGCGCGTGAGACAACAAAATGTAGAAAACGCGATTTTCTACAGGGCAACTCGGACAGAATCGCCATTAAAGCTCCAAAACCTTCGATTATACCCAGATCTTTTAACCTAAAAACCTCCCAAGATTCATCCTAAATCCACCCAAACTTCATCATTAACAATTTCTTCCAACAATACCACTAATGGAGATTCAAAACCCAAGATCTAATCATGTTGTTCACTTCTCAAATTAAGTTATAATTTCACTATTAACCCAATTTCTCACAAAGTTAAAAATCCCCTATCAATGGTTATTCTTCATCTTCTTCACTATAAACCCACAAATTTCAATTCAAATTCCTACTTCCAAATTTTCAGAATTAATTGACATAATTACAACTATTTACATCATTAACTACAACTCAAATTAAAGCAAGAATACACTTGCCTTGGGGGATTAAATCCGACGATCCCATGTCGAAATTCTTGCCCGGATTGCTCTTGTCATCCTTCTTTCCTTCTTCTTCTTTCTCCTTTCTCTCCTCTCTCAACCCTTTGTGTTTTGGAATGACTCATGGCTGCCCAACACACTTAAACCTAGGTTAAAATTCCCCAATCCCGTAATTAAGCCTATTGGCCAATTAAAAATGACTTAAATGCCCCCGTATGGGCTCGATCATGTCTAAAAATGCCCCGAGACCCATTTACTACCCCCGGGTACTCTTTTCCGACTATCTCGACCCTTCCGGACTCAACCGTGCACTCAGAATTGTCATCCGAGATACTTTATAAAAAAATTCCAATTTCAACCTCAAAATGCGACACATGTGAAAATTTTCAATAACCCGAATTAATTTGAATTTCTAAATCCCCAAATTTAAATAATAAATTCTACATCTTCAAATTCAATAATTTCTCCAATTTAAATAAATTAAATTTAAATCACCAAATTAAATGAATTTCTCCAAATTAAATAAATCCAACTCACTAATTTAATTAATTTATATATCCTCTAAAATATGGGGTGTTACAGTTCTCCCCAATGCCCTACTAAGGAGATAAGCCACTCACACCTAAAAAACTGAGTTTGACCTTAAAATTAAAGCAGAAGTAAAGCGGCTATTAGCGGTAGGGTTTATCAAGCTAATTTAGCATCCCATGTGGCTTTTAAGCATTGCACCTGTAGCCAAGAAAGATAAGATGAGAATAAGGATCTGTGTAGACTTTAGAGGCTTAAATCGAGCATGTCCAAAAGATAAATTATCGCTGCCAAACATCGATAGTTTGATGGATGCCACGGCGAGATATGGAATATACAACTTTATGTATGGGTACGTTAATTATAACCAAATTAGAATGGATCCAGCTGGCGCTGAGAAAACTACTTTTTGAACACCCTTGGGGAACATCCGCTATATAGCTATGCCATTTAGGCTGAAGAACGCAGGTGCCACCTATTAGCGTACGATCATGACCATATTTCATGATATATTATATTTCAATGTGGATAATCTGGTGGTGACGTCCAAAAAGGAAAGCTAGCATATTCAGGATTTGAGGCGGATGTTCAAATACAAGATGAAGATGAACCCCTCTAAATGTGCCTTTGGGGTAACAACGGGAAATTTGTTGGGCTTTGTAGTAAACATACAGGGGTGCAAGTTGATAAAGAAAAGAGAAAATCCATTTCGATGATGCCACCGTCGAAAAAGTCAGAGACAACTTAAGAGCTTATTGGGAAAAGGTTTCTTACCCGAGAAGATTCATACCACTTTTGGCAGAGGTGACTCACCCTTTTGCCCCATTAATGAAAGAGAAGGCCAAATGGATTTGGGGGAGGGACAAAAGAAAATGTTTGAGAAGATAAAGGAGATATTAACCTCCCCCTCAACGATAGTCCCACCAGAAGCAGATGCATTATTGCTGCTCTACTTGACATCAACAGAAGGATCTATAGAAGCCTTGCTTACTCAAGAGAAGTCGGGAGTAGAGAGGCCTGTGTACTACCTGTCACGGATGATTTCAAATACTGAGTTCAGATATACAAGTGTAGAGAGGCATTGTTTTGCCTTAGTTTTCGTAGCACAAAAGTTGAGACACTACCTGCTTGCTTTCACAATTCACATAATCTCCAAGTGTTACCCTACAAAATATCTCTTGGCGTAAACCGTCCTGGTGGGGAGATCAACAATGTGGTTTCTAATATTATCAGAATATGATTTAAAATGTGTGACCCTGAATGCCAGCAAGAGTCAAGCCGTAGAAGATTTCTTAGCCCACTTTCCAAGTCAGAATTTCGAGCCTCCTACTAAGGAATTATCGGGCGAGAATTTTCAAGCCTGACTAGCAGGGAAGATGAAGGAGTGGAAGATGGAGTTTGACTTATCTTGTGCCCAAGGGACATGTGGGGCTGGCAGTATCCTCTCAAACGAAAAGGAGAATATTACTCTCTTCTTCGAAGTGGGTTTTAAATGCTCAAATAATAAATCCGAGTATGAGGCCCTCATCCTAGGCTTACTAGAGGCATTGAGGAGAGGAAAAAGAGTGTTATGTATACTAGGGGACTCTAATTTGGTGGTGAAACAAGTTAATGGAGAGTTTTCTCTTAAGAATGCCAACCTAGTTCTATACATATCAATAATTCAGAGATTACTTAGCCAGTTTTTGAAGGTTATAATAGAGAGATATACTCGGACGATGAACATGCATCCCCATGCGTTGGCCATGATATCTTAAATATTAGAGGTAGAGGAGTAAGAATCTACCATCATAGTGCAACGAAGAATAGTAGTAACCACGATGAAGTCACTGTTTCCAAGTGAGGAGCTACAAGACTAGAGGTATCATATAGTAAAACAGCTGGAAACGAGAGAATGAAGCATGAAGATGTCACAGTTAGTGAATTATCACCTCCTCCGGGGGAAGCTCTACTTTAATAGCCCAGGATGGTTTCTGTCAAGGTGTATAGGGGACTAAGAAGCTAAAGAAAATTGACAACCATGTATGGAAAACATTGTGGGGATACTGATATTCCCCTTTTATCGATGATTGTAGTACAGGGGTTACTATTGGCCCACTATGAGCATGGAGGTTGCTCGCCTGCAACAAGGCTGCTTGAATTGCCAAACCCATTTTGACCACCCCATTGAGGTCAACTTCGTGGAAAATTTTGAAGATTGGAGACAAACCTATATAGCCTGCCTCTAAGATGGAGAGTTGACAAAAGAAAGGGAAAACGAAATTTAACTGAAGAAGATAGCAGCCTGTTTTTACTTGGCTCTTTTGAAAAGATTATAACGAGAAGGCTAAGATGCTTAGCCAAGGGGTATACAGAGAGAGTGATGAAGGAGGCTCATGGTCCTTCTCATATGGGGAGGTGTTAAATTGTATAATCACTTAATGACGTTAGGGTATTATTAACCAACAATGGAGGTTAATTCTATCCCCTTTGTAATGAAGTGTAGGGCATGCCAAGTACATGGCAACGTGGTCCATGCCCAATTAGTAAGCTTACAAAGTCTATCAGCTCTCTACCCCTTCCATACTTGGGCATTAGATCTAGTAGGTAAGATCATCCTAGCCTCTCCTTGCAAAACCTTCATTAAAGTTACTACTGAACTGAACACTAAGTGGGTAAAAACAATCCCCTTGAGGAAAGTGAATGTTCAAGTGGTAACCCAATTTATTAGGGAATACATAATATGCAAGTTTGGTATTCCAAAAGTTATTCTCACAGAAAATGGGAATCGATTTGTATGCAATAAGATAGGTCTCCTAATAGACAAGTACAAGATCGTGTATAATAGTTCAATCATCTCATATCCCAAAGGGAACGGTCAGGCTAAGGCTATGAATAAAATACTGATTAACATCCTGAAGAAAATGATTGAAGACATGCCGGGGGCATAGGACGAAAAGCTACTATTAGTGCTGTGGGCATAAAGAACCTCGAAAATAAAGTCAATAAGGTTTACTCATTTTTACTAGTCTATGGGACTGAATTTGTCAGTGATACCCTCAGCTATAGTGGCTCTAACTAATAGTCTTATAACAGATCCCAGGCATGTACAGTTGGTGGAATTAGATGAACACAAAGATAGGGCCAAAAAAATTCAATGTCTATACCCAAACTATCTAGATTTTATAAGAATTTGGTTAAGCCTAGAGAGTTTCAAGTAGGGGATTCGGTCTTACGAGTATCCACTCACCACTTAAGAAGCATGGAAGTATCCAAGTTCAAGCCAAACTGAGAAGGACCCTTTATGGTACGAGGAGTGGGGAAGTCAGGCTACTGCCAGATTTCTGAGCTCGAGAATGAGTGCCTCCGGTCTATAAATTGTAAGTAGCTCAAAAAACATTATGCCTAACCCTTTTTAAGTTCTCTTATTTTAGTAATTTTAAAAGGTTGGCTCCGGCACAAGCTCATTTTTTTGTAGAGGAAACTTTAAGACAATTCATGTAAACAACACAGACAAAACTTAATGAATATCAACTATTTTGACCAGTAACACTGGAATTTTTTTTCCTTTACTTATCACCATTTATTGCTAATAGATTATGAGTACCCACCCACTAACAAGTTATGAAGTGGGCACATCCAAAATAACCAATTTATCATTTTTGCTTAAATATGAAAGAAAATGAGATGTATATTTTCTAGTAGGGAAAAACAGGTTTTGACCCTCAAAGTTTATGAGCGGGTTTAGAACATAAGGAACCTTGTTCATTACACTTGGGGGGTATATCCATCCCAGAGGTAAAGTATAGTGAGAAAAGTCTCTCTAGACATCATAGTTTATATGCCCTACACATTAAGTGTAAGTTTTAAAAGCACTAATAAATTCTTTTATGTCATACCGAGAACAAGTTTCCTGTCTTTACTTATGTTTTCCGAGTTATTTACTTGGCTATATGAGAATACAAACAAGGGGTATATCCCTCCTCTAAATTTTTTTCTTAAAAAGTAAAAAGGTTCCAAATGAAATGTGGAAGAATTACCCAGCAGACCAAGGGGCAGTTCTAAAAAATTAATTTTGCCAATATTATATACAAACACTCCCACAGAAAAAGGGAGCATCTCACAGTAAACAGATATAAAAAATAGTATAGAGACAAAATGAAAGTAAACAAATAGAGGAAAAATATTTATTTTCATTGATATGGAGCAACCTTTACATATACAAGAATGAATGAAAATACATAAAAAGATAAAGTCTACATCTAAAGAAATGTCAACTTGACAAAACAAATAAGAGGTTCTTCCGCGAGCGTACATTAATGTGAAAGGAACGTGCCACCTGAATAAACTGATCCTCTAGCGTGGCCAACTTAGCCTCATCATCAGAATCACCAACCTCAAGCTTGGCCTCGAGCAACTGAATCTGGCCACATATCTGAGTGACCTCAGCCTGACACTGCTGAGCTCTAGACTACCTAGACACATGAAGCCTCATCGTTTTCCTAAAAAGAATGCTTAATAAGCGGCGAACTATTGTGTCAAGCCAATATAGCTGAAAATAATAAACCCTTTGAAGATCATGGAAAGCTTACACAAAAAATGAAGTCCTCGCACTGGTCAGGTCGACAAGTGGGGTAGATGGGAAGTCATGAATATGGATAGCAAGGTCCTTTAAGTTATATATAGTAAGGTTATCGATGTTGAGAATGATCTGAGATGTTAAAGTCTCAGGATGGTGCTCAATGATCATCCCCAACACCTCTCGCTCGTGGCTCCTAAACCTCTTAGGTTGTTTCTCGCACCATAGGTCCCTCATGAAGACCTCAAGAGCGTCCACCTCGATATCATCATAGCCTGTATTCCTAGACCATCAGCGCGAGTGGCCTCAATGCTAGGCCCCTCATCATCAGCTACCCCAACAAGCTCACCCACGGGATCCTGAAAATAATGAGCATAGAAAGAATAGTTAAGGAAAGGAAGAATAATAGTTAAATAGCTTCACTTAGAAAATAAATAGAAAATGAAGAGTTTACCCCCAGACCCAAAGGGGTGAGCATGTTGCCAGCAAATTCGGAGGGCTATCCCAGATGTGTTATGCCAACCTGGTAAGGACGGGAGAGGTGTAACATTAATAGAGCACTTGCTCACTAAAAAATAAGGCTCTAAGAAACATTCAGAATGAATCAGACATGACAGTATAATACCATAGATGCATTAACTACAATGCTCACAATCTGTTCCACGGGTATAGGAACGCTTGCCTCACTAACCTGAAAATAGGGAAACATGGGTGTGATGGTAAGAAGCTTGCACTGTAAAAGCAATAATGAAAAGACAGGGGAAACAAAAAAGAGTGAATAAGGTATAACTGCATGATACCTCACTCATAGCGGTCTCCCCAAGTTATTTCGCAGTTACATGAGCAGTCGCATCACTGACTCCAAAATAGAGAAACATGAAAGTGTTAGCAAATACTTGCACAGAAAAGGCAAGTCAGAAAGAGAATATTTAAATAAACACCCAAGGATCCTCCTCGACAGTGTTAATTGGGTGTCCCATAGATATAGGGAGCTCAACCACACTAGCTTGAAGGCAAGTAAACAAATAAGTGTTAGTAAATAAGTTGCACATAAAAAAAGCAAGTCTAATAAACAAGTATGTCAAAATGAGTACCTGGGGAGTCACCTCCGCATTACTTGGGGAATGTCTCACAGACAAAAGGACCTCAGGAACACTAACCTAAAATAATAGAGAAACCAAAAGGTGTTAATGAATCACTCTTGCAGAGAAAGCAAGTCTAGTGAATAAATGTGTTAAAATAAACACCAAGGGAGAGCAGGTTGTGGGACTTCAACAGTGTTAGCCTAGAGAATAAACAAACAGGGAATAAATCATCAAGACACCTTACACAGTAAAAGGGAAAAGTGGAGCAACAAAGAGGATGGTATACCTGAGAGACATCTGGTAAGGTGGTGCTTGAAGGAAGACCCACAGAAGGGCCTACAGAAATAGAAGCCTTTGAGGGAACCACCGAGAGAGTAAAGGAACATCATAACCTGTAGGTCTTGAAGCATAAGAATTGTTAATGCATAGAGCACAGGGGCAAGAAAGTAAATACTTCAGGTAAAGGGACAGTCGAGTTGCTCACTTGTGCACCAACTACAGAAATAGCTAGTGTTGACGCTAGCATGAGATATTAACAAACAAGAAGGGAGTTACAAATCAAGTAAAGTATTGAATAACAAGTTATTAAAGAACTAAGAAAGTCTAAATACATGAACCCTGGAAGGGGGAAAGGGGCTCGTATCAACCATAAGGTACACATAGGTGCTCGTACCAACTTGCCAGTAAATAATTTGTTATAAAAAGACCAAGTAAAAAAAATAACAAAGCGATATATATATATATATATATATATATATATATATATATATATATATATATATATATATATATATATATATATATATACGTGTGCTGGAGAGGAAACCTGTGAAACAGGTTCACTCGTAGATAAACTATAAACAGGCTGGCTGGAAAGAGGCAGAACCAGCGACCTGTTGTCCATGGAAAGATAAACTCTAAGAATATTTACTCTCCTAGAAGGGGCAACCCAACAATAACAACTCTTGTAGGTAAGAGTACTCCCCCACTAGTAGCAGGGCTATCTGAAAAGGAGCCCTACAACATAAAGTTCAAATGTGACAAAGTCAGTGTGAAAATGACACAAGTAGGAACCATAACACATGCAAAAGAAAACACTAAGGAGTACCTTTGTAGGTAGGGTAACAGAAGGCCTAATAATAACACTACCCACTAAAGAAAGAGAAGGAGGCCTGGCAGGTGGACTGGGAGATATAGTCTCCTATTAGGCAAATAAATGTACAAATAAGTTAACAAGAGAAGTCATGAGCTAAGTGATGATAAAACTTTAAAATATAAGTATTTAAAAAGACAGGTGAGTAGCTGCGCAGTACGAGAGGCAACAGAAGACCCCCTCGTAGAAGTGGGAAACACGATAGATAACTGTAAAGTAAATAGAAACAGGAAATATTAAAGACAGTTAGACACATAACGAACAAATGCGAACTTTAAAGTTTTGAGAACCAAACCTCTCGAGCAAGACCTAAAGAGGAAACTAGTATGGAGTTCCTCTCAGGTAGGAAGGGAAATCGATGAGTGGGGAGCAGGTGAGGATAAGGGGGTGGTCCTCACCCTTGATGGACCACTCACCTTTATAGAAGCATCTTGTTCAAAAGAAGAAACCAAGTTAAAAGTTAGAAAATATAGTGAAAAAGTCAAGAAAGATAAAACAAAGAAAATAATAAAAGCTCTTACAATGGAAGTCCGAGGGGCTTATTCATAAGGAAGCTGCCCAATGGTAGGGCTAGAAGCAGAAGGCGAGTAGATCATGGTATCTTCATGTTCGCTGCTAGAACCCATCAAAACTGACAATAAAGCACAAGTGTCAGATCAGTGATCAGGGTGAGGATCGATGATACCAATGTTATTTGAAGAAGTACTTCTATCATCATTGGAAGGGTTGCTTCCATAATCAACCAGTTCCTCTTCAAGTGAGCAAGTGGGGGAACAAGCCTTCGAAACTTAATGATTGACAATTTCACTTACTAAAAGATAATTATCTAGAGTACCTTCTCCGAGGGGGGAATATGAGAGGTACGTTCCCTGAGTTGGAATACCCAAGGCCTCATAGCCTTGCTCGCGAATAGTTTAATAGGTTTTCTTAATTACAAGAGTATTAGTATCTGACTCTTGGTCTAAAATAGATGAGGGAGTAGTAGGCTTAGTCGTATTCTTCTTTTTCTTCTTACTTGTCCGAGTCCTCACAGCAAAAGGAAGAGGAGCAGGAGGTCTCAATTAATGGTGGGACAAAATTTGACACATCAGTGTCTGGATGCTTTCTTTTCGAGGGGGCCATGGACTTGTCCTTCCCTTTTCCTTTTGCCTTAGCTGGATGGGGCTCGTGGTGCTTTGCATAAATAGACTCCTTGTTCAAAGTCTTTGTAATACCCCGCAATTCTGCATAATTAGATAAATACATTTTATTTAAATTACGTGAGTAGAGTAATTTAATGTGATAAAATACGTTTTATTTAAATTACGTGAGTAGAGTAATTTAATGTGATAAAATACGTTTTATTTAAATTACGTGAGTAGAGTAATTTAATGAGATACGTTTTATTTAAATTACGTGAGAAGAGTAATTTAATGTTATAAAATACGTTTTATTTAAATTACGTGAGTAGAGTAATTTAATGAAATACGTTTTATTTAAATTACATGAGAAGAGTAATTTAATGTGACATGATGTTAATAAAGATTAATATAACGATTAAAAATTTACTAAATGTGAGTAGTAAATTTTGAATGTTGTTATGTACGGCCTAGGGATTTTATGAACGTACTTGAGTTATTTCAACCAAGTGTCACGCGTAGACAAAAATTGAAGATGAGATTAGAAAAAAAAATTAGAGACTCAAACGATAATTTAGAGTCCACAGATGATTCCGAAAGGGTCGAATTAGTCAAAATAGTATACCCGGGGTACTAGTTGAGTGTCGGGTCATTTTCGGGCTAAATCGGGACCATTCGACGGCATTTTGGTCTCTTTACATTTATGAGTAAGTAGACCTACGAATTTTGAAACCATAAATCAGATTATAAGAGTTGAGGCTAGGGTTAGAAAGATAGAATATACACCATAGCCATTAGAGAAGTGAGAGAGACAATTTCCTAAGGCAAAAGAAGCAAGGAGGAGGAAATTCTAAGGAGATTTCACCGCAAATTTGTTGGGAAGGAGGATTGAAGGATCAAAATCATCAACCATCATCAATAACCACGAAATCAGACCCTACAAATCATAAGGCAAGTGGTTATTTGCAAAATAAATTGAGTTATAATACCCATATTTAAGCTTTATGGAGAACATGGTTTTTCTGATATTTTTGGGAGAAAAACAATTGATTATGATCCATGAATGGTAGGGATTGCATGTAGGACATTTTTGGATCTCCAAATATTCTGATATCAAAGAAAACTTGATGATGAAATCGAAGTAAAAATCTGGAATTATGATGAAAGATGTAAAGAATGTATTTTTAGGGTTCTTGAATATTAGTAAGATTTTTAGTTAATTTGGCCAAGATTTATAATGATTTTGTAGTTTTAAATCGTTAGTAATCATCCCAGAACATGTAGGAATGATTAGAAATTGTTGGTTGCAAATATGGTAGATTATCATGAAAGATAGATAGATAAAAATGGTGAAACCCGCATGAAGAAGACGAACTGGGTCTGTCACTGCTTGATCGATCGATCGACCCTTGAATGTCGATCGATCGAGCAGTCAATCGATCGACCATATCCCCTCGATCAATCGACTCTGGCTGGACTTTAGAGAATTTTGTGAATAAATTTCTTTTAATTACCGTCGCTTAATGGGAACCTTAGTAATGATATTTTACCTATGAGGAGACTTTATAATTACCAGTAGGTGTACCATTAGATTTCTTCATAAATGATTGAGTGGGAATTTTGGAGAAATGAACCGACGGAAGAACGATCGATTGAGCCGTATGTTGAGATTATGAGAATTTAATTACGGAAAGAGTGATATTTAATTCCGGAAAAATACCAGTAGGTTAAAGTTAACTTAACTACTGAATTAAGGGAGGGGTAACTAGGTCCCTTAGAGTTGCGTGAATACTCGAATAAATACAATAGCAAAATAAATTGTAATTAATCAGTACGGTGAATATAAGTAAAATATATTACTTACGGACATGATTTGATAGGTCGGGTGTGTACCTACTAAATTATAAAAGTTTGGGTTCAGAGAATTTTACCTAAATTAATTATGTTAGGGTCGATGAGACATCCCGAACTAACATAAAGTTATTATATGTTTGGGGTCGATGTAATATGCCGAACCAAACCTTAAACTGGTGTCGCGATGAAAGAGTCCCGAACCAGAATATGTGTATATATATATTTTTAAATAGTTGGGGTCGATGGATCATTTCGAACCAACTCTCACTTGGGGTCGATGAATCATTCTGAACCAAGAGTCCTTCATGTGTGGTAAAAAGGATATGTTAGTGATAACTGATATTAAATACATGATTGTGTGATAAGTTGTATTCTATGTGCATACTCTACAAATTGAGAATAGTAGATAATGAGATGAATTGTAAATATCTTAGTAATAATTTATAGCATGATGTAATTATTACAAGAAAAAGGATAACGTGCAGTAAATAAGTTACCTACACTTATGGGTAGCATAACTAGGTGAACTAAGTATCCTCGTTAGACATTCCCCATAGATGAGAGGTGAGGAAGTTCAAGGGAGTTATGCGAATTCTTAATACGTGTAATCAATAACTCAATTGTGATAACTGCTTGCAAAATATTTTCAAATGTTTTGAGTATTAACTCTTGCTATGTAAAATTTTTAAAAACCTTTTAGGTGCCCAGCCACAGGGATGCCCAGCATGATTTCATTCCAGAGATTTGGGAGTTGCGGCACGTGTGGATGTTGCAGGGATTGTTTAGACGCTTCCTCTTTTTCAGTTCTAGTGCAGTATCTCAGTTCTAGTATTCTTAGTTGGGACATGTTGTCCTATCCTTACTGTTACAGTTTATTCTGGTTATGGATTTTTAATTGTCTTTTATTGGCCGTGGTTTTCGGCAAGACTTTACCCGCATTCAGTTATCTATGCAAACTGTTTTATTATTACTAGAATTTTAATGTGTTTGTATGGATTATTTATTCTGCTTAAGGAAGATAAAATTTGGCACTCGTTTAATTTCACTTAGGTGGTTAGTAAATTTAAAAGCATTCGACAGTGATGCTAAGAATGGACCATTTAAGAAACCTGTTTAAATTAAATTAAGACTTGATCACCCAAGGTTTAATTAGGCAGGGTGTCACAGGCTTTGCCAAAATGGGAGTAATGTAAGGACACAAATTTCCAATTGAGTCCATATATAGTTTTGGCTCAATTCCGAACAAAAATATTTATTCATAGGATAATATTTAAATTGTAATATTCTCAAGCCTATGAAGTGTTTGTTGAAGACGTAGCGGCAAAGAGTATAAAGCTTCATCAAAATGCCAGTTTGTGTGCCTCGCTTCTACGTCATCAATCATAGTTCCATGCTCCCAAGGTATGAATGCAATTATATATATATAGGAGCTTGGAACAAAGGTTATTGGGTGTTAGGTTTAATAAAAACTGCGTTTTATTCTCAGAAAGAATTAATTATAACTTTAAAATAAGTTTATAAAAGTTTCTGGGCCAAAATCGAATTTTACAAACTTTCTGGTCGTTCGTTAGAAATGTCGTTCGAACGAGTTTTTCGTTCGAACCAGGTTTCGTTCGAACGAGTTTGCCAACGAGTCTAAACTGGTCTGTCGTTCGAAATGTCGTTCGAACGAGATTGTTCGTTCTAACGAGATTCTTACGAAGTACATACTGGTGCGTCGTTAGAAGTCTCGTTCGAACGAAATGTCGTTCGAACGAGCTGTCAGGCGAGAACAGTTTTTTGGCAGTTTTTGGCAGTTTTTCACCCACTTCCCCACTTGGTTTCTAACCAACTTTTACTGACTTTAATATGTGCGGGAATGACATTTTCCAACTTAACATTTCCACAAACTTTTCCAACTTAGTTTATCTCTTAGAGAGAGTTTGAGAGCAAAAATGGTTTAGGAAAATGTTCATGTTTTGAGTGTTAATTTTTCAAAGAGAAAATCCTTCACACTCTAGTTTACACCCAATTTTGTTTAGTCCAAGTTCTTATTTACATATTAAATTGCTTGGAGTTTGGCACCGGTTTATCTCTACCGAATTCAAGAAGAGAAGTTTTGGTTTGCTTCTACATCCATCAAAGAAGAAGACGTTTTGTTGCAATTCTACCCACTTGGAGAAAGGCTCCATGTACGGGTGACGGTGACCATAGAAAGCCCCATCGGTGGATTCCGAGATCGCAGTGGTGTTCCGAGGTTATCCGCTAGGAAGAGGTGTCTACAAGAAGAAGCGTCGAGGCTTGAGAGGGATCGAGTCAGTCGTTGTAAGTCTATCTGTCTTGTAATTGTAATTCCGTATCTAGTGGATTTGTGGCTAGGGCCGTCCGAGGTTGTTTCCCGTCTTGGGTTTTTCCTCGTACATCGCGGCGTAGTGTGATTGGTTTATTTTATCTTGCTTCAATAACGTAGAATGCATGCTTAGAATAATTCAAGATAAAATTCGGTTTAATTTATCACACTCAATTTAATTTGGACTTATATTAAATGTTGGGTAATGTTTAATTAATTCAAGTCATTTGCTAAAATTTGGTTTCGCCTAATTTGCTAATATTGATAAATATGACTTAGGCACATTCTAGGACTTGGATTAACATATTTTAATTTGTTTTGAAGAAATTAAAATTTGGCTTTGTTTATTTGTGAACCATCATTCAACGCTTCCGCATCATTTATTGAATTTTATATAAAAGGAAATTACTTTACGCTTACAAGTAACTTTCTCGAGAGGGATCTTTATAACAGTAATACGATACCATAATTCTTTTTGGGTCCTTTTACCTAAGTACTTATCATTATTGGGTATCTTAGTAGGAATGGTCTCATAAGGCATATCTACTACACAATTCTTGATCAAAGAAACTTGGTGCTGCTACAGACTGAACCACGAGAGGCTGAATGAAGGGAGATAGTCACGAGCAGGCATAAAAAGGCCCCAGGGGCCATCAGTCCTGTGAAGCGTCCCCTCAATAGTGAAATTGGCATATGCTTCCAAATATAATTCTAAGGGTGAGATTCTCAATACGTAGATGGGGGTGTGGACCTCCTGATCAGAGCCAAATTGTCACCTTACTCGCTCATAAAACTTCACACCTTGGCCAAGTTTCATCGATGAAGGGAGAGTACAAGAAAAAAACATCATCATCAAAAAATTGTGGGGGGGTGTAGGCATAGACTTTACATCAAAAGGACAATAAAAAGTACCCCCAAAAGCTGAGAAGGAGATCTATGAGAAAACACCCCCCACTCGTATACAATATGGGAGGAAAGAGAATTTATCCACATTGTCATTGAGAGGGTCCATAGGATTCTTAGGATATTTCGCGTACCACATGGTAATTCGAACAACATCACTATGCTGGGCACGTGCTTCTGGAGCAAAATTTGGGAACCTCTCAAAAAGAAAAGCCATAAAAAAATTTAAAAAAAAATTGGTCACTTCATGGCGAGCAATAGATCATTCCATACCCACACGGGAACGATCTAGCCAAGTATACATTGAGCTCAAAGTAAGGGTTGCGAGGGGCACGTTCTTCCCTTGAGCAAGTCTAACAGCCAACCGAAGAAGTAGCTCATGAGGACAGTCACTAAGTCTCCCTAGGAATAAAGACCTACTCAGAAAAGTGACAAAAAATGATGTCAAGTATGAAGGAGACCTAATTTTGGGCCCATCTTAGTTATTGGGCACTCTCATCAAGCTCACATGTTTAGGGGTAGGTTTAAAGTCTCTCAACCAATACCTTTTCCACTTTACAAAGGAGTGTTTTGTGGCACCCGTCTTGTTGATAGCAACATAACGAGTGCACTCAGATAAGGCTTGGTGCAGTTCCTGGTACATCTTCTCCTCCTCCTCATCCTCAAACCATTAGTAAAGACATGGCTCCTAAAGTAGGAGAAGACAGTCAGCTCGCATATATTCTCTATTGTAATAGTGAATTCCCCCGATCAATAATGAAAGTATGCGAGTCCATGCTCCAGCGAGAAGCCGACGAATTAAAAGTGGTAGAGTGTTTGGCAATAGTGCAAGTTTTTAAACTCTCAATGGTACTTGTCAGACTAAGCCCGTAGATAATGACTTTGTGAGAAAGGTCAGCAAGCACATGATCTACCCAGAGGTTTCACTCGTCTTGGGCACCTCCACAAACATTGATATTAATGTCGGAATAGGAAAAGTCACACCTATCTACCCTAACTTGCAAAATACTGTCAACCAAAATAATAGGAGTATCAGTAGACTCGCTTAGGCCCAAGTGGGGTCACTCATTAATTTTGGCCACAAACTCCTCCTCAAAGCACTGCATGAAAGTATCCATCTCCCCTAAATAAGGGGTAAGGTGGTAAATCCCAAAGTCTCTCTTCGAACGATTGTCAATAGACTCTCTCTAAGATTTAGAGAGAGTGATATCAGAGGTAGAACCACCAGACCCACCAGTAAGCGGAGACAATGGTGGTGGCGGTCACGATGGACACGCCTGTAGTGAGGATGGTTGAAACCATCGCTTGAATGGGCAATGAACCAGTCAGAAGCTCGCTCATGGCAATAGAAACAATGATGGAAGAACCTTGGAGGAAGAGTCCATGGAGAAATAGAAAGACTAACGAATTGAGTTATAGAGAAATGGAGTTTGAAAGGGACAACCATTTATCTCTCTAAAAAGCTCTAAAGTGAAAGTTCGAAAATGACAAAAAAAGAGAAAATATTTTGAAAATGGAATTTTATACATAGGAGAGATCACATGTTTCGATGGTTATAAGGGGATAAAATTATTACCCAAATGATAGGATGCCTGTTTCCAAGCAGACACGCGTCTCCACGAGATAATAAATGAAGGTTGAAGTGACCAGGCCATTTAATGCCAAACAGCGTAATAATGTGGCTGAACAAACCCCTTCGAATTCCCAGACAAAGTGATAATTATTTCATAAAAACACTTTAGTCTACCCAACACAAATACTTTTTCACGAGGGGTATAATATAGAGGGGTACCCACTTGGCTACCCACAAGTAGACCTAATAGGGCGAGGGGGTTAAAGGACGAGAGGGTCTGCCACGAGTGGCTCCAACTCCCAAAATAATATAAAATAGAGATTTGGATAAGAGGGTCCACGACAAGTGGCCCCATTTCCAAAATGATCCAAAATAGAGATCTGTACGAGAGGGTCCACGACGTGGGGCTCAAGGCCTTAAATGAGCCAAGACATGCATATTAGCAAGAAGAACTATAATGAGCAACCCTAAGCCAAATGAAAATGGTGAGGGGTGCTCATTGAGCAACCCAAAGAAAAAAAGAGAAAATGTGTGAGCAGATCTATAAGTCTAAAGGGATGCTCACAAGTCTCACTTAAACAATTACTAACATTATTGTTTTCTCACACAGATAGTTCTGGTCGAACAAGCTAACTGGAATCTCCGGGTGAGAATGCTATGTGATATCAATTGTATGTGGATTCGTGAATTTCAAATTTTAAACTTATATAATTCATTGTCAATTTTTTATCCAAATTAAATAAACCCTAACACATGCATCTAGGTGGGTAAAATCAAGTCATCAAAAAATAAATATTGCTGACACATAGATTTCAGGAAAAAAAAGTTCTTTCGAGAAAAACCTTTTATTTCACTATGAAGAGGTAAATCGCAACTTAAATACACAATGAAATTTGTAATGAATATCCGCAGACACTCACAAAGACCTCAGCCTACAGTCATCAATGAATCAACAGCAGAAAACCCACAAGAACACGTAGTTCTGTCTTCAGCAAGGAACACCCTCAAGCACTCCCAATGACACGTAGTTGTCAGCCATAGATTTACCCTCTCTACAAGATAAACTTTAAAAAAATTGTATCTTGGGTTCCAAAATAATTCACTAAACTATTGGGATTTTTGTGAATTGAAAAAAATAAAGTTTTAAACCCTAAATGAATAAAATAAAATAATTTCGCAGTTTGAAATTTTCATGTATCTGAAAAACTCAGGTCTTTTTGAGAAAAATGACTCATTTAATCAGGTATTTATAACAGACTTGAGTCGGTGGTCTCACTCGAACGAGATCCTTATGTCGCTCGAACGACTTTAAATGTCATTTGAAGTGCGACGGATCAAACAAGTTTAGAAAACCAAAACAGTGTGATGTCGTCTGATGAAACTCTTCAAGCAAACTACAAATGAGGTATCTCGCGAGACATCATGTCGCTCGAGGGTGTCATTTGAATGACTCAAAGTTGTCGTTTGAACGACATAGAGATGTCGTTTGAACGACATAGAGATGTCGTTTGAACGACATCAGCGAAAAAACATTTTTTATTAAATCTCCGCCTCAACACTTAGAAGAAATTCTTTTGACAAAAAATAACGCCTAAGATTTTAAAAAACAGTTTAGAAAAATTATCCCAATACTTTAAATGAACTATTAAGGTAATTAAACACAACCTTAAAAAAATATATCTTGCAGAGGCTTGATTGTTAAAGCATGTTGATATTCGGATCCGTCTTGATAAATGATTGGACTTTAACTTTTCTTCGACGGTAGTAGCGATATACAATGTACTCTAATGTAGACCGAACAATACAAAATATGTCCTTACAAATCTCCCACCATGTCTATACCGGTACAAACTAAAAACATTTGAATTATCAAATCAAATGTCCTATGAAAATCTAATACCCTTCCATGAACCCAAAACTGAAAAGATACTAAAAATGTAAGTCTTTAAACTTTCTTCAAAAATCTTCAATATTTTTCAAATTGCCAATGTTTCTTTGTCATCATCAGGGTGTGAAAAATAATGATCTTCAATTTTTGTACCTACACACATGAGACAAGAAATAAATACCTTCGTGACAAATCGAGTTTGAAATGAGATAAACATAAATAAAAACAGATATCAAATCTCAACTCTCCCCCATTAAATCATAATTCGTTCTCCCCCTTTTTATTTGTCCGGAATAGACAAGGAAAAGAATAAATAAAAATAAGCATGGAGTGTCACGACAAGCAAATCAAATCAATATGATCAACAAGGATAAACTTTAAAGCATTCACTGACTATTTTTTATTTTTCCAATTTTTTTCAATAAAATCAAATTTACAAATAAAAAATCACACACCATGAATTTACACTAAGTGAACCAAATCGTGAAAATGAAATGAATGGGTGTGAATATATTCAATAGGTAAATTAACTCAAACATACATAACGTATGTGCACGATGAAATATGGATACTCCTAACGAATGAACATCACAATCATCCTTAGGTGTACAAATTGTTGAATTCAAATGACATTGACTTAATCAAATCAACAACTCAAAGTCTAAAATTATTTCCACACCAATAACATCTAAAACTATGTAATGCTTTTTTAAGACTTTGTCAGGACGTGCAAACCCGTTGATTTATTTCCAACCAAACTACCTCGAATATATATATTTCATTTTCAAGTTCTTTTGAGGTTTCCATTTTTTCTCAGCTTAAAGAAATCCTATTGGCCCCTTTTTGGCATATGATTATTTTTATTGCCTTAATTTTTTCTCAGACATTTAAACGGTGGATTTCACGACGTGATTATTATTCACTCGCAGCCATTTTTCGTGTTCACTCATCATTTGTTTCATATTAAACAAATTCCTCACGGGTAACGGTTCTTACATGCACTATTTAATTGTCAAGTTTTATTGAATTTGATTCGTTTTGAAGACAGGATTGAGATGGAAATACTTCGACCAATCAAACAAATTCGTGCAAGTGTATATTAAAGGAAATCATGAGTCAAACGTGTAAAAAGTAATCTCAATTCTCATCTTAATGACTCAAAATCTTATAAAGCACATGGATAAAATGATTTATCATCTCAAAACACTATCAAATAGTCACATGAATATGGAATGATGTTGTGACTTGATCATCCTAAATGTCCATCCAAAACGGTGTAAGAAAAATACAAAACTCTTTTTGATTTTTTTCCAAAAAAATTATCAAAATGAAATCCTTTGGGGGTTTTCATTTTTTTTTCAAAAAAATAAGATCTTTTTGTATTTTTTTTTAAATATTTCAAAAACAAAACCTTTTTATTTTTTTTCGAAAAAAATATCAATAATGGAAAATATAAATACAAAAGTCGTACAGACTAGCAATAGGCATAAAATATCATCATGGATATCATCTTATGCTAGCAAGCAGGTCTAAACCTCAACCGTTAGGTGCAGTGGAGTTTTTCAAAGATGGTAACATCCTAAGGAAAACATCCATCAAGTTATGTGAAGTCTTGACCAAAAACTTTATTTTCTCTATAATATGTGCAAACTCTCTCATGTAATCATTCGGAGCATCGTGTGTGGGTGCGTGCGTGGAAACATGTGGCAAAACTCTATGCGACACACTATCCCAGGTGTCCTCTCATTTTGCAATGAGTGCAAACATACACGGGCCTAGGAACACCTCTTATAAAACGTTTATGACGCTCTCTCCTATCCGGAATGAGATGCCTAGGTGCATTGGGTTGAGATCATCATCCATATGGATCAATCACACACTCGGGAATCGGCTCGGGTGCAACATGGAAAGTAGACGCACCGTCATGACCTATTCTTAGTCTCTTAACACTACCCAAAGTGGGACTGAGGAACATATTTCCAACCTTCTTAAATGTATCCTCTATAATGACTTTTACCTCCCAAACTCGTTCGAGATCTCTCTCTAATTGGACCACACGAGATTCAAGTTCAATATTTTCTCGACCTACGATGATAAACTGCTCACTAAAAGTAACCTTCACCTTCTCGAGTTAACTCACCGATGCCTCAAATCCCCTCAAAATCTCCCTCTATCTCCCCAAATATATCACCCTAAGACCTAACTCCTTATTCAACTTCTTCGTCTTTAAGGTCTTGGCGTATAAATCTCTAAATGCAATTTGAAACTCACTTTCACATTCGCTTTCACCCTCACTCTCACACGAAATACTCAAACTATCATCGGGGCTCTCGTGTGCACAAGTATCCTCATCGTTGTGGGATAAACTAGGTGTGTTTACGTGACTAGCTAAAAATGCAACATACATCCCACATAAGGATTCATCCCCGAAATCCTTCACCTCTTCCTCACTATCACTAAGAGTGGCTGGCATGACAATCTTCTTGCATTTTCTCTTTAGCCTAGTGGGATACTCAAACACCCTATGCGCCTTGCCCTGACATTCAAAACATCTCTCCTCTTCCTCTTTTCTCTCTCTTTATCACCGATCTCTTTGACCTCATCTTTTTTTTTATTTTTCTAAAAAAAAAATTATTGGAAGAATTTTCGAAAATTTAAGAAACTTTTTAAAAAAAATCGCAAGCATGGCCACATCATCAAAATCAAACTCGCCCTAAGACTCGGAATCACAAATCGTTACTTTCTTTTTCGTCTCTCTCTTGGACACTTCATCACTCTTCCTAGACTGGGCTCTAAGTGCTATCCCTCTATCCTTAGGCTTAACAGTGTTAGAAACAAGTCAATTTCATATGTCTGGAGATCTCCTACCAGTTCTTCTAACTTCAGATAGTTCAAATTACCTAACGAATACAACACATTCACTTTCAGGATAAAACGTTTAGGTAACAATCTCAAAATCTTTTTAACTACTCGTGCATCAGGAATGTGCTCACCAAGATTGAAACTAGTGTTGGCAATATCAGACAAACGTACATAAAATAAATCAAAACACTTAGATTCAAGCATGGTAATTGTTTCAAATTGAGTAGTTAAATTTTACAGTTTTAACTCTTTGACCGTATTCGTGCCTTCATGAGTAAAAGTTGTAAATCATCCCATGTTTTTTTTGACATAGTGCATGTCATAATACGTCGGAACTCGTCAGGAATGACGGAACTAAATATTGCACTTAGCCCGCGAGAATTAAAAGTGCTCCATTTGAATTCGTCCTCAGTCAAGTTAGTCACAAACTTAATATTCATGACATTATTAGCAGTGACAGTGGGAGTAGTCCAGCCTCTTTCACAAACAACCCAAACTCGCTCATCGATTGCTTTAAATGAGATTTCATGCGGGCTTTCCAATAGGCATACCCGTTAAAAACTAGCAAACCAATTATATAAGTTTTCATTCGGAAACATTGCGAAATCTCAAAATTAAATTTAAAAAAAAATCAATATCACAAAAAACAAAGGGTGATTTTAACAAAAATGAATACCACTTGTAAGCGCGAGTCCTCTCGCAAAGGATGATTTTAACAAAAATTGCAACACCAATTTTAAATATGCGTAAGCGACCACTAAACCTATTTTATCTTGTTTATCCTAAGCGTGCAACTATGTGATTAAAGAGATAAAACAAACCACGCATATAGCTCAGGCCAAGATTCAGGAAAAAACTCCAAAGGAAAAACCCTTTATTCACTTAGAAATTTACAAGATAGTTGACTTACAGACTACTTGATCCCCCCCACAATCATAACGTGTTATTCTTCGAAAATCTCTAAGGAACAACTATGACGCTCGTAAGAGTCATATGACCGCAATCCTCTAAATTAGCATCAGCCTTCGTCTACAGCAGTGAATTCGCGCAGGTATCACAAGTTAGCAATGTAGTGACTCTCCACCAAGGTGTATGCAAGAGATACAAAACTTTATAGGGTTATAAACTAATTCACAAGAATAATATTCAAGGATGCCTTTTGTGAATTAAGAAAGTGTTCTCCAACACAAACCTTGAAGAAATTTTCCACCAGATATGCTCAAACATATTTGCAGAATTCTTAAACAAATAAAATCACGAAACGGGTATTTATAAAAAAATTGAGTCGACGGGGTCGTTCGAAGGACATCTTAATTTTGTTCGAAACAACTCCATAAACATAGTTAAGATCAATTCAAGTATCCAAAGTCATAAATAAATGTCCTACGCACATGGAAATTGCGTAGAGAACTGGATTAAAACACAACAATTTGTCACACCAAATGTGTAAAACAAAAATACACAAAGAATCGAAAATCTTTTTGGATTTTTAAAAATATTTTTGAAGAAACAAAATCTATATTTTTGTATTTTTCAAATATGAATTAATAAAAAAAAATGTAATATAAAAAATACACATGTCATAACACTAGCAAAAAAAATATCATGAAGCATAGCTATCATATAACAAACAAATCATGTAAGCAATCATCCATAAGAAATAACATGTGACGCATCATGTGCAAGCGTGTGAGAATCGACCATTCTACTATTTAACATCTCCAAAACGGATTTACTAACCTAAACACGTGTATGTCTAACTCGAGGGATTATGGAAACCAATTGGACACTATCCTTAAATGTCCGAGGACCTCTTTTAAGATCATAACAAAAACGCCTAAGGTGACCTTTCTTACCACAATGTGAACGTGTGTAAACATGGGGAATAGTATCTATGGGATTTTTTTTTTCAATGTCCTTGAAATTAGTTGGCCCTTTAAAATAAACAATGGTCTTGGCTTTGACAACGGAAGCATTAGAACACGACGAGCCATTACCATCACTATAAAAACTACTCGAGTCTTTTAAATTATTTTTTAACTTCACAATTTTTGACTCGAGCATAGAATTAGAATCTTCCAATTTTAGGAACTCATTCTTCATATGTTAAATCATTCCTAGAAGGTATCACACTCCCCCTAAAAAAAATCAAACTTTTCTTTAAGAGTCTTCTCACGTGCCATAAAATCACCAATTAAAATATTTTTATCCTCTTTGGCACAAACACATACCCTAAAATTTTTAAAGTCCTTCAATTCTTTATCAAAAAATAGGACTATATCATCACTCTCCTTTTTGGACAATTTTAAATTAACAAAGTCATGGTCCAAAGTAATAAATTTCTCACGATATAAATCTTTTTGATCTTGAATCGTTTGCAAAGATCCATAGCGGATTTAAAACAATAATTTTCTATTTCTAAAACTTTAATTATTTTCGCAAACGTCAAATTCAAACTATTTATATCGTCAAAACAAGGATAATCCATCAAGAGTAAAAATAAGCACAAAAGTGATGAAAACTCAATCACCCAAAAAGTAGGTAAACACGATCAAACATAATAAATTAGTGCAACTCGCTCTGATATCAATTTGAGAATGCTATGTGATATCGATTGTATGTGGATTCGCAAATTTTTAATTTTAAACTTATTTAGTTAATTGTCAATTTTTTATCAAAATTAAATAAACCCTAACACATGCATCTAGGTGGGTAAAATCAAGTCATCACAAAATAAATATTGTTGACACACAGATTTTAGAAAAAAATCCATTCCGGGTAAAACCTTTTATTTCACTAGGAAAAGGTAAATCACAACTTACATACACAATGAAATCTGCAATAAATATTCACAGACACTCACATAGACCCAACCTAAAGTCAGCAATGGATCAAACGCAGAGAACCCACAAGAACACGCAGTTCTGTCTTCAGCAAGGAACACCCTCAAGCACTCCTAATGACATGCAATTGTCAGCTGTAGATTTATCCTCTCTACAAGAGAAACTTCAACAAAATCATATCTTGGGTTTCAAAACAATTCACTAAACTATTAGGATTTTTGTGAACTAGAAAAACAAAGAATTAAATCCTAAATGAAGAAGACAAAATAATTATGCAGTTTGCAGCTTTCATGTATCTGAAAAACTCAGGTCTTCTTGAGAAAAATAACTCATTTAGTCAGGTATTTATAACAACCTTGAGTCGACGGCCTCGCTTGAACGAGATCCTTATGTCGCTCGAACGACTTTAAATGCCATTTGAAGTGCAACAGATCAAACGAGTTTAGAAAACCAAAACAGTGTGATATCGTTTGATAAAACTCTTCAAGCGAACTACAAACGAGGTATCTCACGAGATAGCCTGTCGCTCGAGGGTGTCGTTTGAACAATATCAATGAAAAACCATTTTTTATTAAAACTCCACCTCAACACTTAAAAAAAATCTTTTGACAAAAAATGATGCCTCAGATGTTTAAAAATAGTTTAGAAAAATTATCCCAACACTTTAAATTAATTATTAAGGGAATTAAACACAACCTTACCAAAATCTATCTCGGAGAGGTTTTATTGTTAAAGAATGTTAATATTCGAATCCGTCTTGATGAATGATTGGACTTGAACTTTTCTTCGACAGTTGTAGTGGTATACAACGTACTCTAATGTAGACCGAATAATATAACATATGTCCTTATAAATCTCCCACTATGGCTATTCCTCTACAAACTAAAAACATCTGAATTATCAAATCAAATGTCCTAGACAAATCTAACACCCTCGCATGAACGCAATATAAAATATGTCCTTACAAGTGGGAGTTTTGGTTTGGTGGCTGAGAAATAAGGTTTGTTCGAAAAAGCCAAAGTCCAACCAATTGACACTTTAGGATATAGAGAATACTACTAGAGAGGCCCTAGGGGTCACTCAAGCACTCACACATCCCACACTTAGAATGAATGACTGAGTGGCTAAGAGGCTACTCGCATAAGTATTTTTTAAATGACCATTAGTGAGTGACCCTCAAGACCACTCACAAGTTTTTTTTTACAAAAGTTTGTATAACAAGTTACCATTTGAAAAGATATTTACCAAATCACATATTTTGGCCCTATTAGTCGGCATATTTGCTTTTTGACTTTAGTATGCAAAAGGTATCGTCTATCAGAGGGGACAGGTGGCTAACATTCAAACAGAGAGAAAAGGTACATTACAAAGCTTGTCTCTAAGAGCGCCTTGTTTTGGCGCCCAAACAACCCTATTATCTACCTATAAATACTACCCTTGGGTAAGGTCAAGATAACAATAAAAAACTCGAGTTAGCATCGTTACTCTGTCAAAATCACACTAAAAAAATATTCTCTCCCTGCTCTCTCTTAAGTGTCAAAGTGCTTACCTCTTCACACCCCTTACAACCAGCACTTTCAGGAGATCTCTCTCTCTCCCAGACATTATCATTATTATAAAAGTTGTTACTCATTACTCTATTTTCAAGAAGAAAGTTATAGAGAAGCTCCATTAGTACCAGAAGTTGAAGGTTTTATTTTATAGCTGCTATTTAGACTTTAAAGTTCTTAAAGACAACATCTATTGGAGTGGATTACGCCTCACCCGTTCTAGATCTTCATAGACCCCATTACAACCACCCTGCTACAAATATTTATATATAATTAAATAAAAATCTGAACACGTACCTCAAGTAGTGAAAGAGAGGAGAGGGGTTGGGTGCGATCGACCAAGGGACGTTGAGTCGACGACGATGCCAACTATAGGGCATAAGTGATGATGTGAACAATGAACGATGGGAGTGAGGAGGAAGTGATCGATGCAGAGATATAGAAATACTAAATGTAAAGGAAGGGTCCAATAGTTATGCTTTATTAGGTTAAATCTTAAACATATATTACATTTTCATGCCTTGTAGTTTTAAAAAGCCTAATAAACTCATATTTACTTTATATTCTTATATTTAACACACCTATACTTTTATACTCGGTACGCAATTTCAAAAATCTCGAGAGGAGCGCATTCCCATCCTTGACCCTTAATAGATTCGTCGTACTTGCTAAATTATTATTGTGACTAAATTTAACTGGTCGAACAAATTGCCCACGTCGACTGGGAGATCTTTGAATAAATGAATTCCCTAACTAAGGCCGATTAGTTAGTTTATACAAGGACTTCTTAATCTAGATGCCCTGATATTGTGACTAACAGGGTTTTAAATGACTGAATTATCCTCATTTTTTGGTGCTCAACACTATGGTATCTTGTTCCACGTCCTTAAGACTGGTTGGTTAGTTGTTTCTTCAAAAGTTGCATCCCTATATACGACGCCAAATTGTATGGGATAAAACTACAATATTGCTAAATATTAAGAATTCCAACATATATGAACGCAATAAGAAAAAAAAACATGTATGTATGCGGTTCGATAGATCAGTTTTGCTTATGTTCGTGGGAAAATATTATTTTATTAATTCTAGAGACATACGACTTGGAGTGGTGGAGAATGTTACTTGAGAGTCCAAGACGTGGGTATAATAATGTTATATTTCTTTCTCATGACATATGTTGTTATTTACAGATACAAGAGTTATATTTTCATAAGCTATTGTCTCAAGCATTCATAATAAGTTAATATTGTCTTCAACCTTATCTTTCAGGTTGTTGGGTTATTGTACACCTGTATTCGATCATCTTCTTCATTATAATTATAAAGGTCATTGTTATACCCATGTAGTCTCGAAGATAAATAAAATCCAAATGACAAAGGAATTAGTAATATGCTCAACTCCACCCCAAAATGAGGTCGACTCAATTATAATCTGCTCGGTCAACCTGTCTGACAACTGTCGCGTCCATATATATACAATTGGACACACTATATGCTCCTGTGGGCACCTACACATTGAAGCATCCCTCATTAATCACGTGGGAATATAAGAACATGTCTGTTTCAAATTAATCACCCACACACTTATCCATAAAATTAGCCCACGATCCAAGTCACTTTAGTTTGTGTAATACCCCGTATTTTTATGGCTTTTAATTATGAAATTAATTAAATAAATTTACTTTTAATTACGGGATTAACTAAATTAATGTGGGATAACTAATTGGAAATTAATTCAGATTTAAATAACTAGCGAGACGAGAGTTAGTATTTAAATATGATGATAATGTTGAATATTACTGAGTAATTATGGTAATATATGATTATTGAATTTATTAAAATTATCGCAAGTCATAAATAAGACAATTCGGGAAATTAAGTTGGAACGCGCGCGTCAGTCACGTCAGGAATCAATTTAATTGAATTTAAAAGTAAAGTATAATTTTATCATCTGTATGGTCATTTTAAGTGCACCAACGTGTTCGTAAGGGTCGAAATAGTCAGAAAACACTAGCCGGGGGTTTTATTTGGGCCCTGGGGCATTTTTAGGCCAACTCGGCAACCCGAGAGGGTATTTTAGTCATTTTAATTTTTAAAGGATTTTGACCCACGAATTTTAGGCCTTATTTATCATCCAATATGAGGGCCATTAGGGCCATTATCTGTTAAAAAAGCAAGGAGTGGGAAACGTGAGAAAGATGAGAAGTTATAAGAGGGGTACAAAGCCATAACCACCACACACCACCACTTTTCGTCAGAATTGTGACCGGAGAGAGGGAGAGAACCAACCCTTAACATCACCAACGGATCAGAACATCAATTCCAAGGCAAGTGATTTTATTTCATTAAGTTTCAACTAATAATTTATCCATGGTAGTGTAGGATTTGATGATAGTTATGAACAATGATTGAAACTCATGAAATTTGGAGAGGAAACCTAAATTTTGGATAGGATTTGCATGTAGTTTAATTCTGGAAGTATTTCAGTAACAAAATCATAACCCTAGATGAATTAAAAACGGATTTAGGAAGAGAAATATGATGGTTCTTGAAGAAAATAGAAAAATAGGGTTTTTATGATAATATGATGATTTGATCCAAGAAAAGTCTATTTGATAATGATTTGAGAGTTATGGAACGTTAAGAATCATGTAATTAGGTAGTATAATGACCCAATATGTTTACTTTATGATTTGACATCATATAATTAATATTTGGGACAAAATGGGACTGAAAAATGAACCTGCACATGCTTGATCGATCGATCGACATTCATAGGTCGATCGATCGATGCTCAAGATCGATTGATCGATCTCCCCAGAAACTGTGACCTTTTTCCCCTATTTGATTTTAAGCGTTTTCGGCCATCGAACATTGTAGTTGGGGATTATGTGAATACATTAGGACTTAAGGGAGACCAGTAGGGATATATTTGAAGCCCGGAACATATTAGAATTTGGTTGGAATGTAGTGTTGAATTTACAAGGGTTTGACGAGTAATTTTCTATTTTATGATGCGATAACATGATATAAATTCTTAGGAGTGATAAGTTAGGATTTGGGACATAAATAAGGACTTAAGAGTACTGAATTAATATATGGGAAAATTATGAGATTTAGTAACCTCTTCGGTTAGGTTTTAAGTACCCGAAACTATACGATGTGAAACGTATCGGTGAAATATATTATATATCATCTGATATTATAATGGTGTATGAATTGGACTACTGGTATAGGGCTGAGAACATACTTTTAATAATATAACAAGTTATCTAAGTTGTGTGAATGCTTAGTAGATGGATTATTATGTGTATGACATACCTACCATACTTGCTATCACGGGAGGTCGGCTTTCGAAACAGAGCCATCTAATCTTTGTGTGCCTACGGGGGGATTTAGATTGGTACCTTAAGGACATAGGGATGTGAATGACTTATTTGTGAGTTAATAAGTCAGCTGACCGTGGGAGTGTAGGTATGTGCGTGACCCATGGGTATGTGAACTATGTTCGCCTCCAATATGTGTGATTTTTCTTATTGAAATCGTTCCTGAGAGATTCGGAACACGTAGTACTTATATACGTGATGTATCGAGATTCGATAGCAGAGTATGAGTGCACCGCAGCTTAGCCTAGGGGTGCCCTATTTGTATATTTGTGCTGAGAATAATATACTTGTGATTATAATGGACTATTTGTTAAAGTGTGAATATAAATAATTAAGACATTTTGAATGGGATTTGAAATGAGAATTTCCTATCTTAGTTGTTATAAGCTAATCTTATCAATGAAAAGGTGAGTTACACGCATAATATGTTAGAACGATGTGAATAGACCCTTGTATTATATGTGAGGACAGGATGTGGTATAGATTAGTTAGTTAATGGCATAATTATGACGGATTAAGGTTTTACGTTAGGCGTGCACATTAGTTGAGGGGTGAGGGACTCATGTGAGAGCACGTAACTAACATGTATATACTATTTACTGTTTAATGTAATTAAACACTTGCTATATTTTTAAACTGTTTTCACCTCGGGCTCTGACCCGTTTGCTTTCAAATCTATTTTTCTGCGAAAACCTTTTAGGTGCCCAGTCACAGGGACGCCAAGCATAGGAGTTCCATTCCATTGACGTGCTGTAGCTGCTGTGGAAGATACATGATATCGGTAGTAGACGCCTTCACATTCTGCATTTGATTCTATTCAGGGTCATTTATTAGTTAGGGCATGTCGCCCCCTTTTCATTTAGAGATAGCATTCTCAGACTCACAGTTTCATTTCAGTTTTGTATTTATTTAGTTATTCAGACTTTGTATTGGGTTTTATTCAGTATTTGAATTATTTAGAGGAGTGTTACTCAAGACTCATTTTATCATTCCATTATTATTCTATTGTGATTGTGATGTGGACGTGGTATAGTTAGCTTATAATTTAAATGGGTAGCATGTTAATTTAATTTAATAAAATTTGGCAACTCACTTGTTAAATATTAGGTGTCTAGTAATTGTTTAAAAATGTTTTCGACAATGATGCTATGAACTGAACCAACTTGACATTTTGTATTAATTTAAATAAAGGGGTAGCTACCAGATATTTAATTAGTCGGGATGCCATAGTTTCTTATTATGATAAATATGTATCTTTAGGTGTAACTGCCCGACTTATAATGGTAATCCACCTGTCCTCTTGTAAATATCCATAAATCACCTATAAATAGGACATTAATCCACGAAAGAAGGGGACCTTCGCTAGTATCTTCTTAATTAGTGAGTTGTAACAGCAACCCTAATTGTAACTTTGGCAATAGTGCACTAAAGCCTAGCAACGTCGTGGACATATGTTTTCTTGAGGGGCCGAACTACGTAAAATTAATTGTGTTTTCTCTGCTCTCATCCCTATTCTTTATTATCGTTATTTATCTCTTTATTAATTTATCAATTTTTTGTTGTCTCCATTTCTAGATGTCAACAAATTGGTGTCGTTTGTGGAATTGTTGCAATAAGACATTGTGATTCCTACCCAAATCCAGTCATTCAAATACCTAGCTAAGGTAGTCTAAAATGGCGGATAACCCCGAGAGCATCCGTATGGCGGAAGTTCAGACACCGTCTACCCCCTCCGGGGTGAGAGATCTACACAACATGCTATTGGGCCTGACTAAAGGGCAAGAAGCGATGTAGGAGGGTGTCAGGCAGTTGACACACCCCTCCAGGTAAGACCAGTAAAAGTTAATTCGAATGACGCAACCCCGAGATCGGAGGTATCGAGGAGCGACGAGGGGAGACTTCCCTCAGCGCCTCACAAGGAGTGGAATTAAGAATACCGCAGGCAAGAAGTGGAGAATTCCAGGAGGTTGTACTTGGGATCTTATGGCAATACCAGCTCCTCTCGATGAACCAGGTCACAGCGAGACCGACCCTATCACCTCGGGTCACCTCCTCTATCCAGTCGCCCAGCCATTTTGATGACCATTTAAACTTAGAGGAGCGCCCTAGTGTGATTGAAAGGTTAAGCAGGGGCTCAACATTTGATCGATTGGGCCTAAATTACAATCGTTGGTAAGCGACGACGGCGGTCTCGCGTGACTACTCTCGGAGGAACGAATCAGACAGACTTGTCACTAGATGCTCTCGTCGATCTACTAGAGCATCGATTGAGGCCGAGCACACTTCCAAGGAAGATAGCTCGATCGAAAGCCTAGGACGAGCATAAAAGCCAATTGAAGTAAATACCCGAGGTGATAACCAACCGTGGAAAGGAACTATCTAACGCCGCTTGGGAAAGATGGACAAATCAAAGAATCCCATGCAAAAGGATTTCACAAAAGGATCCCCCTTCGTCTCTTCTATCATGGCGTATCCCACTCCAGCTTAGTTCAAGCCACCGGTTATCATGCCAAAGTACGATGGGAAGATGACCCTATTCTACATATCGAACAGTACCAAGCCATTGCAGACATTTATTCCATCCCAAATGAAATGAGGTGTCGACCATTCTCCAGCACTATAACTGTCTCTGCCCAGATCTGGTACAATAGCCCGCCCATAGGGTAAATAAATAAATTTCAGCAATTAATCGACCAGTTTGTTAGTAATTTCTGCTTTGGTGCAAAGCCAGGGAAACGAGTCGCCCATTTGCTCAGTGTTCGACAGAGGGAAGATGAGAGTACTCGTGATTATATCACCCAATTTAACATCGAGAAGTTGAAAGTGGTGGATTATAACGAGCCCATCGCCATAACGTCTCTGATGAGCGGATTGCGATTGGGGAAATTATTTTGGGCATTAGATAAGGTGGCACCCAAGACTATAACTGGACTGATGGCTAAAGAAGGGAAGATTATGAACGCCGATGAGGCAATGGAGACCAAAGAATTCGACAGTCCTAAGCCACCAACTAACAAAACCGTCGGCGAACAAGAGAAAAAAGATAGAAAAGCTGATAAACCAAGGAAGTACGACGAATACACGCCTCTCACAGTTGGCATTACCACATCTTAGAGGAAATTCGGGAAAAGCAAAGACCTCAAGTGGCCAGGAAAATTAAAAATACTAGCAAGCAATAGGGATAGAAGCAAGTACTACGAATTCTATAAGGATCATGACCACAACACAGACAATTATATAGCTTTGAAGAATGAGATCGAGTGATTAACCATGAGGGACAAGCTTTCCAAATATGTGGATGAAAACGATCGATCAAATCCTAACGAGAGTAAAGCCAAGATACGATCAAAATTGCCTTGCCAAAGGACGAATGACAAGAAGAGAGGGAGGGATGATAACCCAAATATCCCTAAAAAACCAAGAAACCCGTGCGCGACGTCAACATGATATCTTTTTATTGTCAGTTCATCGTAGGGAGAGAACTAGTGGGGAGAAGACCATATTAAAATGAAAGCCTGCCTGAAGAAAGCCCAAGCCTGCGCACATACGCAGGTTAATCTGACAGCTAATTTGGACAAACGACCTTGCAAGGTTAACAAAGATAAACTGATCATCGAATTTTTAAAAGACGACCTGTTCGGCGTATTATACCCCCATGATGATCCTCTTGTCATCACCATGGTCATCCAAGAAGGAAGGGTGGCTAGGATCCTGGTGGATAACGGCAGCTCTGCAGATGTAATGTTCTATAATTATTATAAGAAGTTTAAGCTTCAGGATGTAAAGCTAACACCTTATCACCAACCTCTAATTGGGCTTTCATGTGAAAAGGTGTACCCACTAGGGACGATGGAACTAGAAGTCACGGTGGGCACTTGGCCGATCAACCGAACAAAGAAAATTTATTTCTTCATCCTCGATAAAATGTACTTTCAGCCTATAATGTGGTATTCAGAAGGATCGACCTGAAGAAGTTTGAGGTCGTCCCGTCTACAGTGCATCAATGCGTGAAGTTCCCAACCCATTTTGGTGTAGGAGTTGTCAAAGGCAGTTAGAAGGTAGCGCATGGGTTGTATTTTATCTCAGCAGACCTGGAAGAGTAGAAGAAATTAATGACCACCTATTATATAAAAACTATCGATCCTCGAGACGAAGAGAAATTGATCAATGGGCAGCCCGTCGAAGAGATCGAAATAGTCCCACTTGACGCCGACCACCCAAAATGAACGGTTCAAATCGGTTAGTCCTTAAGCCCACTTTTAAAGCAAGAGCTCGTAGAATTTTTGCGAAAATGCAAAAATGTATTCGCATGGAGCCATAAAGACATGCCCGGTACAGACCCTGACTTCATTTGCCACGAGTTAAATATGATGGAAGGAGACAAGCCAGTCAAACATAAATGGAGGTTTTTCTATGCCAATAAGAATCTTACGATCCAGGAATAGGTCTATAAGCTGTAAAAATCTAACTTTATTGATGACATCAAATATTCGAAATGATTGGCTAACGTGGTTATGGTGCGCAAAAAGAATGACAAATGGAGGATGCGTGCCGATTTTACCGATTTGAGCAAGGCATGTCCAAAAGATTATTTTCCGCTACCACAGATCGACCAGCTGGTCGACGCCCATGAGCTCTTCATCTTCATGGATGCCTACTCCGGTTATAACCATATCAAGATTAAGCCTTCCAACAGAGAAAAACGTTCTTTATAACTCACAGAGGTACTTACTGTTATAATGTTATGCCATTTGGTTTTAAAAGTGCAGGACCCACCTACCAGGGACTAGTAAATAAAGTTTTTGAATACCAAATCGGGGTCAACATGGACGATATGCTCACTGAGAGTAAGGCAGTCACCGACCACGTAAAAGAACTTGGACAGACCTTTGACAAGTTGGAGAAATACCAAATGAAGTTGAACCCTACCAAATGCATTTTGGGGGTAAATTAAGGCATGTTCCTAGGATTTATCGTTAATCAACGGGGTATTAAAGCTGACCCAAACAAGATTCAAGCTTTGCTTAATGTGAAATCCCCACAACAAAAAAGGACATGCAAAGGCTAATGGGGCAAGTGGCTGGACCTCTAAAGCCACCGATAAGTGCCTTCATTTCTTTAAGGTGTTAAGGAAGTCGTTCAAATGGAATGAAGAATGTGAAAATGCATTTATAGAGCTGAAGCGCTACATGGGTTCCCCACCTCTCCTATCACTCCCAGTTATTAGTGAAAAACTCTACCTATACCTCACAGTGCCCGAATCAGCTATTAGTTCAGCACTAGTAAGGCAAGAGGAATGAGTTACTAGCAAAGCGTATTAAGGAGCTGAAGTTCGGTACTCTCGAACGGAGAAGTTGGCATTGGCGTTAAGAGAATCTTCATGAAGGATGAGGCCGTACTTCCAGGCCCACACCATAGTGATCTACACAGACCTGCCCTTACAGTAAGTCCTACATAAACCAGAGAAATCAAGCCGGCTCATGGCTTTGACGGTTGAACTGGGTGCGTATGATATACAGTACGAGTCACTGGACTGCGATAAAAGGGCAGGTGTTAGCGGATTTTATTGTTGAGTTTACCTACGAGGATAAATCATCTGAGCAAAC
The DNA here is from genome assembly GCA_949130495.1 of Sambucus nigra. Classification (NCBI taxonomy): domain Eukaryota; kingdom Viridiplantae; phylum Streptophyta; class Magnoliopsida; order Dipsacales; family Adoxaceae; genus Sambucus; species Sambucus nigra. The sequence goes on along the minus strand of OX422215.1, from coordinate 263,999,445 downwards.
TCCCCCGGGAGAGAGTTCGATTCCTAACAATGAACAGTCCCCCCAGAGGAAACCACAGATCCTAGCAGCACCGACCAGACTCCCAAGGGAGAGAGCTCCCTCAAAGAGGATAAGGGGCAACGTGATGAGTCCTATCAGAAGCTTTTCAGGTTCGATAAAATGGAAGAAGTGTACTTAGACCAAAACAGTGCTATATGGAAGTTGTATGTTGATGGATCATCTTGTTCGTCAGGAAGTGACGCGGGCATTATCGTCGCCACACCAGACAAGATAGACGTAGAATATGCTCTACATTTTCAATCCGAAGCCTCTAATAACGAAGTAGAGTACAAGGCTCTAATTGTCGGGCTAAGTTTAGTTTCATCCATGGGAGTCAACCACATTTCGGCACACAACGACTCCCAGCTAGTTATCAACCAGATATTAGGGATTTATGAAGCTAGAGAGGAGTCTATGGCAAAATATTTGGCCTTGGTACAATAAAGATTGGAAAGGTTCGCAGAGGCAAAAATAGTAAGGATTTCCAGACTAGAGAACGCCCGAGCAGATGCCCTGGCTAGGCCAGCCTCAACAACCAGAACGTCTTTACGAAGAATGATATCGATCGAAGTGTTGGAGCGTTCCCATTCATATTAATTTATTTCTCTCCTTATTAATTTATCAATTATTTGTTGTCTCCATTTCTGGACATCAACAGTCATCTTTATCCCATTTATAATTGGCGAGTGACTAGAGCCCAAAGTGATATTGAATTATTTGAACGCCACATGGGCAACCTGACTCATAATCTATTGAATATGTGTCCAACCGACCGATTCGTATTAAATGGGGTAAACATGTAATTCTTTTAGGGTTACGTACTTTTAAGTTCCAATGCCTCAAAATGCTTTAAAATATATTGTACGATGTGTTTTTTATTTTTCATTTTATAACTGACTTACGAAGAGGTTTTCTCCACCAGTGACAAAAGTTGGACTTGTTCGTCTATTCGTCCGACTTTCCCACAAATCCCCCATTTCCCTTTTTGTTCCTCATCTCTTCCTCCCTACTCTCCACGCTACCACCCCTCTCCTTTATCTACTCCCTTTCACCATCGGTGTAGGTATAACCCATTCCTCCATTGTCGGTTCCCACCGATCCATGTATATTAGGAAGTATATAATATATTTAAAACTTTTTTTTGACTATAAGACATTACTAATCTTTGATTTTAGACTTTAATATAAGTTTATAAGTTTATTAGATTTTTATATATTTTAAATTACTAGATGTGAAAATTTTATCACTAAAAATGGTATTTAGCGACGAAAAATATCATTTAACGATGAAAAATGTATTAAAATCCGTATTTTGTGAGAACCTTTACTCGATACTTAGGTATTGTTTGTTTTTAGCTCTTAAGTTTGAATCTGAACCATTCAGACTTAAGAGGTACAAAAAAGTATTTTTTTTAAATAATTAAGACGCTAACGGTTATATTTGGCGCTTAATGATTAAGAGGTAGAATTACATCTGAAGTCTAAATCACTCTAAATATATTTATTCAAAAGTACATTTAGACATAAAAACAAACATATTTTTCAGATTCAAATTTCAGATTCGGTCTTTAAATTTTAGATTTATGACTCTAGAGAGAGAAGAAAAAACAATTACAACCTTAAATTTGGACGAGTTGAAATATTAAGAAAGTGTAAAGGAAAATGACATTTTAATATTTGACTGTTTTTAATATTGTTCTAAAAAACCCCCATAGGTTAACGCTCGGGAGAAACGTCTCGCCTTAAATTTTTACGCCTTATTCTTGGTAAAATCCTTAAGACGCACTTTTTTCTAAAAACAATAATGCTTTATTCAAACAATATCGCCTTTTAAAGAATTTTTTTACTAACCGAACCATTATCTCATCTAAAATAATCAAATAGTATTTTAATTTGCATATATTCAGACATATTTTTATGATATGTATAATTTTAGTATTTTAATAACCTTGTTATGATTAAAAAATCCTAAAATATATTAAGAAAATCTAAACCCCTTTTCACGCTATTTTACGCCTAACCACCGCCTAAGTTTATAATGCTTAAGCTTGACCTCCGCCCCGTATTTTTTAGAACGTTTTTTATTCAAGTTCCCTATTAACATCCCCAACTGTTAACTTATTCCGGTGGATCTACCTTTGTAAATTGTACCCAATTTGGAAAAACCCTAGCCCTAGATTTCGTCCATGGCCAGCGACCACAAGCACCGACGCTCCTCTGATGACGAACTCCAAGATTTCTCCAAACGCCACAAGCACCGTCGCCACCACCACCACCACCACCGTCGGCACCGCCACAAGAACGATGAAGAACAAGAAACCAAACAGCAAGGAGACGAGACAGCTCAAATTGTACTGGTATCTAACGCCAATTGGCAGCCCCACTACGATATGGAAGAAGGAGAAATTGTTGAAGACGATATCAACATCCAGACAAACAACCTTCTTTCTGATGCCGAGTCTGGTGAAATCAAGGAGGTGCGTTCAAATTTATTTTCAGTGTTCTACTTATTTATTAGGCTAAATTGCAAAATTAACCCTGGGTTAAGCCTTCTAACCAAGATGTTAGGGCCCTTAAATTGCAAGCATAATACTAGGGCTACCATTGCAACTTTTGAGGATGAACTTTGCTTTTTACCCTATTTATCTATGTAACATTTGACTTGACTGGGGTTTTGTTCACTGATTCAGTTTTGGTTGTTTGCCTTGTATTGCAGGGAATTTATGAATCTCAAATTAAACTTGATTTTAGTTCTAATTTGCCTTTGGAGGACGATGATTGTAGTTTGGTGACTAATGCAACAACCAATAGGAAAGAAAATATCAGTGATGACAATAGGATGCTTGATGGGGATGATTTGCAGATAGATTTAAGTGCCAATGGAGATATTGGAGATGAATCTTGTAAAGAAGGTGAAAACCATCACCCAAGCTCTTGGTTTCCTGAAGGAAATGGCAACCGAAAGAGTTGTTATGATGATGATGGTGAACTGAGGGATAACGAAAAATCATTTTCTTCTGAAAATGCAGGGAGGAGGCTTAAACCCGTACCAAGCTCGCGCTCACATGATAGGCACTGTGAAGAGGTTCACAGTAGGGGCAGATCAAGGTCACGGTCTCGGAGCATTTTACAAGAAGATTGTTTTGTGCAATTGGGTCAGCGGGGCGCGGCATATTACTCAGACGGGAAACATAAGAGGGATTCAGATGATGAAGGAGTAAATAGACACAATAGGGACTATAGACATGGTAGCCGAGATATGTTGAGTGCTAAAGGAAGGGAGCGCAGTTCTAGTTATAGCAGACGTAGTGAGCAAGTGGATAGGCATCACAGTCGGGAGTCTTGGGACAGAGATAGGGAGCGGAACAGGGAGACTTGGTATAGAGATAGGGAGGGGGGGGAGCGGGAAAGTGCTAGGGAGAGAGAGAAAGATAGGGAAAGAAAGAGGGAGAGGGAGAGGGGGAGGGAGCACAGTTCTAGTTATAGCAGGCGTAGTTGGCAAGTAGATAGGCATCACAGTCGGGAGACTCGGGACAGAGATAGGGAGGAGAGCAGGGAGACCCGGGACAGAGATAGGGAGGGGAGGGAGCGGGAAAGTTATAGGGAGAGAGAAAAGGAGAGGGAAAGGGTAAGTGAGAGGGTGAGAGAGAGGAAACATAGTGAAGTGAACTCAAATAGGGACAAAGATAGTGATACGGTTAGCAGACACCGTAAGTATTATGATATTGATGATCGCTGTGGGGATCGCGGTAGGGATACTGATTACAGGCACCAGAGACTTGATGAAATAGATCACAGGGACAGTTCGAGGAGAAAAGATCAAGAAAAAAATTACAGTTCTAAACGTCACCCTTTAGAAAGGGACCATGAGAAACTTAAAAGGTGTCTTTTCTTAGAAACATAATTGGGCTAAGTTTTTTTTTTAATGATGCATATATATATGTAGATATATTTTATATTATCTCTAAAATATGGATATAATTCATTTTGGCTCCAGAGATGAAGTTGAACAAGAAGACTACCAAGAAAGGATCGTGTTGCAACTTGCTGAACATGAAGAGGAAGATATTAACAAAATTAAGGAGGAGAGTAGAAGGCGAAGGCAAGCCATCCTTGAAAAATATAAAACTCAGCAGTTACAGCAACAACGTGAACATCATTTGGTTGATATGGGTAAGGGTTCTTTCATGTTCATGACTAAACTCTTTTTTTTTCCTTTTTTCTTTTTTAATAAGTCATATTTCATAATTTATTGAAGCTTTGCACTAAGAGCCACCAAACAAAGGATAGAGTACTCAACTCAAGAAGAATTTTCTAAATTATTTAGGTCCGGCTACATAAATTGTTTTTTCCCATTTTGTTTAGTGCAATGGCCTCAGTTAAATCATATGATACCATTTTCTTTTTCACAATCTCCCACCAAGCTAGTTTAGGTCTACCCGCACCTCTAGCTTTACCATCAATATTAAATAAACCACTCTTCTTTACGGGCACTGATTACTTTACGTTTGACATGCTTCAACCATCCAAGGCGAATTTTCTCTAATTATCTTATATACGAGGTACTTATACCCTTTCATGAATATGCTCGCTTCTAATTTTATTCTTTCGAGTTTTGAATCTTATTATCCACATTTCCGCCACACTTATGCACCTATTACATACTATGTCGATATCACCTATCCACTTGACCGGACCCGCGTTAATCCTACGAGTAATATCATCACTAATATCTCCGTTAGCGAGCCAAAAATACAAATTAATTATTATCAGGCATCTCTTGACCATCAAGCTTTATCACATCCCATTTATTATTTTACTATTACTCCATGTAGATCTACTTATTTTAAACCATCTTGTTTTTATGGTTTCTCTCCTCCCTTTTAATCTAGCATTATTCTTTGCCTTAGTTTTATTTACTTTAAAAATATAATTTTCAAATGATAAGCAATGAGACCCCTCAACTTTTATTTGTTTAGTCAATTCATCCATAATAATCATGGTTCAAAATCTCGGCCGATTCATCTCGGTATCGACAGAGTTGACTTGGTCTCGCAGCTAGCCGAGACGATTCCGAAAGGCGATTCGATTTTGACGCGAGACAAAGCTGTATCGCTGAGTTATCGACGCAATATTGTATAGCCAAGATATCGGCCAATACAATCGAGATACAACTAAGAAGAGGCCAATCTCACCAGACGTGTGTTTTCGAAGGAAAGACCAAATTGGACATAAACAGGAAAAAAACTAGGTGAATCATTGCCCATATGTTCACATAGGAAGAACTGGGTGTGGGTGAGAGTGAGTGAGAAGTTGTGCGAAGCTGAAATGGGTCGTTTATGTAAAGGCTAGGCTTTTGTGGGTTGCAAAGGTGATTAAAGTTGGGTGGGCATTGTCCGTGGCAATTAGACTGCCACGATTCTTTTTTCTATTTAAGTGGTAAAGATGGAAGAGTGTTGGAATGAACTTCGTACAACAAAAAGCTAAGTTATTGGAGTCTAGCTATCTTGTTTTATCTTTTTTTGAAGTCCTGCTTGATACAATAAAAAACTAAAACTATTTGAAATGTCGTTCCATTAAAAAAATCTGACATTTAATTTAAAAATAAAATAGATTACTATTATTGTAATGTTTTATTAAAATATTATTAGTAGATATTTTAATATCATATGAAACAATTATTGATAGATTTTTTGTTGTCTAAAATATTTAATATTAGTAATAATATTTTCATTTGTTGTCTAAAATTATTTCAAGCTTCGTATAACAATATTAGTAATTGTTTTTTCATTTGTTATAAAAATTATTTATAGTTTCTTAAAAAACTTAGTAATAGTGTATAATGCGTTGTGAATTTTTTTACCGAATTAAAAAAATAGTAATAATTTTATCTTTTTTTGTCCAAATTATTTTAAATTTCTTTTAAAATATTAGCGATAATTTTTTCATTTTTTTGTAAAAAAATAAAATTTTATGATAGTTTATTAATCTGTTTTGAAAAAATTAATGCGTCATTCTCGTAGTCATCACAACCCACAAAGTTAGAATATGTTCCATATTATCCTTACCCTACTGATGGGAGTTACCTTAGTTCATATCCTTACCAATATCGATCTTATGATTATCGATATCGCAACTAGATGGAGAGTTGAAAATGATGATAATAATGTGTATATAACAATATAACTTCTATGTAACTTCAATATGTCTCGGCAGTTAGCACTTTGTTTTATTTACTTATTGGATTATTATTAAATATTTCTGACGGCGGTTCGGCATGCATTAGTCAACTCACATAGACAAAGATATGCATATTAAATTATAGTTTAGTACTTATTTAATTGATTCACACTATTATTCTATTTATTCAAAATAATTTTTATATTTTAAAAATTTTTGGACTCTCTAAATAGCATATCTTTGCGTATCGCTCGACTCCGCGCCTGGTTTCGTGTCTGAGTTGAAAATTGGATTTTCGAGTCATAGCCCGAGACCGAGATTTTAAACCATATGATAACAATTCATCCATAATAAGAGTAAAAAGATAAGTATTAATCCTCTTGTTAGTGTAGTATCCTTGTGTCCCCCAATCGGAGGGTCTTAACATATTCTTAGGGAGGACACCCCTAAGATATAAAAAGCAGAAAGAAAAAGAAAAGTACTCCGGGCTGAATTTTTGATGCAAACCTACAGTTTTTGAAATTCCACTACTTTCTTTTGTTGTTGTCCGAGTCATAGACCGAGATCGAGATTTTGAACCATTAATAATTCATGCATAATAAGAGCAAAAAGATGAGTTCAAATCCTCTTGGGGAATCCTACCGTAGTGTATCCTTTTGTGTGCGAATTGGAGGGTCTAAAACATATCCTTAGGGATGATACTCCTAAGATATTAAAAGAAAGAGCAGAACTTGAGCCTGAACCTTGATGCAATCCTACGACTTTTGGAAATTCACTACTTTCTTTTGTTGTTGTCTTTGATATAGTCATGACCCAGTAATATAATTCTTAAATCACATCAATAATTCAATTTATAACTCCTTTTTATTTAACTTCATTATAATTTATCTAAAGGTACTTTATCATTTGCCATCTTGATAGTTACAAAATCATATGAAAAACACAACTTCCATTGTTGACCTTCCTGCCATAAACATAAACTGATTCTTGGATATAGTTGTTTCCAATCTGAATTTACTTTCCCAAAGTTTCCTTGTATGATTCAGTTATATAATACCACGGTAAATTGAACAACTTTATATATCCACCTTTTTATATAAATAGATGCTAAAACAGTTTTTCTCCATTCACCCATCATCCTTTTAATCATTACTATTTTACTGAACAATTTCGTTAGCCAGTACACTCCTTCCCCTAATGACTTCCAAATCTTTATAGGAACACCATATGATTCTAAAACCCTTTTTTAAGCAACCCTAACCTCCAATGTCCAATTCTGTGAAATAAATGTATTATCTCGAATATCCATAAGTTCCTTCATATCCAATCTATTCCCATTATCTTCATGTAATAATCTCTCAAAATAAATTTTTCATCTTTCATCCAATCTCTTTAGACTAAGGCTCTTGAATCATCACACTCTTAATACATGTAACATTATTAATTATTTTTTGTTATTGTTTCTTTATCCTGAAGTTTAAGAAGCTTATAAATAGTCTTTTTTCCCCTTCTTGCGTTTCTAATTTTGTATAAAGATCATCATACAACTTAAGATTAGCTTCTCATACCACCTTCTTAACTTCTTCCTCGTCACATGGTTGTTTCTCAAAATTTTCTTCCATGCCATGTTTAAAGCACTCCTTTTTTCTTTTTAGAACTATATTTTGTACTTCGTTTCACCAAGCTTCTTTAGGTTGTGAGCCCCTTAACTTTTGATTCTCCGAGAATCACTTTCGATATTCCCAATTGCGTATAGTGATTTTATTCCACATTATGTCGGTCTCATCTTCGATTTGACATTCCATAGTGCTTCTTTTAACATTTTATCTTTAAATAGTTATAATTATTCACTTTAAGTTTCCACAATTTTTTCATGGGTTAAGCTTCTCTTTCGAGCTCGAAGTTGGCTTTTAATGTTTACATCCAGTATATTTGTCTTATGTTTTGAAGCTAGTCTCTTTCACTGGATAACGTTACAATCTTTACATGTTAATCTACCTAGCATTGAAAAAGTCGATTTGACTTTTATTTGTCCCACGTTTAAAAGTCATCAAATGTTCAAACCTCTTTTTTTTTTAAAACATTTATTAAGCCATCGCAAAATGCAAAATCTTAGATCACCCACCATTATTCTTGTCTCCCAAACCCCATCCACCATCTCATATCCTACGCGATCTCATCCCTTGCGATCTTATCCTACATAACTGTTAAAATCTCCCTTTATAGAGATTTTGATTTCCTCACTGTATTTCATCCATTTGTTCCCAAAGTTTTCGTATAGTCTTACTTAATTATATTTATCTAATACAATTTTTACATGTATAAGTCTGCTGCCTTTTCGAATAACAGTTAGGATAACTTTCTTAAGGTTATTATCTATTAGTATTCCAACTCTGTTCCTATGTTTATATTTGCCATTATAATATGATTTTTCTTTTTTTATTTCGGAATGCATTAGATCCAAACCTTTCCAAGCCATAGTCCCTATATTCAATGTTGCTCAATTATGTCTGCTATCGTGGACTAGCTTCTTTACTTGCATACTAAAGTGGTGCACAAACCCTTACCCATTTCTCATCGCACTCGGACGTCAGCACCCCTTGTCCATTTTTGGAGACAGCTATGGCAGACTCAATGCATTGCTTAAGAGGAGTACGTTCCACATGCTTTGGATCTAATAATTTCCATAGACAACTACATTATACTAAATAAAAACTACCCGTCAAAATCTACAAAAGAATCCGAAGAGACAGGGAGTCTCTCTCTTAACCAAAAGCTTAACAATCTCAATGTCTCAAAAATAAAAAACTGCCGAGGTTGGAGCTCTGTTCCTTCAAAACACCCTATAGACCAAAAATTACATGAGGGGACTCCGCCCGGCAGTTGCTTCATGAAGCAAGTGATCTTGGTATCACCAAATGCACGCCCACTATGAAGTACAATTTCGGCATGGTGTGGGTGCGAGTGCGGGGCACGTGCGGCAATTCGGCAAAATGAGGTGGTAGTGCAAGAATCTAGTGAGTGCTAGTATGGGTGTGCGTTTTGAAGAATCTGTGCCTCATAGCACCCCTATAAAGCTTAGAACAATTTCCCATAAATTTGTTATCATGTTACAAGGAAGTAATAAGTGTTCCACTGGCTCCTCGTCTGTGTTGCATAATTAACATCTTTTTTCTATTTGATGATCTCTTTTCTTCAGATTATTCAAAGTGAGAATATCACTACTAGCCAGTGTCTACAGCCTACTCTGGGTTTTTGCTTTCATTTGTACCTTGAAACTCCAGAAAAAAGGATTTCGAGTAGTGAGTTCACTTTTCTTGCTTGCATCCCGACCCTACACTTATGTTTTGGGAGTCTAGCTCTGTTTCTAAATGTCTTCATTTTTTTATATCGTACTGGGACAAGCGTTTCCGTATTTTTTCTTTTTCTTTTTTGAGGAACTCAAGCTTTGCTCATTAATGTACTAAATATTTTTTTGTTAAGCTTGCGTTACTAATGTAGTGTTGGGTACACCATTACTTGATATCACTCCCCCCACTAACGAATTGCGATCTGGATTGGATGTGTGTCCAATCGTGGGTCGTTGGCGATCTGGAACTCGGTTTCTAGTGTTCTGATAAAGAAATGAAAAAGCATAACAAACTCAGTAGCACTAGGGTTTCAGTAAAAACTCCTTGCGAGGAGTATAAATCGGAGGCAATAATGGTTAGCTTTTAGTTTCACCCCACATTTTCTTTCCTCGTGTACGGATTTTGGTGGAGAGAGAGTAACAGAAATGTCTTTGCTGTGTCAGGATGAGAGAGAGAAGATACATTGTTTAATCTGAAAAAAGCTCGTTGGACTACTTCCTTAAAAAGATCCTGAACAGGTTTTCCATACATGTAAAGTAAAGCAGTAATAAGATTTTTTTAATATTATACATTAAAAACGAAAGAATCCCATAATCAACACGCGTAAGTTTCATGCACACTGTGTTCATTAGCTGTATTCAGATTGGTGTCTACTACCACACCTAATAAAAACAGGTAAACAGTATTACAATTAAAAAAACTGAAACCAAAAAATTAAACAGGAAAGAGTTAAATTTTGCATTTAAATCATTAAATGAAATAAATACATTGAATTATATGAAATATCTTCTTCGGTTAACTGGTGTGCCAAAACAACTTGACATTAAATTATTAGTCTTAAAAATAAAATTAGTATACATTATAAATTATAATAGTTGGAATAGTATCTATAAAATGTTCATGCATATTATAAATATGCGTGCGCATTCTGGTTAAACTTTTTTAGTTCTAACTAGGCGATCCAAAGAAGCTTACTCCTGGCGTATCATGTTCTGCAACAAGTAACGTTCCCCGTTCCCGTTGCGGTCCCATTCCCGTTCTACATACCGCAGCGATGTTGGATAATTTGGTATCCAAATTAATGCCAGTGTTCGTGCTGCATGACGCACATGCTTTTACGTAGGTTCTTCTACTTGGAAATTACTATTCAGTAACACAATTTTTTTTGGAATTTTAGCCTTATGTTTTAAGAATTGGGTTTTGACAAACTTTATGTACTATTGATTTTTGTTTATTTTAAGATGTGTCCCAACTTTAATCACCCGAGCCTTCTTGTCCATATAGGTTTCTAATTGTTGGATTAACCTTTTTACTCTTTCACACATTTTTGGGAGACGCTGATTTTTTTTTGGTTTCATTTTTATCTTTGTGATTGTTTTAATTTTGCTTACTATTACTGTTTGCAGGATTTAAGGAGAAATCGGAACAGCCTTCTCAGCCACTAGGAGCTGCTAATATTGTTCCAGAAGCTCTTCATCGTCAGAGTGAAGGGGTAGATACATACCTTAATGACATACCATTTTCTGTTGGAAAATCTCGTCCACAAAATGGGATGCCTGCTTTTGAGAAGACTTCTGGTACTGGGGGGCTAGGAGAGGGTACTCCGAAGGTGTGTTAATTTCAACTGAAATTATTGTAGAAACCTTTTAAAAAGTCTGTTCTCACTGTTGCTCAAATCCCCCTTTATGATTTATTATTCTTGTCCCTGCCCCTGCCCCTGTAAAAATTGTCAACATTCCCTTTTTTAGGATGCCCTGAAGATTTATTATTTCTCAAGACATGTCATTTTCACTGATAATTAAATTTAAACACTTCTAAAATTGTAGTAACAAGATGAAACTTGGAAACGGAAGTTTGTTTAACCAAGACATGTCAGTTGCAATAGCTCTCCTGAATTTGTTTGCAAAGTCAAAGTGGAGAGTTTTTATGTGATGGAATGAATGTTTGTTATTTTAATTTTTTGTAACAATTCCTCAATGTTGTATGCTGAGTCATACCTTTTTCTTTCTTCTGAGATACCCAATGTGGGGTTTTCATTTATAAGTGCCTGTTTTCTATCTATCTAGGTGACTTCTAAATTTATTAATTTTGCAGAGTGAGAGATCAGATGATAGTTTCTGTGATGATATATTTGGAGAATCACCTGCTGGAGTACGTAAATCGGTAAGCCTTATGCTTATGAATTATCTCATTTACATACTAGGTTTAACTTTGTTTTCTTCTCCTCTTTTTAAGAAAAATAAATATTTTTTTTGGTAGAAAACAGAATTTCCATTGAAAAAAAAGCGATTCATGAGATTGGGGGGCCAAGAAGTCCACCAATAATATTACTTAAAACAAGGCAAAAATACAAAAGGCATCATCATTTCACAGCAGCCTTCAACTTAAAAAGAATTGATAATCGAATGTCCGAAAAGTGCTTTGATGATGGAGTTCATAAAGAAGCCAATATATTAATTATCTTTCATAGAACTTCATCTCCGATCATACAACTAAAAATCATTCAGACCTATATTTCTCCAAAGAAAAGGACACTTCCCTTTTTAACACCATACCCCAAGACCCACAACCAACATAAAGTTAAAACTCCAAGACAAATCCAGAATGGTTGATGCTCTCGCCTGCTCCTATTATTAGGACATACCATTAGGCGATAGGGCCTTGTTTGCTGGAGTCAATTTCGAGTATGGTCTTTCAACGCGCTATAATCATGTATGATAGTTTGAGTAAGCTCCACGTGTACCGTAAAAAGATCTCAATCAATGAATTAAATTAATTACGGGGCTACCATTAGAGCTATAGTCCTTTTGAGCAATCAGTCCCTTTGAGTAGCACCTTATTCTGAGCAATCAAATCCTTAAATATTCGAAGAGGGCATTGTTCTTTAAGAAATATGTAACGGGACGGATCACTTTGGCTACCTCAAGCCTGACAGTAGGCCTGTAAACGAATCGGATTCGGACCGGATCAAGCAAATATAAATCCATATCCGTTTATGTTAACGGATTCGGATTCGATCCGATTCGATCTGTTTATTAATCGGATCGGATCAGGCAAATTCAAATCCATATCCGTTTATGTTAAACGGATTCAGATCCGATCCGATTCGATTATTCGATTATCCGTTTATGTTAAACTTGATTTGCAACATTTTTATTTTCAACTCTTATTTCATAAATTTATTTTGCAAATGTTCCAAAAAAACAGATAATGAAATAAAGAACTATGATAATATATATTTAAAATATTATTAAATACAATATATATTGAATAAAATTATATTATATATATATATATATATATATATATATATATATATATATATAAATAATATTAATCGTATCGGATTATTAACGGATCGGAGTGTATAAATCCAAATCAGCTCCATTTAATAAACGGGTAATCGGATAATCGGATTTCAGGCATGATTCATATTCGCTTAAATGGATCGGATTCGGATTTTGATAAAATCCGATCCATTGACAGGCCTACCTGACAGGGATTGAGTAGCCTAGTTGAGTGGTCCCAATTATTTGTTCCTGCTCAGAAAAAAAGAATGTGAATTTCCAATGGAATTCTTAAGGGTATTAATTTAAAGGCGACATAGTCTAGTTGATCCAAGTCTATGGCCCAACCACAGAAGGCACAACATTCGTTTAATTTGAGTAGCATTTACTCTACCAAGCAGCTCTCTCGACCATTGGTTGGGTACCCAATTCGATAAACACATAAATGGGCTTACTTCTCAGAATGCATTTAACCTAGTATTCATAACCCCCATAGTTCATCATCGCCTGATTCTTGCAAACAGTCATCATGTCTATCTACCAACTAATGGATATGACATATAAGTCATTACTCCGTTTCACAGTGTGTCTTATCGAGGGGGTGATCAGCCCTAGCAGCCTCAATGGGTGATGCTGAAAACTCTCAAAGTTGGCAGACAGATGTAACCCTTCGCTTTTCCTCCGGCTTATTCCTGTGAAATCTACATGTATGTAAATAAATTGAACAAGACTTGGGTGCTGTTTGCTTACTTATTGCTACAGCGTACAGCGTACGGAATACTATTTTGGGTTGAACCTTAGCTAAACATAATTAAAAAAAAGAAAAAGAATAGAGAATAAGAAAATGTTAAATGAGAAAACAGAAGAAAAAACACTAGAAGTATTAGAGGAGCTGTAATAATTTTGTGATACCAGCAAGATTTGCCCCCTTAAAATTCTTATTATATCTTGTAGCAGACACCGTGTCAAAGTTCCAGATATCAATGAATGTATTATAATATAATCTTCTGACTTTTCCAAGTTCCAGATATCAAGGAATCTTCTGACTTCCGTAATGCGTAAAGTTGACATATCATTTTGTTATGTGATATTGCGCTATTTTCCACCTTTTGCTTTGAGCAATCTTATATTTAATGCTTTTGGAAAATCCATCACTGTTATATTAGCGAAATTTGTATTCAAATATTATGCTAGGGTTATCCCGACTTATATTTCCTTTTTCTTCTTCTTTTTTTGTCCTCCAGGGGAGAGAGGATGGTTTAGCAATTGAGAGAAGTGGCCTTCATGATAATTGGGATGACGCTGATGGGTATTATAGTAAGTGTGATCAGTATTTAATCGTTCTCTCATTTTTTTTTCTTATTTGTGTAAAGTTCAATCTAATTATGGAAAAAACAAGCCCCGAACAACCATTAGAGGAGCCAATCATGCTTTCCTTTCATCCGTTGCACAAGACCAGTCACTAATTTTGCAAACGGTAATACTAATCTAATATAGAGAACATCACTTAATAACCCATTGCCCATATAAATACAACAATTTGACCGAGAACTTGAATATGAATGGTGTCCAAGTAAAAAAACTGAATAGATGACGGAAATATAATGTCCACATTTTTATAAAAATGTAATGAACTTTCTTGATATTTAGGGCAAGTATATCAGCAGTTATACATAAATAAAAAGATACGATGAAAATATCACCCAACAGAATTTCAATAAATACATAAATAAACTAGTTGTTAGGCCATCGACCCGTGGGCTTTAAAGAAAAAATTTGAACAAAGTCTCCATGTTAGTTAGATGAGGATGTTCCGATGGATGATATGAATTGTTAGAAATGACAAAATTAAAAATCATTATGTGAGAGAAAAGTTAGGAGTAGCTCCTATTAGCGATAAATTAAGAGAAAGTAGACTTAGGTGGTACGGACATGTATTGCGTAGACCAGTAAATGCACGTATAACAAGAGGAAGATTATTGGAAATAGAGGGTAAAAGAGAAAGGGGCCGCCTTAAGCTATCGTGGGAGGAAATTTTTAGGAGAGATCTTAAGGAATTAAATTTGAATGGTAATATTGCTTATAATAGATTAGAATGGAAAAAGAGAATCCATGTGGCCGACCCCATTTGATGGGATTAAGGCAAGGATTATGATGATGATCATAAGGCTCTATACGTCTAAATGTCCATCAAAAGATAAAATTGAATGACTAACTAGAGTGCTAGAACCACCATCAAATTTCTTGGGAAAACTAGTCAACAACCCATAGAAGTGAATTTTGGTTTCTCATATTTCTGCATTTCTCAGGAACAATGATAAATGACGTTTTCATTCCATACCTATACAAATTTAACTTGTATTGTCCTAGAAAAAGAAAGTTAAGAATGGACGGTGTTGTTGCCACGTGCAACTGGCTCTATCTGTAGCTTAACAAGAGCATTGACGGAAAGTGAAAAATCAATACTGGTCTAAAGATGGGGATAGGGTTCAAGAATATATTACTTGAATAAGGCTTGATACTAGAAACTGTAGCGCAAAGAAATAAATAACCTAGTCTTGTTTCTAGTGGTCATGCCCCGAAGACCAAGGTGTGGTGGCGGCGATTGCATTCTTCGGTGGATACAAATGTTTTTTTTTCCCTCAAATTTATCGGGTTGCGGTGGGCATGGGGTGTGCGGCGTACAACGTGCACGTGGTTGAGTGGTGGCATGATGACGACACTTCCATGAGTGGTAAATAGCGGCCGCTTTTTTTTTTATTTTTTATTTTTTATAGGGATAAGTGTACACTTAGGTCCTCACAAACAATTTTTGGACTCTAACAAATTTTTAAACATCGTCCCTCGAATACCCATTTACCCAATACTCTCTTACTTGTAGATGTCCATGTTAGTGACACCACAACCTCCATCCACCCACTCCGGTGCCGGAGCTCCGGCAGCCCCTCACTGGGGCTCCGGTGACCTCCGACAGTCCCCGCCGGAGCTACGGGGACCTCGTCGAAGGTCACTGGAGCTCCGGCAATGATGCCGGTGGTTGCCGGAGCTCCGATGAAGGCTATCGGAGGTCGCCGGAGTTCCTTCGGTGGGGTGGGGGAAACTATGTGATGGTCTGATAGGATTAATTGATTGTAATGTACAGTTCCCAAAGTGACGCTGTAGAAGAATCCTGCTACAATGGGTTAGAGATTGGCATGTCGGTAAATAAATAAAAAGGATGAGCAGTAGCTACTTTTAGAAAAAGTATAGATGCATGTCATTGTGCGAGTCTATATATGTATATGTATAAAATGTGCATCTTTAGTTTATTGGCTTTTAATAAGAGAACAATATTGAAGTGTACATATGCATAGTTTTTCAGAATGTTTCATGTAACA
This sequence comes from Sambucus nigra, assembly GCA_949130495.1. Taxonomy (NCBI): domain Eukaryota; kingdom Viridiplantae; phylum Streptophyta; class Magnoliopsida; order Dipsacales; family Adoxaceae; genus Sambucus; species Sambucus nigra. The sequence goes on along the minus strand of OX422215.1, from coordinate 263,983,213 downwards.
GGAAAAAAAACGTTGGAAAAATTCCCGAATAATGTTGAGGCTGTAAGTTGATTTGTATATAAGATACGTGTCTCCATAAGTTGGAATTACCTTGTTTTTCTCACAATCAGCCTGTTGATGTGCAGGTTACCGCTTTGGGGAAATACTCGATGCTCGATACGAAGTTATTGCTGCTCACGGAAAAGGTGTCTTTTCGACAGTTGTTCGTGCAAAGGATCTTAAAGCTGGACCTGGCGATTCAGAAGAAGTGGCAATAAAGATTATACGTAACAACGACACAATGTGGGTAACTCTCGTTTCCCCTGCTCTAGGTCCTTATTCTTTCAGTTTCTTTTTAGGTGTGTTTTGGAGCTTCAATTCTATGCTTTTTATTTGGTGTCGGAGCACAATCCTGTGAAGTTTTGAACTAATTTTGTTCCAATTCCAACTCATGGGGGCATCAGAACTCCTACGCACACCCTTAGCCTTTATGTAGCACATTTTACGGCTTTAATGTCTAAAATCTGGTCCTTGTACTTATGCTGCACAGGTATAAGGCTGGTTTGGAAGAGCTAGTCATATTAAAGAAGTTAATTGGTGCAGACCTGGAGGACAAGCGCCACTGTGTGCGTTTTCTTTCTAGCTTTAAGTACCGCAGTCATCTCTGTTTGGTGTTTGAATCTCTTCATATGAATCTTCGGGAGGTTTTAAAGAAGTTTGGTCGCAATATCGGACTGAAGCTAACTGCTGTGAGAGCATATGCCAAACAACTATTTATTGCACTAAAGCACCTTAGAAACTGTGGTGTTCTTCACTGTGATATTAAGCCAGATAACATGCTGGTCGGTATAATGTTTTTATTTACGTTCAGCTTCCTGTAGTTATTACTCCATTTGTCCCTTGTTACTAGTCCACTATTATTTTTTGGGCTGTCCCAAATTAAGGGTCCACTTTCCTTTTTTGGATATAATCAACAAACCAAGTTCCACAATGGTGAACTAGAGTTAATCTTGGCCGTTGATTGAGTGTATCTTTAATCTATACTAAATAAAGACATGGACTCTTAATTTGAGACGGAGGGAGTATTATTTATTTGATTTTATTCTAAATTCTAACCTTTGGTGATGTGTAAATAGCATTAGTTCTAATTGTTATTCCCCTCAGGTAAATGACGCAAAAAATGTGCTAAAGCTATGTGACTTTGGTAGTGCCATGTTTGCTGGTAAAAATGAAATTACGCCATACCTAGTGAGCCGCTTTTATCGTGCCCCTGAGATAAGTAAGCATTATTTTCAAGATTTTGTTGAACATTTTTCGTTTAAGATATGTGCAATATATTTATTAGTTGTTATATGTACATACATTTGTTGTAACCATGCGATTCACTCCTTGATTCTTCTCCATGCAGTGCTGGGATTGCCTTATGATCATCCTGTGGATATTTGGTCTGTTGGCTGCTGCTTATTTGAACTTTATACTGGTAAAGTTCTTTTCCCTGGTCCCTCAAACAATGATATGCTTCGCCTTCACATGGAGTTGAAAGGTCCTTTTCCAAAGAAGATGCTTCGAAAGGTAAGGATTTGACTTGTTGCACTATTGTGAATGTTCTAGTCTAATGTGAATATCTAAGAAGGGTAATTGCTTCAGTTATTATCGTTTATTTATTCATTTATAATAATAGTGCAAAAAAAGTGACTACGATTGGCTACCTTTTTCCCTTTTGTTTTCTGCATCTTATTATAGGGAGCATTTACGGATCAGCACTTTGATCAGGATTTGAATTTTTTTGCCACAGAGGAGGATCCTGTTACAAAGAAGGTAGGCGTTAAATTTGATGTAATTTTGTCTTGTTTCCTGTTGATAATTGTATCACTACTTTTTTGAATGCACTTTATGTGATGGAAATTTGATTGGTCTTTGTAGACTATAAAGAGGCTGATTCTTAATATCAAACCAAAAGATATTGGTAGAATAGTTTTGAGCTCTCCTGGTGAGGAGGATCCGAAGATGTTGGTCAACTTCAAAGACCTTTTGGAAAAATTATTTGTGCTGGATCCAGAGAAGAGGATTACAGTATCACAAGCACTGAATCATCCATTCATCACGGGCAAGTGAACAACGGTGCTGATTTTCTGACTCAAGAAATGCTGCTGCCCTAGATATTTGTACATTATGATCTAATTTATGTCCATATATCTAATCATTGGGCGTTTATTGTTCTTCATCTTCTCTGTGTTGCTTAAGAGCTTTGGATGTGAAGTCGAACGGGAAGGTGTTTGTCTGGAGTCATGTTACTTTGCGGTTCTTTCGGGTGGAAGTTTTTCTGTTTCTATTGTAAGACAACTCGCCAAAGGCATTTCCCCCCCTCTTGTACGCATTCTTGATGGGGACCATCAAGAAATTTTTAATATATTTTCTTTTCCCATTTCTGATTACAAAAGTTGTAATTTGGACACCGTTTCCTGCAATTATATTTGCAGGTTTTATATGCATAAAAAAATTGATAGAATCATGTTATTTCTATTTGTACAAAAATTCTTTCACATTTCAGACTTTCTGTCAAGATATCTTTGAACCTTTATTTTCTTTGTTTTTCCTTTTTTTTAAAAAAGTCGTGGATGGTTATTTTTTTACATTTGCATTTAATATTAGTATGTTTTATTGGTTTATTTGATCTTGTCCTTTGCATTGTTACACTAAGGAGTGCAGTTCCTTTTCTTTATTTTTATTTGTTGGTTTATATTCAGAATTGTTTGGGTACTAGAGAGCCTAATTTAATTTTTCATTCAGGAAAGCCGCAAGTGCTGTGTGATGCCCGGTTCAGTACTTTAGAATGCTTAAAAGGCACTTTGGAAGGTACCTTGGTTTGTCCATTAGGAGTTTATTGTGACACACTTGAAACTAAAATAATACAATATCTGTTGTAAATTTATATTGACGTTGTTTTTTAAAATCTTGTTCTTGGTTGTTATGGCTAGAATTTAACGAGCGTAATTTAGATAAATTTAACTTACTACTTTCCATCAAATTCCTCTGCATCACAAGTAGGTTTATGTGTTCTTGCAGGTAATAGTACAAGCGGTCTCACTCTCTCTCTCTCTGATCTGCTTTAACTGTAGAAATTATATTTCTTGTTTGTTCTTCTGAAGTGATTATTAAAGTGTTGAATTGTTGCATTTGACAAACAGTTCTCTCCCTCATCGTTTGGCATTTTCTATGTATTTGTTAGATAGACATTTAATTGTTATATTAATTAAACCAGAGAAAGGACATTTGGTCTGCTCATAAACTGATCATTATTCTCTTATACAACTAAGTGCTTATAATTTACTGGGATATATACAATTATAAGTTGTTCCAGTGACATGAAGAATTTCCAATGTATTAATAATGATATGAAACTTTCTCAAATTATATTTTTCTTATAGAAAATCCTTTAATAGCTTATACGGGTACCTGGCAATAAGTAATTGTTATATAAATTGTCATATTTATATATTATAACAAAACTAATTTAGTTTATAGCTTGTTATCACGTGTCACGGCCTCTAATTCATATGTATGTTGAGATCACTTTATTGGTGAGTGATGTGTTTGGCTGCTTGTGTTGCTTCTGTTATCTTCCTATTCCTTTAAATAAATCTATTTCTAATGAAGTTGTGTTGCATCTGATCCATGATTTTGGTCATCCTGGAATGAAATTGCATTGGAGGTGTACTGCTGCAGCTTTGAAGTGCGATTCTGTTTCAGTGAGTGACCCTGTTTGATATCAGTTGCTCCTCTTACAGATTAAGAATATTTCCACGGAAAGTTGTTCATTGATCAGTGTTGATATATTTTTTCCTCTTTCTAGGTTACAGCTGCCATGTTTGTGCATATCTTGTAAGTATTATATTCTCTCACCAATTGTCTATTTCTGTACTTCTATAAGTGTCTGCTTATAAGTTCCGTATGGTTCTGCGTTTTTCATGCTTAATTCCGTTTTATTGTTAGTACATGAATCTTTGTGGAGCCTTATCTTGTGTTAAAAATGTTTAGTAGTTGTAGATTTGTAGTCTCCCAAATCTGACCATTCACGTTATCACCGTTTTTTTTTAAAATTGTTCAATTAAAATTCTTGGAATATGATCATGCCAAATACGCAGCTAATTCACAACATAAAGCATATATAATGTTGAAAAGTGGGCAACTTGAAAATATCAGTTTTTGTCGTTTCTCCAAAAGATTATTATTTGTTCACTTCTGTTGAGAGAATTTGGTGCTATATTAAACTTTGAGAAGTACAATTATATTTTAAATAAAGACAAATTGTTTGTTCTACTTTCTTTCTTCATAAGAAATGAGAATGGAGTGCTACAGGATTAATTGCAATATGTCGAATGTACTCTTTATATTTTGTTCGTCTTTTGTTGTATTTCTTTATTAATATATTTGCAGGGTCTTTTGGAATATTCTTAAGGCGCCCACTTTAGTCTTTTTATCTTTAGGGTTATCTTGACTAGCAAGATAACTCAGAAATAAGGCCATTGACGAACCATTTTATATTTTGAGATATTAGAGAGAAAAAGTCCTTAATTTGGGCCTGCTGTTGCGTGCCATTTGTCGTGTTTCGTTAAATAGGTATCAGAGCCATTATCGCTCCCAAGTTGTTGTAAAACAAAAATCATGACAACTTCAATGGCTGTTAGAGAGATCAAGCCAAATTGGGCTCGAGTCATGCCTCTTTGCTTTGAAGAAGACGTTTGCTGCCTTCATTTAGGAGTTTCAAGCAATTATCTAACAAGCCGCCTAGGCGGCAAAAAAAGGGAACCGAGTGAAAAATTCATCAATTGTTTTAAAATCCGCCTAGTGGTACATATACTACGAAGTATACACTGAAATACACATAAATATTAATGTAAAATAGGGTTAATTGCAAATTTGACCCTGATGTTTGTGGCGATTTTGAACTTTAGACCACTTCTTTCTATTTTTGCAATGTTAACCCTAATGTTTCAATTTTAAACAAATTTGGACATCCGTTGAGCTTCCCTTACAGATTTTTTGTTAAATCCTATATGGCACTCAGGGTAAACCCTTCGACTCATTAACAACCAATTATACCTTGACATGTGTTTCAGACTATTAAATAATTGAAAAAAAACTCTTAAAAGAAATTAAGAAAAAAAATAAAAAACAGAAAAACATATAAACTGTTTAAAAAAATGTATTTTAATTAAAAAACTTTATTTTTTTATAAATACCAAAATAATATAAAAAAACTGTATTTAAAAAAAAATTGTATTTGTAAAATGAAATAAAGAATAAAAAATAAAAGGTACATAAAAAACAGTAATATTAATAAAAACAGTAATTTCAACCTATTAAATAATTGAAAAAAACAAAGCTCTTCTAAAGAAATAAAGAAATATAAAAAATATAGAAAAAAAACGAAAAACATAAAAAACAATATTTCAAAAAAACGTTTTTTTTTTATAAAAATAATTATTTTTAAAATACATTTTTTTATACCTTTATAAAACTGTATTTTAAAAAAAAATATTCAGTTTTTAATAATACTTTCTTTTAAAATTTTTTTTTTATTAAAAAAATGAAGTTTTATTAAAAAATAAAGTTTTTGTTAATGTTTTTTTCTTTTTTTTTTTTATTTCTTTTGAAGAGTTTTTGTTTTTTCCAATTATTTAATAGGTTGAAAATGAAAGTACTGTTTTTATAAAAATTAAAATTTTTATGTTTTTTTCCCCTCTATTTCTGTTTAAAAATAGAGCTTTTATTAAAAATAATGCAGCTTTATTTTTTGAAAAATATTTTAAAAAATAAAATAAAGTTTTTTTTAAACAATTTTTAATTTTTTTTTTCCCTTTTAATTTTTTTTCTTTATTTCTTTTGAAGAGTTTTTTTTCCAATTATTTAATAGGCTGATAATACGGTTTTTATAAAAATTACAGTTTTTTATTTTATTTTAATGTTTTTTCTTTTTTTCTTCTTTCTTAAAAATACCGTTTTTATAAAAAGAATACATTTAAAAATAAAAATACGTTTACAAAAACAGTTGTCATATTTTTTTCTATCTATTTTTTTTGTCTTTTTCGTTTGTTTCTTTTGAAGAGTTCTCGTTTTTTCAATTATTTAAGGGAGCTTGACGTATAAGTCTTATTTACATAAGACATTTCCTAATAGGTCCTATCACAATATATTTTTTAAAATAGGTCCTATTTATACATGTGAATATTCACTACATGCTTACAAATAGGACCTATTGGAGCAAAAAAAATAAAATTTCATGGGACCTGGAGCGAAAAAAAGATGGTAGGACCTAGGGGTGCACATGGTTCGGTTCGGTTCCACTACGGAACCAGAACCAGAACCGAAATTGATCCGTTCCGTGGTTTTGGAACCAGAACGAGAACCGAAATTGGTCGGTTCGGTTCGGAATCGAATCATCGGTTCTCGGTTTGGTTCGGGTCGGTTCATGGTTCTGGTTCGCGGTTTGGGTCGTGGTTCTGGTTCGCGGTTTTAGTTAATGGTTCCGGTTCGCGGGTTGGTTAATGGTTATGGAACTTATGGTTAATGGTTATGGAACTTATGGTTAATGGTTCAGGTTCTCGGGTCGGTTCTCGGGTTGGTTCTTTGGTTCGGTTCGGTTTGGTTCAGGTATAAAATCGAGAACCGAGAACCGAGCCGAATAATTCTTTGGAACCAGAACCAACCCGTGGAGAAAAAAACCCGAACCAACCCAACCCAACCCAACCCATGAAGGTCGGTTTGGTTCGGTTCTTCGGGTTGTCGGTTTTTTTGCACACCCCCTATTGAATTACATACTTAGTAAATGGGACTAATTGAGAAAAATTCTATTATTTTTAATAGGTTGAAACACATGTCAAAGTATAATTGTTTGTTAATCAGTCAAAGGGTTGATTGTGCCATGTTGGATTTTATAGAATTTCATCAACGGATGTCCAAATTTGTTTAAAATTGAAACGTCAAAGTTAACAATATTATAATTTATATTTATTTTGTTGTAATTGCGCCTATTGCTCGTCTCATGCCTACCGCACATGTCAAATTCCACCACTCATGACAATGGCACTATTTTGGGTTCTAATAAACTGCAAGTCAAGTAACATTTATATCATAACTATCCAAACTCATGTGAAGCATTGGTCATTCCACAAAATACCATATTATTATTTTTTATAATATGGGTAACTTCCTGAAAATGAAAATGATAAAAGGTCATGATAATTTAACATTTTAAAATCTATTCAAACAAATGATTTCGGCTAGGCAAATTTGAAAAAACGAAAAGAAATGGTGAATCACGCATATATGTGTATAACTTGATTAAGACCGAACCTTGTGAAGTCCCAGTGTTCCCTATGCATATGAATAGTGTCTTTGTCTTTGGTTTGGATAGAATTACTGAAACCGATGTATGCATAGCAGATGCTCCAGATTAAGGTTTCTAAAATCTTTGATTTTTTTTGGAAAATTCGTTTGCTGTATGTTTTCATGGTGGTCAATTGGTGGAAGAGATACATGTGTTCAAATTGTATAAAAAGTGGATTTTGAGGTATTTTCTATCTGCTATTCGAAATTTGCTTATGGTTGTGCACACCTGTGAATGACATCGACCCATTTTCTTCATATTCTTATAAGTTATGCTTACGCATACATAACTTTGGGTCTTCACAAGGTTGGGTCTTAATCGAGTTATACACTTAATCCCAAAATTTTCATTTCGGTCTTTTAGCGAAGTCTTGGAAATGCGAATAACTAATAAGAATATGAAGAAAATGGGTTAACATGGTCCAAAAAAATTGGGTTAACAAGAAAATACATAAACCCATCACAAAAATTATTTCAAAAGAAAACACACACACACACGCACAGATCGAGAGACTTTGAACCCCGAATACATTAAGATACCCCCCAGAATTATGAGCCCCCTTTTGAAATCAGTAACCATATTAACAACACTTATTCAACCCCAAAAACTCTTAACCAAAATCGTAGACACAATGATGTAGTTGAGAGTGAAATTGTAGAGAGAGAGAAGTGAGTAATTATACAAATTTCTGCAAAACAAAATAGAAGCACAAATTAGATAGATGCAAAATAACATATTAACACGATGGATATATTTAGCTGTGGTCAACCCTAAAAAATTAAGTACCCGTTGTTGAAGCTTCAAAATCCGGAACGAAGAACCCTAAACAATAAGTTGAAACCCAAAAAACTGATTTCACCTAAAATATAAACCAAAAGTTTCAAGTAATCTTAAAGCTAAATGAAAAAGTTAATACCTTTGCCTGTGAAAGTGGTGCTCCATTTCATTTGTGAAAAACCCACTCAAACAAAAACCGTAAGAAGAGTAAGGAGAAACATAAAGCGGAAACTGGGTAGATATGGTGAGGGTGTACCTTCGTTTGATATGTAACGGAGAGAACATAGGTGTTTCAGCTAGACAATTAAAGTAGCGAAAAGCGATGAAATACAGGGATCAAACCCGAAACCCCTGAATCCACAAGGCAGTAGCCTTGTGAATAAACTCCAATTTATATTGATAGTAAGAATGATGTGGTTACAAGCTTACACCCCCTTGCCTATATATAGGCAATTAAAAAGGAAGCAGAAAGAGAAAGCAATGAAGGAGATGGATTAACGCTTAAACCTCCTATTTAAAGAAGTCTTAAAAAATTATAGATGTGGTCTTTGTGGTTTACCACTTAATTATAGTGCAAGAGGCACTTGATTTATGTTTATTCAATTCAAGGCAGAATGTTGCTATCACTGTTCATATGAACAGTTCCTCTCGGCTACTCTTATGTTGCTGTTCCACTTCAGTCTCCTCTACTTGGACAAAATTTTTCCCCAAGTTGGGGTAAAGCGGCCCGTCTGGAGGGTGATACTTAAATAGGTCAACAACATTAAAGGTGGATGAAGTATTCATGTCATTTGGTAGATCCACCACATATGCATTGTCGTTAATGTTCTTATAGATACGAAATGGATCATACTTCTTGCTCTTCAGTTTACAGTAAGCACCTATTGGCAATATGTTCCTGTGCAAATAAGCCATGACTAAATCTCCAACCTCAAAATTTTCGATCCTCCAATGTTTATCTGCAGTTTCATTGTACTTTGCATTATAGCCTGCTTCAAATTTTGTTTCACTTTGGCATGTAATTTTTGGACCCTCTTCGCCATATTCTCTGTTGCAATGCTAAACTCCGGCAATGTTAGTAATGGGACCAGATCCAAAGTATGTTGTGGGGGTTTACTATACAAGATCTCAAAAGGAGTTCTGTCGCTTGATCGGTTCATCATGCTGTTGTATGCAAACTCCATCCGAGGAAGAACTTCATTTCATTGTTTGGGTCTATCTCTACACGTGCAATGAATCAAGTTGCCCAAAGTACAATTCATAACTTTTGTCTGGCCATTGGTCTCGGGGTGTGCAATACTACTATACTTAAAAGTACTATCAATCTTCCCCCACAAAGTCTTCCAGAAGTGACTAATGAATTTCACGTCATGGTCAAACACAATGGATTTGAGCACCCCATGCAAACAAACGATCTCCTTGAAGAATATGTTGGCGATATTAGAAAAGTCATCGACCTTTTTGCAGGGAATGACCATTTTTGAAAACCTGTCAACCACCATAAATACATAATCCATCATGCTTTGGGTTCGTGGCATGGCAGTCCCAACACAAATTCCGTGGATCCTCTCAAATATGATCTGGCACCGACAATGGCGTATAAAGTCCTCTATATACCCTTTTGCAGTGTGGCATAGGGGACATTTTATCATGTATCTGCCTACGTCTCGCTTCAACTGTGTCCAGAAATAATGGTCTTCTCCTTACCTAGGTGACCTCCTAATCCTCCGTTATGCAGTTCTCTGATGATCTGCTGATGTCTTCGGAACGCACAGACGGTTAGCACGGAAGAGGAAGCCGTCTTGAATGTGAAAATCTCCAGCTTGGCCGGTACTTCTCCTAAATGTCTTGGGAAGTCTTCATTGTTCACATATTGCTCCTTTAAGCAATCAAATCCCGCGACCGCGGTACCAAGAATAATAAGTAAAAAGATGCTCTCTTGCTTATTGCTCCTTGTTCATCTGTCTAGATTTGTGTCGCAGAGAAAACGTGAACTTTTGCAGGAAAATGATCTATCGATCATGCATCCTGGCCATTCACAAACTTCAAGGCCTGGTGATCACTGTAGAGTACAAACTCACGTCAAATAAAATAATGTTCTTAATGCCAAAAGGTACAGAACACAAGAATTTCAGCTCACAAGTAGTCCATTGCTTCCTCGCGTCGTTCATCTTCTCACTGAAATTCTTTATTTGCTTTCCTTCTCGAGACGAAACAACCCCAATCCGTATAATTGAGGCATCACATTCAACCTCAAATAGTTTATCAAAATTTGGTAACGCAAATACTGGTGCAGAATAAAGTTTATCCTTCAGTAACGCTAAGCTAACCTTATGCTTTGCTTTTTACTGAAATTGTCCCTTCTTCATAGAGGAAGTCACTGGTGCAGCAATGGTGCTGAAATTTCGGATAAACCTTCAATAGAATGTTGCAAGTCCATTGAAACTGTGTACGTCAGTCACTGTCTTAGGCGTAGGCCAATCTCTCATGGCTCGCACCTTTTTTTGTCAATCTGGATGCCATCCGACCCCACAGCAAAGCCCCAAAACAACAATTGGCCTATCATGAAGCTGTATTTTTTCAAGTTTATATACAGCTTGTGAGTACGCAAAGTCAACAAAACCTCTCTCAAGTACCCTATGTGATTAGTCGCATTATGATTATAATACCAAAATGTCGTCGAAATAAACAACGAATTCACCGACGAATGGGTTTGAGCACCTAATTCTTGAACCATCTTCCATTTATCTCCAGATCGGATCCGAATCTGGAGATAATTACTACGTAGGTCTATTTAGTGAAGCCTTAGATCCTTCCAGCATATCCAACATGTCATCGAGCCTTGGGATCGGAAATCTGTATTTCACTATGATCTTGTTGACGGCACGACTATCTATGCACATCCTCCAACTTCCGTTCTTTGGCACCAACAAAGCAGGGATAACGCAAAGAGTCAATATTTTTCTTGAGTAATCCTTTTTGTAACATCTCTTTAGTCTTTTACTGCAAAATCTCGTGCTCCTTAGGACATGCGGTAAGTTTGGTAGACTGGCCCCAGACTCTAAATTAATATGGTGTTGTATGTCATGCATTTGTGGCAAATGATCTGGTAACTCTTGTGGGAATCAGATTCGGAAATTCTGCCATAATTGGTTGCAAAATCTCAGGGATTGGTGTAGCTTCTCCAATCTCTCCCTTCACAGCCAGTGCTATTCCCTCTCTCTTCTTTTATCAACTCTTTCTTCTCTATCCTTAGGGAAGTCTGCTCCTCCATTGTAGAACCATTCAGTACAGTTTCTCTTTCATTAGTTGGAACAAGGACAACCTTCTTCTCATGCCACACAAATTGGTACGTGTTATCTTTGTCCTTGTGGTGGCGCTACATCATATTGCCATGGCCTTCCAAGTAATGCATGATAAGTTTCTATGTCCATGACATCGCAAATGGTCTCATCTTTATAGTGCTTTCTAATTAAGAAAGGAACTCGACATACCTTTGTTACACGCATTCCTGATTCTTTCTTCATCCAGCCGATTCTATACGGCGAATGGGTGTTTCTCATCTTGCAACTGTAGGACCTTAATAGTGCTTTGGACACAATATTCTCGCTGCTTCTACTGTCCACTATTACATTGCACACTTTCTTGTTGATCGTGCAATGAGTATTAAATATATTGTGTTGTTGATAATCAATTTCCTTCTTTGGGGCCAATAATAATCCTCTGCACCACATAGGCCACACGTTCACCGTCATCAGACTCCGTCATACTTGTTTTCTACTGGTTCATATTATTCCCCTTCCGCGTTCTCAATCATGTATATTTGCGACCTTATAGGACACTCGTTATGCTTGTGCCCTGTTTGTTGACAATGATAATATTTAATCGTTCTAGAAAAAAGCCACCTGGTCAAGGATAAGTCGGTTCTGCTGCGGCTGAGGATTCTGTTGACCTCCGTGGGTAACGTTGGTACCCGCTCCTGGATCACAAACGTTGGCTCGAGATCGAAACTGCGCTGTTGGTATGAACATCCCTTTGTCTACCGTTGGTCCTGCATATGACGCTTTAGTGTTAGTGGGCGTTTAATTGTCAATCTCGTCAACTGAGCCACCAACTTGTCTATAATATTTGTTGTTTTCGATAAACTCCACATGGTGCTGAGGCTAATAGGATCACGAATCTCCGATTGTAGTCTTTCAATGAATTGGGTGATCTGTTGGCTCTCTGTCTCAGTCAAATTGTTCCGTGCGTTCAGTCTGTAAAACCCCTTATAATGGATGACTGATCCTTGCATAAATCTTTTCATCTTTGTCCATGCTCTAACAGATTGCATCCCGTGGCACCTCCTATTGCATTGCGTTTGCTCCCACCAAGCTGACGCGCTTCCTTTTAGTTTGTAGGTCACTAATTTCACTTGCCTATCTTAAGAGATATTCATGATATCAGATAAACTTTCCACTATACTCATCCAATCAAGAAAATTCTCAATATGAAGTGTCCATTGAAATGTGGAATATCAATTGTCATCTTATATTTAGGAACATCAACATTCTTATAGTCGCGACGATCCCTCCTATCGCGACCGTTCAAGATATCTTCGTTAAACTCGTTTGAGTCTGAATCTGAACCACCTCTACCCATGATTTGGCGGCCATGAGCAACCTCACGGGCCTGACCCCTACTTGGATTTTGATGTGCGTTGCTGCAAAGAGTAAGTGTAGCGAGTGTTCGTTGTATCTCTTGCACCATCTGATCCACACGTTGGACAGTCTGATGCATTTCTTTCACCCGCCGTTCTTGAACCTGTACGGCTTGCACAAATGGCCCGCACTCCTCGATTTGCGTCGTAGAAGTGGTTGCTTTTGTTTTCGTTGTTTGCCATCGAGTCAGGCGAAATCAAGGCTCTGATAACAACTGACGTAGCTGAAAGCGATGAACTATAAGGATCATACCCTAAACCCTTGAATTCACAAGGCAGAACCTCAGAAGACCTCAAAAGAGTGAAAAAACTCCAAATTATATTGATAGTATCAATGATGTTATTGCAATCTTACACCTCTTGCCTAGGCAAGTAAAAAGGAAACAAAACATTAAAATAATATACACTTCATCCACTAGAAAAAATCAATGGAGGTGATGAGTTAATACCTAAATCTCCCATTTAAAGAAATCTTTTAAAAATTATTGAAAAGGTCTTTGTGGTTTATCACTTTACATGAAATGGTCTTTGTGATTTGAACCCCAATATACGAACCAAAATCCCCTAAGGCGGTATACCTCTAAAAACAATTAGATTTGTGAAACAAATTAGAATTGTGAAATCAAATGTTCAAGGCTTGATTAGATTTGCAAAAGAATACTCCACTACATGGGGGGGGGGGGGGGGGGGGTGAGGTTTACATTTTTCACATTCGAAACTTCCTTATCATATCATGTGTATGAATGATGATTTGTATATATATATACAAATGATTGTAATATTATTTCATTGCCTTGTAATTCTATCCACATTAGCATTATAACTTCTGTATAATATTTCTATTCTATGTTTTAGGAATCTAATATCAATCGCACACATTAGCATTATTTGTCTACCGTCCAGTGGTTTTTAAAACATTGGTTTCGAGGCCTCACCATTGCGCACTGGCAATGTCTACCCTTTTGAGCCCTCATCGCCCTTCCATCTTTTACCATTTCTCCTTACAACCAACCCCTAAATCAACCCCACCCCATCACCACCTTAGCCCATCCTCAAATTTCGCAACTGAGACCGCTGTTGCTGCTGCCAAAAGCCAATGTAAAGGGAAGTGGCCGAGAAGGTGAAATCTTCTTGTTTACAGGATGAGGGAAATATACAAAGAATAGAGGGAGGGAGACTGCAGTGCTTTGCGAAGGCCATGGGAGTTGAGGTCTAGGGTTCGCCACCCTAGATTGAGTTTCTATCGTGGAGGTGGCCAGTTTTGCAGATTGGACGTGAAAGAGAGTTTATTCTCAGCCTTTTTTGATTGGCATCACTTGAACCGAGGGGTCTAAGCGGGAAAAGTCTGTGATCGAGGACGATCCATCTAGAGTTGGACATAAAAGAGTGACATAAGGGGGCCTGACCTTCCGAGCTTCCCAACTGGCGATAACAATATGACACGGGGGCTCTCGAGGCATTTTTGAATGGAGAAGGCAGAGGCATTATTGATGTCGCTATAACCCTTGGAGATGTTGACGGTTGTCCTCGCCGGCGATGGGCTAGCAAGGGTCCGCCTCAAGTCGTTAGCTAATTCATATCAAAATTGGTATCATAGTAGTTTGCTTGTGGTTGTGTTGTGTCAAGATAAGATGGGTTGTTTTTGATGAGTTGCGTTGTGTTGTGTTGAGATGAGTTGTGTTGTATTCCTTCTGGAACAACTCCAAATGCAAAAAATACGCCATTGATTAGGGTATTCCAACCAAGTGCTTCAACAGTCTTAACCCCCCCCTTAAAAACTATGTAAAATTAAATAAATGAAGAATTCGAAAGGTAATTTTAATATTTACAATGTATAGTAAAGGTAAATTAGATATTGTACAATTGAGTAGTTGTTAACAAGTACATCAACATTTTCGTCTTGAAGAACCCTAACCTTAAATTAGGAAAATTTAATACTGCAATCTTAAATTAGGAAGAACTAATTGACTCTCAAATTTGAACCCCTTATTTATGTGCTGTTGTTGGTTCTTGAAAGGTGGACTCAAACTTGAGCACCTAATTTGAATTTTAGTTCCGGTTTATCTGCCAATTCCTAATTGGATTTTACTCGGGCAATTTTTTAGGGTTGTTCCATCAATTTACTTTAGTGCAATGGTTGGGGGTTTTTGGAGGACGAAGGCTTATGCTCGAAGTCAATAGCATCACCGGTACGAGAGTGCGACGCACTCACTGTCTTATTTATTGACTTCGAGCATGAGCCTCAACCTACAAATTCTCATCTAAGGTGTAAACGGGCTGTATTCAGATTGGATCAGAGGTGATCCTAATCTGATTTGTTAAGTTGTTAGCGGAAGCGGATTCGAGTCTGATTGATAATTCGATGGATTTGTATACGTTATATCTAATTGTGGTCCGTTAATGATCTGAAAAGCTTATTAGATTACATTGTTATTTATGTATGCATATATTAAATATGAGGTGTATATTAAGGAAAAAAAGATTCATACAATTTTTTGTTTACTGTAGAATTGTAGGTTAATTAATCAACATTGTATTTATTGGGTTCAAAATTAATTGTCTACCAGTAGAAAAAAACAAGTTTTTTTAGGAGTAGAACTCTAAAGAAAAAAAAAAGAAAGTAAAAATCAGGAGCAAAACGTAGGTTCAAAATTAACTCATAATGAAATATGGAAAGAGAGCCTAACTATAACTCTAAAGAAAAAAAACATCAGAATGAAACGAAAACATAAAAAAGCTAATCCCAATGTATCCCAACGTATCCGGACGAATCCCAACATATCCAGTCTATTTTAAAAAATAGGAAATACCGTGACACATTGAGTTTAAAGAAAACAAACAAAATTCCCCCAATATTTTCTCCTCTTTTTGTCTGTAGTGGAGAAAGGGTTGGAAATCCTAAAAAATTAGTATCACTAGAATCCAAATATGAAATATCATCACAAAGAATAAACAATGAAGCATATGCGATGAAAATTCAACAAATCAACAAACTATTTTTGAAAATTTTGAAATATTTGAATATATAAAATATACATATAAGTAGAGGTGACCATTTTTGACACAGTAACATGTTTTATCTAGACAACCGATTATGACACGACACGTGATACTATTATTAAAATGCTTGTTCTAGATTTATTAGTGTACGAAACTTGTACTCGAATCCAAAACAACTAAACCATAATATGACATGACACTACCCATACATTTATGTTTCTTAATATTGTCTTCATTAATAGTTGTTTGCCATGTATTAAAGCACCCTCTTTGGATTTTTACTATATTATGTACATTTTTGTTTCACCACCAAGTTTAGTTTGTGACTCCTTACCTTTAGATTATCTAACAATCTCTTTCGGTGTTCTTTATTGTATATAGCAATCGTAACCACATTATGTTAGTCTTATCTTTGACATTCCTTGTCGCTTCTTTTAAAATTGTATCTTTTAACTTCTCTCCTTTTTAGTTCATCTTCTTAAATCGTGGGTTAATTTTCTTTTTTCACGCTCAAGATTGCTCTTGAAGTTCATATTCATTAACATAATCCTTTAGTGCGATTAGACTCTATTGGATAACCATAACATCTTTACACGTTAATCAATATTCTTTCATTGGAATGAAAGTTTATTCGACTTTCATTTTGTTCCACATTTTCAAATGTTCAGGTTTCTTTTTAAAACATATAGTTATTAATACAAGATCACAAGCCATATAGCAAAATCTAAGGTATTTCTAATGCCATTCTAATCTCCGAAACCATATCCTCCATGCACCACTTCATGCCCTCTTCTCCTACATGGCCATTAAAATCTCTCTTTATATAAATTTTCTCACCTGTATGTATTTCTTGAATTAATTTATCCATTTGTTCGCCAAATTGTATATTAGTTAGTTCAACCAATCTTACATCGGGTGCATTTGTTCCCCAAAGTGGTGCACTTCATGTCCTCTTCTCGATCCCAAAGCCTTCATGTAATGGAGAATTAGAGGAAACAGAAAAAATGTTTGATTGGGAGGAGTGGTGGTACCTCGGGGTGGGGGAAGATTGCTTGAGGTGGAGATATTAGAATGGATGGTGTATTCACGATGGGAGGCTTTTTAGCAGTATTTGTGTGTGTGTGGGTGGGTGGGGGGGGTCTGGCTTGATCCCTTTCACTGGAGGGAAATCTGAAGGCAGAGTCGTCGTCATAAGTTGCTATGTGGGGGACCACATGGTGATCCTAATAATTGGGTGAGATTAAAAAAGTAGGGTAAGTAGGGTTAGACTTGTAGGTAATTAGTGTTCATTGAGTAAGGAAGCCGAGGAGACGACGAATCACTTATTCTTGCATTTCGGGTAACGAGGGGATTATGGAAGGTTACTTTTCCTGACGACAACATGCCGGTTTTCCAAGATGACAACATGCCGGTTTTCCAAGTGGGAAGGGGGTGTCGAAAGTTTGGAGGATGGCACCACATTGCATTTTTTGGACGTGTTTGGAGGGGATAGGAATATAAGATGTTTGAAGGGTCGAAGCTAAACCCTCGTAGACATCGGTACTTGTTCTCGAGGTTCTCCTCCACCTCTCGCATAAAGAGGCTACTACTTTTATAGATTTTTTGGAGTTGGTCGTCAGGGTATAGTTGATGCTTTTTTATACGGACTCTTTTAAAATGGCCCTCTTTTTTCATTTTTTAAGATTGTTTTTGTATACTTCCGTATATAGGTTTTTGCTCTCTTAGGGGGGTTGATTTATTATAATATGCCATACCTATAGATAATGTGTACGCTTGTCGACCCATTAAGTTTCTTGTAAATATGCTATGTTAATTTTGTTCTTATCATGGTATCTACTAGCTTCATCCCTTTTCCGGTCCAAGTAGTTAAACTAAGTCTACTTTCCTAGACTAACTTCTTTACTCGTACACGTCTAGTGTGGTGCTGAAACCCTTGTTCATTTAACGTTACCCAGGCATCGTGATTTAAATCCCTTTGGATGAGGGTGTATTGCCCCTTTAAACTCGTGGTCAAGCTTCACTTGGTGGCAGGTGCGTTGCTAGTTGACGATGTCCCTTAGGGCCAAGCGAAGGGAGGCAATGAATAAATAAACTAGGGAGATGAAGTACTGGAGTTATTTTAGGTTAGGAGATTATTACTAGGGGATTATGATTCTGCAATTTGTGGATTACGAGGGGATTATGATGCTGCAATTTGTTACGGGACCAAATTGTGGTTTCTCTCTGATGCGGCAATTTGTGTAAAAAAGCCAGTGAAGATGCGCATCAGTTATTTATGTATTGTGCCTTCTTGTTGCCTTTTGTGGAGAAAGATCATTTGGAGTTCTGATGGAGAGGGAGGGATACACAGTTATTCAGATGAAGCACCTCTATATTGAGTAATTTTGTTGATTATGGTTCCAAAGAGAGTTTAGAAGTCTTTGGGCCGTAGTGAAGTTCTGATTCCCTCCCCTTGGTGCGATGGCAAGTGCCCTCGCCCAAGCTATGGTTGGTTTCGGGTTTGAGACATGGGAGCGGCCTCTCCATTTTTGTATGGAGGTAAGGCCTGCCGACATCCGTCTCTTCCAGACAGTTAAGCGGGAGCCTTGTGCAGTGGGTACGACCTTTTTTATATTGCTTTTGTCCTTATATACACGTTTGTTTAATCCGCACACATGCAAGCCCCGAAGATTATAAGAGGCAAAGCTTTAAAAGAAACAGATTTCCAAGGGCTTTTAAGATAATGGGAATGTCCAGAGTTCAGTTGCTCCCATCAGTAAGTGATGGTAGCTTGTGGTTAACTTCAAAATGTAAGATTATAGTAGAGTACAGAAGATTTTTTTTTTATATGAAGGGCGTGCTTGTCTTTTCTAGGAATGCCAAATAAGCTGATTTTGGCGAACCTTATACTGCTTGTTAAGAAAAAATAGTAAATTAGCCCTGTCGTGAAGCCGAAACGGTGACATTTCAAAAACCAATTTCGTTTTCGGAAAAGAATGTAAACCCACTCTCACCTCGTTTCTCAGTTGTCGGTTAGGGCTGGGTAGGGTTGAGTTACTTCATAAACCCACTCTCATCCTCCACTCATATTTGATGTTTTATTTAAAATGAGTACGTACACAAAGAAGCTATAATACTTAAAAATGGTTAAAACTAGCATGCCAACGCAATGTAGTGCATTAATCACTGTATGACAATATGTGTTTGTGTACTAGTATTTTCAGTTTTAATTTCATGACATCGATCTGTCTGGTGCAACTTCCTCCTATCACTTGCATGCATTTCTTTTACCTGCTGCACTAGTATTCCAATGGGTCATTTTAATAAAACCCCAGTTTGATAAAACGAAATTTGTTTTAACCTCAATTTTGAAGTAATTCTCTATTTAACTCATGCAAGAGGTGCCTAATCAAATACGATATTTGATTTAATCTCAATACTCCGTACTTAACTCATGCAAGAGGTACCTATCAGTGGAGGTTGCAGTTTATAGGAAAAATTAAATCCTAATTCTAGTAGTCTTAAGAATTGTTATATTAAGATAGAGATAAATATTAACAAATATTCGAATATTCCAAGCGTAGTAAGGTCTTATTTAATCCAAAATTAGCAAAATATAGTTGTTTGTAAATATCCATTGGGTTGCATATCATAATTGCATGAATTTCATATTAAACAAATTAGCAGAAAGGCAAAAATTTTGTGGCCGACTTTGTACAGCCGGCGGGGGGGGGGGGGGAGGGGGGGGGGGGGGGGGGGGGGTGCAATTTTGAAACAATACTTGATGTCAATGGCAATATTTTGTTGTACAGGGATATTTGGTAACAGTGCATATTTGATTATGTAGTCTCTAAATATCTTTATACCCAAAGTGGAAATTTTAAACATCGTGCAAGATATTGTAGATTTAATATGTGAAGTGATTTGTAATATATAGAGGACTGTATATTTTGTGGGAGATCAACTAAAACGTGTGCGTGCTAAAATGCTGACTTAGACTGCATGGGCTGCCAAGGAAGTCAGTCACTCTCTCAATAGTTGGTGTTGAAAATATGAAAATTGTAAGGGGCATTCAGGACAAGAAGTACTAGGTTAAATATCGCCAATTGTCTCGGGACATTGTAAAAGTTTATTGTAAAAAGGTCAATTACACCTACCCTTGAACTTTATCACTTCTTCCATTTCAACACCGGAACTTTCAGTTTTTGTACGTAACCCCCAAAACTTTGAAAACGACATCCAATAATCTCAAGACCCTAATGGTGTTAAATATTTGAATGAAAAATTGGTCATGCGCCATGCACGTAAGGATATTTTGATAAAGTTGATACAAAATATTTTAAAAATCAAAATTACAGAAAATAGAGATTGGGTTGGGGGTTGGGGAAGGGGTGCCGCTAGCGCGGACCTTTAAAAATAAAATAATATTAGATAGAGGGGTAAGGGACTAAATTGGTTAAATTAAAAATAGGTATTTTTTTGTTGTAAAATATGTATTTATTTCGAAGATTATAGTAATTAACCCCAGAAAAATAGTTATTGCAAAAATTCACAATTTATATTTCTTCCAAAATTTTTCCGCTTCCAACAAAAAAATCACAAAAAAGGCTATTGACCAACCCCACAATTCCCATTTCACCCAAACTGACGGTTGTCATTTCGACCCACTTCATGCATTCCCCCCACCCCCCCACATGAGAGAGGAACTCACCGTACCCATTTCCATACATTTCACAAACCAACAATACCCATTTCATCCAAAATAAAGCCCACTCACAAAACTAGGTTAGAGAAACCCATTTCCCATTGTGTATGTATAAATCTCTGGGCGTATATGTAGTGTTCGTGTGTGTACAAAGATGAGATGAGGAGCGAAGAGAGGAAGGAGGGCTAGGTGTGTGTGTGTGGTGGTGTTTGGGGGCGGGGGGAGTGTGAGAGAAGAATGGTAGATTGTTTTTTTTCTTTAGTAACATGTAAATGAGATTAGCATACCAGAATACCCTTTTAAAAAGTTACTAATGCTCGTTTTGAAAATTTAGGGGGTTGAGTAGTCGTTTTGAAAGTTTAGGGGATTAAGTATAGAACCTTAAAGTTCGGATGGTGTAATGAAAGGGAGTGGGTAAAGTTCAGGGGGTAGGTGTAATTAACCCATTGTAAAATATGTGTTTTGCAAAAAAATGGTGCTAAAAATAGTATAAATAGTCCTCCAAAACGAAGTCTGAAATGGAGGTGCATAATGCATTCTCATTACTCATTTTCTCCTCAAGTCTTTCGTTTGATTGTAATGGATTATATATATCTGGATACATCTGTCAACACCTATTAAACAAGATCATATTCAGTATAAATTGGGAAAAACATCATTTTAGGTATTTTTTTTTGGCCTTGGTTTTTACGCAGAAAATAAGAATACCATTTGAAAACAAAATTAAAATGTGTATAATTTGTTTAATTGTCATATCTACATAAAATTTATACTAAAGTTGTAAACATGCTATTGGAGGAGTAAGTTTAGGAGGGTGAACCCACACGCAAGTGAAAGGGAACAAGTTAATCTTTAAATGAGCGGGCTAATATTATAATCAATTATGAGAAAACGAGCATTTCACCATTGATGTAATTTGATACTTTGTAGATTTAAGTCGTTTGTTTAAAGTAAATTAATTTCTTTTGAAGATTTGAAATACTATATTTTAAACTCCGGTTGATTTACATTTGAGGTGTGTTTCACACTACTTGTTTTGTGTATGGAAATTTTCATCTTTTTTTTTTGTGCTTGATTGGGAATATTAGTTTGAATTTCATTTTTTTGAGAGAATGTTTGACACATGCCTCAAATAATGGGATTCTATGGAAAAAAAAGAGAAGGAAATTACTCGTGCTTTTTTTGGTTACGTGGTAAGGGATAATCTGGGCGCGCGCACTTGGTTGGACATTTGATTGGCCAAAGAATTTGTTATTTGTGGGGTTCTCTCATTATTCACGGGATTCATTTTTATGGTTCTTAGTGTCTGTTGTTTTGGTTCGATAACTAGGATTAGTTTGATTCCATTAGAGTATCTCCAGTAGAATAATTAAATCTATATAATCAATAAGTGACACATGAGTTTTGGATTAGTCTCTTAATGGGTTACTAGAGTTAGCAACATCAACCTTGGTTTACTCGTCCAATAATCAAAATCAAGGTAACTGCAATTATGATGGGGACAGCTTCCGGTTGGGCAGCAACAATTTTGATTTGCATAGATATAAAATATTTCTATATGGAACTTGTTCAACTTGTAAAGAAATGAGATACTTCACTATATAATTTATTTAATCTTTGGTACATGGTATCACTCTCAATCAAACATAGGAGAGAGAAAGAAGAAGAAACAAGAAGTAAATGAAGTAACCTTTCAAGGGGGTTTATCCGGAGTTACTTGATTAGTGAAGTGGGGGATCAAAATTTTTCTTATTAAGAAAAATGTTGTTACTTTTGATTATTGAGAGGGCCAATTTGATTATTGGCTAAAAAACAGTTAAAAAGTTTGATAATTCCATTGTAGAACCCTTTTTAACTAATATTGTTAAATTTGATTGGAATCAGAATTTTGAACATTCCATTGGAGATACTCTTATAGGGGTATTACTTTGGTTTGCATTTGGATTGTTTTTGGAGAAAGAAGACAGATAATTGGGGAGAGGAGACTGAAGTTTCAATACATTTGTTTTGCATTTAAGCTTCAATTAGTAGTGGGATATATGTGTTGTATTGTATTAAGTTGTTTGATTATTGGTATAAAATTTGATAAAGCATTTTTTTCTTTGATTATGCTGGTTAAGTTTAGTTTGTGTTGTTAGTGTTATTGATGTCTATACTCGCAATTATTGGTGATTTATATTTAGTGGTGGATCCAGAAATTTTGTTGCGGGTGAGCGGAAATACATTATTTTTTTGTTATGGTAAAAACTATGACAATTTTTAGATTGTGAAATTGACGTGTTCATTTTTGTGAGAGGCCTTGTCCGTGACAATTGTCACTAATGCAAATTGGGACAAATTTCTTGAGAATTTTGTTTTTGCATGGGAATTTTTTCTGTAAGACTATTATCACCGAAAATAATTATTTGAAATTAATGAACAATAGATGCCATGGACATAAAGCATGAGAATATTTCAAAAGTCGAATGTCACTGCAAATCTCATCAAGAATATTAGTTGCGACACTTTTTGTTATCAACGATATTCGTTAGAAATTACAACAATAATAATGGCCCCTTTCCCCCTTGGCCTCACATTTATTCCTTCCCATGGCACTTCGTGATCTTGCTTTCTTTCATAAATAGTTTCATAATGGAATATTGGGTGTCTTTTAGGACAGGCGTGGGATGAGTTGTGTTGTTTTTCTCACTAATGATTTGATTCTGGTCCTAAAAAGCATGGAATTGAGTAGTTCAGTTCTAATTATGGTTCGAGGAATATTGGAACTAAGCCAAACCAAAGTGCGATCACAAAATAACTTTTTAATCCTTAATATGATTTCATTTATATGTGTATTTTTTCGAAAGGCGCGCCAAGGTTTGGCATAAGCGCGCGTCTAGGCGTCTTGAACCTTTTACGCCTTATTTTTGATAAAAGACTTGAGACATAATTTTTTTTAACAACAAAAATGCTTTAGTGAAACGATATTGCCTTTTAAAGACTTAAAAAAAAAATGATCAATATCTCATTCAAAACAATCAAAAGACAAATGGTATTTCAAAATTCTACCTCGCGTCCTCTTTTGTTTTGTTTTTTCTTGGTATTTAAAAAAATAGTATTTTAGTATGCATATATTCAGATATATTTTAAGGTATGTAATATTTTAGTATTTTTAATAGCTTTGTTATAGTTAAAGACGTTAAAATATATTAAAAAAATGCCTAAATGCCTTTTCATGCCTTTTTACGTCTAAGGTCCGTCTAGGGTTCTAAGGCCTTAAGGCTTGATCTTCTCGATTCAATCACGCCTCATGTTTTTTATAACCTTGGTATTTTTATCTCCTCTCAGCTTTAGTTGCAGTTAAGTGTTTATGAACAATGTTGCCTTTTTTTTACTTGTTTAAACATTGTATGATACTCTCTCATCTATTATAGGGTGTGTTTGGGATTTGAGAATTTTGGATTGTAGTATTCAAATTCCAATTCCAAATCATGGAATTGGATCTCTCAAACATACCCTAATTTTCTTTTTTGAACTTTGAAAATGATCAATTGCATGACTTCAAATTTTAATTTGAAAAGTTTCAGTTCAAATTTTTGAAACCTTTGATATGAAAATATTCAACGTCCTATCTCAAAATTTGGAATTGGAGCTCTCAAGCACATCATAAGTTTATTTTTTGAATTTTAATAATAATCAATTCCATGACTTGAAATTGTAGTTATAAATTAAAAAAAAAATCGAAAATATTCGAATTCCCATTCCACAACATGGAATTGGATTTTTCTTTGAACTTTAGAAATGATATTTCCCATTTTTGCCTTTCTTTTTTTTCTTGAACAATTTTAAACGATGTAACATTTATTTTTTTTTAAATATTTTTTATAATAGTTACATTATTTAAATTTGACGCGAGTATTAAAAAAAAGTGGAAGCGAGAATTGACGCAAACCAACTAGAGACCTTATGGGTTGAGTTATTTCGGTTTCACATGAGTTCGATTGGCTTCGAAATCGTGGAATTGACCTATATTGGTTAGATTTTGATATTACTATGGAACCAAACAAAATAGATAAATCTTGTGTGATTTTGGCGACCTTTTAATGTTATTACGTGAGCTATTTCTCATGTTTTTCATATTATTTCATTTTATGACCTAATGATCTACTCTTGAGTAGGGTTGTTAATTGGGTTGAGCAAGTTCGAAGCCTATCCATTCAACTCGATTAATATGGCTCGATCTTTAAGTGAGCTCGCGCCGGATTGAGCTTGAACAATACTTTTAATCCCGAATTATAATTTAGAATGAGCTTGAGCCGCATGTGGCTAAGCTCGAATTGGGCCGAACCTGAATAGAGACATAGCTTATTAGAAGTTATAACTCAATAAAAACAGAGCTTGTTAGAAATTTATAACAATATGTTTTGCTTTTAAAGAAATTAACCATATATAAGTACATGTTAATATATTGTAATAGATATTTTAACTTTTTTAGAATGACTAGATATTAATTATTGTAATGACTCAATTAATTATATGAGTATTAAGAACATTAAGCTAATAATCATTTTGAGATTCAAGTTTTAGAAAAATTCTTTAATCTCCACCGACTTTCTGAATACGTATACGATTTTTCTTTCCTTTAGGTGTTATTTATAATATGTATGATGTTAATATTTCATGGGGAAACATATTACAAACTGAAATCAAAACTTTTTTTTAATTCGAGTAGGCCCGAATAAAAACTCGAACATTGCTATCAAGTGTGAGCCTAGGTTTTCCAAACCTGAACTCAAATTGTCCGAAGCTCGAAATAAATGCGAGCCCAACTTGAACAAGCCCGACCCACCCAAACAGATTGACATGCTTACACTTGAGGTCTAAGGTACCATCAAATCTTAGGTACTCATGTAACACCCTGTGTTTTAATTAATTGACTTTAATTAATTTGGAGCAAAATAAAATCTTGGAGTTAATGGCCTTCAAGAATTTAACTGAGTTTTTAGTAAAATTTTCAATTGAGAATTAATTCGAGTCTTTTATAAAAAGATTATAAGATTTTTATTTAAACATTTAATTAGCAGATGCGTATTTGTTCAGCTAATGATTGTTTTATCAGATAATTAAGTTGGATTTTTAAAAGATTTAATTTTGGAATTTTTGGGGCTCGTCCAAACGACAGGGCATGTCGTTTGAACGACGTCGCAAGTCGTTCGAACGCCAGTAAGTTAGTGGCTTGGTTAGACTCCTAATTGTTTTCAACTCTTAAACCCTTTATATACAAAACTCGTACGGGGCTGGGACTTCGAAAAATCACTTTCCTCTGAAACTTTCTCTAGAAAGCATTTCCAAAACATATTTCTCTCATCTTCAACCCCTAGTTTTGAAGATTCAATTGGTATTTCATCTAGAGGAGTTCAACTTTCTACCCAGATTTTCGTCCAGATAATTTCAGGCATGAATACTCTATTATTTTTCTTTAGTATTATGCGTTTTAAGTATTGCCTAAATCTCAATATCATGTTTTTCTTAAAATCAATTAGCAATCTAATTAGAGAAAGTGGACACTAAAACTTGGCGCTGTTTTTATGAAACCTTTTAATATGAATAATATTCATAACCCGTGGGTACGTAATATTTATGAGTGGATTTTGGGTTTTATTGGTGTAGGTTGCATATAGAAAAACCCTAGTTTTGAATTAAATGGATTTGGGGCGTATAACTCTTGTAATTTGTGTTGAGATAATGAAATTGAAATTTTGATGTATTAATGATTAAATCTTGGTGTATTGAATTGAAAATAATTAAATGGGATTAATTGAGTGTTTATTGTGATGCGTTAATTAAATTTAGATTTAACTAAATTGGACTATCATGCGTAGTTTTACATGTTGATTTATTTCGGTGTGATTATGTAATTTGTTGGTATTCTTATATGGCCATTGTGACGATGGGTTGTTGGGTATTTATGCTCTCCCTATATTTTAGAATGCCTTCTAGGTATGGGACTAGTGAGTAGGCCTTTTGATGATTTATGTCTTCTAGGTATGGGACTAGTGATGGTATATTATTATGACTTTATTATGTCGGGGGTGCGCTGATTTTTTGGTCACTTTATTGTCGTTACGCTAGTCTAGGCATGAGACCAGGTCAAGATTTAAGTTAGAAATTCATCCTAATAGGGTAGGATGTATTGATAACTTGGAGACCCTTAGGTATGGGACTAAGGGGTATTTTGAGGATCTCACATCGATTAAAAGGGTGGGGTTATTTATAAATTGTGAAATTGAGAATGAATGCCCAAGACAAAAACGGGTATTAAAATTTGTGGCGACATAATGTGTCAGGGCCGATAGTTTAAACGGGTCAGATGACGATTTGACAAGGAAAAATGTGACACTTTGGTGGATTACCACCCGGGACGGGAGGACCGTTATAATAAAAAGTGAGAACAATAATAAAATTTGGTTAATTTAATTAAACTAACATCGTGGGACTTGAGAATTTAAAATCATATTAGTGTGCCTTTTTAAATGAGGATCTCTACTGGTAGTTAGTGATTTATACTTATCGCGTTTAATTATCTCATTAATTTAAAATATTCTATTGTGATATTTATTGCGTATAATGCTACTATCCGAATTCAAGGATCCTAATTGAGGGGAGTCGTGTGAATTCATGATCGGGGCTCTGACCTCGTGCGTTGACTTCGGATAGTAGCATTATACGTTTAGCTTTCGCATAGAATTATTTGAAGACGATAATTATTTTAGAGATCGTAATTGAGGGGATCCTAATTGAGGGGAGTAGTGCGTTGACCTCGTGCGTATAATGCTAATATCCGTTTAGCTTTCGCATTGCCGATCTTTGATTCTCTTTGTTGATTCGTACTCTTTAAGGTATAGGGTCTAACTTACGTGTTAGAAGTGTTTCTTGGAGATGTGAAGTTTTGTGCTAAGAACGTCGTAGGCATTGAGTTTAGAATTAGTAAGCTTAATGTGAGAATCCTTAAAATGTTTTTGGAGACGATAATTATTTTAGAGATCTTAGTGCAAATGTTAGGAATCGTATATATTGATTTTTCATGTTGAGATTTAATTTGTGGATGTTAGCATTTTGATAAGTTTCGGATATAGGATCGAGTGTGGATTTGTGAGAGTGCGTGGTACGCCGTTATTTTCATAGTTATGGAAATATATATAACGATATATTATTTTGTTGTTCGTGGGGTAGGTGCGCATAGGATTGGGTGTATGGGAGTCCAATTATGACATTCTACGGGTAGGCATATGTGAGCCTTATTTTTTTTGCGAGATTTATGCGCTGATGTGTATGTTTTAACTAATTTCGATTACGAAATTCTTTGCTAGTGGGGAAGTATGTAACACCCCGTGTTTTAATCAATTGACTTTAATTAATTTGGAGTAAAATAAAATCTTGGAGTTAATGGCCTTTAAGAATTTAACTGGATTTGTAGTAAAATTTTCGATTGGGAATTAATTTGGGTATTTTATAAAAAGGTTATAAGATTTTTATTTAAACATTTAACTGGCAGGTGCGTATTTGTTAAGGTAATTAATTTTTTATCAGATAATTAAATTGGATTTTTAAAAGATTTAATTTTGGGATTTTTGGGGCTCGTTCAGACGACAGGGCATGTCGTTCGAACGACAGTGGTCCTCGTTCAAACGCCAGTAAGTCGGTGGCTTGGTTAGACTCCTAATTGTTTCCAACTCTAAAACCCTTTATATACTAAACTGGTACGGGGCTGGGACTTCGAAAAATAATTTTCCTCTCAAATTTTCTCGAGGGAGCTTTTTCAAAACATATTTCTCTCATCTTCAACCTTTAGCCCCAACTTTTCACAAGTTTTGAAGATTCAATTGGTGTTTCATATAGAGGAGTTCAACATTCTACCCAGATTTTCATCCGGCTTATTTCACGCACGAATACTCTATTCTTTTCCTTTAGTATTATGCATTTTAAGTATTGCCTAAACCTTAATATCATGTTTTTCTTAAAATCAATTAGCAATCTAATTAGAGAAAGTGGACACTAAAACTTGGGGTTGTTTTTATGAAACCTTTTAATATGAATGATATGCATAACCCGTGGGTACGAAGGATTCATGAGTGGATTTTGGATTTTATTGGTGTAGGTTGCATGTAGAAAAATCCTAGTTTTGAATTAAATGGATTTGGGGCTTATAACTCATGTAATTTATGTTGAAATAATGGAATTAAGTTTTGATGTATTAATGATGAAATCTTGGTGTATTTAATTGAAATTAATTAAATGAGATTAATTGAGTATTTATGATGATGTGTTGATTAAATTTAGATTTAATTAAATCGGACTATCATGCGTAGTTTTACATGTTGATTTACTTCTGTGTGATTATGTAACTTATTGGTACTCTTATATTGTCATTGTGACGACGGGTTGTTGGTGTTTATACTCTCCCTATATTTTAGGATGCTTTCTAGGTATGGGACTAGTGGGTAGGCCTTTTGATGATTTATGTCTTCTAGGTATGAGACTAGTGAGGGTAGATTATTACGACTTTATTATGTCGGGGGTGTGCTGATTTTTGGTCACTTTATCGTCGTTACGCTAGCGTAGGCATGAGACTAGGTCAAGATTTAAATTAGAAATTCATCCTATACATAGGGAGGACGTATTGATAACTTGAGGACCCTTAGGTATGGAACTAAGGGGTATTTTGAGGATCTCACATTGATTAAAAGGATGGGGTAATTTATAAATTGTGAAATTGAGAAATTGAGAATTAATGCCTAATATAAAAATGTGTATTAAAATTTCTGGCAACATAATGTGTCAGGGCCGACAGTTTAAATTGATCCGAGGACGATTTATGTCGTTTCGTGTGTGGAACCTTGTCGTGTGTCGGGTCCGACAGTTTAAACGGGTCAAAAGATGATTTGACTAGGGGAAGTGCGACACTTTGGTGGATTATCACCCGAGACGGGAGGACCGTCATAATAAAAAGTGAGAACAATAATAAAATTTGGTTAATTTAATTAAATTAATATCGTGGGAGTTGGGAATTTAAAATCATATTGGTATGCCTTTTTAAATGTGGATCTCTACGGGTAGTTAGTGATTTATATTTATCGTGTTTAATTATCTCGTTAATTTAAAATATTCTATTGTGATATTTATTGCGTATAATGCTACTGTCCGGATTTAAGGATCCTCATTGAGGGGAGTAGTGTGTATTCATGCTCGGGGCTCTGACCTCGTGCGTTGACTAACTTTTTAGGAAATAGTACTTGGAGAAGCTGGATAGAATTATTTGGAGATTTCTTGGCGGTGCAGTTGGAGTTGTTCTACCTTACGCGTATTGATTTAGTTTAGTTTTTCATTCCTTCGCATTTACTTTGAGACACAGTTTATGGTTTTAATTGGGCCATTCAGTTCCAAAATTGTATGGGTTTTATTCAGTTACTTCATAGGATTCAGTTATAGGTTATTCTGTTTCATATTATTCGAGATTGGATTTACTTTGAGTTTAGCATGGAGACGGATTTTAATTGCTTAATTGGATGGTTTATTTTTTGGGATTGATTATCATATATCTTGCGGATTAATTTTTATGTTTCATGCTAAGAATGGTACTTTATTTATTCACTCCCGGTTTAGTTTTGGTGGCGGTCGACGCCAGAATTAGGCGGGGTGTGACAGATGGTATTAGAGCATGGTCTTAGGTCTCGTAGGTTACGACTCCGTTTAGCTTCCGCATTGCCGATCTTTGATTCCCTTTGTTGATTCGTACTCCTTAAGGTAGAGGGTCTAACATACGTGTTAGATGTGTTTGTTGAAGATGTTAAGCTTTGTGCAAAGGACATCGTAGGCATTGAGTTTAGAATTAGTAAGGTTAATGTGAGGATCCTTAAAATGAATTTTGGGTACGATAATTATTTTAGAGATCTTAGTGCAGATGCTAGGGATCGTATGTATCGATTTTTGATGTTGAGATTTAATTCGAGGATGTTAGCATTTTGATGACTTTCGGATATAGGATCGAGTGGGGATTTTTGAGAGCGCATGGTACATAGTTATTTGCATAGTTATGTTGATATATATTGCGATGTATTATTTTGTTGTTCGTGGGGTAGGTGGGCGTAGGATTGGGTGTATGGGTGCCCAATTATGGCATTCACGGGTAGGCATACGTGAGCCTTATTTCTTTTGCGAGATTTAAGCGATGATGTGTATGCTTCGTCTAATTTCGAGGACGAAATTCTTTGCTAGTGGGGAAGTATGTAACACCCCATGTTTTAATTAATTGACTTTAATTAATTTGAAGTCTAATAAAATCTTGGAGTTAATGGCCTTTAAGAATTTAACTGGGGTTTTATTAAATTTTTTAATTGGGAATTAAGTCGGTGTAACACCCCGCCTAATTAAATACCGGGTGGCCAGTCCCATACCAAATTAAAACAGAATATACAGTTGGCTCATTCTTAGCATCACTGTCGAAAACATTTACAACTCACCCAATACTCAAATAAGCTGGTGTTAAAAACTTTCCAATTTAAATTTCAACAAAACCTTTTTCCATTTTTAAGAATAACACAACACATTTACTTTACAACACTGATAACACAATAAGTATCACAAAAATAATTTAAATGCAACTGGAATAAACATTCCCAAGTAATATAAATCCTTTACAATAATCCCAACAATGTTAAATGTATTAAAAATCAGAATAAAACAATATTTTACTCCAACAGAAAAATGATAACTGAATCCTTTTGGGCGACATGCCCTAACTAAGAATACTGTGAATCAAAAAGATGATAAGCGTCTAAGCAAAACTTCCATAGCTCCATAGCTCGTCAAAATCAACTATGGTTGGCGTCCCTGTTGCTGGACACCTGATATAGAGATACAATAGAAGAGAAAATATGCAAGGAAACGGGTCAGAGCCCGAATGTGTAGAGTATTTTTAAAACAACAAGTATTTAACAAGTGCAATAAAACATTTATTATGTACATGTTAGATCCAACTCTCACTTGCAATTCTCACATCTCAACTAGAGTGCACACTTAACGTTTCCTATTAACCTCCTATTTAATGGTTCCTCCTTTCTAGTCTCCATTTTATACTATCATAATCCCCGTATGTCCCATACCATACGTCACATTATTATTCATTTACATTTCTCCTTTATGATTTGTTTCTCATTAACATGAATCATTACTCATTATTTCTCATTAATATGAATCGTTACTCATTAATATGAGTTAAGCTTTTCAATTCTAAAAGCATAAACATTTATTAACTAAATTCCATTAACATATTTTATTCACCGTTATCTACAATTATCACCGTAGATAGATCTAACCACAATATATCCATTTAAATCATTTAATTCATTATATATATATTCATATATAATACGGCACCCCGAGTCACAGCTGTGATGCAATGCATTACTCTGCTATCATGTCCCATCATCGCATGTCTCTGAATAGGGGACTACAGGTTCGGTAAGATTCCACGAACCACAAACAACAAACAAATTGGAGGCGAACATAGTTCTCGTATCCATGGGTCACGCACATACCTACGTACCCACAGTCAGCGGACTTATCAACTCCCTGATAAGTCTTTCATAGACCTATGTTCTCGAGCGACAATTCAAAGATCCCATAGATTCATCAGGATATGACTGCCCTCACGCGTAAACCTCCCACCGATAGTAAGTAAGCTAGGTATGTCATACACATAAATCATTAATCAATCAAATAGGTATTATCATACCTATAATATAATATCAATAAGGTAATTATCACTACCCTAAGATATTTCCCATACGTAGCATTATACTTCTTTTAAAATATCATATCTTTACTTCATAAATTAATTATCCTCGCATCCTATAACATCTCTCCACTACTGACGTCGTTAAGGTTCATGCGCGGAGCGTCTCACAAAGCGAAATCCAAACAAGGAACCCCTCCAATACACTACTACTTAACTTTGTCGATCGAGGAGGTCCGAAAACTTAAACTATGCGATCGGGATAACCTCATACCCTCTTTTGAACCAAATGAGTTCTAAACTCCCATCTCACAAGATTTAATTAGGATTTCTCTCATCTTATAATCAGTAATAAGTCACTAATTTCCTACTGGTCCATAACCTTTATTTCTCCCGAACTACTACGAATTTAGTTCTCCTTTCAATTAAGGTTAAAACTGATAATTTCAAGTCCCTTATAAATACCTATTCTTTCACTTAGGATTTAACCCTCTTGTAAACTTAAGGATACCCAGGTATTATATAAAAACACCCCTACTGGTCCTATCTTAAATCCTCATACATCACCATTCGGAAATTAACAAACGAATCTAGAAACCGAAATTCCATTCGATATAATTTTCATCATTTAAATCATTTGAATCTAAATCCAATTAATTCAAATCTTAACAAGGGTTTACTGATATTTTCCAAGTCCCAAAATATTCAAATAATAATCACCAAAGATCCATAAAAGTTTCGGGATAAGAATCAACATTTAAAAAGAAACAACTTTACTTAATCAGGGAAGGTCGATCGATCGAAGGTAGGGGTCGATCGATCGATCCCTCAGGTCCAGGCCTGATTTTCTGCATTTTCTCCAACTACGGGTTTAACAACTTCTGATCATTTAAACCTTCATCTAAACATCCTAAATGACTTATAAACTTTACTACATGATATATCAACATATATGAACGATTTCCAATACTCTAAACATCCTAGAATCATCAAAGGATTGGATTAAAAAGCATGTTTATCTCCTTATTCCCAGAAATTTATCAACATAACCTCTTCAAGAACACATCAATGGTTTCCATCATTTCTTCAACAGATTCATGACTAATTCGTGGATTATTATTATCCTAACACATGAGTTAAATTCCTATATCATTTCAGTTTTCCAGAAATCCATTTAATGATCCATTATCTCTTCCAAACATGAATAATCTTATCTTTTCATACTATTCTAACATGGACAATATACAAACTTAAATTGCTATTATTAAACACTTGCCTTTAGTGTAGGTCTGATCCTTTGGTGTAGTTTATCTCAGTTGGTTGTCCCTTCTCCGGTCAAACTCCGGTGGTGGTTGGTGGTGGTGAACCTTGGTTCTAGTTCTTCTCCTTCCCAAGTGACTTTTCCCTTCCCAAGCACTCTTACTCTCACTCTAAGAAGATGGTTGATCTTATTTGTGAAGAAGAGATGAATAACTCCCATTCACTTAATCTACCTATTCTTATAATGATCCCAAATCCGAAATCACTATTCATCCCCCCTAGAAAAATGACCAAAATGCCCTTTCGGGTTGTCTATTCATTTCCAAATGACCCGAGACTCAAAATTAACATCCAAATAGACTTTTCTGACTATTTCGAACCTTCCGGACGCAACTACACAGTCGAAATGACTATTAGGTCGATAGAAAATAAATTTCCCTTTTTAATTTACTAAACTAGTCCCGACACGTCCCATACCGCGTCTGACTAAAAAATATAAATTACCGAATTTATATCATACGGTCATCTCAATGACATCACATTCATATATTGCCTAAATATCTTTAAGTAATATTCAGAATCATTCATATCCATATCCACAGTCCGGATAAAACTCGAATGAATTAATTAATAATAAAATCTAATTAATCCATTAATTTAAAATATAACCCATTTTAAAAGTCATTTAAAATTACGGGGTATTACATACTTCCCCCCTTATAACAGAATTTCGTCCCGAAATTCAGGAATATAAGTCATACAGGTAAGGTCAACTCCGAGTATAAATCTCACATCGCAAGAAATCCAAGATGTACCGCCCATACAGTACATTAACAAAATCCCTATCGATGTTATACGCCAAGCCTCACCATATAGTCTCAACTAAATCAAATTTAGAATTTACCTAATCTTCCCTATACCGTCCTCGTGACAAACTTTGAAAAAAAAAAAAAAAACTGAGCCTCACACATTTAACAAATAATTCCTGAAGTTCCAACTACTTACCTTTTACAATTATGAAAATTACTGCCATACAATCATCCAGGGCGCCCATACACCCTGTCGTACCACTTTCAATATTAAAAGTTTCGCAAAGGTTATAAACTCATATACTAAAGACCTAACTTATTTCGACTCCCAACGGTTATTAGTTTCGTGTGTGGGGTGTCTCGCAAGCGAAATCCAAACAAGGAACCACCCCGATACACTACTTCCTAAAGTAGTCGGTCATCGAAACTCCTAAGGTCCTTAGTCAATAATGTATAAAAAATTTGTTTATAAAAATATCAGGTTTATTGATTTAAACAAAAATTTGGTTTTCTTTCGATTTCAAATAGAGTCTACGCATCTACTCTCTTATAGAAGACAAGATGCAGACATATGCTCTCATATACCACAAGTCAATGCACGCCGATAGTCAAATCACACTCGGACATGCTCAAGGTAAGTAATCCCATGATAAAAATCAAACCCCAGTGATAACATGTAATATAAAGGTGTCCCACGCCCCTCAGTGAGTCTACGTAAATAACAGTGCTATAGGCTAAGTTTAGCAACCCTATTGCCCACACAACATTAATCGTAACAAAATCACTATACGCTTCATAATTCCTTAGATAGAAAACATACCCTCATTCGCGGGTGGTGGTTGTTGATTTACTGCCTGATGGATGTTGTATACACGCCCGTACTGACCCTGCTGCGCGGGTGCTGCTGGAATGGGCGGTAGTGCTAGCACCGGAGCTGGAGCTGGAAGAACAGCTGGTGGAAACACTGGTACCTGTGGCTCCTGCCGAGCCTGTTGTTGCTGAGGGAATTTGTCTTTCTCAGGACAATCTTGACGTTTGTGGCCATACTTGCCACACACGAAACATTTTCCCGCAAACTTTCCACCACCTTGTCCCTGTTGACCCCGAACCTGCTGGCCATTACCTCCCTTCCCTTGACCCTGATGAGCCTGCTTCTGGCCTTGATGGCCCTGTTGTCCTTGCCCAATACCTTTATCCTCAAATCGAGAATCTCCAGATCGCAAACGCTTAGCATAGTCCCCTGTCTGGGAACCCTGCTCACTCTGACGCTGATGACTCTGCCCTGACTGAGTCCCACTAGAACTGCCCCCAAAAGTCTTGCCCTGCAGGCCTGACCCAAACCCCCGCTTGACACCTTGATTATGGAAGCGGTTATCTTGGCAGTGAAGCATTGCAACATTAAGAACATCTGCATACGTACGTAGTGAAAGATTACCCAATAAATGTTGGCGAATTTTATAGTTCAACCCATCAGTGAACATTAGGACTCTCCTCTCCTCAGTAGGTACTTCAGCTGGTACCAAATTAGTTAATCTCGTAAACTCTTCCTCATATTCTGCCACAGTTTTTTCTCCCTGTTTCAAATCAAGTAGCTTCCGCCTCATCTCTGTCTGGATAGCAGAAGGAAAATACTTCCCATCAAACCGTATCCAAAAGTCTTGGATAGTCATTGTGTCCCTCTCCTCCATAGTGGTCATAGCTTCCCACCATTGCAAAGCTGCCCCTACTAGCTTAAATGTGGCTAGTATTTGACGTTGAACCTCAGTGCATTCGATCATTCTCAAGTGCCGTTGGATATCTTTCTTCCATCGGCTAGCAGTCACAACATCTGATCCTCCCTGAAACTCGGGTGGGTGCGCTTTCTGAAAGGCATCCCTTGCTCGTTCCCATGCAGTAGGAAACACTTGCCCTTGCGCGGGTGGCACAACCGGTGCCGGTGCGGGAGCCTGTTGAACAGCAGCTACGGCAGCATTGACTGCCCGAGCGACAATTGCAGCAACTTTGGCTGCAGTCATTGTTCCCTGAGCTGGGGCGGGCTGAGGTGCACGTCGAGGAGGCATCTGAAACGAGAGAACACTATCAGTATTTGATATCTCAAAATAGTTGAAGATCGTAAGCGTAAATAGAAAAGCAATAATCCTACTCATAGGGCTCTACATCAAAGAACGCTAAGCTGAAGACACAATAAGCCGTACAGATCCTAAAGGACACTAGAACCTGATACTCTGATACCACCTGTAACACCCCGCCTAATTAAATACCGGGTGGCCAGTCCCATACCAAATTAAAACAGAATATATAGTTGGCTCATTCTTAGCATCACTGTCGAAAACATTTACAACTCACCCAATACTCAAATAAGCTGGTGTTAAAAACTTTCCAATTCAAATTTCAACAAAATCTTTTTCCATTTTTAAGAATAACACAACACATTTATTTTACAACACTGATAACACAATAAGTATCACAAAAATAATTTAAATGCAACTGGAATAAACATTCCCAAGTAATATAAATCCTTTACAATAATCCCAACAATGTTAAATGTATTAAAAATCAGAATACAACAATATTTTACTCTAACAGAAAAATGATAACTGAATCCTTTTGGGCGACATGCCCTAACTAAGAATACTGTGAATCAAAAAGATGATAAGCGTCTAAACAAAACTTCCATAGCTCCATAGCTCGTCAAAATCAACTATGGTTGGCGTCCCTGTTGCTGGACACCTGATATAGAGATACAATAGAAGAGAAAATATGCAAGGAAACGGGTCAGAGCCCGAATGTGTAGAGTATTTTTAAAACAACAAGTATTTAACAAGTGCAATAAAGCATTTATTATGTACATGTTAGATCCAACTCTCACTTGCAATTCTCACCTCTCAACTAGAGTGCACACCTAACGTTTCCTATTAACCTCCTATTTAATGGTTCCTCCTTTCTAGTCTCCATTTTATACTATCATAATCCCCGTATGTCCCATACCATACGTCACATTATTATTCATTTACATTTCTCCTTTATGATTTGTTTCTCATTAACATGAATCATTACTCATTATTTCTCATTAATATGAATCGTTACTCATTAATATGAGTTAAGCTATTCAATTCTAAAAGCATAAACATTTATTAACTAAATTCCATTAACATATTTTATTCACCGTTATCTACAATTATCACCGTAGATAGATCTAACCACAATATATCCATTTAAATCATTTAATTCATTATATATATATTCATATATAATACGGCACCCCGAGTCACAGCTGTGGTGCAAATGCATTACTCTGCTATCATGTCCCATCATCGCATGTCGCTGAATAGGGGACTACAGGTTCGGTAAGATTCCACGAACCACAAACAACAAACAAATTGGAGGCGAACATAGTTCTCGTATCCATGGGTCACGCACATACCTACGTACCCACAGTCAGCGGACTTATCAACTCCCCGATAAGTCTTTCATAGACCTATGTTCTCGAGCGACAATTCAAAGATCCCATGGATTCATCAGGATATGACTGCCCTCACGCGTAAACCTCCCACCGATAGCAAGTAAGCTAGGTATGTCATACACATAAATCATTAATCAATCAAATAGGTATTATAATACCTATAATATAATATCAATAAGGTAATTATCACTACCCTAAGATATTTCCCATACGTAGCATTATACTTCTTTTAAAATATCATATCTTTACTTCATAAATTAATTATCCTCGCATCCTATAACATCTCTCCACTACCGACGTCGTTAAGGTTCATGCGCGGAGCGTCTCGCAAAGCGAAATCCAAACAAGGAACCCCTCCAATACACTACTACTTAACTTTGTCGATCGAGGAGGTCCGAAAACTTAAACTATGCGATCGGGATAACCTCATACCCTCTTTCAACCAAATGAGTTCTAAACTCCCATCTCACAAGATTTAATTAGGATTTCTCTCATCTTATAATCAGTAATAAGTCACTAATTTCCTTCTGGTCCATAACCTTTATTTCTCCCGAACTACTACGAATTTAGTTCTCCTTTTAATTAAGGTTAAAACCGATAGTTTCAAGTCCCTTATAAATACCTATTCTTTCACTTAGGATTTAACCCTCTTGTAAACTTAAGGATACCCAGGTATTATATAAAAACACCCCTACTGGTCCTATCTTAAATCCTCATACATCACCATTCGGAAATTAACAAACGAATCTAGAAACCGAAATTCCATTCGATATAATTTTCATCATTTAAATCATTTGAATCAAAATCCAATTAATTCAAATCTTAACAAGGGTTTACTGATATTTTCCAAGTCCCAAAATTTTCAAATAATAATCACCAAAGATCCATAAAAGTTTCGGGATAAGAATCAACATTTAAAAAGAAACAACTTTACTTAATCAGGGGAGGTCGATCGATCGAAGGTAGGGGTCGATCGATCGATCCCTCAGGTCCAGGCCTGATTTTCTGCATTTTCTGCAACTACGGGTTTAACAACTTTTGATCATTTAAACCTTCATCTAAACATCCCAAATGACTTATAAACTTTACTACATGATATATCAACATATATGAACGATTTTCAATACTCTAAACATCCTAGAATCATCAAAGGATTGGATTAAAAAGCATGTTTATCTCCTTATTCCCAGAAATTTATCAACATAACCTCTTCAAGAACACATCAATGGTTTCCATCACTTCTTCAACAGATTCATGACTAATTCGTGGATTATTATTATCCTAACACATGAGTTAAATTCCTATATCATTTCAGTTTTCCAGAAATCCATTTAATGATCCATTATCTCTTCCAAACATGAATAATCTTCTCTTTTCATACTATTCTAACATGGACAATATACAAACTTAAATTGCTATTATTAAACACTTGCCTTTAGTGTAGGTCTGATCCTTTGGTGTAGTTTATCTCAGTTGGTTGTCCCTTCTCCGGTCAAACTCCGGTGGTGGTTGGTGGTGGTGAACCTTGGTTCTAGTTCTTCTCCTTCCCAAGTGACTTTTCCCTTCCCAAGCACTCTTACTCTCACTCTAAGAAGATGGCTGCTCTTATTTGTGAAGAGGAGATGAATAACTCCCATTCACTTAATCTACCTATTCTTATAATGATCCCAAATCCGAAATCACTATTCATCCCCCCTAGAAAAATGACCAAAATGCCCTTTCGGGTTGTCTATTCATTTCCAAATGACCCGAGACTCAAAATTAACATCCAAATAGACTTTTCTGACTATTTCGAACCTTCCGGACGCAACTACGCAGTCGAAATGACTATTAGGTCGATAGAAAATAAATTTCCCTTTTTAATTTACTAAACTAGTCCCGACACGTCCCATACCGCGTCTGACTAAAAAATATAAATTACCGAATTTATATCATATGGTCATCTCAATGACATCACATTCATATATTACCTAAATATCTTTAAGTAATATTCAGAATCATCCATATCCATATCCACAGTCCGGATAAAACTCGAATGAATTAATTAATAATAAAATCTAATTAATCCATTAATTTAAAATATAACCCATTTTAAAAGTCATTTAAAATTACGGGGTATTACAGTCGGGTTTTTTATAAAGGTTATAAGATTTTTATTTAAACATTTAACTGGTAGGTGGGTATATGTTCAGCTAATGAATTTTTTATCAGATAATTAAGTTTGGTTTTTAAAAGATTTAATTTGGGATTTTTGGGGCTCGTTCAAACGAGAGGGCATGTCGTTCGAACGAAGTCGCATTCCGTTCAAATGACAGTGGTCCTTGTTCGAACGCCAATAAGTCGGTGGCTTAGTTAGACTCCTAATTATTTCCAACTCTTAAACCCTTTATATACTCAACTGGCACGGGGCTGGGACTTCAAAAAATCACTTTCTTCTCAAACTTTCTCCATAAAGCTTTTCCAAAACACATTTCTCTCAGCTTCAACCCCTAGCCCCTACTTTTCACAAGTTTTGAAGATTCAATTGGTGTTTCATCTAGAGGAGTTCAACCGTCTACCTAGATTTTCATCCTGCTAATTTGAGGCATGACTACTCTATTCTTTTCCTTTATTATTATGCGTTTTAAGTATTGCCTAAACCTTAATATCATATTTTTCTTAAAATCAATTAGCAATCGAATTAGAGAAAGTGGGCACTAAAACTTGGGGCTGTGTTTATAATACCTTTTAATATGAATAATATTCATAACCCGTGGGTACGTAGGATTCATGAGTGGATTTTCGGTTATATTGGTGTAGGTTGTATGTAGAAGACCCTAGTTTTGAATTAAATGGAGTTGGGGCGTATAACTCATGTAATTCGTGTTGAGATAATGAAATTGAAATTTTGATGTATTAATGATGAAATCTTGGTGTATTTAATTGAAAATTATTAAACGGGATTAATTAAGTGTTTATGATGATGTGTTGATTAAATTTAGATTTAATTAAATCGGACTATCATGCGTAGTTTTACATGTTGATTTATTTCTGTGTGATTATGTTACTTGTTAGTATTCTTATATTGTCATTGTGACGACGGGTTGTTGGGTATTTATGCTCTCCCTATATTTTAGGATGCCTTCTAGGTATGAAACTAGTGGGTAGGCCTTTTGATGATTTATGTCTTTGAGGTATGGGACTAGTGAGGGTAGATTATTACGACTTTATTATGTCGGGGGTGCGCTGATTTTTGGCCACTTTATTGTCGTTACGCTAGCCTAGACATGAGATTAGGTCGAGATTTAAGTTCGAAATTCATCCTATACATAGGGTAGGACGTATTGATAACTAGGGGACCTTTAGGTATGGGAATAAGGGGTATTTTGAGGAGCTAACATCGATTAAAACGGTGGGGTCATTTATAAATTGTGAAATTGAGAAATTGAGAATTAATGCTGATAAGCACCCAAAAGTGTATATTTTATACCCCGAATAGATGCATTTTAGTCGCTCATTTTAAATAAAAATGATCTTATATTCGTATTTATTTATTTCTCAGGTCAATACGCAGTTGCGGTACAAATTAAGCTAAATCAGTGCAATTGCGACCCAGAAGTGGTCAAAGGCGTACATCGAAGAAATCCAAAGAGACCGCGAAGTGAGAAGTTCAATATGAGCTTCCCCGATGTGATCCGATGCCCCGAAACAGTCCCGTAACCCAAACCTAAGCCTACACCGAGCCCAGACCTTTCCCCGAGCCCGTGGGTGTTTAGTTTGTACTTTTATTATTTTCTAGATTTTTATTTTTTAATCATTTTATTTTTAGGATTTGTTTAGAATTTTCTAGAATTTATTTTCTATTTTTCTATTTTTTTATTTTGATGTTGACTTTTATTAGTTTTTAATATTTATTTTATTTTTATTAGGATTAGTTTTTAGGAATTTATTTTTTTAGTTTTATTTTATTAGGATTATATTTTTTTTAGGTTTAATATATTTTTATTTTAATTTAGTGAGATGTTAGTTCTTTTTTAGATTTATTAGATATTTTTTTAGTCTTTAGTTTATTTTGATTTGATTTTTAGATTTTTAGTTTTCATTTCTTTTATTATTTGAGTTTTTTTTAGGATGTTATTTTTTTTAGTTTTGTTAATTTTAATTTTTTTAATTAGAGTGTTTTAATTTTTTTAGGGGTACAAATTAAACACACACACAACCCAATTAAACACACCCTCACACACTATCCTACACCCTCACCCACCTTACCACTCCCACTTCATCTTCCTCACCACAACTCTCTCTATCCTACCACCATAACCATATATCATCCAAGCTCCCATCTCCATTTCATACCTCCATCATTTCCCACCATTAATAACCCAACAAGAACCCATCTCTCCACTCTCCGTGACCCGCCATCAACCAAAACCCGAAAAGTCCCCAATCGAACCCGATCCCGACCTGTAAACAAGAAAAAAAAAACGAGACCCACTTCTTGTAAACCCACCACGCAGCCATCTCCGGCGACGCCGCTGCAATCGCCCGTGACCAACCCGCCGGAGCTCCGGCCTTCATATCCCCTGACCCAAGCGGGTCTGCCCAAATCGCGACGAAATCGCAGGCCCGCCCAACCAGCCCAAAACCCGACCCATTCCGGTCTGCCACCACACCACCAACCCGCGAAACCTCCGACTAGAAACCCGGTTTTGATCCCAGCTCGACCCATCTCAAATCCATATCTGCCAACACCTAAACCCAATCCAAATCAA
The DNA here is from genome assembly GCA_949130495.1 of Sambucus nigra. Classification (NCBI taxonomy): domain Eukaryota; kingdom Viridiplantae; phylum Streptophyta; class Magnoliopsida; order Dipsacales; family Adoxaceae; genus Sambucus; species Sambucus nigra. Next base: position 263,940,628 of record OX422215.1, on the reverse strand, counting down.
ATCCCACAAAATCTTCAAAAAGAACCCACTTCGTTTCTTATTAAAGAGAACAAGGGCTTCTCATAAAAGGGAGTAGGCCCGACCCGGACCCGATCTGTATAATAGGGTCTGAGCATATTTTTTTGGACCCAAGACCTGAATACCAGAATACCCGAATACCCGAATACCCGTTTATTAAATGGGTAGGGTCTGGATCTTATACAAGACCCGGACCCAAAGACCCGACCCAAATTGTACATTATTATTTTTTAAATATATGTACATATACCATAAATTTATATATATTTATAAATATATCTTATCAATATAACATGTAAGTAATATATATAAAAATATATATTTATGTATGTAATAAATATAAATAATATATGTTTTATTTATACTAATAATATTCTATAATACAATACAAAATATTTTAATTTAAGATTAAAAAATAAAGAAGGGGGATAATATAAAATAAATTTATATATTTGGTCAGACCCGGACCCGAACCCGAAGACCCTAACGGATCCGGGTCTGGATCCAATATTGTAGACCCGATGAAGACCCGGACCCGAACCCGATGAAGACCCGATTACACGGATCTGGATCTCCCTAAACCCGATCCGACTCCGACCCGTTGACAGGCCTAAAAGGGAGTCTCTTAATAGCAAAAGAGGGAGATACAGAGAGAGAGAAAAACATAGTGTATAATATGTACATAGTAGGTACATAAAAAAATTCCAAAAAAATTAGTTTAGTGTTAGAATAAATTTTTAGGTTTGTTTTTTATTCTTTTTGGTGTAATCAAGTGTTGGAAATTGTGACGAAGTTGGACGCATGTCAAGGGGCATTTCTAGACAACTTGGGAAAAAATTGCGTATTGTATTTCTACATTCTCTTTTCAATTTATTTCCTTCTTGACATAGTATCTATTGTTGTTTATGCACACATGAGAATGTTTGGCTAAACACCCCGTTCAAGGGGTGGGATGCACTGCATATGATGTTAGTTTAATTAATTGGTTTCTTTAATTTTATATTTCTAGGCAAATTAATTTTAAATGTCGCCAATTAATTTATGTGACGAGAGTTAGTCAATTAATTGAACGAATTAATATTTGAAATTAGGAATCGAACTAGAGATAGGTTTTTCCGATATTTGAATATTAATTCGGTGTTGAAATTTGAGGATTGAAATTGTTTTCATTAAATTGTTCCTAGCGGGTAATTTTCTGAAAATAGTGTAGTCCTTATTTTTCATCGTGTGATATTTTTAAATTAATTTTCTGAAAAAGATTTTATTAAATTTATAATTTTAACGAGAGTTAGATTATCGATTTAATATTATCTCGAAATATTTCAAATTAATAAATTGAAAAATTAAAATAATTAAAAATGTAGTGTAATCCCATCTCTTGACTTTCTCACATATTTAACATTCGGTTGCACATTTTTTTTATTCTTTAGTCCTTTTATAATTTTTAGCATATGTTAGTTAATTTTTCCCTTGAAATTGTTTTTAAAAATAAAAAAAAAAAAAATATTTTCATAAAAAAATTGGAATTGCACGTTTTCACATTAATTATTTCACCTTGAAAGTAGGATTGATACCCGTACTTACCGCAATACGAGTTATTTTTAGTAGGGGTGGACAAAAAAAAGACCGACCCGAATGGACCGATTGGATCGAACCGGACCGAACCGAAAATTAAGGCTATTTTGAAACCGGTCCGAAAATCGGTTCACAAAAACTAAAAACCGATTAAATCGGTCCGGTCCGCGGTCCACTATATTAAAAGACCGATTTGGACCGGACCGGACCGATTCCCATATATATATAATAAAAATAATGTTATTTTGTTTGTTATGTATAGTTTTTGAACTAATGTATATAACTTACGAATTCAATTTGGAACATTTTATATATGTATAGACATTTTTTTATTTGGGTTAAAAAACCCATGTAAATATCACTTGGAGTTTCGAGTATTATTTTTTTGTATATATATTTGTGAGAAAAATAGATAAAAACATCCATAAAATGTACATATATATAAAATAGGGTCAGGACCGAATTTTACCCCGGACCGGACCGAAAAAAGCCTGGACCGAATTAGTAGGTTAACCGAATTAATCGGTCCGGTCTCGGTCCAAAAAAATTGAGGACCGAATATTCGGTCCGGTCCAAAAAATACGCAAAACCCGGACCGGATCGGACCGTGCCCACCCCTAATTTTTAGACAAGTTTTGTAGGTACTCAATGGAATTTTGAGAGTGATTTTTACAATACAACGATACATACGCAAAAACTTTCTTATCAAATGGCGCCGTTGCCGGGGACAAGTTTATTTATCAAATGGCGTCGTTGCCGCTTTCTTGGCCTGGAGACATGATTGAAGACTTGTACTTTTATTTATCATTTTTTTTTAGTGTAGTTCTTCCTCCTCCCTCCTCATTAGACTGGTTGTATAGGATTTTTAAATCTTGGTCTTTATTTGGGAGCATTTTGACACCATATTATTTTGTAATAATTATTCCAAAAAAAAATGCGAAAAATGAAACCGGACAAGGTAGAGAGATGGCGTCCAAGGCGAGGATTTTTGAAGCCTCTCTACTTTGGGTCGGTAGGACTCCCGGGGACGACTGAGATAGGCGAGATCTTCCCCCGGTCGACTCAACTCGGTCTTCACCCCACGTGTGTAAAAACCGTGGGAGGTACAATTTTTTTTATCCCTCGCGACTTTCCTGCTAGCGAGTTCATTTTTTGTGTGATTAATTGCTCCTATGTGCTTTTAATTTCTGCATCGCACTTAAATTGAATGGTTGATGAATTAATTTACCTAAGACCTGGACCCGGTCATTGCAACGAGAAGGGATTTCATCACCCGACTCACTCGCTTATCCATTGTGTGCTACCCTAGCTGTCATTAAATTTAAAATCAATCAACTAGCTAGCCCCGTAGGAACGCATTTTTATAAGAGGCGATCTCAAAGATAAATTCTGTGATTTTTATCGCCCGCGAACTTAATTACAATTTGACTACCCCTCTCACTAACATTGAAGATAATAATTGGCTACTTGCTCATTGGGATTTTTTCTTGACTCGTGTGTGTCCAATTCCATTGTTTAGGTAGTCGATTTTAGTTAGTTCGACCAAATCAAGAGTCCAATTTTTCCCATTTTTCGAAAAATACCAAAAATATTTTCCTTTTTTTAAATATTTTCAAAAATCCCAAAAATGTTTTCCTTCTTTTTTTCCAATATTTAAAAAAAAAATCCCAAAAAGATTTTCCTTTTTTTATTTTCAAAAATCACAAAAAGATTTTCTTTTCTTTTGAAAAATATTTAAAAACAAAAAAAATATATTCCTCTTGTCATGGCCGAAGAACGTCCTTTACGGGAATACTTTGGCCATTTCACATTCTCTCGAAGTTTGTTTGATGATAAGCCCGAATCGAACCTTCATTCATTAATCGATGGCTTTACCTCTCAAACGCACACCGTTGATACTCTTGTGTCGTCCATACACACATCTCATCTTCCACCACCTCCGGTGGCGAGTGTCAACCCATCACAAGCTTCATCGTGCACATACTGCTTTCTTAGCGATCATTTGTCCCATGAGTGTCCATTTATATTTTCTCCATTTGAATCCACCTTGGAACATGTGTATCCCTATGACACTGTTTTGGACCCACCCTTGACGTATTGTCACAACATATCTAATGTCGAGGGGTATGAGTACCCGAGCTATTCATGGAGGCCTGATCATCCTTCCATGCAATATGAATCCCAACGCCATGTTGTGGATCCTTACGATTTCCAACAGTCGTCTTCGCCACCTCGTGCACTTCATACCTATCTGTCCCCTTCATATGCTCCTCATGCTGATCACACTTTTGTCCCTCACGGAGATGCTTCTCCCGTGACTACTACACTTGACCCTGCTCCACACACTTCGTATGAGTATTCTCCACATCCTAGTGTTTCTAGCAAGTTGTGTCCACCTCCGCCACCCGCCACCACTTCACCACCACCTTGCACATCCGCTCTCGAAAGTCTTTTGCATAAGTTCGCGCACACTCTTCAATCTCAAACTGAATCACTTCAGAGGCTTGAACAACGATTATATGATTTTGAGTGTGCGAACGAGACGAATTCCACCCCAAGTCAACCCGTTATTGCTCCCAGGTGGAATGATGATGCGTCGTCTTGTGCCACTGATTTTGAGTGTGACCAACTCTATCATCCTGAGAATCTCGACATTGAGACCACTCTGTGGTCCGGGCCCCAAGTTGACTATTGTGTTGACATATCCACTGTTTGTGAGACTGATCCCACACCACCCTACCCTCTCGAACCCACCATTGCGGTTTGTCTTTCCCCTTCCATAGAATCCTTACTTATGCCCGAGCCTACACCTATTGAGCCCACTGCGTGTGTTCCCGAGGAACCACTTCATCCTAGGTTAGCTCCGGCTACGAGTGCTCACCACTTTCCCTAGATAGAATTCGAGATGGTTTTTACCTCTCTTGATATGAATCCTACCCCATCATATTTGGCTCCCCTTGAGCCGAATATTGATGTAGATTCATCTATCTCGGATCTTAAAGCCTCGTTAGACCCTTTCACCACCTCGGATGGTGACGTAATGGTGGCTAAGTTGATCCTTCCCTCGCTTATTTCCACACTTCCTCCCACGAGTGCCCTTGAGGATCACTCTGCGCCTCATGAGGAGTGTGTGTTTCCTACTCGTGAGTTAGATCATCTTCCCCCACCCTTTGTCCCACCTGACTCACCCACTGTCCCTTCTACCCTACCGCCTAGTTTGGACCTTGTTATTTCTCCTCACCTGTTCCCATATACGTATTTAGGTCCTCACCTATATCCATACTCCACCCTAGTACTCCACGATCACATTTGTGCATTTTTCATAGACCCCACTATCTATGAGAGTATTTGTGCTACTCTTATCCTTCGTGACACCGAGCGTGTTACTCTATGCACATCACTTCCTTGTGGTGTTGAATTTTTTCATCGACAACTCCTTGGCGTGTCACGGCGCGACCATTATCACCGTCTATTTATAGAACGGTCGTGCACTTTCTCTGAGGCCCACTCCATTATTATTGTCAAACCCTTCTGCCTCCCTCACCAACTAGAGCACCATTCTTATGGGGCCCTTTTTGCCCTCACCTTTACGCTCAATAAGGCCCGTGACCGGTGCCTGTTCACCCTCACCCTTACCCTTCGTCCATGTACCCTAATACCCACCCACCCCTGGTCCACCGATGCTTTGCATCGAGTTATGCACTTTGCTATACAGGTGCATTGACCCGTTTTCGCCTTTATCCAACAAGACAGACGCTTCAGTCTTGTTTGGAGGTGATTCTCATCACCCAAATTTTTCTGCCACCCCGTGCTTTCATAGCTCTTATCTTTAGGGTGAGATTGGTTCGGTCTGGCTGAAGACGTTAAACTTAGCGCTACCGGGAGGCAGCCCGTCGTTCATTATTTCTGAGTATGAGTCTTATCCTGTTTGGAGGTGGTGTTTCACACCACCCAATGCTTTTCACATGCTTTATAGACTTGTACGTCTTTTTGTATCACATCTGTTCTTCAGGTTTCATCTATGCTCCTGAGTGCGGTACATTTTCACTAGTGGTTCATTATGGTAATATCTTTCCTCCCTTGTGCTTTTCATTTTTATATATGGTTTTAAACATCGAGGACGATGTTCTCTTTTGTTTGGGGGTGGAAAATTTATCAAAATCGTACCTCTTTTGAAAATTTTCAGAAACAAGTGATTTTAAACTTTTTGTGCAGTTAAAATTAAATTTTTATGATATGATTTGTCTATCATCCCTCTTTTAGAAATCTCGGAATACCCGTGTTCGAACCCAAAAAAAATTGTGCTTTTAACCTTAAATTAATTGATATTTCTTAAAGCGTACTTGCACAATGGATTTCTAAACTCGAAAATTTTATACTATCACGTTTACAATCAAAAGTTGAAGAGTAATAATATTCTCAAGAGAGCCTTAAAAGATCACTAGTGGTGACTTAAACCCGTGAGATTTGAGCTTTTCACCTTTTTGAGGGTTTTTACGTATCTCCGAGTCACAAGTTGATTCAACTTTCTTTGGATACCACACTTAGTCGTTGCATGATCTCATTATTTTTTCAAATTTGGCTTAATCACTGAGAATGACATTACTTTCGAGTTGTAAGAAACATGTGTCTTGTAGTTTTTCCTAAGCACTAAACAGATTTTTCCATACACATACCATTTTTCCTATCACATTATCATTCACCCATTATCATTTTCCATATTACCCTTATCCATATGTCCCAAATACCATCCATCATTGCCATCGTTTTTGAGAAAAAGAGTGTTTGAAATTTTCCATGTAAAATGTCTTCATTTTCATTATGAAAAGGAAAATGTATCGCAATAAAAAAAATAGAAAAAAAAATAGAAAAATGAGCAAAGAAAGAAAAAAAATAGAAAAGAAGAAAAATAAGATGCGATCGTAAGTTCAAATAATGAAGACAATAATCAGTCAAAATGTTTCACTCTTCTCAAAACACCCCATCATTCATCTTCTTCATTTCATTATCCCCTCATACCATTCATAAACCACATTTTCACACTTGGTAATGTGTTCGGACAAACGAAAAGATTATATGATGAATAACTCGACATTCTCGAAATAGTGGTTAGCATCCCTTCATGAGATGAGATTTTTTTCATGTATCCGTCCTTTCTTATAAAGTGTGTGAGACGTTTGAACTTGTTTACATTTACTCACATCCTCACACACTAGAGAGATACACTTACCCAATTCTCTGAGAGTTCGATTCAGAGAGATATATCCAGTGAGAATTGAAGTCAAAGCGTTGATTCTATAAATGCGATCTTGGAATTACTCTAATGATACTTAAGATTGTTTCACACTACACACGCTGAGTTTTAGGAAGGATTACGCTTTTGGTATTAAGTAATTTCATATCTTATTTTGATAGTTGAATACGGTGTTCCTTGATGTTCTTTTAAAGTTGGGTTGTATAGCATTTCATCGTCAAATCAGAAACTGCATTTAAATAAGTTTTGAATTTTGTGGGTATATTCACTGCAAACCCTCACGAGACACCACTCGTCCTGTAGGGCAACCTATAAGTTTAACGGCTTGTTGCACATGCTAAGTGCAATCGCCAGTGCCTGCGAAAGTGGCACACTTTTGGTCACTTATCTCTGTTTTCTCTCTAATTTTTCTCGAGAACTAGCAATGTTCTGTTTGGGGGTGGTGTGATAAACACCCAAAAGTGTATATTTTATACCCCGAATAGATGCATTTTAGTCGCTCGTTTGAAATAAAAATGACCGTATGTTCATATTTATTTATTTCTCAGGTCAATACGCAGTTGCAGTACAAATTAAGCTAAATCAGTGCAATTGCGACGTAGAAGCGGTCAAAGGCGTGCATCGAAGAAATCCAAAGAGACCGCGAAGTAAGAAGTTCAATATGAGCTTCCCCGATGTGATCCGATGCCCCGAAACAGTCCCGTAACCCGAGCCCAGATCATTCTCCGAGCCCAGATCATTCTCCGAGCCCGTGGGTGTTATGTTTGTACTTTTATTATTTTCTAGATTTTTATTTTCTAGTCATTTTATTTTTAGGATTTGTTTAGAATTTTCTAGAATTTATTTTCTATTTTTTTATTTTTTTTTATTTTGATGTTGACTTTTATTAGTTTTTAATTTTTAATATTTATTTTATTTTTATTAGGATTAGTTTTTAGGAATTTATTTTTTTAGTTTTATTAGATTTTTTTTATATATTTTTATTTATTTATTTATTTTAGTTTTATTTTGTTAGGATTATATTTTTTTTTAGGTTTAATATAGTTTTTTTAATTTAGTGAGATGTTAGTTTTTTTTTTAGATTTATTAGATATTTTTTTAGTCTTTAGTTTATTTTGATTTGATTTTTAAATTTTTAGTTTTTATTTCTTTTATTATTTGAGTTTTTTTTAGGATGTTATTTTTTTTAGTTTTATTAATTTTAATTTTTTTTAATTAGAGTGTTTTAATTTTTTTAGGGGTACAAATTAAACACACACACAACCCAATTAAACACACCCTCACACACTATCCTACACCCTCACCCACCTTACCACTCCCACTTCATCTTCCTCACCACAACTCTCTCTATCCTACCACCATAACCATATATCATCCAAGCCCCCTTCTCCATTTCATACCTCCATCCTTTCCCACCATTAATAACCCAACAAGAACCCATCTCTCCACTCTCCGTGACCCGCCATCAACCAAAACCCGTAAAGTCCCCAACGCACCCGATCCCGACCTGTAAACAAGAAAAAAAAAACGAGACCCACTTCTTGTAAACCCACCACGCAGCCATCTCCGGCGACGCCGCTGCGATCGCCCGTGACCAACCCGCCGGAGCTCCGGCCTTCATATCCCCTGACCCAAGCGGGTTGCCCAAATCGCGACGAAATCGCAGGGGCGCCCAACCAGCCCAAAACCCGACCCATTCCGGTCTGCCACCACACCACCAACCCGCGAAACCTCCGACTAGAAACCCGGTTTTGATCCCAGCTCGACCCATCTCAAATCCATATCTGCCAACACCTAAACCCAATCCAAATCAAGTCCCACAAAATCTTAAAAAAAAAACCACTTCGTGGCTTATTAAAGAGAACAAGGGCTTCTCCTAAAAGGGAGTCTCTTAACAGTAAAAGAGGGAGTCACAGAGAGAGAGAGAAAAACAGTGTATAATATGTACATAGTAGGTACATAAAAAAATTCCAAAAAAATTAGTTTAGTGTTAGAATAAATTTTTAGGTTTGTTTTTTTATTCTTTTTGGTGTTATCAAGTGCTGGAAATTGCGACGAAGTTGGACGCATGTCTAGGCGCATTTCAAGATAAACTTGGAAAAAAAATTGCGTATTGTATTTCTACACTCTCTTTTCAATTTATTTCCTTCTTGACATAGTATTTATTGTTGTTTATACACACATGAGAATGTTTGGCTAAACACCCCGTTCAAGGGGTGGGATGCACTGCATATGATGTTAGTTTAACTAATTGATTTCTTTAATTTTATATTTCTAGGTAAATTAATTTTAACTGTCGCCAATTAATTTATGTGACGAGAGTTAATCAATTAATTGAACGAATTAATATTTGAAATTAGGAATCGAACTAGAGATAGGTTTTTCCGATATTTGAATATTAATTCGGTGTTGAAATTTGAGGATTGAAATTGTTTTCATTAAATTGATCCTAGCGGGTAATTTTCTGAAAATAGTGTAGTCCTTATTTTTCATCGTGTGATATTTTTAAATTAATTTTCTGAAAAAGATTTTATTAAATTTATTATTTTAACGAGAGTTAGATTATCAATTTAATATTATCTCGAAATATTTCAAATTAATAAATTCAGAAATTAAAATAATTAAAAATGCAGTGTAATCCCATCTCTTGACTTTCTCACATATCTCACACTCGGTTGCACATTTTTTTTATTCTTTAGTCCTTTTATAACTTTTAGCATTTGTTAGTTAATTTTTCCCTTGAAATTGTTTTTAAAAATAAAAATAAAAAAAATAAAAAATATTTTCATAAAAAAATTGGAATTGCACGTTTTCACATTAATTGTTTCACCTTGAAAGTAGGATTGATACCCGTACTTACCTCAATACGAGTTATTTTTAGACAAGTTTTGTAGGTACTCAAGGGAATTTTGAGAGTGGCTTTTGCAATACAACGATACATACACAAAAAGCTATTATCAAATGCCTAAGATAAAAATGGGTATTAAAATTTGTGGCGACATAATGTGTCAGGGCCGACAGTTTAAACGGATCAGAGGACGGTTTATGTCGTGTCGTGTGTGGGGTTCGACAGTTTAAACGGGTCGGAGGACGATTTGACAAGGGGAAATGTGACACTTTGGTGGATTACCACCGGGACGGGAGGATCGTGATAATAAAAAGTGAGAACAATAATTAAATTTGGTTAATTTAATTAAATTAATATCGTCGGACTTGGGAATTTAAAATCATATTGGTGTGCCTTGTTAAATGTGGATCTCTACGGGTAGTTAATGATTTATATTTATCGCGTTTAATTATCTCGTTAATTTAAAATATTCTATTGTGATATTTATTGCGTATAATGATTCAATCCAAATTCAAGGATCCTAATTGAGGGGAGTAGTGTGTATTCATGCTCGGGGCTCTGACGTCGTGCGTTGACTAACTTTTCAGGAAATAGTATTTGGAGAAGCTGCATAAAATTATTTGGAGATTTGCTTGGCAGTGCAGTTGGAGTTTCTCTACCTTATGCGTATTGATTTAGTTTAGTTTTTCATTCCTTCGCATTTACTTTGAGACATAGTTTATGTTTTTAATTGAGCCATTCGGTTCCAAAGTTGTATGGGTTTTATTCAGTTACTTCATAGGATTCAGTTAGAGATTATTCTGTTTCGTATTATTCGAGATTGGATTTACTTTGAGTTTAGCATGGAGATGGATTTTAATCGCTTAGTTGGATGGTTTATTTTTTGGGATTGATTATCATATATCTTGCGAATTAATATTTATGTCTCATATATGTCTCATGCTAAGAATAGTACTTTATTTACTCACGCCCGACTTAGTTTTGGTGGCCGCCGACGCCAGAATTAGGCGGGGTGTGACAGATGGTATCAGAGCATGGTCTTAAGTCTCGTAGGTTATGAGCCCGTTTAGCTTCCGCGTTGCTGATCTTTGATTCCCTTTGTTGATTCTTACTCCTTAAGGTAGAGGGTCTAACATACGTGTTAGATGTGTTTGTTGGAGATGTGAAGCTTTGTGCTAAGGACATCGTAGGCATTGAGTTTAGAATTAGTAAGCTTAATGTGAGGATCCTTCAAATGAATTTTGGGGACGATAATTATTTTAGAGATCTTAGTGCAGATGTTAGGAATCGTATGTATCGATTTTTGATGTTGAGATTTAATTCGAGGATGTTAGCATTTTGATGACTTTCGGATATAGGATCGAGTGGGGATTTGTGAGAGCGCGTGGTACATAGTTATTTTCATAGTTATGTAGATATATATAGCGATATATTATTTTGTTGTTCGTGGGGTAGGTGCGCGTAGGATTGGGTGTATGGGCGTCCAATTATGACATTCTACGGGTACGCATATGTGAGCCTTATTTCTTTTGCGAGATTTACGCGCTGATGTGTATGTTTAATCTAATTTTGAGGACGAAATTCTTTGCTAGTGGGGAAGTATGTAACACTCCGTGTTTTATTTAATTGACTTTAATTAATTTGGAGTAAAATAAAATCTTGGAGTTAATGGCGTTTAAGAATTTAACTGGGTTTTTAGTAAATTTTTCAGTTTGAAATTTATTCGAGTCTTTTATAAAAAGGTTATAAGATTTTTATTTTAACATTTAACTGGCAGGTGCATAATTGTTCAGCTAATCAATTTTTGATAAGATAATTAAGTTGAATTTTTAAAAGATTTAATTTTGGGATTTTTGGGGCTCTTTCGAACAACAGGGCGTGTTGTTCGAACGATGTCGCATGTCGTTCGAACGAAAGTGGTCCTCGTTCGAACGCCAGCAAGTCAGTGTCTTGGTTAGACTCCTAATTGTTTCCAACTCTTAAACCCTTTATATACTAAACTAGTATGGGGCTCGGACTTCGAAAAATCACTTTCCTCTCAAACTTTCTCCATAAAGCTTTTCCAAAACATATTTCTCTCATCTTCAACTCCTAGCCCCTACTTTGCATAAGTTTTGAAGATTCAATTGGTGTTTCATCTAGAGGACTTCAACCTTTTACCCAAATTTTCATCCAACTAATTTTAGGCATGAATACTCTATTATTTTCCTTTAGTATTATGCGTTTTTAAGTTTTACCTAAACCTTAATATCATGTTTTTCTTTAAATGAATTAGCATTCTAATTAGAGAAAGTGGACACTAAAACTTGAGGTTGTTTTTATGAAACCTTTAAATATGAATAATATTCATAACTCGTGGGTACGTAGGATTCATGAGTGGATTTTGGGTTTTATTGGTGTAGGTTGCATGTAGAAAAATCATAGTTTTGAATTAAACGGATTTGTGGTGTATAACTCATGTAATTTGTGTTGAGAGAATGAAATTGAAATTTTGATGTATTAATGATGAAATCTTGGTGTATTTAATTGAAATTAATTAAACGGGATTAATTGAGTATTTATGATGATGTGTTAATTGAATTTAGATTTAATTAAATCGGACTATCATGCGTAGTTTTACATGTTGATTTATTTTTGTGTGATTATGTAACTTGTTGGTCTTCTTATATTGCCATTGTGACGTGGGGTTATTGGGTATTTATGCTCTCCCTATATTTTAGGATTCTTTTTAGGCATGGAACTAGTGGGTAGGCCTTTTGATAATTTATGACTTCTAGGTATGGGACTAGTGAGGGTATATTATTACGACTTTATTATGTCGGGGGTGCGCTGATTTTTGGTCACTTTATCGTCGTTACGCTAGCCTAGGCATGAGACTAGGTCGAGATTTAAGTTAGAAATTCATCATATACATAGGGTAGAACGTATTGATAACTTGGGGACCCTTTGGTATGGAACTAAGGGGTATTTTGAGAATCTCACATCAATTAAAAGGGTGGGGTAATTTATGAATTGTGAAATTGAGGATTAATGCCTAAGATAAAAACGGGTATTAAAATTTGTGACGACATAATGTGTCGGGGCCGATAGTTTAAACGGGTCATATGTCATGTCGTGTGTGGAACCTTGTCATGTGTCGGGGCCGACAGTTTAAACGAGTCAGAGGACGATTTGACAAGGGGAAGTGTGACACTTTGGTGGATTACCACCCAAGACGGGAGGACCGTCCTAATAAAAAGTGAGAACCATAATAAAATTTGGTTGATTTAATTAAATTAACGTCATGGGACTTGGGAATTTAAAATCATATTGGTGTACCTTTTTAAATGGGGATCTCTACGGGTAGTTAGTGATTTATATTTATCGCGTTTAATTATCTCGTTAATTTAAAATATTCTATTGTGATATTTATTGCGTATAATACTGTTGTTCGGATTCAAGGATCCTAATTGAAGCGAGTAGTGTGTATTCATGCTCGGGGCTCCGACCTCGTTTGTTGACTAACTTTTCAAAGAATAATATTTGGATAAGCTGCATAGAATTATTTGGAGATTTTCTTGGTGGCGCAGTTGGAGTTGCTCTACCTTATGCATATTAATTTAGTTTAGTTTTCCATTCCTTCGCATTTACTTTGAGACACAATTTATGGTTTTAATTGGGCCCTTCGGTTCCAAAGTTATATGGGTTTTATTTAGTTATTTCATTTGATTCAGTTAGAGATTATTCAGTTTCATATTATTCGAGATTGGATTTACTTTGAGTTTAGAATGGAGAAGGTTTTTTATCGCTTTGTCGGATGGTTTATCTTTTGGGGTTGATTATCATATATCTTGCGGACTAATTTTTATGTCTCGTATATGTCTCATGCTAAGAATGATACTTATTTACTCACGCCCGACTTAGTTTTGGTGGTGGCCGATGCCAGATTAGGTGGGGTGTGACAGATGGTATCTGTAGTTATATTTTAAATACACACGTCTTTACAATGGCTCCTTAGCATATAACATATTGATGGCTTGCAACATGGGATCAAGGTTGTGGGTTATATTTGTTAAAATCTAAACTATCAGTACGATATTTCACTTTTATTTTTGGCTTTAGCTTTCTTGCTGGAGTGGGGGAAGAAAATGTGTTCGTTTTGAAGCTACGTGCCAAATTATAACATTATTTAATTTTGAATATCAATCCTTAATGCAATTTGGTGATGTATATATAATATATTGGTCACTAGTAACCATTTTTGGTCGAACAACTTGTCTTCTTGCTCCACCAGAAGAAGGGGTGGGTGGGTGATTTAAATGGTCGTTGGGTAAAAGCAACCCATACTATCGATCTTCATAACGACAGGGCACAGTGTGAACCGTTCTTGGGAAGTTTCCACATATACCAAAAAAATATCTGGTTCATAGAGATTTTGATAGCTAATATGATTTAGAAATTTGTTTTGGTTTCAAATCTTAAATGGGATTTGCGAAGGGGTTTGTACTGGTGTGAAAGCCGACTGATATAATTTGGCACCGTATAGTGAACATTTTTCACATGTTAAATGCTTTGTTAAGATTTTTCTAAAGGATCAGTCTTGTTTTTGAAAAATCAAGTCTCACATTCATTATTTCCTAAAAAGGTTTTTTCTTATAAAAACTAAAAGGCTTAATTACACCCACTTCCTTGAATTTTATCTTCATTTCCATTTGACCATCAAAACTTTCATTTTTTTTACTTAACTCCTTGAACTTGTAAAATGATTTCAAGTAACACAGTTATTTTTTTGGATGAAAAATATCATACGACTCTTATGTAACTTTTTAAAGCGATATTGTTTTCTTTTTACCTCTTAAGTTAAAAATAACTAAACCTTAATCCCCCCCCTCACTCTCTCTCTCTCTCTCTCACACACACACACACACACACACACACACACACACACACACACACATACTCACATACACATACAGATACACATATGCGCGCGCACGCATCGGCGGAGCCACGATTCTATGTTAGTGCCTAAGGGTTCGATGAGGGGAGCTCAGAGCCAATTTTTGAAGTTATTTTAGATTTTTAGCAAAATAGCTACTTAACTTTTAACATTTTAATTTTAGTACTAAATTTTCACAATTAAGAACCCTAAAAAATTATAAGTTCATTTAAGATCTTTTAGCGAAACAAATACTCAAAATTTAATACAATTTTAACATTTGATTTTTATACTAAATCTTCAAATATAAGAGACCTAAAAACACCCTTAGTTTGCATTTAACCCAAACGTTTAAATAAACATATCGATAAAACGACCTACAACTATTTTAAAATCCCTAAAATCATAAGTATTTACACCCTGTAACACTAAAGTTAACACCCCTAAAATTAGCAATAATAATAAAATTTAGAGTCAACTTAAATTTTTGATCTTTGAATTAAAATTTCATTATACAATAATATTTGAATCTCTAAATCACCTAAAATAAACATAACTTTTAACGTTTGAACAAACAATAACCAAAAAATTTAAACTCCAAATTCATATTTTAACCCTACATTAACAAAAAATAGCTCTAAAGTTAATCACAACATTAACCCTAAAATTGACCCTACACTAATATCGAAGCTATAGATAGAGGAAGATAGGATCTACCCGTGAAAGTGGAGGACGAAACTTTAATTGAATTCTTGAATTTGTAAAAATTCATTCAATAATCAATCTACGTATAAACCTAAAACCCTAAAAATTAAGACCAAATAAAGAGGTCTGAGAAAGAGTAAAGAGAAGTCATATATATATATATATATATATGTATATATATATATATACATAAAGTCTCGTGTAAGGACTCATTATGGTGCAGACTCCGGTACATACTATTTTTTTAAAATAATAAAAAAATCAATTTTTTGATGAAACTTCATAGATATGATCTCCACGGTGAGAAGATCATCTCCAATTTTTTTCGTCAAAAAAATCAATAAAAAAACCGTTGAGATGCGGTGATATGTAAAAAAATGGTATAAATAAGCATTTTCAACCGTTGAAATGTTGGGTCGGCGCTAGCCGTTTTATTGATTAATTTTTTTTAGAAAAATTCATGGATATGATCTTCTCACTATCAAAATCATATCCATGAAGTTTCATAAAAAAATTCAATCAAAAAGTGGGTGATATGATTGCCAACATTTCAACGGTCGAAAATTCATATTTATACAATTTTTTTACATTTCACCTCATCTCAACGATTTTTTTATTGAATTTTTTGATAAAAAAATTTGGATATGATCTTCCCACCGTGAAGATCATATCCACGAAATTTCATCAAAAAATTTATTTTTTACTATTTAAAAAAAAAAGGTATGTACTGGGGTCTGTACCATAAGGAGTCCTTGTAGGAGAGGGCCTATATATATATATATATATATATAGAGAGAGAGAGAGAGAGAGAGGTATTGGTTGTTTCACAAGTGAGGCCCATTTCTTTCTTTATAAGTATTTTGTTTTTTCCTATTGAAGTGAGCCCCTTTTTTCTTTCCCTAAAGTTAAGAACTTTTGATTATTTACCAAAGCATATCCTAGCGTTTGTAAAAATTTATTTTACACTTCAAATATTTTATATTAGTACATGCATATTTTTTTTGAAAAAATAAAATTGTAGGGGCTCAAGCGCACATACCTCAGTCCCTGCATATACCCCATCCTCCCCCCCCCCCACACACACACACAAAAAAAAAAAAGCTAGACACACACATACACACACACACACACACACGGGAATATACACACATGAACACCCACCCACACACAGGGATATATACACATGAACACACACAGACACACACACACACATCTACATGGATTTTTTGTGGGGTTGGAATGAATATTGTTTTTTCTCTCTTGGATTTTTTGTAGGATCGTTGGAGTGTTTATTGGGTTTTTCCTCTTGGATTTCTTGAGGGTTTGATGAGAAGGAAAAGAAAGGAGAAGTATTGAAGGACAGTATATTATTTTTCGCTTGAATTTGTTGGATTTCCTATTTCTCTTGGATTTGTTGCGTGGTATTATTTTTCAAATTTTTGCAAAAAAATCGTCATTTATTTAATTAATTATTTTGAGATTTTTTTAGCATTTTTTTCTAGATTTTTTCCAAATATTTAAACCCTTATTTTTTCCCTTAGATTTTTGTAAAAAGTAAACCATATTTTTGAAAAATAAAATTCCAAATTCGCCCCTTTAAAAAATATATATATATACTTTTCGTATTTTTAAAAAGCTTAAAATTTTATCTAGAAAATTAAATATAAGGGTCCGTTTGATTCAAAAGTGGGCAAATGTGGGGATGGCAAAATTTTTCATGGGTAAAATTTTGCCAAAATTTTACCTAGTTTTTTCACACGAGGCTATCAAACAACCATTAGGCAAAATTAAAGTCAATTCAATTAGTTTGTTTAAAAAAAAATTTAAACATTTTTCAAAAACATTTTAAAATAATTTTTAAAACATTTTTATAAAACAGTTTTTAGGACATTTCTAAAACAGTTTTTATAAACCAATTTTAAAACGGTCTTTATAAAACATTATTAAAACAGTTTTTTTACAAGGTTCTTTAAACCTTTTAAAATAGTGTTTTTAACAATTTTAAAATAATTTAAAAATATTTTTAAAACAGTTTAGAACAGTTTTTAAAACAATTTAAAACAGTTTTAGAATAGTTTTTAAACAATTTAAAAATATTTTAATACATTTTTTATAAACCAGCTTTTTTTTTTAATATTTAAAACAGTTTATAAAACAGATTTTTTACTTAAAACAATTTTTTTAATAGTTTTTAAAACATTACTAAAACAGTTTTAAAACTGTTTTTACAAAATTTTATTAAAACAGTTTTATTAAAACAATTTTTAAAATATTTTAGTATAAAAAAATAAAAAATAAACACTTGAAAGAAGTGGCAAATTTGGTTGACAAATATTTCTCACCCAAATAGCGAAGAAAAATTTGTCAATATGTTATGCATAGGAAGTATTGTACATTGGCAAATAGCTTGTAGGCAAATTTTGCTATCAAATACACCAAACTACAGGCAAATGCCATATTTGCCAACTAATTTTCTATTTGCCACGACAAATAAGACTATCAAACGGACCCTAAATGTTTAAATATTTTTTCTATTTTTTCAAAAGTTTGTATCTTCCTATATTTTTAAGATATTTTAATGTATGTTTTTTTTCCAGATTTTCTACTTTTTTTTTGTAATTTCCAATGCTTTTAATATTTTATTTATAATTTCCATATTTTAAAAAGTTTATCAACATTTTTCTGATAAATTTTTAATGTTTTTCTTTAATTTTTAGAATTTTTACAAATAAATTTTTGGAATCTAAAAATTGTTTTTTCTTATGTAATTTACATGTATTTTAATTTTTTTTCTAGTATTTTCCTAATTTTAACTTATTTAGTATTTTTCTTATTTTTTAAATATTCTTCATATTTTTAAGTTATTTTTGTAATTTTGAGAAATCACAAATATATATTTTTTGCAATTTCTAAATGTATAAATATTTTTTCTAATTTCCATATATTCTTAAACCTTTTCTAGTATTTTCCTGATTTAAAATATTTTTATTATTTTTTGATTGATTTTCAATATATTTCAGTTTTTAATTTTTTTAAAAATTTTCATATTTTTAAAAAGTTTTTCAAGTATTTTTTAGGATACTTAATTTTCTTTCCCTTTAATTTTCAAAATTCTGAAACTATTTATTTGTAATTTCCATATTTTGAAACATTTTTTATATATTTTTAAATAGCTATTTAGTATTTTTCCTGATATATTTTTTTGTAATTTTGATAATTTTTAAAATGATTTTTTTTGTGATGAAAATGCCCTCATTTTCCATCTACATGACCTATTTTCCGTTCAAAAAATTTACGGTATTAGCATTAGGGTGAAGTTAATATGTTCTTGAAGTTCAAAGGGTTAAGTAAATAAAATGAAAGTTTGATTGTTGAAGTAAAAATGAAGGTAAAGTTGAGAGGGTAAGTTTAAAGAACCCAAATTAAAATAAGAAAGTGCAATGAGGAGTGGTTAGACCATATTTCTCCTTTTAGATTTTTAATGAATTTTGTAGGGGGAATAAAATCACCCGGTGGTGGGGGGGTGGGAGTCCCCATAATAGTGTTGAATAACATAAAAAATAAATGCGAGCGACGATGATTTACGTAGTTCAACCAATATCAACCTACGTCCATGACGACGGTGAGGGTGTTCTCATTATAATATGGGGAGAATTTAAATGAGTGTTCACTAACTTCTAAGCCCTCTTGCACCGTGAGGGGTCCCCTTTATATGAACTTATGAGTTACAATTGGATAAGGACTCTTATATTAAGAGTTTACATCATTATGAAATACTATTGTTGTAACATGACCTGTTTGCTATCCTCACTTAGATTCTTATCGTCTTTATTTTGTCAAACTAGTCATATAGTGTCATAAGGACTATCGTCGGTTCAGACTTGTTTGTTCAGTTATGTGTTGGTGACTAGACAAACGATCCACCAACCTTCCTTAAGAACGATCCTGGAGCTCTTTTGCCACGGATCACATTATTATTGGAGACATATTTTCGCTCTCCATAATTAGCCCCCTAGGTCTCAGTTCAACCAAGTTCGTCTTGTGATGAGTTGGGAGCTAGAGTGTGTATTTTGTACCGAATTGATCTGACAAGTCTTATACCATTGGTTGGTCTTATGCATTCCTTTGGTTCCACTCAAATGACTTTGTAAGACGTTGAAAGAATCCCCAACTTTACTAGAAGGACGTTCGATCTTAAATCGAACTGGCCTCGAATGTGTCGAGATACTTACATACCCACGTGGGATTAGGTCAGTCGTAATTTTTTTTTGAGATGATTTTTTTTACAGGGTATTTAAACATTTCAGAAAAATCCCATAAAAATCAGCTCAAAATAAAAAAAATGTTATTTTAAAAAAATAATTCAAAATATATCAATTTTTAAGCTTATTTTCACAGATTTTTTAAAATAGCAAAAAAAAATATTTTAAGCTAATATTTTTGTAGCACTTCCCTGGAATGTTTAAATCCCACAAAAAAACAGCTTTTTACTATTTAAAAAAATAGGTATGCACATGTAATGTATATAGGTGGTATGTATAGAAGTCTCTCTCTCTCTCTCTCTCTCTCTCTCTCTCTCTCTCTGTATATATATATATATATATATATATATATATATATATATATATATATATAGTTTAAGAAATATTAATATCTTATAAATAAGGCGTGAAGAAGGATTTTTGGATAGATAGTAAATTTACCAGAGTCCATTAAAATTATTGATTTTTTGTATATAGTTATGTTGGGACGATTATTATTTAGACAAATAATTATATGCATCATCAAATGTACTAATAAGGGTTACTTATACTGTAGTGGTGATTTTATGCATTCGTCACAAGCAAATAAATTGTTTGTAGGACCTATCCTACAGTTAAAAAAAATTATGACATGCCTTGTTGTTTTAAATGTTAGAAAAATAAAACTAAAGGACAAATGCCCCAAACTTTTAACAGTTCCCAAATTATGACAAACGTTGTCATGCTAGCAAGTTTTATACCATTTGATTATTTTTTTCCTCCCCTTCCTAATAAGATCTACATGTGCCGATGCAAACTCCCCATGCTAAGAGGGCTCGGGGCGAAGTATGGTAGTGGTAAAAATATCATTTTTCATGAAATAATGAAAACACCTCCATTTGATTATGTAATATTAAATTGTGGTTATTGTCAAATATTCCAATCATCTTAGGGTTTGAGATAAATTTGAGTTCATTTAACTGTTGTTTGTACTCATGACTCCTAAAAAATGTCATTTGATTATGTAAATCCTATGTACCTTAGCCAACCAAAGTATTGACTCGTTCCATCTAAAATAATTTTTATATGCATTATTTGATTGAAATATAACATTGAATAGTTATATTTTAACCTTTGAAAAATTAGATATTGAAAAAATTAGGGCCTCACATAGATGAGTTGTAATCACATAATATATTGGAGCCATGACACATGTGATGCATAACACCATTTATTGAACGAAATTTATAATTGTGTCATCGGCACATGCTATACCTAGTAATATTAAATTACATATTTACTATTTGTTTGCACAAGTAATAAATATTTACTCCCTTTTTCTAATGGGACATACTGCAAAAAAAATATTCACTCCCTTTTTTTTAATGGAAATGATAAATTTGACTAGATTTTATATTATCTTCTTTTAGATAATTTGTACTAGGTGATATTAGTACTTGTATTTTCTTCATAGCAATAGGTTGTTTACTATTCCTAGATTTTCCTTTTAAAAGTTTTTTCCTTTTTATTTTTCCCAATCATTATAAAGAAAATTCACAAGTTACAAGGGTAGTAAGTATTTACTCCCTTTTTCTAATGGGACCTACTGCAACAAAAATATTTTTAATGAGAACAATTAGTAAAAAAAATCTATAGGGCCTATTGGACTACTAACATAGTAAACAAGACCTAGTAGAAAAATATTCATTTCAAATTAATGTTTGGAGTTTGGTAAGAAAACTCTGTATTGTGCCAAATTACCTAATAATTGCTTTGATTTATTATTACAACTAATAAGTCTCGCAACAGTGTTAACACAACATTTTGGCTTTGAAGCTATATTCAAGGGTGCATTATCCAATTTGATACTAATATGACTGACTATTTGTAATACCCCCAAATTTTACATAATTCATTTTATTGAAAAATCTTAAAGAATTGAATTAAGTGATTAGATTGGATAATTTTTATTATTAAATTCAATTGGATAATTTCGTAGTAAACTAATTGGATAACTCTTCATGTTAAATTATGGGATTAGACCTATGGGATAAATTATGTTATATTTTGTAATATAAAATTTGGGTATGATATATATGGTCATGTGAAGGCCCAAATGGTGATAAAAAGATGAGAAATTTGACCTAGAGTTGGGTAATCTATTGGGGCAAGTTTGGAAGCAATTGGGTTTAGTTTCATGACCATAAGGTGGAGATAAAATAGGGTTGAAAAGTGATGAAAATACTTATGGGGATTTATATTGTAAAAAAATTTGTTACCAAAAACTTGGAATGATTAGGTTTTAAAAAGAAGATGAAAATAACTAAATCTAATGAATAGACCTAGAGTTTGGATCATGATGTCTTTGCGGATTTTGTTGATGATCTAAAGTACGAGAAATATTTTATGAAAAAGATGATGTAGCTGATTTTCTTCCACCTCAAAATCCTTCCTAGAATGTGTTATAGGCCTTAAATCTCATGGTATATGATCGAAGGTGTGCAAGCTATGTGCGTGGGACCATTTAGTAATGAAAACTTCATGAAATATGAGAAAATTCACTTTCTCTCTCCTCACCCCTTCACAAAAGTGTAAATAGTATTTTTCCCTCTCTCTTCAACCCTTAGGTGTGATATTATAGCTTATGCCCATTCTATAAACCCATATATAGAGAGGTACTTGAAGTCTGCTTGATACTTGGTAAGTTGACTATAATATGGATATAAGACTAATAACTAAATTGGCTTCCAAACGAAAATATAAAAATATCATTGTTGATGTAAAAAACTAGATTGCTTCTAATTATTTAATCAGAGATAAATATAAATGAGACAAAGAATTTTAAAGTGGTTTAGCCTTATATGAATGGCCTACGTCCACTGTTATGTTATTGCTGAGTGTTTGGGAATTCTCGATTACAAGTGCTATCCAGAAATTCTGGTCCCCTTGAATGAGGGTGATACAAGGTATTTATAGCCCTTAGGCTGTACATGAAAGGGTGATACATTAAATGATATACATATGAAAAGGTAACTCATTTAATGCTCTTCAAGTGTGTGAGTCAAGATGATAAGCATTCAATGAATAGTTGAACTGTTGATTATCTGGCAATCAATGCTGTGGTCGAGATGCAGCTCGAACCGCCTTAGTTGCTCATCGTCCAAGAGTTCCTTCCTCGGAGGGCTGGTGTTCCTCGAAAGACTGGTGTTCCTCGGAGTACACCTGTTGCTCGGAGTGAGTATGTTGGTCGGGGGAATGATCTTCCTCGTTGCTATTGTGCCACGTAGATTGACACGTATTTTCTTATTATTCGTCCACATCAGCATACTAATTTTGGTATCAACAGAAGCCCCCAATGTTTCATATTTCGAACTTTGAGGAGTATGGAACATTCTTTCTCGGTATATGGCAATATTAAATGACCTTCCTGGGTTTTAGGAGCTTTTTCTTTGTATTTGAATTTTCTTCCAAATTCGCAGAATCCGCCTTTTTGCATTTTTATAAGCGCTTCGATCTTCGTACACTTTTTGTCCTTTTAGCCGCCGGTAGCGTAATAGTTTCCTCTTTGTAATCATTTCTTTCGTCGTTTCCCAAGGCAAAGTATTTAAGCTTCAGAGGCAATCCCATCGTCTTCTACCTTTTCAATTTCTGCTTTCGAGTTTTCTATAGCTTTTCTCTCCCCTGTGCGTTCTTTCTTCGTTTGTTTGTCAACAGATCTCCTTTTTCCTGTAAGATTTTCTTCCTTCTTCTTCATTTCTTTTTATTCATCATGGTTTATATTATCGAATCTCTTGAGAAATTCCGTTCTGATTTTTCCATTCCTTCTTGGGTAATTTTGGAGAATCTTTCTGAGCCTTCAAATTATTTTAATCTGGATGAGGGACACTGGTTCCCTAGCCTCTTTATTGCTGAATGTGGATTTTCTTTTCCACCAAACCCTTTGTGTTTAGAGTTCTGTCAGTATTTCGATGTTGTCCCTGCAAAAATAGCCCCCAACACATGGAGAATAGTTAATGGGGTGTATAGGTTAAATCAAACTCATGGAACTCGTATAGGAATTCCTGAGATTATGTACTGTTACAGATGGGCTGTTTTAGACAATGTTTTTTATTTAAAAACTAGATTTTTGAATAGGGCCTTAGTAGTCAACCTCCCTGATGCAAATAGGGATTATTTTGAAAATGGGGTAGTTATCAAAAATTGGCAACATGCCCCTTTGGTTGGAGATGGAGTATATGAAGGTCCCAGATGCCCTCCATATGGCAATGGGATAGGTTATTTTCATCTTGTGTTATTTATGAAATTATGATTTCATTATGTTTGATAAAATGTATGACTGATATTTCACAATGTATTTGTTTGCAGTTGACAGTAAGAGAAAAACTCCAAAAGAATCAGAAGTAAATATTAAACATTTGAAACATATCTGGAATTTGCATCGAAGAGTTGCAGACGAGCACATCAGATCTGCTTCATATTTGTTGCAGTACAGGAGCTACACATCATCCTTTACTGCTCGTCCTGTGGTCAGCATTAGTGACCCATTGCCAGCTTCTGAGGAATCTTCACCAGAATCTCACATTCCTCTAAGTCAGAAGATGGGCAAGAGAAGAGTTACTGCTATCTTTGAGGAGACTTCCTCCGCTGGGGATGGAAAAAGAAACAAGAATGATGTCCCAAAGGGGACAAAGAAAGTAGATGCTGCTCCTTCTGTTGCTCCTCAGAAGGCTGCCGAGAAGCCCCCAGTGGCTCCGAGCAAGAAAAGTGCACCTGCGGAAGTGGTCCCAACCAAAAGTTCTTTGGTTGAAGCTGCTGAAGTGCCATTGAGGAGATTGAAGAAATCCTCCTCGGTCACTTTGACTGAAACCATTCCCCAGCTCCAAGCTAGTGGAGCTGGTGTCCCAACCATTATTCCCCCGAGTTCTGCAATGAGCTCGGTAAAGACTTGGACTATTCCTGAAGTCCAAGGAATTGAAGAAAATATGTCTAGGGATATGCTGACATCCCTAGCTACTCGTCACATTGCTTCAGTAAGTTTCTCTTATCCTGAATTTTTCTTTCTTTCAGTCAATATATGTATCTCGGCACTGACTTATCATTATTTTCTTCTTTTTACAGCTGGTGAGTTGCTTTAACACCATAGTGAAGAAAGATGAAGCACTCAAGGCTTCTAGCTCCTCGTCTGGAGTGGAGGATGCTTTTATGGGTTTGGACCAGTCTTTGAAGGATTCCCGTCAAAAATATGACGAGGATAAAGGTGAATGGGAGAAGAAAATGGCTGCATCTGAGGCAGAGAAGGTGCAGTTGGGAAATAAAGTGAAGGACTTGGAGGGAGAGAATAAGAAATATGCAGAGAAGCTCACAAACTTTGGGGAGCTTGAAAATAAGTTGAAGTTGGCTGAGGAAGAGCTAACCCTTCTGCGAGAAGTAAATCGCCAGAAGGAGGAGGTGGAGGCCAACTTGAAAGCCTCCAAGGATCTTCTATCCGAGAAGATCTCCTCGGAGAAAATGAAGAGAAAGGTGGTTGTGAAGAAATCATTTCAAACCGGTTGGGACAAAGGATGGGATAGGGGGTAGCAGCGATGATGACCCAGATCAAGTATGGGAGTTTAAGATACTTCCGAGATGGTTGGGTTGCTGCCCTGCAGGAATTGAAGGTGAGCGAGGACTCAGAACTGTTTCAACAACATCTGCCTGGTCCTCCCCCTGCTATTGAGGATGAAGAAGAGGATGAAGCTGCCTCCGAAGAATCTTCAATGGTAGTGGGTGATCTCATCCTTACCCAGCCTGCTGACGAGGAGGTTTCATCTCGGCCTGCTCCTCCTGAACAAGTTCCAGTTCCTTCCGACCAACTCGTTGTTCCCACCAAGCAACCGAGCTCCTCATCCCAGCCTCCCGAGAAAGTCTTGGGAGACAAGGAAAAGGTGTGAAGTTGTTCGGTATTCTCTTTCTATTTTTCTTCTTTTTCAAATGTAACCCAGATCTTTGTAACTTTGCCTTATGATCTAATAAAATTTGAGTTCTTTTCTTCCATATGACTGTCTTTTTTCTGTCTACATTCTGTCTGGATCTTCTTTTTGATGATTACTTTTTCTTTCTCTGCTAGTTTCTGGCCAGGATGAATATGTTATCTGCTAATGATACAAAGCTGATGCAGTAATGTCATGAATATTATAAGGCTGGTCACACAGAATTGAGTGTATCAGAAGTTGCTGACATCCTCGGTCATGATGCTTCAGAGCAGGCTGTCGAAGCTTATCAATACTTGAAGGACTTACTTGATCGAGCTGTGGCCAATAACGTGGCATACTATGACATGATCGAGGAGCTTCAATATACTTTAGAAGATCTTCAGACTCAGTACAAGGAATCAAATGCCCTTTTACACGAGGGATATGAAAAGAGGTATCAACAGCTTTCTGCTGAGACAGGCCACAAAAAGATCCTTGCTGGGTAAGATGTCAGGGAGAGAACCCTAAGGGGAGAAGTTGAAGCATGTAGACAGATTGCCGAGCTGTTGGAGCAAGAGAATAACAATTTGCAGAAAGAGCTAGCACAGTATAGGTCTGCAGCCTCTTCTTCAACAGCTGTAATCCCAGTGACCGACGAGGGATTTTCCTTTCTAGAGGTTGAGAATGCCAAATTAAGGCAAGAGTTGGATACCTTGAGAAGATCTGGTACTTCTGCTGCTACTCGGGGATTAGGAAGAGGTTCTCGTGGTCGAGGAAGAGTTGCTCAGAATGTCGTCGAGGAACCAAGTTCTCGACCTGCTCGGGGAGGATCAAGAGTTCTTAGTCGTAATGTTGAAGAAGCTCGTACTCGATCAACGTTGGAAACCCAAGCGTTCCAATTGAATGCAAAAGATCGGGCTTTGTCTGAAATGTCTAAGAAAATCCAAACTCTGGAGGATCAACTTGCTTCGACAAAGTCTGCTCTGAAGAATAAGGATGTTTTTGCCAGGAACCTTCATGAGCAGTTAGAAAGAATAACTTTTCAATTCCACAAATAACCTCGTGAGTTCTGGATGGCAGGCTACAATGAGGCCCTTTATCACTTGGATGCTCGCATTGAAAATGCCAATAATGAAGGTTATAAACAGGGATGGTTGAACGCCCTGGGTGTATTAAAACTAGAGCAAGGCCATTATTTATGGGATTATCATGCTCATGGGCTACTAGATTTGCCTGTGCCACCTTATAAATTGGACATGGAATGGATCCCAGCTCGTGCCATTCCTCGGAGCTTAATTGCAAAATACCTCGGTGACTACAATCTTCATTCTCAGATCGAGGTATCTCGTCTCGACCATCTACTGGATACACCTTCTGTGATGAACGTTAGGATGCTGAAGGACTTGAACTTCATTAACTCTCCTCAGACTTTAAATGATCCGCCTGCTGGCAAGGAACCTATTTCAAAAGCAGAGGGAAAGAAACCAATAGAGTAGGGATCTCAATGTAATAGTTAGTACACATATGTAACTTGTAATTCGTTTTGAATTTTAATGAAAGGCTTTCATTTTCTGTTTGCAAATTTGTATTGCTATTGTCTTGTGCTTGTCAAACACTTTATATTTATGCTTGCATAACAATATTGTGTGGTTCACCGACCAACTTAGTAAAAGTTACAAGTATTAGTAATATTGCTCGATCACTTAATAATAAAGTAATGAGTATAAAAATGTTGAAAATTATTCCAACCAACCAAAGTTGTCAAATTGAGCTCGTCGACCAATTATAGTTAATGGGTTTTTATCCCCGAACAGCTATACTTGGTAAACTTTGTCTTTTTCATAAAATGTGCCCGACCAACCAAGGTCAAAGATTTTTCCTCGTCGACCAATTACAGTTAGTGGGCTTTTATCCCCGACCAACTATACTTGGTTCAGTTTGGAATATTTCGAGGAACTTTAATGTAATAAACTTACTTCCGGACCAACATAAGTTGGCATTTGAGATAATATCTTACTTCTCGACCAACATAAGTTGGCATTTGAGAGCATATCTTATTTCTTAACCAACCGAGATTGGTCTTTCGTCGATCATCTTTTGTTCTCGCTCTTTTACCAACCGGAGTTGGTCTGAGCTCGAACTATCATGTCCACTAGTTCTTTTACCAACCTGAGTTGGTCACACTAGTGTACGCCTCCTAACCAAAGGAGTATAGTTTGTTCTCGCCCTTTTACCAACCGGAGTTGGTCGTGGGTTTGAACTATCATGTCCACTAGCTCTTTTACCAACCTGAGTTGGTCACACTAGTGTACGCCTCCTAACCAAAGGAATATAGTTTGTTCTCGCCCTTTTACCAACCGGAGTTGGTCGTGGGTTTGAACTATCATGTCCACTAACTCTTTTACCAACCTGAGTTGGTCACACTAGTGTACGCCTCCTAACCAAAGGAGTATAGTTTGTTCTCGCCCTTTTACCAACCGGAGTTGGTCGTGGGTTTGAACTATCTTCTTCTTTTTGCCGTCGAGCAGCGTTGAGTAGTGTAGTGTTGTACACTAGTATTCCCCGAAAAAATTTCAATAAAAGGAGAGAAGATTGTGAAATATCATCGTTTATTCATATTGATGGAACTGCTTTACATTTTACATCACTGATAATACTTGCGTAGGTGTTCAGCATTCCATGCATTCTTAAATTCTTCTCCTTCTAGAGTTGCTATTCGGTAAGTTCCTGGTCGGACAACTGCAATAACTCGATAAGGTCCATGCCAGTTTGCTTCCAACTTATTGTGCTTCTGAATGGCCTTCTTTAGCACATAATCTCCTTCTTTTAAATCGCATTTTTTCACCCTTTTGTTGTAGAACACAGTTGTTCGTCGTTGGTAAGCAGCATTTCTAATGGCTGCCTCTTCTCTAACTTCCTCGAGCATGTCCAAATCCAACCTCCTCATCAAATCGCTGACTGGGGAATTGAAATTCAGCACTCTGTGTGTTGGAAGACCCAGCTCGGCAGGTATTACGGCCTCACTTCCGAATGCTAGCATATATAGTGATTCTCCAGTTGCTGCTCGGGGAGTTGTTCGGTAAGCCCACAATATTGATTGTAGCTCATTAATCCAATTAGCTTTAGCCTCACTTAGCCTTTTCTTCAAACCATTTAGTAATGTTCTGTTCGTCACTTCAGTCTTCCCATTGCTTTGAGGATGGCCTGGTGCTGAATGAACCTTCAAAATGTTCGACTGATGACAATAGGCGGCAAACTCCTCGTTATCAAATTGTGTTCCATGGTCTGTGATGAAGGCATGAGGGAGACCATATCGGCAGATGATATTCTTCC
Source organism: Sambucus nigra (assembly GCA_949130495.1). Classification (NCBI taxonomy): domain Eukaryota; kingdom Viridiplantae; phylum Streptophyta; class Magnoliopsida; order Dipsacales; family Adoxaceae; genus Sambucus; species Sambucus nigra. Next base: position 263,911,785 of record OX422215.1, on the reverse strand, counting down.
AAACGAACTGGTATACCTTCTCGTACGTCATATCATTAAGGGGCTCAACTTCTACCCACTTAGTAAAATAATCCACTGCGACGACGAGGTACTTGAATCTTCCTCGGGTTGTCGGCAGTTGTCCAACCAAATCAATTCCCCACATATCAAATGGCCAAGGGGAAGTTATGGGTGTCAACAACGCTTGTGGAGTTCGTCGGATGGAGGAAAAACGTTGGCACTTGTCACATTTCTTAGCATAGGCTATACAATCAGCCCTCACCGTCGGCCAGTAGTATCCTTGCGTCATCACCCTTTGCAAAAGTGTCCGACCTGCTACATGGGCTCCACAAGACCCTTCATGGATCTCTTCAATCAATTCTTTCACCTCGGAGGGATGTACACATCTCTGCAAACCTACCATAAGTCCTCGTCTATATAAAACACCATTAGTTAGTACATACCGAGCAGCTTTAAACTTCAATCTCTTGGCAGCGAGCTTATCCTCTGGTAATTTTCCCTCCTCAATATATGCCCTGATGGGATCCATCCAAGATGGTCCTAAATCAAGGGTAATAATATTCATCGTCAGGTCTTCATCTATACTCCGACTTTCTAGTACTTCAATTGGTATCGTTCTTCGCAGCTCGGTACGAGTAGTTGATGCTAATCGGGCCAGTGCGTCTACTCGTGCATTTTCAATTCTTGGTATTCTGATCAATTGAATGGCATCAAACTCTGTCAACAACTCCATCACCTTTGCATGATACTTGACCATAAATTCTCCTTTAACTGCATATGTCCCCATTACCCGATTCACAATTAATTGAGAATCACTGAATACCATCACTTGTTGTGCTTCCATAATCTTTGCTAAATTAAGACCTGCTATCATGGCCTCATACTCCGCCTCATTATTGGAAGCTTTGAATTGGAATCGTAAGTCATATTCGTCAATCTCGTCTGGGGTGTTCAAAACAATCCCTTCCCCACAACCTGTTGTGCAAGATGACCCATCTACATATAATCTCCATGTAGGTAACTCGTCTTCAAATTTCTTATCTGATAGAGTTCCTCGGTGAAATATCTGCTGTTTCCTTTCATCCTCCCCTGGTATTTTTCGTTCTTCGTCGACCATCTCTTCTCTCCCTTTTACCAATCGGAGTTGGTCTGGGTTTGAATTTGATGATCTTTCTACATCCACAAGCCCTTTTACCAATCGGAGTTGATCTGGACTTATGTCTGTTGATCCTGTAACATCCACAGGTTGATCAGCAAGCAACTTTTGTTCCTCGGGGGTATCAGGATATGTAAATTCTGCTATAAAGTCTGCTACAGCTTGCCCTTTTAGTGATGATCTGGGTTCATACACAATATCGTATTCACCGAGATCTATTACCCAATACATCTGTCTCCCTGATTTTTCTAGTTTATGAAGGGCTTGTCTCAATGGCATGTCGGTATACACGATGATGGTATGGGCCTGGAAATATGGCCTCATTCTTCTACTTGCCTCAATCAATGCCAATGCCAATTTTTCCAGCTTTGGGTACCTGATCTCTGCACCTCGGAAAGCCTTACTTGTGTAATAAATTGGCTTCTGGACTCCATTCTCCATTCTGATCAATGCCGAGATGACTGCATTTTCTGATACTGCCAGGTATAAATACAACTTTTCTCCCGTTACTGGCCTGGACAACAGTGGAGGTGCTCCCAAATATTTCTTCAAGTCTTGAAAGGCTTTTTCACATTCATCATTCCACTCGAAAGTTTTCCGGAGTGTTTTGAAGAATGGAAGGCATCTATCAGTTGCTCGAGATACAAATCTGTTGAGCGCTGCAACTCGTCCTGTAAGACTCTGCACTTCTTTCTTCGTCGTTGGAGATCGCAGCCCTAAAAGAGCTTTGATCTTTTCTGGATTTGCCTCAATACCTCGCTGGTTGACGATGTATCCGAGGAACATTCCTTCTCGTACTCCAAATGTGCACTTCGTCGGGTTGAGCTTCATTTGGTATTTATCTAGTTGATCAAAGGTCTGAGCTAAGTCGCCTAGATGATCAACAGCTTTGTTGCTCTTTGTCAGCATATCGTCGACATAGACTTCCATATTGCGACTGATTTGTTCGGAAAAAACCTTGTTCATCAGCCGCTGGTATGTCGCTCCTGCATTTTTCAAACCAAAAGGCATAACATTATAACAATAAGTTCCCCTAGGGGTATTAAAAGAAGTACTTTGCCTGTCTTTCGGTTTCATTTTGATCTGATTGTAACCGGAGTAAGCATCCATGAAGCTGAGTAGCTCGTGCCCCGAGGTGGCGTCCACTAATTGATCAATTCTGGGTAATGGAAAATGATCCTTTGGGCATGCCTTGTTGAGATCGGTGAAATCAACACACATTCTCCATTTATTGTTTTTCTTCTTTACCATCACCACATTTGCTAACCAGTCTGGATATTTCACATCTTCAATGAATTGGGCTTTCTGGAGCTTCTCGACCTCCTCTTGTATAGCTTGATTCTTCTCGGGACTAAATACTCTTCTTCTCTGCTTTACAGGCTTGATCTCCTTATTAACATCGAGCTCATGACATAAGAAGTTTGGATCTATTCCTGGCATGTCTTCATGACTCCATGCAAAAATTTTCTTCCTGTTTTGTAAGAAAGTTATCAACTCCTGTTTTATCGAGGCATTCAACGATGAACCTATCTGGGTTACTCGTTCAGGGTGCTCGTCGTCCAGAATAACATTTTCTGTAGATTCCACCACCTGTCCTTTTACAAGTTGGGATTCATCTCTGGGATAAAGTGTTTCAATTTCTGTACCTTCCTCCACCTGGTAGGTAGTAGTCTTTTTCCTTGACTCTTCGAGCTCCTCTTGCTCGGCTGATGAATAATAGCATTCCTGAGCTACTTTTTTATCACCTTTCACAACTCATACTCCAAAATTTGTTGGGAATTTTAAGCACTGATGTACTGTAGATGGAACTGCTTCGAACTTCTTCAACCCAACTCTTCCCATGATGATGTTGTAAGCTGATTGCACATTCTTATCCATCACAAAGAAGCGTATTCTTTCTGTTCGACAAGCAGGCCAAGTTCCAATGAATATATCCAATTTGATCGTCCCAAGTGGAAAAACTTTCTCGCCAGTAAAACCCAGGAGAGGTCTGTGATAAGGCTTCAATTGGGATAGCTTTAAATTTAAACTATCAAAACACGAGTAGTACATGATATCTGCCGAGCTACCGTTATCGACCAGCACTCTTGAAATCACTACTTCTTTCATCCTCATTTTGATCACCAAAGGGTCGTCGTGAGGGTAAAGAACACCTTCCAGGTCGTTTTTTGAAAAGCCAATGACTAGCTTCTCTTTGTTTACCTTCCTCGGATGATCCTCCTCGGCCAAATTTATTCGCTGAATATATGAGCAAGCTTGGGCCTCTCCGAGGTAAGACTTTCTTTCTGCAGTAAGGTCTCCTCCTCCTGCATCTCCTCCTGTAATAACATTACAATCAAATGACCCAAAATGTATTGAAAATACCTCACGTTCTGGTTGCCTTGGCTTTTTGGGAAGAACGGGGTCATCCTCTGTATCATCTTCATGATTTCTCTTCTTCTTCTCCTCTGCTCGACGAGGAGATCTAGACCTCTCTCTAGTTCGATCATTATTTCTTCTTTCACCTCCCCGATCAACATACTTTGCTAGCTTTCCTCGTCGGATGAGTGTTTCAATCTCGTTCTGAAGAGCTATGCAATTTTTTGTCATATGGCCATGATCCTTGTGGAACTCCCAATACTTTTCCCTATTCCTCATATCAGGGTCTGATCTCAGTTTCTTCGGCCACTTTATCTCCTCGTTATTCTTGATTTCTCCAAGACATGATTAATACTCATTTTCAAAGGAGTATAATTATCGAATTTCTTCAAGACTTCCCATGATGTTTTATTATTCTTGGAATGCCTGTCACCGCCATTGCCCTTATGCTCTTTCTTTTTAGATTTATCGACTTCTACCTTGGTTTCTTTATCCATATTCTTCTTCGCAGCCATAGCCTCCTCGGCATTCATGATTTTGGCCGCTTTTGCCATCAATTCTGACATAGTTGTAGGTGGATCTTTAGCCAAAGTGTAGTACAACTTATTAGGCAACAACCCACTCATCAAGGTGGTGATTGTTGTCTTCTCTTCATAATCTATGACTTCCAGCTTCTCGTTATTGAAACGAGTTATGTAATCTCTAGTACTCTCACCCGACTTTTATCTAACACTTAACAAGTGTGCTACCCGTTTTGCTGGCTTTGCTCCAAAACAGAAATTGCCGATGAACACCTCGGCCAATTGAAAGAAAGTTGAAATCTTACCCCGAGGAAGATTGTTGCACCATATCTGGGCAGATCCAGTAAGAGTTCCCGAGAATGCTCTGCATCTGATCTCGTCGGGGATAACATAAATGTCGGCTGCAGCTTGATATTGCTCTATGTGCAGAACAGGATCTGTCTTTCCATCATATTTGGGGGTCACCACAGGAGCTTTAAACTTTGACGGTGTAGGAAAATTCACAATGGCCTGGACAAAAGGTGTCCCCTGAATAAAAGTTCGTTGTAGGGGATTCTTCGCCTTAGCCATTTCTCCCAATCTATCCTCCAGCCGCTGAAGGGACCCTTTCCACGCATCATTTCCTTCCTCGGGCCTATTAGTTCGAGCAATTGATTGTTTTGAAGTGGCTTCCTGAGATCTATCTCGACGAACAACTGGTCGCGATTGTGCTGATCCTTCCCTTCGATCTGATGGTTGTCAAAAACTCCTCGACATGGTTTTAGGAGGGCTCCTATTCCTTTTAGGGCCTAATCGACTGAAAGGAGACACCCTGCTCAATCTTTCCAAGGCACTGAGTCTCTCTGGAGAGAGAGTGATACGTTGATCAGTATCTGTAGCCCTTATTGACGAAGTTTGTCCAGGTTGATAAGAGGAGTCATCAGATTCCTCATTACGATGTGGCTCAGTACGCCTGGATCGTGAAAAAAGTAAATAAGTCTGCCTCTGACCACTTCTCTGTCCAGAATGCGCAGGTGCACCTCCATGAAGGGTTTGAATGAGTTGACGCATTGTTTCTTGCATGGCGGTTTGTCCTTGAGCCAGATTCGTCATAACTCCGGCCAGATCTGGAGGTGCAGAGGAATTTGAAGGATTTCTAGCATTTCCAGCATTTTGATTGCTAGATTCTGGATTATCTGCCACTGATGATGAATGAATTTTGGTGAAAAATGATAACAACAGTCGTTTCCCACAGACGGCGCCAATCTGTTGATGTAAAAAACTAGATTGCTTCTAATTATTTAATCACAGATAAATATAAATGAGACAAAGAATTTTAAAGTGGTTCAGCCTTATATGAATGGCCTACGTCCACTGTTATGTTATTACTGAGTGTTTGGGAATTCTCGATTACAAGTGCTATCCAGAAATTCCGGTCCCCTTGAATGAGGGTGATACAAGGTATTTATAGCCCTTAGGTTGTACATGAAAGGGTGATACATTAAATGATATACATATGAAAAGGTAACTCATTTAATGCTCTTCAAGCGTGTGCATCAAGATGATAAGCATTCAATGAATAGTTGAACTGTTGATTATCTGGCAATCAATGTTGTGGTCGAGATGCAGCTCGAACCGCCTTAGTTGCTCATCGCCCAAGAGTTCCTTCCTCGGAGGGCTGGTGTTCCTCGGAAGACTGGTGTTCCTCGGAGTACACCTGTTGCTCGGAGTGAGTATGTTGGTCGGGGGAATGATCTTCCTCGTTGCTATTGTGCCACGTAGATTGACACGTATTTTCTTATTATTCGTCCACATCAGCATACTAATTTTGGTATCAACAATCATATTACCCCTCAAGATATTTTCTTATTTGTTTAATTGTAATTAATTCCATTGACTAATTACAATTTCACTCCAATTTAATTATCTCAAAATTACTCGAATAATGAAGTCTTGTTTACAGTATTATATAGCACATAATATGATTCCCGCGTGAAGTGTACATTACTAGATTAATGAAATTTAATTTTTCGCTAACCGATTTTCACCAACATCTTATTCATTCATTGATCTCAAACATAACCTATTTGATACTCTACCAGATTAAAATATAATTCACTATTTTGGTTTGCTGGTAGAATCAAAACTTAATAGTTTATTAAGGGGGTATCATAATCTAGGATATCTCCCAAATGCGGATTCCTCAGTAATATAATCTCAGACATAGCTACACATTGATTGCCTAACTTGCGAATATTCGGACCCACTAAATTGAATAGCACCTATAACAATCAAAGTAATAATTATGTCAACATTTCAATCCTCATAATCCTCAAGATTGAGATTCAATGCACCCTTCGCAAACATCGTGATATTGTGCAAGTCTAATCTAGTTAGCACTTATAGTTGAATCTCACTCGTCATAATGTTCGATACATTCTTAATGTTCCGATACAATCCTCTTTGAGCTATTAAACAAGTTCACCAACCATCAAATAGGTTCCTATAGTGAAGATAAACTACTAATATTGTACATACAACTTTACCGATAGGATATCAACTCCATATCTAGGTTATGAACTGTTCAATTGTATTAGAATTGAAACAATGATCTTTTGTGATCAGGTTGAACCCAACTGACCAGAATTCCTACTAAGTACAATTTATATATATATATATATATATAGACACACACACACACACACACACAAGGCATTCTTACAAACATGATTCTTATTTCAAAATCAACATGACAATCCTTTATTAAAAAATGAGTGATTTGGCCTTTGGCCTCCACTTACTTGTGTGGTTTATACTTTGACACTCATTATTACTTATTATGTACTCTTGTCCCCCATTTTCGCTTTTTATGACACTTTTGTGGAAGAAAAGTTTCATAAAAAATCTCAAAAAGCATCATAATAAGTGGAAATGGGGGCTAAGCTTGTGTATTATGAAAAAGAATGGGTGTCAAAGTGTAAACATGACAAATGAGTGGGTGTCATAGGTCAAATGACCCTTAAAAATAAACAGCATACATAGTTTTAAGAATAAAACTCCAACAAATACAATATTAAAATATAAGTTAGGATAGTTTAGCATCACCTCATTGTTCTTATCATAAAATCCTAAACTTCATTGGGAGGCTAGAAAGGGATTTAGTTTTGGAGGCAATTTTGAGACATTTAGAGAAGAAGGAGATTAAGGAATTTGGAAGGCAAATTGAATAATATCAAATGAGGACTCATCATCTACATCAAGTTTGGGAGTTGTCATCTACACCAAACAAGGAAAGAAAATTTGTCTACTTATCCCCTTTGATTTGAATAGCATATGTAAAATAACATGTAATTGAATATAATTTAGTGAAAGATTAAATAAAATTGAGAAATGTGAATTTAAATCATATTAGTATATTATGAAAAATATTGGAATTTGATATTTGGAGTAAAAATTTTAGAACTAATGTTATTAGATAAGTTATGTAATTATGTTAATTTGATTGAAAATTTATTTGGGTTGGTCACATATTAATTGTTTAATCAAGTGGAATAAACAAATTTGTGATTTATTCGTATTTAATTAAGGAGAATCGTGAAGAATTGGGTAGAGAGCTGAAGAGTATCGAATCTAGGGTTCTTATCAAGTGTTTATGTAAATTGGGTCAATTGATTTAGAAATTATAGGTTATATAAAATCTATTTAATATAATCATATGGTTCTGTAGATTCATGATTGACAAAGTAATTTGTTGAGAATTTGCGTAAAATCTATTATTGTTGAACCTAGGGTTTGTATAAGCGGGGTTCTCATAATTAGTTGGATTGTTCAATTTAAATGAGAATAATTCATGTTCTAAATATTGTTTAAGTGAGATTTACAACCCTAAACGGTTGTTAAATGATTTAGTACTAATAAGAACACCTTTGGATTTAATTGATGAATTTTAGAGATTGATTTATGTTGGTTTGCAAAGAAGAGTTTTGATCTAACCCAGGGACAGATCGATCCTAGTAAGAACCTTAGGATCCCTTGGGAACTTTTTAAAGTTTATTTTGTATTAGTATAGTGGTATGCTATGGTTATTTAAGGTCATGTAAGGTGGTTAATATTGTTAGTGAGGACCATTGTATCCTAGGTTGCTTAGGATACTTTTATGAAATTAATTAAGATAAAATAGTGGGACTGCATTAAAATGGTCAGGTTGTGTATGCCTAAATTATTTGGAATATCGTGTTAAAAATTTAGGGGATGGTAAAAATGAAAGTAGTATTAATTCATACAACATATTATTTTGAGTGATGATTGGTTGCCCTAGAGTCTATAGGTGGTTAGGGGTAGTTTTATGAAGTTGTGTTATTGTGATATTATTTCATTAGAGTTAGGCTATACGAGTAGGAATTTAGCTTAATGTATGCCGGGACGGTACAGAGAGGGTGGTACTACGTTTATTAAGTTGTAGTATCGAGAGTTAGAGAAATTTTAGTTCGTGGTTCATGTCGATTTATTACATTAATAAGTCTGGTTATTATACTAAAGACTCTACGTCTGTGTGTAACTTGAGTGAAGGTTATTGGCCTGGAAATATACCCAAGAAGGGGGTAAATTAGGTATTTATAAAATTAATAACAATTTTAATACTTTCTTAACTTTGTTTTGAGATTAATTGCAATATGATAAATCAATTTAACTACAAGAAATTAATCAAACAATGATCTTAATAAGTTAAGAGAAAAATTTAAAAGAAACTTTGCAACCAAGGTTTTAACGTGGTTCGGCCTTTTCTACGTCCACACTTGAGACGGTACTCAAGAAACTTTACTGTCCCTGATTCACAAAGGCAAAACCAAAACCTCACAAGGGATTAACAAAGGAACTGTACATGTCCTTGACCAAATGGTACAGATAGGAATCCAAGGTATTATCATGCCTTGACTCCACACAACTACATTTCTACTGACCGTGAAGATACAATGAAGTTCAGTTGTAAGTTCTTAATAATGGGTAGAGTTAGAAACCTTGTCTCAAATGGGTTTTTATTAGAGATTTGCTTCAATGGAGTTTGGGGGGGTTTAAAACTCACACCTTGGAAATGGATCTTTATTTCTCTATCTAAAAATGCAAGACTTCGTTTTTTCTGCTTGACACAAATGGTATTTGAATTTTGGATATCAGCTCAATAATTTTGTGGGGTTAAAACATTACTCAAATGGGTTTTGAGTTTTGAAGTTTGCTTTAATGGAGATTTTGGGTCAAAATCTCACACATTTGGAAATAGAATTTGGCTTCTCTCTCTAGAAGGATCAAGTATGAGGGGCACAAGAAGTTGGATGGAACTTTTATCTTTGGAATATGTTGTATAAAGCTTATGTATTTTAAAAAGGAGCCCAAAGGTCCATTTTATAGGCATTTTCAAAAACTAGTAGTTGAAGGGTAGTATTGTAAATTTTGGGACTTTTGGAATTTAAATTTTGAGAACTAGACGTTGGATTTTTGTCTACATATTCAACTTAAAGTCCTAGGACCACTTTTTAAATTCACAAAAACCTTCTCTTAGAAGACCAATATTGAGGCAGTTCATATTGAGCTAGATTAAGTCGACTTAACTTGACTTTAAGTCGACTTGATGTCAAGGCTATTTTGGGTTTGGGAAGGTTTGGTTGGTTGATTTGAGAAAGTAAAAGGCTATACAAGTTCATTTACACTATTATAAACATTCTCTAATCACTCAAAGATCTGCGAGGATCTTTTGGAATTTGATCACTTCTCTTTGACTGTATGGAATAAAAGATTCTTCTTCTGGTCCTTTATGATGATCAAGAGTTTTGATTTATTTCTTACATGTATGGTTGGATGGAATGAAGTTATTTTTATCCTTGATGATGAGATGCTTGAATCATACTTGTACTAATAGGTTGATCTTTCCATGGACTCAATATGCTTCTTGTTGGGTTTTATTCTTAAAACTATATATAACATTTATTTTTTAATAAAGGTGTGACGGGTTCATTTGAAATGAGAATCATGTTTGTGAGAATGCTTTATATTTATGATTTAAATATATTGTATGAATATCGATCAATTGGATGCAGTAATAATTCTGGTGAGTTGGGTTCGACTTGATCATAGAAGATCAGAATTTCGTATCTAGTTAAATTGAACCGTTCACTGCCTAGATAAGGAGTTGATATCTTATCGCTAACGCTATTATTATGATCTTAGTAGTGTATCTTGACTACAAAAACATGTATGATGGTTTTTAAACTTATTTGATAGTTCAAAGAGGACCATACCGCTACATCAAGAATGTATTGAACGGTACATACGCGAGATTCAAATCTAGGTGCTTATTAGATTATACTTGCACAATCTAACCACATTTGCAAAGGGTACATGCATTCACAATGCCTATGACTATGAGTATTAGAATATGCATACGATTGTTTCTTTTATTGTTATGGGTGCGATCCAATTTATAGGGTCTAAATCTCTGCAAGTTAGGAAATCGTTGTGTGTACATATCGGAGATCATATTCCGGAGGAATTCACATATGGGAGATATCATAGAATGTCATACCCCTAGTGATAACTTCTAAGTTTTGATTTTAACAGTACACTTGATCGGTGGATTATTTATAATTTGGTAAAATATCAAATAAGTTAAGTTTGAAAATTAAGGAATAATTAAGATGTTGGTGAAAACTTATTAGCATCGAAGTGAATTTCACTAAGTGAGTATTGTATGCTTTACGCGGGGAATCATATTATGTGACATCTAACTTTGCACACAAATACTTCATTATTCGAGTAATTCTGAGATAATTAAAGTAGAGTGCAATTATAATTATTTAAAGGAATTAATTATAATTAAATAAGGAAGAAAATATATTGCAGGAAGTGATATGGGATTTTCATGTTTCTATTTTGAAGTCAATTTAATTATTAGTCGGGTCCCTAGTATAGTTCTTTACCAAGTAGTAGGTCTATACTCTCTGGAAACCCTAATGAACCCAATCCCACTTAGAGCATCTATTTATAAGTGCCTAAGCTAGGGTTGTACACATTATAACTCATCATTAGGGTTAGAGAGTCGGAGAGGAAAAAACTATTCACATTTTTGTATGAGGTTAAAGAGATAGAGAGCGTGTAAAAGCGTATGTGATACCAATTTGTGAATGTGAAATATTTCAATGGATTAAACTTATTTAAGTAGATGTTAATCCCACAAATTTTGATTTTAAATAAACCCTAAACATGCATCTAAGCGGTTGAAAGCAATCAATTATATAAGCCTGCAACTAAACAAACAAGGAGCTAATTTTGGGAAAAATCCCCGCAAGGCGAAAACTTTATTTCATAATAAAATGTAAATCACAACTTATAAACTTACAAGTGAAATACTATAATGAATTCCCTCAAGAATCCACAAATATCATAGCCTTCAGTCAACAATGTCTCCCTCGAGAATCACAAGAATCGTTGTTCCTCCTTCAGCAGTGAACACGCTCGAGTATCCCCAAGATCAGCAGTAGAGACAACTCTCCACAAGAATAACTTCGATAAAGAAGTGTTTGGGTTCCATAGATGATTCATAAAAGTAATTGGGATTTGTTTGTGTGAATCAAAAACAAGTTTTGCCCTAAAAAGTGATGACTATTTTGCAATTGTTCTGCCGTTTGAGTAAATGAAAAGTCTTAATCAAAAAGCTTCATAAAATGGGTTTGTATAGGCAAACAAAAAAGTTGAGGTGGCGGAATCTCATTTGAACGACATCACCGGGTCATTAGAACGACATGGACATGTCGTTTGAATTCCTTTTGAATGACCTTACTAACGACCCGTTTAAAACATAAAATAGGACGCTCTTGTTTGAGCCATATGAGATCCTGGGCATCAAATAACCTATCTAACGAGATGCTAATGTTGTTTGAACGACATAGAAATGATTTTTTAAAGTCCGCCTACAGGTATCTCAGAAAAGATTTTAAGTTTGAAAAATGCATCATTTTAAAATAAAATATTTTACACAAATATCCTAATACGTAGTAAAAAATATAAGAAACACAAAACTAAATCCATACCAAAATTACGTTTCGTCAAGTAGATCGTGTTGAAGATGCTTGATGTTTGGATCTGTCTTCTTGAACATGTGAACTTGAAGGCCTTGACGGTTGGAACAGGATACGCCATACACGATGTAAACTAGGAACTAGGGACAAGATAAAAAATATATCCTTATAAATCCCCCCCCCCCATGGCTACTCTGGTACAAAATAAAAACATTCGAATTATCAACAAATATCCTATACAAATCTAATACCCTCCCATGAACCCAAAAGTGGAAAGATACTAAATATGTAAGTCTTCAAAAAAATCTTCAACTTTCAAATCTTCAAATCTCCTTGCTTTCTCTTGCACTTCTTTTTGTGTTCTTTTAAAATGCTCATCAAAGTCCTACACACAATAAATAAAGAAAATACCTTCATGATGTATCGAGATTAAAATGAAATAATAAATCATAAATCAATTCAATTAAATAAAATCTCCCCCATTATTCAAACTCTCATTCCCCCCATAATTCATAATTCATTCTCCCCATTTTTATTTGTCCGAAATGGACAAGGAAAAGAATAAAACATAATAAAATCGGAGTGGGTCACAACAAGCATAGTAAATCATCACAAACATATATCAAATACGCTCATGCAAGGATATTCACAAAATCCACAAACTATTTTTTATTTTTCGAGGAAAAAAATTTACAGAAATAACACACCATGAACTAACACTAAGGTAACCAAATCTTGGAAACGAAATGAATGGGTGTGAACAAATTCGATAGGAAAATCAACTCAAGCATTCATAATATATGTGCACGATGAATTTTGGATACTCCTAATGAATGAACTCAAAATAATCATTCGGTGTAAGAATGTTGAAATTAAATAATATTGACTCAATCTAATAAACAAATCAAAGTCTAAAATAATTTTCACACCAATAACGTTTAAAACTACGTAATGCTTTTTCAAGACTTTGTCAGGACGTGGAAACCCATTGATTTCCAACCAAACTCCCTAAAAAGATAAACATGAACTTATTTTTTATTTTTTATTTCGAAAGATCAATCAAACTAAACTATTTGGCCCCTTTTTAGCATATTTTATTTTTATTGCCTTAATTTTTCTTGGACTTTTTTAAACGGTGTCTTTCACGACGAGTTCACTTGCCTCTCGCAGCCCTTTCCCGTGTGCACTCATATTTTTTCAATATTAAACAAACTCTCACGACCAATGGTTCTTACATGCACTACTTTTATTGTCTCGTTTTATCACATTTGGTTCGTTTTAAAAACAAGATTGAGATGAAAACACTTTGACCAATATGTAATAGACAAGTACAAAAATCAAATAAATTCGTGAAAATGTGCATTGAAGGTGACAATGAGTCAAACAAGTAGAAAGTAATCACTAACTACATCTCAATGTCTCCAAACATTATAAAGCACATATATGAAATGATGTTGGTTCTCAAAACACTATCAAAAAGTCACATGGATAATGAAATGATATTGTGACTTAGTCATCCTAAATGTCCATCCATATATGGTGTAAAAAGAAATACGAAAATATTTTTGTGTTTTCAAAAAAATTTATTAAAAATAAAACTTTTTATCTTTTTCACCTTTTCTTAAACAATAGAAAATCTTTTTATATTTTTCCAAAAATTTTCAAGAAAAAATAAACTCTTTTTGATTTTTTTTGAGAAATATATCAAAGTGAAAAATAAATATAATGGTAGTACACACTAGCAATATGCATAAAGATATGACCATGAAAATCATCATATGCAAACAAACAAGTCTAAACCTCAATCATTAGGTCCGGAGGAGTTTTTCAAAGGTGGTGACATCCTATAAAAAACATCCATCAAATCGTGTGAAGTTTTGACCAAATACTCAACTTGCTCTCGAAAATGCTCAAAATCTCTCATGTGATGTACGGGAGCATGCAAAGTATCATGTGTGGGAGTGGGGGTGGGGGGGGGGGGGAACATGTATAGTATCATAATGAGGTAAATACCTATTAGACACACTACCTAACTAAAAGCAAAATTCCCTAAGGTTTCCTTTTTTATTGAAATGGGAACAAGCATAAACGGGCCTAGGAACACCTATCTCAAAATGTCTAGGACGCGCTCCTATGGGGAAGTGGATGCCTATGTCGGTTAGGTTGAGAGACATATGGATTTATAACAAACTCGAGAATCGGATCGGGTGCAATATGGGAAGTGGACGTATCGTCATAACCTAATCCTAGTCTATCAACATTACCCAAAGAGATACCGAGGATTATCTTTATAACCTTTATAGATTTGTCCCCTAAAGTGACTTCGACCTCCCAAGCATGGTCGATATCTGTCTAGAGTTGGGATACAAGTTAGTTTCTCATGAGTCTTCAATGAAGATTGACGATCTCCCGTAAGACTAGCCACGGTGTCCGTCAATTTACTCTTTTTCCGGCCTAACACGATCAACTACTCACACAAAGAAACTCTCACCTTCTCCAGTTTACTCGTCGAAGCCTCATGCACCCTCAAAACTTTTATCTCTCTCCTAAAATCTAACACCTTAAGACCTAACTCTTTATTCAACCTTTTGGTTTTCAACGTCTCGATGTACAACTCTATAAACACCTTTTGGTTATCACCTTCACCCTCACTTCCAATATCACTCTCACACTCACTATCTCCCAAATATCTCAAAACATCATCGAGTTTCTCACGTTTACAAGTGTCCTCATCGTCATAGGACAAGCTAGATGTGTTCACGTGACTAGCCATAAAAGCAACTCACTTTTCATGTGGTGATTCATTCCCGGAATCATCCAACCCAATGTCATTATCGCTAAGAGTGGTCGTGTTAGCAACTTTCTCTCCCTTTCACTTTAGCATAATGGGACACTCACAAGCATTGTGCCCTTTGCCCTCACACTCATAACACCTTACATATTTCTCTTTCTCACCTCTATCTTTGACCTCATCTTTCTTTTTATTTTTCTCAAAAATATATTTATTGGAAGCATTTTCTTTGGAAATTTTGATAAACTTTTTAAAAAAAATTCGCAAATAAGGCCAAGTTAATTAAATCAATCTCACCCTCAGAATCAGACTCACAAACTCTCTCCTTTTTCTTGTTCTTATCCTGAGTCTTTAAAGTTATCCCTCAATTCTTTGGCTTAATTATTTTGGAAAACATGTCGATCTCATAAGTTTGAAGGTCTCCTACGAGTTCTTCTAACCTAAGTGAATCTAATACACCCATAGAGTTTAAAACATTGACCTTAGGAATAAATCGGGATGGGAGTGATCTCAAAATCTTTTTAACAACTCTCGAATAATTAATTTTCTCACCCAAATTAAAACTCATGTTAAATTTTTCTGACAACCTAGCATAAAACTCACTAAAAGACTCGGACTCTAACATGGTGATAGTCTCAAACTGTGTGGTCAAATTTTGAAGCTTTGACGCCTTGATAGCGTCGGTACCCTTGTGAGTGAGTTGGAGGGTATCCCAAGCCTCTTTAGATGCAGATCACCTCATGATGCGGCAGAACTCGTCGGGGGTGACGGCTCCAGAAATAGCACTAAGTCCATGGGAGTTGTAGGTACTCCACTTAAACTTATCATCAGTCCAATCAGAAACAGGTTTGGGAATAATGACATTATTAACGATGATAGTGAGAGGAGTCCACCCTCTTTCACATACGAGCTAGACTCTTTCATCAATTGCTTTTAAACAAGATCTCATACGGGCTTTCCAATAGGTACAATTTGTGTCATTAAAGACGGGCATCCGATTATATAAGTTATCCATCAGTAAAATTGCAGTTTTTCAAAAATTAGTTTTTCAAAACGATTGATGTCACAAAAATTTTGCCAAAAAAAGGATCACTCGATAACTTGGAGCAACCATCTCTAATACCAATTTGTAAAGGTGAATGTGATATGATTTGTGAGTGCGCAATATTTCAATGGATTAAACTTATTTAACTTGATGTAAATCCCACAAATTCCAATTTTAATTAAACCCTTAACATGCATCTAAGTGATTGAAAGCACTAAATCTTATAAGCATGCAACCAAACAAACAAGGAGGGAAATTTCAGGAAAAGTCCCCCTAGGGCAAAACCTTTATTTCACTAATAAAATATAAATCGCAACTTACAAACTTACAAGTGAAATACTACAATGAATTACTGCAAGAACCCACAAAGACCACAGCCTTCAATCAACAATGACTCCCTCGAGAATCACAAGAACCATAATTCTTCCTTCTGTAGTGAATACCCATGAGTATCCCCAAGATTAGCAGTAGAGACAACTCTCCACAATAATAACTTCGATAAAGAAGTGTTTGGGTTCCAAATATTATTCATAAAAGTAATTGGGATTTGTTTGTGTGAATCAAAAACAAGTTTTCCCTAAAAAGTGAAGACTATTTTGCTATTGTTCTGCAGTTTGCATAAATGAAAAGTCTTAATAAAAAAGCTTCACGAAACCGTTTTTTATAGGCAAACAAAAAAATTAAGGCGGGAGAATCTCATTTGAATGACATTACGTGGTCGTTAGAACGACATGGGCATGTGCTTTGAAGTCCTTTCGAATGACCTTGCTAATGACATGTTTAAAACATGAAACATTATGCTCTCGTTTGAACCATATGAGATCATGGACATCAAACGACCTATCTAACGAGATGCTAATGCCGTTTGAACGACATAGCAATGTTGTTTGAACGACATAAATGAATTTTTAAAGTTCGTCTATAGGTATCTAAGAAAATATTTTAAACTTGAAAAATGCCTCATTTTAAAATAAAAAATTTATAGAAAATATCCCAATACTTAGTAAAAAATCTAAGTAACACAAAATTAAATCCATACCAAAATTACGTCTCGTCGAGTAGATGATGTTGAAGATGGTTGATATTCGGATCCGTCTTCTTAAACGTGTGAACTTGAATGCCTTTACGGTTGGAACGGGATACTCCATACATGATGTAAACTAGGAACTATGGACAAGATGGAAAATATGACCTCACAGAGTGATTTGTCCTATATTTCACATTGTTTTCGTCTATAAAAGTTCCCACACACTAGGCATACATTGCGGGGATCTTATACTAAAATATTCAAGCCATTCAAGGACTTCTAGCAAGCTTTTGGAAGTCAAGGAAAAGTAGCCTCTTCATATTCTCCAAACTATTTTCTCCTCATTCGGATCACCGAAAAGATCTGTAAAGGTATCGTGATTCGAAACCATAGGTTGATGATTTAAACCTAGTTTTTATTCTTCACTTTCTACGGAAAGACCAATCAAAGTTTTGGGGTAGCAAATTTTTTATTTATATTAATTTCCATCTTCTTATGGGTGATAATATATAGATCTTCTTCTTGTTTCTTTGATTATGAATCACTAGGAATGAACTTATGTATTGAGTATGGATGATGATCAAGACTTGGCTATGTTCTACTTTGGATCAGGATAGGATGATCTTTGACTTTGACTTTTACTTTGGTATATGCTTGCTTCTTCTCATTCAATGATTTATGATGCATGCTTGCTTCTTTTTATGCCATGATTAATATGTGGTAGACTATCTTGCTATGTGAATCATGATGTTTCTTTGGTGTGGATATGTCTTTTGATTGTTCTTGATAACTTGATTATTTCTTACATGATCACAAGTTTTGCTTGATCACATGTATTTTCTTTGAGGGAGACACGTATTGCTTGATTACATGTATCTTTTTTGGATAATGATTCTCTTGAGGTTCTGATTGCTTGATTGATACAATCCTAGAGATAGGTCTCATCGTGTCTTGAGTGAATATTTTCATTTCAAGAACATTAGAGAGAAGATAGTGAAGTGATGTCATATATCAATTGAATTTTTGTCATACAAAATAATTACAATTGAAAATATTTCCATTTTCATATAGGTGTATTCAATATCGGTTGCATAGTTGCATTGCTATTATATTTGTGGGTTATTGTAGTAAGGGTTATACGAGGGTGCATCCAGGGTCGAGATATATTCATAATGATGTTGAATGTCAGTGTAGTATTATTTTACCGTGCAGACACCACGCGTAGTTATATATCTTGTGCGTGTACGATAATTAGCATGTCCTTGTGTAGCTTGTGGTGTTTTTGGTATGTAGTGGATGCGAAAGATTTTATGGTTGCCTTTAACACGACTCTTAATAGTGGTATCCGCTCATTATTCCAAAGAAACACCATGTCTCAATAATTAAAACAAAATTGAACGAACCCAACTATTTTTTTTATTTAAGATGAAAATAAAATAACCGCTTTAAGTTTAAAAGCCCTTCCCTCCGCTTTTTTATACCGTCACTCTCCTCTTTATTACTAAAAATATTAAACATGCTATAATAAGTTTGTAGGCCCATGCTATTGTTTATATTAAAAAGGGTTCATTACACCTTTTTCCTGAATTTTACTCCGTTTTCCACTTTACCATTCAAACTTTTAATTTATACATTTAACCCCCTGAACTTTCTAAACAACTTCAAATTGTCCCATAATGTTAACACCGTTAACTCTTTGAACAGAAACTGGGTCATGTGCCATGCACATGAATTATTTTTGTCCAAAACAACATAAAAAAAATTACAAAATAAACAATTTGAAAAAATTTAAAAAAATAGTAATTACAAAAAAAATAGTTAAAAATTTTGGAAATTAGAGAAAATATTTTTCAAATCTTAAATTCGTGAAAAAAAAATTACAAAAAGCATTTAAAAATTTTGAAAAATATTATTTTTTTACTAAAATCCTGACATAATAGAAAAATATTTCAAAATTTATATAAAAACTTACAAAAAAATATGAAAGACAATGAAAAAAACTTCTAAAAATATTAAAATAATAGAAAACTTTTAAGTATAAAAAATAAAAATAAAAAACTCAAAAAAATTGTAAATAATAGAGAAAAAAAAATAACTTAAGTAAAACTTTACAAAATCCAGAAATATTTGTTTTTTTAATTCTGCAAATGATAGAAAAATATTTTAAAAATACGCAAAAATATTTTAAATAGATTGAATAAAACGAAATTTAAAAATATGAAAAATATTAAAGAAAAACATTTTTAAAAACCTGGAATGTGATAAAAAAAATACATTTAAAAACTCAAAAAATTACATGAAATAATTCTAAAATATGGAAACAACTCGTTATGTATTAAAAATCCGAAAATACTTTAACAACTTGGAAATGAGAACAAATATATTTTAAAACTCAAAATATTACAGAAATAATAAGTAAAATGAAATATGGAAAAATACTAAATACATATTAAAAAATTAAAAAAATACTTTAAAAATTCATAAGGATAAAAAAATATGTTTAAAACAACATACCTCAAACAAAACCCCCAAAATCTGAAATTTTTAATCCAGTATATCTCCAAAAAAATCTGAAAATTTCACCAAATCTTACCTAAACAGTCCATTGAAAACCCACCTCTACCCATTATAAACCCATGTCCATCCATTGCAAAGCTCACACCCATAAAAAATAAAATCACCAAACCTGTTTTCCGATAAAAAAAAAACCCAACAATTTTCAGATCTACAATAGGTGGGTATCGATTAAGGGAAGTCTATGTGAAGGGGGGGGGGGGGGCGACGAGTTGATGTGAGAGAGGGCGGTTCAAATCTACAATGTTCGTGTGTGTTTGGTTGTGTGTTTGTTCAGTTGTTTGTGTGTGTGTGTGTGTGTGTGAGAGAGAGAGAGAGAGAGCTACGACAGCCATGGCTGCTCTAAGAGGAGAGAGAGAGGGGGCAAGAGAATGAGAATAAGGGTTTAAATTATATAATATACTAAGATCCATATGTTAAATAATATTATCAATAGATACATGAAACTTATGTATATTTTTATCCATATATTATTAATATATGAAATAATGTAAAATATACATATAGTACATATGTATTAAAAAATATTATAAATTCATGTATGTATATAATTTTATTGTGAATTATACATGCAATATATATATGTGTGTGTGTGTGTGAGAGAGAGGGCAAAAAAATTCATAATAAGAGATTCATGCAAGCAATCAAGAAAAAGTGCAGAAAGTAAATGAAATCACACACAACAACGATGTACATTGTTTGGCAACTTGCCTACATCCACGGAGAGGTTACTTGTTCTTATTAAGTGTCCCGCAACGATTACAGTTTTTTATCCCCTTTGCCCCGGGTCAGGAAGTACAATTTATACATATGTTTGTTACAGAGTTTGAGTTATTTAAGGGACTCCCATCATCGTATGTGGGTTGGACATGAGGTGCTTGAATATCTCGATCGAGATTCTCGGCACCTGGCTTGACCATATCCATGAGTGTCCTTCTCTAACTAAACTGCTCGTCCAAGGATTAAGCCATGATTTGGGCCAGACCAAATAACTTAAGTTATCTTGGCGGGCTACTCTCCTGGGCTTGTAAAAAGTGAGCTCCCACAATTGCCCCTGAAATATTTGGGCTAATAAGCATAGGTCAATAGATTTCAACCGGGTTGGAGGTCCAGGTCCTTTTTATGTAGTGAGAGTCCGTGATGGCATCATTGTATTATCATGATTTGCAACAAGGGCACGCTTGTCTTAAGGAGAAAAATGAAGCGTCGAAATCTTCCTAGGAAATCAAAACTTATTATTTGAGTGTTATAGTGATCAGTTGAGGCTTACTCAAGCATCTGTTCATTGCATTTGGTCGTTCTTGCGTGTAGTGTATTCTTAAGCTCTCCTCTTGCTTCAAAAGTCAAAGTTTCTTCCTTTTTGTGCTTTCTCAAAACTTCGTTACCACCAATAAGTTATAACTTCTGCTTCTTCTTTGGTTTTTCCTCTTGTATTAACTAGTTACTGTAGTTAGGGCTTCTTCTTATTTGCTCGGCTATGGCGATGCTAGATGGTAAATCTGTAGAAGAATTTAGGCGTTAATATAATATTCATGAGTGGGTAGTTATTGACTGTGCTTACCTTCCCCACAATGTTCGTAGAGTGGATGGGGGACACTGGATTCATACCCTATTAATAACTCAAGGAGGTCTAACTTTTCCCCCAAATGAGTTATTCCTTAGATTTTTTATGTATTTCACCATTGCTCCTGCTCACTGTACCCCCAATATATGAAAGATAGTGAACAGTGTTCCTATGATAAATACTCTTTATGGAAAAAGGTTGGGGCTTGCTGAGATATGTTACTGTTACGTATTCTCAAAAACCAAAGTGGGTCTGTTGTGTCTGTAAACTAGAAGAGCTAAGCGAGTTCTGGTTGTAAATCTCCTAGATTTCCATAAAGACTATTGGTAAAGTGGATTCATCGCAAGGGACTGGCATTACCCCCCACTGTTGGAAGGGGAGAGACCACGCGATCTTGCCATTTTAGACTATGGGGTGGCCGAAATAGGTCGCTTCCTCTTTTTTCTTTTCTGCTAACTTCTTGTAGATTCCTCTCATTCTTGTGGATGATTTTTTTTTCTTTTCTAGATCGTGCCAGGAACCAAGAACCTGACATTATCGAGATCAATATTGAAGAGCTCACGAAAGCCTGGAGCATAAAGGAGAGATTGGCCGAAGGTGAGCATCTTAGGTCGGCGGCCTTTCTCATGGAATATAAGAACACAAGCATCAATTTTATTGCTCGACCAATCGATCGGGTCCTAGTTTTGAGAGCTCTAGAGGTAGGTCCTTCTGAGGAGGATAGCTCTAAAGAAGAAGAAGACGAGAGCGAGGAAGAAAAAAGAGCAGGAGGAGAAGTTGGAGGAGAAGAATAAGAATAAGAAGATATGGCCCTGTTAGTTAAGAAGAGGAGGTTGAGGCTTCCTGACGACGATGATGATCATGTAGTCCTGTCTGACAGGATCCCTGCTCTAAATATTTTTACGAAAATTCTCCCAAGGGCAGTGGTACTGGCCCATATAATAAAAGGAGAGAACAATAGAAAGAGAAAGAAAATAAGAGAGAAAAAGAGAAGAGGAAGGGGGAGAGAGAGAGAGAGAGAGAAGCAGAGTATAAGAGGTTAGCCTTGCAGTCGGCTGATGGGGCCACCGTCCCTAATCTCGAGGGATCTAGTGTGGGCGACTCCCCTTTTATGGCTCTAGAGATGATGAAAAGGTCAGTGCTCATCGTTGATCACGGGAGGTCTTCGAGGCTGGGGCCATCTCAACTAGACATCAAGACCGTACAGGGGATGACTCTGGTAAGTCTCTCTTTCTCATTCCTTTTTTTTGTTATTTCTCGTTTCTGTTCTGATTCCCTATTATTTTGTTTTCTCTGCAGATGCTTTCTGACTTCACTACCCTCCTGGATAATCATACTGATAGCTTCAGAAGGGAAGAAGAGCTAAAAAAGGCCTTGGAGGCCGAGAAGGTGGCCTTAGAGGCCGAGAAGACTACCTTTGACAATGCTTGCCAATCATGGGAGCGTGAAAAGAAGAACATGACTAAGGCCTATGATGTCTTGGAGTGAAAGAGTGCGCTTGTGTTCAAATAAAGAAATTATTTAATTAAACTCAGTTTTTATCAATTAAGTCCTAAACATGCATCTAGGTATGATTGAAGATGATAAAATCAAGCAAGAACATTCAAACACACACATGTGAGGAAAAATCCCTCAAAGGGGCAAAAACCTTGTATTTTCACTATAATATTGTAAGACACGGTTACACGGATTATAATAAAAATAAGTGTGACACAGAAATACCCCCAGGCGTCGGTTCTGATGTCGTTGGTTGGAATCTCCCGCAGGAACTCCAGATGGGCAGCAGTAGAGAAGAAGACGGCTCCTCCACAAAGTACTCCAGAAGAGTAAATGATCTTCTTGAAGGTTTAACAATTCACATATATAAATGGGAGTGATTATGTGAATAAAAAGGCTTAAGAAAGCCTTAAAAGGTGAAGTCTAATTCTGGGATATTTTCACAGAATTCGTGTTTGTAGAAAGACTTAAAAAAACGTGTAGAACGTGATCAGGTATTTATATGAAAATTGAGGCGGTGGATCGTTCAAACGAGATGACATGTCGCTCGAACGAAGGACATGTGTCATTCGAACGAGATCGCGCGACATGTCAATCTCGTTCGAACGACAGTGTAATGTCTCTTGAACGAGCTCTTCGACCAAGGCACTCCGCTTCTACACTTAGAAATTTTTTTGCTTTTTATAAAAAGACATCAGACTTCGAAAAAACATTTTCTGAAAAATTTCCCAAATATTTATGTAAATGTTAATATTCCAATAAACCATTTTACCGATATTGCGTAGTGGAGTAGTGGGAATGAGTTGAGAAGCACGTCGCATGTAGCATGATGAACATGAAGATGATGGATGCAATGGATTCTGATAAAGGCCATCGAGGATGATCGTGATGACGTGCCGAATGTAGCGGTATCAGACATACAAACTGTGATCTAGGACAAATAGAAAATTCCTAGATTCTACTTCGGATATTTATAAAATTATGTCCTTACAGATCTCCCCCTATGTCTATGCCGGTACATACATAAAAAATCCGAATTATGCAATATCCCTTAAAAAAATGACATACAATATAATATCCCCATTAAACCCTCAAGCTGAGAATACTACATGACATGTCTTTAATCAAATTTCAGCATCTTCAATTCTTCAGCTCTTTAGAAACTCCGAAAGCTTTTCTCATCAGGGTGTGTAATCCAATGAATCAACTTCGTACCTACACACATGAGATAAAGAAGATACCCGTGACAAGCAACAGTTTGAAATATAATGATATGCTAAAATCAAAGATTAATTAAGCTTAAGCAAATCATTGATAAATCAACCAAACAAATATCCCCCATAATTCATTCTCCCCCTTTTTATGTTCTCCCAAAATAAACAGATATGAGAAGCATAAATATTGAAAATATCACATGGTAAAAATAATCTATTTTTGATTTTTTCAAAAATTTTCACTCAAAATATACTACACAAAATACACCATGAACAAACACAAAAACAACCAAGTCGGTGATAGCGTAAATGTAGGGGTGTGAACAAATTCGATAGGAAAATCAATGCATACAAACATGACATATATGCACGATGAATATCGGATACTCCTAACGAATGCACTCAACATCTTCCTTAGGAGTAAAAAGATGGAAATATGAGACATTGACTCAATCAAATCAACACATCAAAGCTCAAAATGATTTCCACACCAATAATGTCCAAAACGATTTAATGCTTTTTCAGGACTTTCAAGTGCAAACCCGTTTAAATTCTCAAACCAAACTCCCTCAGATTTATATTTTGAATAGAGGTGATCTAAATTCTCAAACTTTGGAGAATTAATGGAGAAACCTAAAGGGCCCATAATTGGCATGAATTTCTTTTTATGGCCTTTAAATTTTTGGGCTCTTTTAACCTCTTGGACCTTGGATAATAAAATTCATCAATTTTTTAGGGCCGATTTAACGGTGGCTTAATCACAAAGGTAGATAAGAACCTTTCGTAGCCCTTCACCATTTTTTAAAACAAACACAATCTCACCAAACAGTTTTTTACATGCATTCCAATCTTGTCAAGTTTTATCGCATATGGTTCGTTGTATAGATAGAATTGGGATGGCAACATGCAAGCCAATATGAGCTAGAAAAGTACAATAATCAAATAAACCCGTGCATGTGTGCAATAAAGGAGATAAGGAGCCAAACATGTCGAAAGATATCGCTAATCACATCTCAAAGACTCCAAATAATGTAAAGCACATGGATGCCATGATGTAGCGTCTCAAATCACTATCAAACAGTCACGTGAATAAATCGAATGAAATTTGTGACTCGGCTATCTTAAATGCTAATCCATAAAAGGTGCAAATAAAATACAAAAATCTTTTTGTGCTTTTTCACAAAAAAATTATAAAAAGAAAATCTTTTTGGATTTTTTCAAAAATAGAAAAAGAAAAAAAAAATAATACAAATGATACAACCTATGAATAGGAATCATATGATATGAACATGACACTGCATCTTATCCTAGACACGAACCAACCCCTCAGTCAACTGTGCAAATTCCCAAAGACTTCCTAAGACTCTCAAATCTAAGGGCATCTAAAGGTTTCGTGAATATATCGGCTAACCGAAGGTCGGTGGGTACGAAGCTCAGGGATACGAATTTCTCCTCAACTAACTGACGTATAAAGTGCTCGCGTATCCTAATGTGCTTTATGCACGAATGCTGGACTGGATTGCGGGATATGTGTATCGCGCTTGTGTTATCACAGGAAATGGTCATGATGTCCTGTGAAATCCCATAATCCTCCAGCATTTTCTTCATCCATAAGAGTTGCGTGCAACAACTCCCAGTGGCGATGTACTCAGCCTCTGTAGTGGACAAAGAGATGGAGTTTTGAATCTTGCTCAACCAGGAGATAAGAGAAAAACTAAAATAAAAACACCCACCAGAAGTGCTCCTACAACCATCTATATCCCCGGCATCCGAATAGGCAGACAAACGGTCATCAGTATCAAAGGAATACCAAATACCATATGAGAGAGTCCCACTCACGTATTTGATAATATGTTTTAGAGCAAGTAAGTGTGACTCTTTCGGGGACGCCTGATATCATGCATATACTCCAACACTAAAGGCTATGTCGGGACGACTAGCAGTCAAGTAGAGAAGGCTACCTATCATACTCTGATACAAGGTTTTCTCTACGTCCTTACCTGAAGTGTCCTTACTAAGCTTGATAGAAGTACTCATAGGTGTACGTGCATGCTTAGTGGAGTCTAAACCAAATTTCTTCACTAGGTCTCTAGCATACTTGGATTGGGAGATGAACATCCCATCCTCCAGCTGACGAACCTGGAGACTAAGGAAAAAAGTAAGCTCACCTACCATGCTCATCTCAAACTCACTTTTCATCTCCTCCTCAAAGTGGTGAGCATGCTGGGAGCACGTGGATTCAAAGACTGTGTCGTCCACATAGACTTGGGCAACCAAAATAGCACCGTCATTTCTCATGATGAATAACGTCATATCCACTCCCCATCTCTTGAAGCCACGGGCTAAGAGATAAGAAGTAATCCTCTCGTACCAATCACGGGGTGCTTGATTCAAACCATACAAGGCTTTTCTCAGATAGTAGATATGCTCCGGGTGCTTAGGGTCTTCAAACCCTTTTGGTTGTTCGACGTAAACCTCCTCCTGTAGAATGTCATTTAGAAAGGCACTCTTGACACCCATTTGATATAACTTGAAATGCATATGACATGCGATGGCGAGTAGTAAGCGAACGAACTCAAGCCTCGCAACAGGAGCAAATGTATCCCCAAAGTCTACACCTTCTATCTGTGTGTAGCCTTGAGCGACCAACCTAGACTTGTTTCTGATTATGGTATAATTTTCATCCATTTTATCCTTGAAAATCCACCTGGTACCGATCACATTAGTCTCACTAGGTCAGGGGACAAGTTCCCAGACATTATTCTTTTTAAACTGAAGCTAATCATCTTGCATAGCAGATATCCAGTGTTCATCCTTGAGTGATTCTTTGTGATTCTTGGGCTCAACTTTGGACGTGTAGTAAAGATGGCTAACAACGTTCTCTAGCTGAGCACGAGTCTTGAACCCTAAAGTGGGATCGCCAACAATAGCAGAGGGATCATGACTCTTGCGAACCCAAGCAGGTGTGTCCCCTAACACAGGAGTAGGGTCCACAGGGTGTGGGTGAGGGACAAGTAAATCGCTGCCAGAAAATTCCTCATCCTCACACTGAAGGCTAGAATCAATAAACGTCGAAGGGTCGTCATCTTGCACGGTGACGTTTATTGACTCCATAACCTTAGAGCTCTTTAGGTAAAAAACCAGACACGCTATACTATTTGATGAATATCCTAGCAATATTCCCTCATCGCTCCGGGAGTCAAACTTTCCTAATTGCTCTCTATCCCGTAGGATGTAGTATTTACTCCCAAAGACACGAAAATATGCAAGGTTGGGTTTCTTGCCAGTACACAATTCATAAGGCGTCTTAAGAGTGTGTGGACGCAGGTAAACCCTATTCACTATGTGGCAAGCAGTAGACACTGCCTCTGTCCAAAATCTCCTGGCAACCTTACGACCTAGAAGCATAGATCTAGTCATTTCCTGGATCATCCTATTCTTTCTCTTAACAATCCCATTTTGTTGAGGAGTCTTCACAGTAGAAAACTCGTGTTTGATCCCAAGGCTATCACAGTAAAGATCTACCTTTGATTCCTTAAATTCTGTGTCGTTGTCACTACGTATCCTATTAGTAGTGACTTCGTGTTGATTTTGTAGGACACGACACTTGATCATTAGAAACTCTACAGCATCGGATTTCTCTCTAAAAAAACCTACATCTGGAGAAATCATCCACCATCATGAGGATATACCTCTTACCAACCAGACTTTCAGTACGAGTAGGACCCATAAGATCCATGTGAATCAAATCAAGTACACAGGAGGTGGTAATGGAATGCAACTTCCTATGGGGGCTACGAATTTGCTTTCACAACTGACAGGGTCCACAAATCGTGTAAGTATGCTTTCCAAGAGATGGTAAGCCACGTACTAGGTCCTTTTTAGCTAAGCGAGTCAAATCTCTAACGTTCACATGACCTAGATGTTGGTGCCACAGATCCATACGAGTGATTGTGGCGTTGTTACAGACAAGTGAGGATGTGATCATAGTCCCATAATAATTATCCTCGATCCTCACCCCTCGCACTAAAAGTTTATCGGTTTGATTATAGACATTACATGCGTCCCGATCAAACTTTACGACGAAGTCAGCGTCGCACGGCTGACTAATGCTGAGAAGGTTTGCTTTCAAACCTTTGACGTACAAAACATTCTCTAGCCTAGGAAATCCTGGTAACTTTACTGTACCTCATCCTACGATGCTAGACTTGCTCCCGTCTCCAAAGGTGACTCTACCTTCCTTATACTCCTCTAGGTAGGTAAAAAAAGAGACATCACCTGTCATATGTCTGAAGCACCCACTATCAAAATACCACTATGAGGTATTATATGCTTTGAGATCGACATGAACAACATGAGCCTTTTTATCTTTCTTAGGCACCCAAGAACTGGTAACCTTTTGTTTACCCTTGTTGTTGTTGGTTTTAGCCGGGATGCGAGAAGCATTCACTGACGGCAAAGACATCCGTCGAAATTCCTCCATCAAAATGTGTGATGTGACAGTTAAAAACTCAACACGCTGTCTCAGACTAGAAAAATTATCAGTACGATGTGGTGGAGCAGTAGTACGTCGTGTCCGACCCAAACTATAGCAAAACACCCTGAGGTGGCCTTTTCTTTTGCAGTACGTACAGAAGAACGCAGTCTTAGGCGAACTTGGGTTTGCTTTTCTTGGTCGAACTCTCCTTCGTGGTTTTTGACGATGGTCATATGGAGTCGTAATAAACTCAGGAACTGGTCCAGGTGCAATTTGGGACGTGGAGGCACAATCATAACCTATTCCCTGCCTATCACCAAAACCTAAAGCGGGGCCGAGGAGCATCTTTCCCATCTTTCCTGATCTGTCCTCGATTTGAACCTTGACTTCCCATGCACTCTCAAGATCATGAGTAATCTGGGCAACTAGGGCTTATAGCTTCTTCCGAGTCTCCAGGGAGGAATGGAGCTTACTTGTAAGACTAGCCACTTGTTTAGTCAAATCCCCTTTCTCTTTCTCAAAACCACTCTCTCTCTCTAAACAAACTTTCTTTCTCAACACAGGTAGACTCTCGCTCTCTCAAGGTAGTGCAGGTGGAGGTATCTCTCTCTCTTGCTTCTTGTAAATCTTCCTCTAACTCGGTGATCCTAAGTACTAACACTTTGTTACGCTTTTTAGTTTTAAATGATTCATTATATAACTCAGAGTAGGCGCGTTGAAGATTACTCTCGCTCTCACTTGAATCATCCTCCCCCTCACTCACATCGCTCTCACTGTCGAGGTGTCCCTGTGAAGCAGCATCCTCATCGTCGTGAGGAGCACTAGAATAACTCACATAACTAGCCATGAAAGTGGTGAAGTTACACTCATTAGGTGACTCGTCTCCAGAGTTCACCGACTTGACCTCACTATCGTCACTGACGGTAGCATTAAGGACAACTTTGCCTTTTTCTCTGTTCAGCCTAGTAGCACACTCAAAATGTCTATAACCCCTACCATCTCACTCAAAGCATCTCTCACTCTCTTTCTTAAGAGAATCTTCAAAATCTTTTTCATTTTTATTTTCAAACTTATTTTTCTCAAATTTCTTTTTATCTTTGAAATTACCATTTTTCTTGAAATTGAGAATTTTCTTGAAATTTTTAGCAAACAGGGCCAAATCATCTAAATCAAAGTCACACTCAGAATCTGACATATCTATCTCTCTTTTTCTATATGACTCTCCCCTCTTTCTTGCTGACCCCTCACTCTTTCTCTCCTGGGCATTAAGTGCAATTCCCTTATCTTTAGTCTTGACAGGTTTAGGAAACATATCAATTTCATACATTTGTAAGTCTCCTATAAGTTCCTCCAATTTAAGCGTATTTAAATTACCCATAGAATTTAACACAGTGACTTTAGGGATAAAACGCTTAGGCAGTGATCTAAGAATCTTTTTAACAACTCTAGCATTAGGAATGTGTTCACCTAGATTAAAGCTAGTGTTAACAATATCAGACAGTCTAGAATAAAATTCATCAAAACATTCAGACTCAAGCATGGTGATTGTTTCAAATTGAGTTGTTAAATTTTGCTGTTTAGACTCTTTAACAACATTAGTTCCTTCATGAGTAAGTTGTAAAACATCCCATGCCTCTTTTGGCGTGGTGCACGTCATTATCCGTTTGAACTCATCAGGTGTGACAGATCCAGAAATAGCACTTAAACTCTTAGAATTAAAAGATGACCATTTAAATTCTTCTTCACTTCAAGTAGTGTCAGGTTTTAAACTAGTCACGTTATTAACAGTGGCGGAGGGAGGAGTCCACCCTCTTTCAACCAAAATTCAGACACGTTCATCAATGGCTTTTAATGCAGATCTCATGCGGGTTTTCCAGTATGCATAGTTTGTTTCGTAAAAAAATGGCATTTTATTATATAACTTCTCCATTAGAACATGCTCTATTTTTAAAAATCATTTTTTCAAAAAATTGATATCTTAGAAAAATTTGCGGAAAATTACACGGTATAATTATGTAATTGTCTCTGATACTGTGGCCATCCCTGATCCCCGCCGCGGAGGGAGAAAGGATCCTTCGGGTCCCGCGCGTCCCCTCTCGGGAGAGCGCTTCGGCCGGCGTTGATTTGTGAGGTGTGAAAATATAGAGAGATTTAGAGTCGCCAGTCTATTTTACTCAAAGCATACAAAAGAAAAAGGGGAAGCCACCCCGAAGGATGGCATCCAAAGACATACTGGTGCGTGCGAAACCAAAATGATTCGAGAAGGGTTCGGAGGCTTGGTTACGAAATGGGAAGATGTTAGGCACCCATTCTGCCCATTCGGTCTCTCATGAATATTCGTTATTTTCCTTTATATTTCCCCCCGTGATATGTGTGCATGTGTATATATAGAATGGAGGTAGAAATCCTCGACTTGTATCATGGAAAAGACAAAGCGAGTCATCCGTAGGAATTTGAGATTAGTGTAGAAAATAAGATTTACGTGATTACCCCTACGTTGATCATTATAAGGGAGCAATAACGCATATGGAATAATACATTACTAAGAACAAGTATATAGAATATAATGGAAAATGAGATAAAGAGAAGATATAAAATAAGAGAAAACGTGAGAAAAGGACTCGAGTCTCGGGTTTTACCCCGAGACGCCTACGTAGCCTATAAAGGCATCAAAGTCCACGTAGTTTGCAAGTAAAGTGAGGGGTGGGGTTTAACCCATAAATCCAAATGGAGAAATCTATTATTTGTAAGCGTGTGTGTGTGTGTAGAAAAAGTGTTTTAGTTGTGAGAAAAGTGTGGAAAAAGTGTGAGAATCCCTACTTGGAATTTATGAGAAAACCCTCTTTTTCTTATTTTTGGGTTTTTATTTATATGAAAATAGGAGATGTGCAATAATACTAGATAAAAAGGTGTATTTATGGTGTGTGAGATGAGATAGTAAATGTGCTAAGTAAGAAAACAAGTTATTGCAAATTTATGAGAATTTAGGAGAGAGTTTGAGAAAGTTGGACCTTCTTGGAGACCTTGAGCTTGATCTTGAATGTTGAAAATCAGCCCTTGCACTTGGATGATGATGGGGAGTGGTTAATTCATCAAGTTTGATGAAAGTGATGATGAAAAGTGGAAGTGAAAAAGGGATTTGGAAGTTGAAATCACGCTGCCTTCGAGAGAGGTTCTTGGGGTTTGCTGAGAGTGATTTGCTTCTCATCTGAACTCACCTTGCAAATATGGCCAAGGCCTCCTTTTATAGGCCCAAGGGTCTGCCGATCGGCATTGCCATTGCACTACCTATCGGCAGGTGCCGATAGGCAGGGTCTGGGCCCTGCCATTTGGCAGTGCGCCTCAGGCTTTTTCAGAAAATTGGACGCCGAGGGCAAACCGTTGGTCAGAATTGTGCACGGGGCATACCGTTGGAAAGGTATTTTAGAGACCTTCAAAAGTCCTTTGGACTGCTCCCAGGTTAGGGAGTTGACTTTGGGTCAAATGTGGCTCGGAAACATTTATCGGTCCGCTGGACGGGAGTTGTTCGGACGCAAATGGATCGTTTGTCCGCATAGTAAGTCCGAATCGTGCATGGAATGGACCATTAGAAAGGTTAGGAGATGTACTTAGACATTCCAAAGAGTTTAGCCCGGTTCGGGAAGTTGACTTTGGTCAACCGATCTCGAGAAGCATTCGGTGACCTCTCGGAGTCAAACAGATCGTCCGTCCGCATGGAAAGTCAGAATTGTGCACGGGATGGACCGTTGAAAAGATTATTCAGTGCCCTTTGAAGATTCATTTAGCCTCGGTTGAGATGAAGGGTTGACTTAGGTCAACAGAGTCCGGGAGCGCCTGGTGGCCTCTAGGTTGGGGTTTCGAACGCAAACGGATCGTTCGTCCGCATGGTAAGTCAGAATTATGGACGGGATGAACCGTTGGAAAGGGTATTCAGTGCCCTTCGAAGATTCATTGAGTCTCGGTCGAGACGAAGAGTTTGATTTTTGGTCAAATTGAGCCGGGGGGTGCCCGATGGCTTCCAGGTTAGTGCTCGGGACATGACCTGGGTTTGCAGTGATGAGTGGAGGTACTAGGGACCTAAGGAAAGTTAGGGGTAACAGAATGAGGTGTCTATATAGCCCCTCGATGGTTAAGTTTGGAACAAATTATAGCCGTCGATTAGACACCGCATGATTCTTCTGAGAGAGTATGATCGGTTTAGAGGATCGAGGCCGATTCTGAGGACTTAAGGAAGCGAGGATAACCGATTCAGAGGGTCAAGGTCAATTCTGAGGACCTAAGGAGCGTGCTGGGGATGACCAAATCAGAGGGTCGAGGTCAATTCTGAGGACCTAAGAATGGTGACGACCGAGGACCGAGGCCAATTCTGACCTAACTTAGGTGACGATCCAAGACCGGGGTCAATTCTGACCCAACGGTGGTGACGACCGAGGACCGAGGTCAATTCTGACCTAATTCAGGTGAGGATCAAGACCAGGTCAATTCTGACCCAAGAGTGGTGACGACCGAGGATCAAGATCAATTCTGACCTAACTCAGGTGACGATCCAAGACCGGGGTCAATTCTAACCCAAGAGTGGTCACGACCGAGGACCGAGGTCAATTATGACCTAATTCAGGTGATGATCCAAGACCGAGGTCAATTCTGACCCAAGAGTGTGACGACCGAGGACCGAGGTTAATTCTGACCTAATTTAGGTGACGATCAAAGATCGGGGTCAATTCTGACCCAAGAGTGGTGACAACCGAGGACCCAGGTCAATTCTGACCTAATTCAGGTGACGATCCAAGACCGGGGTCAATTCTGACCCAAGAGTGGTGACGACCGAGGACTGAGGTCAATTCTTACCTAATTTAGGTGACGATCCAAGACCGGGGTCAATTCTGACCCAAGAGTGGTGACGACCGAGGACTGAGGTCAATTCTGACCTAACTGAGGTGACGATCCAAGATCGGGGTCAATTCTGACCCAAGAGTGGTGACGACCGAGGACTGAGGTCAATTCTGACTTAATTCAGGTGACAATCCAAGACCAGGGTCAATTCTGACCCAAGAGTGGTGACGACCGAGGACCGAGGTCAGTTCTGACCTAACTCAGGTGACGATCCAAGACCGGGGTCAATTTTGACCCAAGAGTGGTGACGACCGAGGACCGAGGTCAATTCTGACCTAATTCAGGTGATGATCCAAGACCGGGTTCAATTCTGACCCAAGAGTGGTGACGACCGAGGACCGAGGTAATTTTTGACCTAATTCAGGTGACGATCCAAGACCGGGGTCAATTCTGACCCAAGAGTGGTGACGACCAAGGACCGAGGTCAATTCTGACCTAATTCAGGTGACGATCCAAGATCGGGGTCAATTCTGACCCAAGAGTGGTGACGACCGAGGACCGAGGTCAATTCTGACCTAATTCAGGTGACGATCCAAGATCGGGGTCAATTCTATCCCAAGAGTGGTGACGACCGAGGACCGAGGTCAATTCTGACCTAATTCAGGTGACGATCCAAGATCGGGGTCAATTCTGACCCAAGAGTGGTGACGACCGAGGACCGAGATCAATTCTAACCTAATTTAGGTGACGATCCAAGACCGGGGTCAATTCTGACCCAAGAGTGGTGATGATCGAGGATCGAGGTCAATTCTGACCTAATTTAGGTGACGATCCAAGACCAGGGTCAATTCTGACCCAAGAGTGGTGACGACCGAGGACCGAGGTCAATTCTGACCTAATTTAGGTGACGATCTAAGACCGGGGTCAATTCTGACCCAAGAGTGGTGACGACCGAGGACTGAGGTCAATTCTGACCTAATTCAGGTGACTATCCAAGACCGGGGTCAATTCTGACCCAAGAGTGGTGACGACCGAGGACCGAGGTCAATTCTGACCTAACTCAGGTGACGATCCAAGACCGGGGTCAATTCTAACCCAAGAGTGATAGTATTTCCTTGGGAAAAGAAAAGAGTTCCACTGGGAGTAAGAATTGGATTTGAGGTTCCGCTGGGGAACGATGAATGAGCTGGGGAAAATTTAGATTGTCCTTTGGGAGAGATCGCCTGGGGCGAGTGATTCTTCTAATTTCTGCTGGGAAAAATACCATGTGATATTGTATCGCACCGGATAGCCGATGGCTGGGGAGGCCTTTTGTAAAATCTGCTGAGGAGGTGATTAGGTGGTCCGGGCGCATTGCTCGAGAGGTCATTCGCTTGGATTTTGAGGGTTTCGTTGGGGAAAAAGATGTGTCGCCTGAAGGAGTGCAAAATTTTCTTGATGAAAACATTCTAAATCCTTCCTGGGATTTTCAGGAATTTTCCAGGGATTTTTCGAGGCTTCCTGGTATTTTCTGGGAATTCCTGTACAAAATTTTAAGGGGGGTGCCGGTCGGCATGGTATGCGGCACTTGGTGTTGTGAGGAGGATAGTCTCTGGGGATTTTATCCGACTGTCCTTGCTGAAGGATGTTTTGCTCAGCAGGGTGGTTGATGTGGAGGACGGGCTGCAAGTAAGGCAGATGGCCCGGTTGTTCATCTTGTTGGTGCTGGGACGTTTCATGGTGGCGTCGAGCGGCGATGTCGTCCATTTGTGGTTTCTGCCATACTTGAGGATGTTTTCGAACATCACTTTCTATGATTGGGGGAATCTGACCTTGGCGACCCTTTACTTTTCTTTGGATGCATTCAGCCGGTGTTGTCGGCAGACTTTTACTGGAGCCACGTATCTCCTTGAGGTATTCTTTACTTTGTGCATTTTCCTTTCATGCATTCACATTTTCCTTTCATACATTCGCATTTTCTTTATGCGTCTCTTTTTGCTTGTGAATTCAGACGTGGTTCTATGAGGTGATTGGGTGCAACACCCCGCTGATTACTCTGAAGGACGACACCATTGGGGACTTCTGCCGACTGTATCGATGGCGTAAGGCCAACCGGCAGTCGAAGGGATCTCTTTCCTTGGAGGCGGTGCGTCAGGTCTTAAATGACCTGACCAGTGGTCGGGTAAGACTTTTTCCATTTCAGTCTTGGCTTTTGCACCTTCTGATCTTGTATTGACTCATGCCTGCTTGGGGATTTTCACGTGACCTTTTATCCCTGGGGGACAGCCATTCAGGATACGGGGATGACTGGGGTGAACGCGCAGATGAGGCATTTGTTGGCGCATGAGTTCGGCCATTCCTGGTACCTCGGGGAGAGGGTGACTCGTCAGATTGCTGAGGAGGAGGTGGTGGTGCCTCCCGCGCAGCCTCCTACGTCTATGAGGCGGGAGCGACAGTTATTGGAGGATGAGAGGACTGCGGCGATGATCGGTGAGTCCTATGTGTTGTATACTGATACGGCCGCACCGTATGATTATATGGACTTTGTGACGAGTTGGTTGATGGCGCCCAGAATATATGACCCTTTGCCTTTCCCTCCTGTTGGTTCGAGTCGGGCGGTGGGGTTTTCCCACAGTGGTGGTGGTCCGTCGGCACCTGCAGCGGCGGCGACCTCAGAGGTCCCTTTTATTCGGCTGCACACTCCTTCGTACAATATTCGGCGAGGTGATGGAGGGATAGTGCCGATATTGCACCGTCCTCTTGCGATGGATCCGGAGGAGCTGGGCTTGACAAAGGAGGTCCTTCGTCCTGCGGTAAACCTTTCGATCCTTTTCCTCTTTTTTGATTTCTTTTGCTTGATACTGATTCTGCCTTTTCCTTGCAGCAAATCCGGGTGTCGACCACTTGGCTCAGGGACATCAGAGACTGGATATCATCGGCTACTGCCCACATTCGGGATGTTGTGCCTGTTCCTTCTTACTTGGTGCCGTCAGCCTCGTCTAGGGAAGACTCTGGCTCGGGTAGTGGGGGCGAGTCGTCTCGCCGTAGGGGAAAGAGAGCGCGTCGCAGGGGTGAAAGCTCTTGAGAGAGAGGGAGAGATAGAGTGTGGGTTCGGGCTGAGTCCCATTATTTTTTGGCTTTTTTTTTCTATTTCCTGCAAGATGATATAACACAGAAAATAGATATATGCAATGCAGTGTAATTTTTTGACTATCTTTTATTTTAATGATGAATGAATGCATGCACATGCGCTTTTTAATTTGCTACTGAGACCGTAAAACAGGAGTATTTTTGAAATTTTTCAAAGGAAAGCTTTTTTATTTAAAACAGGGAATCCCATAAGGAGAAAACAGGATTCTTGAAATTCTTTTGAGAATATCAATTTATTTTTATGGAGTTTTATGATTTGACAAAAAAGGAAAGGAGGAAATTTCCAAAAATGGGGGGTTGCCGATCGGCAAGCACCCTGGCCTGCCTATCGGCAGTTCAGTCCAGTCCTATCAATTGAAAGCTTTGATTGGTACACTCTTCAGCCTTTTGTACCTTGCGGGGTAGGATTCCTTCCAATTTCTGTAGGGATTATGTCTTTTGTGAGAGTTCTCAAGTATAAAAAGGGGGAGGGTGGAGTATTTTCATCACACCTTTGTATCCTTATCTACCTGCCCACTATTTCTTTGCCCTACAAGATGGCTCTCCCTGGTAGCACCAAGTTTGTCAACTACCTCGAAGCCTTGGAAGCTATGTTCTCTTATAATGTCGACTATGATGCTTTCAACATGCGCCGAGTCTCCTTGTGGCGTAATCGACCTTTTGAGTGGAATATGCTGATGGCGGTAGTACAATTTTGGTACCCCGAAGACCATGTATTTCTCTTTGGGTTGGAAGAAGTTTGTCCTACCTACGAGGAATTTTCTGCCATACTAGGTGTGAATTCCAGTGTTACCGCGGCTTCGCGGCTTTACCTGAATTTTCTCGCTCCCCTAGGGATTTGTTGGTCGGGCTTCTTCATATCTCTCCTTCGGCGGCTAGGTCATTGGTTGCTGGAGGAATGATCTCCCTCCCAGTGGTGTTACAGTCCGTGCATTCGCGGGAAGTAGGTGATGCTGGCTATGCTGGATCCGTTGTTCTGGGCCTGGTTTCAAAATTACTGTTTGTGACTGGGTAGGTGCGAGTGGGCCCACAACATGCAACCATTACCTCATGGATGTCATACCATCGCAATCCTGCGGCGGTGATATTGGCGGAGACTCTGAATGGCCTGGATGCCTGGAGAGAAGGTTATTCCGACTTTTTGAGGGATAGCCCGGTGATGCTTTTCATGTGGTTGTTTGAAAGATTCCGCTTGTCGACCCCTCCAGAATATCCTTTGTCGACTGTACCCAACTTCTTTTCGTGCTACTTCATTCGTGTTGGCCTGCATGTTGAGAATTGGGAGAATTGGCTTGTGGAGCATGGGGCTCGTGGGTTGTATTGGTCAGTGCCTTGGTGGGGACAGTTGCAGCCTGTTCTGGAGCTAGGAGAGTATTCATATGTGCGGATGGTTGGTCTCGGACAGACCTCTTTTTATTTCCCTTGGTGGCTTTTGTACTAATTTGGCTGGGCGAAGGTCGTGCCCCCTCGAACCTCAAATTTCTTTCCGGTAGAAGATTTGACTGAGCGCTTGCGTCTGTTGCTTGGATCTCTGTGGGAAAATCGGCGTCCGTCGACCCGTCCCTCTCAGTCTGTCGGCAAGGTTTAGTATGTCCCCAAAGATTATATGAGGTGGTTGTGGAGGAAAGTAGTCAGTAAGATGTTGGCAGTAGAGACTGGTCAAAGGTGGTTTATTTTATCTGACTCCATGGAAGGGGGTGTTGTGGTCTTTTCGAAGATGGTTAGGGCTCATCGGTCCATGGAGTGTTTGAGGCACTCCATTCAGGCAGGAGAAACTTGGGGTTCTCAGGATGTAGATGATGAGGGTGCAGGCTCTTCGGGTAGCTGTGGGTAGGACTCCTGGGGAGTTTATTTATGTAACAGATGTGGGGGATTTTATCTGATTTTTATGGTAGTAGGGGGAAAGGAGTTATCCGTTCCTTTTTCTTATATAATTTGTACTGTAGTTTCTTATTAATGAAATAAACAAGTTTCTGATCATCCAGCTGTGCCTTTCGATGAATTTTGTATTTTGAATTATCTATACCAATCACTAAGGCATACATAATCCTTTTGTTCAAGTAGATGTTTAGAATGAACTGTCGTTCTCGGAGATAAGAAAATAATATATTTTTGTGAAAAAGAAGGGGTTGTGCTCATGTGGGATGTATGAGCTGCCTACGTACCTCTGGGGTTTTTTTGAAAAGTTTTAAAATAGTTTTATGTAGAGGATCAGGCCCACGTAGTTCTGGGTAGAGGGAAATGGAGAGTTTTTTTTTTAGAATAGAAGGGGGATGAGAAGAGTCGTAGCGCGCCGAGATTTTGGACTAGGGGTAGAATTTCTTGAGACGGTCCATATTAACTGGACGAGCCATCTCTTCCCCATCCAGGTCAGTGAGCATGGCTGCACCGCCAGACAATATCTTCTTCATAATGTAAGGGTCGCTCCAATTGGGCTTGAACTTTCCTCTGGGGTCCCAGATGGGTTTGATTATCTCTTTGAGGGCTAAATCCCCTCCCGAACATCGCGGTCCTTGACTTTCTTATTGAACGATCGCGCTATTCAGCGATGGTATCCCTGTATGTGATAAACAACTTTTAATCTTCTTTCATCTAGGAGGGCTAGCTCATCAAGACGGATTTGGTACCAGTCTTCTTCACTAACCTTGCCTTCGAGCATGACACGTAGCGAGGGTATTTCCATCTCCACAGGTAGGACTGCTTCCATGCCGTAGACCAAAGAGTAAGGGGTAGCCCCAGTAGAGGTTCAGATTGAGGTTCGATAGCCCCAGAGGGCGTACGGGATCCGGTCGGCCCAATCCCTACAACTTTCGGTCATCTTGCTGATGATGGTTTTGAGGTTTTTGTTGGCGGCTTCAACTGCACCATTGGTCTGAGGTCGGTAGGGAGAAGATTTATGTCTCTAAATCCCATACTCGTTGTCAACTTCTGTGACTTCTGCCTCGAAGTGCAAACCGTTATCTGACACTAGCTCGTGCGGGACTCCATATTGGCAGATGATATTTTTCTTGATGAATTTGGCCACCTTCTTGGCATTTAATACTGCGTATGACTCAGCTTTGACCCATTTGGTGAAGTAGTCGATGGCAACCAGGATGAACTCATGCCCATTTAACGCCTTTGGTGTAACTTTCCCTATGATGTCGATACCCCAGGTGGAGAACTGTTGGCATTTTGGGCATCTCCGAACATAGGTGGTGCAATCCTGGGCCATGGTGGTCCAGTAGTAGCCCTGTCGGATGACCTTCTTGGCAAGCATGTGACCGTTCATGTGGGGCTCGCATTCCCCGCTGTGGATTTTCTGCATTATCTTTTCAATGTTAGCCCTTGCGATACAGTGCAAATGAGTTCCATAGAAATTCCTCTTGAGTAGTGCTTTATGACAGATGATGTACTGAGCGGCCAGCCTTCGGAGGGTAGCTCGGTCGTTCTTGTTGGAACCCTCGAGATACCTACCGTACCGTAGGAGGCACCAAATATTATAGTACCAGTAATTGACTAGCTCTGGATCTTCTGAGGTGACAAGATCAATGTGGTAGCAATGGGTTGGTTTGTCTTGATTTTGAACTAGGAAGGGGGTCATTGTTATTCCCTCGGGCATGTCGACCATGGAAGCCAAAGTAGCGAGAGCATCGGCTAGGTTATTCTTTGCTCGGGGTAGGTAATGGAAGGTGATATCTCGGAATTGGGAGGCTAACTCTTCTAATTGGGCATGAAAGGGTTGGAGCTTTTCGTCCTTGACCTTCCACTTTCTGAGCACTTGACCGATGATGAGGGCGGAATCCCCATATACATCAAGGTATTGAATACCTTTCTTGAGAGCGACCTTGAGGCCCACTGTGCATGCCTCGTATTCTGTCATGTTGTTGGTGCAAGGGAAATCCAATTTAATGGCGATAGGAGTGTGGGAGTCATCTAGGGCGACCAGAAGTATTCCAATGCCATATCCCTTTTTGTTGGCAGCGTAGTCTTGAGTGGTGCAGAGGACATTTTCATCTGGGAATTCGGAGATCCAGACATCTGTTTCTTCTACAGGGTAGTCAGCGAGGTAGTCAGAGATGACCCTTCCTTTAACGGCTTTCTGTGTGACGTACACGATATCGAACTCGGTTAGGAGCATCAACCATCGGGCCATTCGGCTGGATAAGGCAGGTTTTTTGAGCAGGTATTTGATGGGATCCATTCGGGATACAAGTTTAATGGGGAAGGCGAGCATGTAGTGTCGCAACTTTTGGGTGACCCAGACAAGCGCGACACATGATTTTTCCA
The DNA here is from genome assembly GCA_949130495.1 of Sambucus nigra. NCBI lineage: Eukaryota > Viridiplantae > Streptophyta > Magnoliopsida > Dipsacales > Adoxaceae > Sambucus > Sambucus nigra. Next base: position 263,871,282 of record OX422215.1, on the reverse strand, counting down.
AAGCAGTGTAGTTGACCTCGTACCCGGCCAATTTGCGACTGACATAAGAGATGGATCTTTCTTTGCGGGAGTCTTCAAGGTATTAGGCTAGCAAAGCCCCAGCTGCAGTGTCGGTTATGGTTAGGTATAGGAGCAAAGGGAGACCAGGTTGTGGTGGCATGAGAACTGGAGGTTGGGTCAGATATTGTTTGATTCGATCAAAAGCTTCTTAGTAGGTCTCATTCCAAACCTTGGTTGAATCCTTTCGGAGGAGCTTGAAGATTGGTTCGCAGATGGAGGTTTGCTGGCTGATGAACCGGCTTATATATTGTAATTTCCCAAGAAAACCTCGGACTTCTTTCTCTGTTCGGGGTGGTGGCATCTAAAGTATGGCCTTCAGCTTGGCGGGATCTGCTTCTATCCCCTTCTCACTGACCATGAATCCTAAGATTTTTCCCTTCGTAACGTCGAAGACGCATTTCTGTGGATTGAGTCTCATCTGATACTGTCGCAGTCGTTCGAAGAACTTTCGGAGAGCAGGAGCATGACCTTCTCTAGTTTTGGACTTGATAATCATATCATCCACGTAAACCTCGACCTCTTTATGAATAAAATCATGCAGGATGGTTGTGGCGGCCCTTTGGTAGGTAGCCCCAGCGTTTTTGAGACCGAATGGCATAACGGTGTAGCAAAAGGTTCCCCATGGGGTGATGAATATGATTTTCTCTTGGTGGTCGGGATGCATCTTGATTTGGTTGTATCCGACAAACCCGTCAACGAATGACTTGAGAGCATGACTGGCTGTGTTGTCCACGATCATATCGATGTTGGGTAGCGTATAATCATCCTTCGGAGAGTCTTTGTTTAAATCTCGGTAATCCACACACATTCGAACCTTTCCTCCTGATTTTGGTACAAGTACAATATTGTCTAGCCACGTGGGATATTCGATTACCCGAATGAAACCCACATTCAACTGTTTGATCACCTCTTCTTTGACCTTAAGCGACCATTCGGTGCAGAGCTTTCTTAATATTTGTTTAACTGGATTGGAATCTGGGAGAGTGGGGATCTCATGCTGAGCTATTTCGGGATCAATATCGGGCATGTCATCGTAGGACCATTCGAAGACATCCACGAACTCCTTTAGAAATTCTTCAAGTTGTGCGCGCTCATGCTCGTCAAGGGTGGCCCCTATCCTAATCTCGCGCAGTTAGCTACTAGAACCGAGATTAATAACAACAGTCTCTTCTTCATTAACTTGAACGCAGTTATGTTGTTTGTTATTAACCTTATTTAAATCAGTTAAGAATTGTTCATTTGCAAAATCATCATCATCAAAATCTTGATTAGAATCTAAACAATTAATGTAAGGCACAGCAAGATACTCAAAATCTTCGTTTATTTCATTGATAGGAAAAACATCATTGAGAACCTCATCAAAAGAGGTCTCGATTACATTTGAGCAAGGGTGGACAACAGTAGAAGAAATAGGGTAAATATTGGGGTTAGGGGAGATTTCAAGAGGTAGAACTGTCGCAACATGCCAGTTGAGGAGAGGTGTGTTAGCAGCTTTGATCAGATGAGAGGGGTCCAGTGATGAAGTGTCTGAATGAACCGTGCAGAGTGCCAGCCCCAATGTCTGCAGGTTAAAGGAATCTTCGGAGTCATTTTCCTCAGTTTCTTCGGTATCTTTAATGAGCGGTTGTACGCGGTGTGGGAAACTCTCAGCCCATGGGTAGCTATCTTGGAAAAAGATCTCCATTCCAGGCTTCATTTTCTAGTCTGTGTGGTCGTACCATGGTTCTGGAAAGCTGCAAAAGGGTAAATCCTCGCCTTCTTTAATGAATCGTCCATTTAAGGAATCACCTGAGATAGTTCGAACGCAGTCTAACCCTCTTTTTGATCGAGTCTGGCGGATCATTCTGAGCTCTTGTTCTGATGGTTGATACCCAAAGCCGCAAGGAGGGAAAGCTTTCTTCAGTTCGATGGGCTCAAGTATCCCCTGCTGCCTTTGTCCTAGCCCCAGTCCGAGCATGTAATGCATGTTTCTAAACATCTGAATCACATTGACATTGCCATCAGGGTCATATTATGGACAAACCCTTTCTTTGAAACCCTCCCCTGCCCGGAGTAGGGATGGCTCGACTCGGAATCCTGATAGGAGCATATCATTTGACCCATGTTGTATCTCAAGAATTGGACTATTGGTGCCTGCACCCTCGGCGTTACCGTCGTCACCCAAGATGGTGATGACTCGCCCATCGGTGAAGAACTTCAATTTAGATGGAATGAGGAAGAGACACCCTTTATACTGTGGAGCCAGGGTTGTCCGAGCAACAGGTTGAAACAGGTCAGGATATCGATGACTTGGAATTTGACGACAGGGTTTATAGGACCAGCCCCTATTACAAGTTTTATGGATCCCATCACTTCACGACGGGTATTATCGTAGGCACGCACGGTAGGGGAGGTTGGAGCTAGGTCGCTTTCTTTTAGGCCTAGACATTTGAAGGTTCTCAGTGGGCAGATATTCAAAGCGGATCCGTTATTAACGAGAGAAAGCGATACAACCTTCCCCATAACTTCGACGGAGATGTTGAGTGCATGATTGTGATTTGTCCCAATTCTGGGGATTTCTTCTTCAGAAAAGGACAACATTCGGGTGGAGGTCAAGGATCCGACCAAATTTATCGCTTCTTCTGGTGTGGTAGAAGGAGGAACTATGGGTCCTGTGAGCAACTTGATTAAAGCATTTATGTGCTGCTGGGAAGACATGAAAAGCCCCCATAGAGTGATGTTAGCTTGAGTTTTCTTCAGTTGATTGAGGATCTTACTCTCCTCGAGGGTCATTTCTAGCATAGGAAGGTCTTCAACGCCCTTCCCCTTGTCATTTGCTGGTAGTGAGTTTGGAATTTGGTAATGTCTCCCAGATCTGGTCATGTGATTTACTGAAGAAGGGAAAAACTTAAATCCAGTTTCCTCGTCAATCTCAGGTTGTTCTGCCACCCTATCTATTTCTCCGATGAGTTCTTCAAATGATATCATCCCACATATATCGGCTACTGGGCCAGTTCCTCCTGAAGCTTGTTCTTCATTTGAATCTTCGAATTCTTCCCCCCATCCGGTGGTAACAATTATATTTTCCCTCGTGATATCAATGCATTCCACAACTTCAACGGATTCCTCATAGAGGTCTTCCCATTCTGTGGGGATGTGTAAGGGTTAAGGGATCACGCACCCTTGTAGCTTCAAAGTGTCGAGTAACTCGATGATACTACAAATGTTGTTGGTTTGCCTGAATGCTTTCGCTATGACCTGGATAACATCATCTAAGCTGACTTCGTCGATTGGTACCACCCACCTATCGGATTCTCGGGCCCATTTTCGTGCTTCTAAAAACAGCGCGCTGAACCTCTGGCAATCGATAATCATCTGTGAGGGTAATTTCAGCCCGAACTCTAGGAGTTGATTCAATACCTCTGATAATTCCATACTTCCACTTTCAGAACAGGTCCGGACAGTGATGCACGCTCTGGTAAGGAGTGATAGTGCCTGATCAGCGGGGTTGGTAGGGTGTAGGAGGAAATATGGGCAAAGTTGAAGAGGTTTAGGAGGGTATAAGGGTGTGATTTGGGTTGACGGATCGAAATTCAAGTTTTCTTCCAAGAAGATGGCATTGGTGTGATTTGGGAGTGGGTTATGAGTAGTGTTTGGTTTAGGATTGGCTGGTGGGGCGATGGTACCCCGGTCAATGAGATCTTGGATTATGTTTCGAAGGTGGAAGCATTGGTCGGTGGTATGGCCAGCTGTTTGGTGAAAGCGCAATGAGCATCGGTCTTAAAATTTCTGGGAAGTGGATTGGGTAATGGATGGGGATCCAAGGGTTTTATAAGGTTTCGGCTTAACAGGGCTTGGTAAACTTTGGAGAGGGGAGCATGGAGCTCAGTGTATTCCCTTCGGATGAGGGCAAGGAGACTTTCTGGTGCCCAGGATGTGGTTGGTTGAGAGATGTTGTTGATGGTTGAGACTGTAGCATTGGGAAGCTTATCATACTTTGTAGGGGTGAACTGTCTGGACACCTTCTTCGGTTCAACTTCTATTTTGGCAAGACTTTCCTCGATTTCTACTCCTACTTCTCTGAGAGCTCGAAAGTGGGGGTAGTACTGTCCTCCCATAGTTGTTCGAACATGGGGAAAGAAATTCTTCTTCACTATGCTGACTTGTTCTTCTTCAGATGGTCGATTGGTCATGGTAGCTGCTTTTTCCCTCCATCGGGCTATAAAGTTACTGACGGATTCTCTGAAGTTTTGTTTGAGCAGCTCTAAATCACGACGGGTGACCTCGAGCTCTTCGTTGTATTTGTACTGCGACATGAATTCTCGGGCTACATCCTCCCAGTTACGGATTCTGGATTCCTCAAGAGATAAAAACCATCGTAGGGCGCTGTCCTTCAAAGTTTGCTGGAACAATTGAGCCATTACTTCTTCAGAAGCCCCTAGTAGAGTCATGGAACGATGATAATTGCGAAGATGAACAATTGGGGGACCACTCCCCTCGAACTTCTCGATATTTGGTATCTTCAACTTCTCGGGTAACCTTACTTTTGGATAAGAAGACATATGGGTGTAGTCCATGTAATTCCCAGAGATTCGGACTTGGTCGAACTTCTTAGTGAGCATCTTAAGATCTTCTTTGACTTTATTCAACTCCTCCTCCTCCTTTGGATCGGCGACCACAGGTAGGTTAGCCACAGGCTGGGCAATGTTTGGCATTGGAAGATGGACAGGCGGCGGCCCATTAGCTGGAGGGGCACGTGGAGCGTGTTGATATTCCCCCGGGACCCAGATGGGCTCGGGTGGACCCATAGCACGAGGGAACAGGGCCTCGATCTCTTGAGGAATAGGGACTTAATTTCGTTGCATTTCTCGAACCTCAGCTTGGAGGTTGTCAATCTTGGCCACGAGCTGAGCTAGGACTGTCGGCAAATCTGGTTGTATGATTGGTGATTGATCCGTAATCTCCACGGAAGATGGATGGATTCCAAACTCGGAAGAAGTAGTAAAGGAGCGGATGAAACTCCGAGGTGATTTGACTGAAGACCGAAGCCAATAAGGATCCAGGACAAGGGCGTGCGATCGACCTGAGAAGACGTAGGATGAGATTTATTTTTGGAGAAAAAAGGGAAGAAACTATTTTTGGATTTTTGATAAAAAGGGAGAAATGTTTTTGGAGACGGAACTCAACATGATTATTATGATTATTATGTTCTCACTTGTATTTAATTCTCCTAAATGCAATGCCGAACGGGACCCGAACCTGGAAAAATGGGGGTCTTAATATATGCAAAGCTACGTTTGGACTTGTAGCTAGGCTCGCGGACAGGATCCCATTTTAAACAATGCGCGAAAATTGGGCAGCAGGCCGACCCGGAATTTCGGCAGAGTTTCGAGCTGAAACCGGCAACCTAAAGTGCGTGTCCTAGGTTTGACACCAAATGATGGTATGCAGTTGGTTGGGTGAATCGACATGGGTTCCCCCCTTTGGTGTGACTTCCACGATATACGTCTTGCTCTTGCGGGAAATCGGTACGTGTGGATAAGCCATTTGATATACCTGAGTGTACGTGAATTGCCTCACCATATACCTCGTGGGGACGGTACGTGTGAGAGATAATTCGATATACTCGGCGTACGTGAACGAATTCCCTGCAATATACCTCTCGTCATGACTTCGGTCAAGCGGTACGATGCGGGGGAACCGTTCGATATACGTCAAAGGTACTTGGCCAATGGAAGGTGAGAGTCATATCGCTTAGGCTAACTGCGACCTGCCGGACCAGCGCCCATCACGAAGTGACCCTCCAGTTACTGGGTAAAATTTGGTCAATAGCAATGCCCTTTGGTGATATCGTGTGAATCATGCATGATTCTCTTATTAGTATCTTATGATAAGAATGCCTTTCTTGATTATGCCAAAAATAGGGAGCCAAGTACAAGTACCCCAAAAGGTACAACAAGTATGGATGGGTGATGCGTGCAACATGGGGATATACATGTGATCCTAGGAGCATGTGGTGTGAAGTGTACATGGAGAATTTTCTACAAGTGTGTGAATATAACCATAAGCATGGGATACACATGTGAGAAAGGGGGACATGTAGGTATGGGGGGGAAACATAAAATATAGCATTCATGTAAATAGAGTCAAGCCCTCAAAATATAATACACCTCCCCAGCAGAGTCTCCACTGTGGCCATCCCCGATCCCCGCCGCGGAGGGAGAAAGGATCTTTCGGGTCCTGCGCGTCCCCTCTCGGGAGAGCGCTTCCGCCAGCGTCGATTTGTGAGGTGTGAAAATGTAGAGAGATTTAGAGTCGCCAGTCTACTTTACTCAAAACAGACAAAAGAAAAAGGGGAAGCCACCAAAGACATACTGGTGCGTGTGAAACCAAAATGATTCGAGAGGGGTTCAGAGGCTTAGTTACGAAATGGGAAGATGTTAGGCACCCATTCCGCCCTTTCGGTCTCTCATGAATATTTGCTATTTTCCTTTATATTTCCCCCCGTGATATGTGTTCATGTGTATATATAGAATGGAGGTAGGAATCCTCGACTTGTATCATGGAAAAGACAAAGCGAGTCATCCGTAGGAATGTGAGATTAGTGTAGAAAATAAGATTTACGTGATTACCCCTACAATGATCGTTATAAGGGAGCGATAATGCATATGGAATAATATGTTACTAAGAAAAAGTATATAGAATATAATGGAAAATGAGATAAAGAGAAGATAGAAAATAAGAGAAAAAGTGAGAAAAGGACTCGAGTCTCGGGTTTTACCCCGAGACGCCTACGTAGCCTATAAAGGCATCAAAGTCCACGTAGTTCGCATGTAAAGTGAGGGGTGGGGTTTAACCCATAAATCCAAATGGAGAAATCTCTTATTTGTATGTGTGTGTGTGTGTGTAGAAAAAGTGTTTTAGTTGTGAGAAAAGTGTGGAAAAGTGTGAGAATCCCTACTTGGAATTTATGAGAAAACCCTCTTTTTCTTATTTTTTGGGTTTTTATTTATATCAAAATAGGAGATGTGCAATAATACTAGATAAAAAGTGTATTTATGGTGTGTGAGATGAGATAGTAAATGTGCTAAGTAAGAAAACAAGTTATTGCAAATTTATGAGAATTTAGGAGAGAGTTTGAGAAAGTTGGACCTTCTTGGAGACCTTGAGCTTGATCTTGAATGTTGAAAATCAGACCTTGCACTTGGATGATGATGGGGAGTGGTTAATTCATCAAGTTTGATGAAAGGGATGATGAAAAGTGGAAGTGAAAAAGGGATTTGGAAGTTGAAATCACGCTGCCTTCGAGAGGTTTCTGGGGGTTTGTTGAGAGTGATTTGCTTCTCATCTGAGCTCCCCTTGCAAATGAGGCCAAGGCCTCCTTTTATAGGCCCAGGGGTTTACCGATCGGCATTTCCATGGCACTACCTATCGGCAGGTGCCGATAGGCAGGGTCTGGGACCTGCCATTTGGCAGTGCGCCTCAGGCTTTTTCGGAAAATTGGCCGCCGAGGACAAACCGTTGGTCAGAATCATGCACGGGGTATACCGTTGGAAAGGTATTTTAGAGACCTTCGAAAGTCCTTGAACTACTCCCGAGTTCGGGAGTTGACTTTGGGTCAAATGTGGCTCGGAAACATTTATCGGTCCGCTGGACGAGGAATTATTCGGACGCAAATGGATCGTTCGTCTGAATTGAGCATGGGGCTGACCGTTAGAAAGGTTAGGAGATGTACTTAGAGTTCCAAAGAGTTTGGCCCGGTTCGGGAAGTTGACTTTGGTCAACCGGGCCCGAGAAGCATTCGGTGACCTCTCGGAGTCAAACGGATCGTCCGTCAGCATGGAAAGTCAGAATTGCGCACGGGACGGACCGTTGAAAAGGGTATTCCGTGCCCTTCGAAGATTCATTCAGCCTCGGTCGAGATGAAGGGTTGACTTAGGTCAACAGAGCCTGGGAGCGCCCGGTGGCCTCTAGGTTAGGGTTTCGGACGCAAACGGATTGTTCGTCCGTAAGGTAAGTCAAAATTGCACACGGGACGGACCGTTGGAAAGGGTATTCAGTGCCCTGTGAAGATTCATTTAGTCTCGGTCGAGACGAAGAGTTTGATTTTTGGTCAAATTGAGCCGGGGGTGCCCGATGGCTTCCAGGTCAGTGCTCGGGACATGACCTGGGTTTGCGGTGATGAGTGGAGGTACTAGGGACCTAAGGAGAGTTAGGGGATAACAGAATGAGGTGTCTACAGATACCAATTTGAAAGAGTGCGCTTGTGTTCAAATAAAGAAATTATTTAATTAAACTCAGTTTTTATCAATTAAGTCCTAAACATGCATCTAAGTGTGATTGAAGATGATAAAAGCAAGCAAGAACATTCAAACACACACATATGAGGAAAAATCCCCCAAAGGGACAAAACCTTTTATTTTCACTATAATATTATAAGACACGGTTACACGGATTACAATGAAAATAAGTGTGACACGGAAATACCCGCAGGTGTCAGTTCTGATGTCATCGGCTGAAATCTCCCGCAGGAACTTCAGATGGGCAGCAGTAGAGAAGAAGACGTCTCCTCCACAAAGTACTCCAGAAGAGTAAATGATCTTCTTGAAGGTTTAAGAATTCACATATATAAATGGGAGTGATTATGTGAATAAAAAGGCTTAAGAAAACCTTAAAAGGTGAAGTCTGATTCTGGGTTGTTTTCGCAGAATTCATGTTTGCAGAAAGACTTGAAAAAACATGTAGAAGGTGATCAGGTATTTATATGAAAATCGAGGCGGTGGCTCGTTCGAATGAGATGACAGGTCGCTCGAACGAAGGACAGATGTCGTTAGAACGAGATCACGCGACATGCATATCTCGTTCGAACGACAATGAAATGTCGCTTGAACGAGCTCTTCGACAAAGGCACTCTGCTTCTATACATAGAAAAATTTATGCTTTTTATAAAAATACATCAGACTTCGAAAAAATATTTTCTGAAAAATTTCCCAAATATTTATGCAAATGTTAATATTTTAATAAACCATTTTATCGATATTGCGTAGTGGAGTAGTGGGAATGAGCTGAGCAGCACATCGCATGCAGCATGATGCACGTGAAGATGATGGATGCATTGGATTCGGATAAAGGCCGTCAAGGATGATCGCGGTGACGTACCAAATGTAGCGGTATCAGACATACAAACTGTGATCTAGGACAAACAAAAAATTCCTAAATTCTACCTTGGACATTTATAAAATTATGTCCTTACATGGAGGCCTCTGAAAATGGGATAGTTATTGAGAAGTTAGAATTGGTGGAGGCCAATAAAGATTTAACTAATAGGTTGGCCAAGCTAGAATGAGATCTTCCCCAATCCAAGGATGACATCTACCAAGAAGGCTTCTACAAATATTATGAGGACGTTGAATGCGAGATGGCTTGTGATTACAAGTTTTCCTTTAAGAGGGGATGGGACTAGGCTTTGAAGGCTGCTAGCACTCCTGCAAGTTTTGAGCTCTTCGACCTTCATTCTCCTTGTTCGAACCCTTTTATTGAATATGAAGAAGGAGAGGGAGATGACCAGGCTGCTGGAAATACTGAGATTGCTCTGCTACGGTAGGCGGGAGCACTGGTACTGTCCAGAAGCAGTAGGTGGTCGAGAAGGGGAAGACCAAGGTTGGGGAAGACCAGGTGAAAGACTAGGGCTCTCGTAGGCTAGGAGCTCCTATTTTCCTTGTATAATTTTTAGTTTTCATTGGTCTGTACCCTTCATGTACTGGCCAGTGGCCCTCTTTTCCTTTGTGATAACGAAATTTTTCCCCTTGGTTCATGTGTTCATCTACTTGAGTTTATGCTAATGCTTACTTCTGGTTTGACATGTATTGTTTGTAGTCTGCTGATTTAGATTATTACATTTCTCATAATTCTCAATCAGGGAGAATTCTTGGGCCTGATATCAGTTTACAAGCTCACAAAGCCTTCGTAAAGATTTTCAAATCACTTAGAGCTAGGAACAAACAATACAAAAACCAGACCGAAGTGATTGTCAAGCTGAAGGATGACCTTCGGGAGATGGAAGAGATAGGGGCCTCTGTTCAAGAGGAAGTTAATTCCCTGGAGGCCCAACTTTTGGCAAGGACTGAGATCAATAAAGTGGGTGAGGTCCTTCAGTTTGAGAATGATGCATTGCAAAAAGAGGTGGAGAGCTTGAAATCTTTCATCGGGTTATTGAAAGACAATGTCAAGAAGCTGAGATACTCTTTTAAGGTAGGACCCAAAGAGGTTTGGGGAGAGGGTTATAATGCAGGTTGGGCAGATGCCCTAACAAAACTGAAGGAGGCTGAGAGCACTGCTTTCTCTAGAGGATGCTTGAGCTCTCTTAAGGAGGTGAAAACCCCAAAGAAATCCAATCTTTAGCACAAATACCAGGTTGAATGTCCTGCCTATAGACATAACCCATTCTTGATAGATGATGAATGGATTGCGGCCAATGCCATTACTCCCCAACTCTTGGACCAGGGCCTTGATGAAGATGTCGAGGAATTTGTTCCGAAGCCAGATGATGGTCAGAGGGCAGCTGTAACAGAATATCCTGCTCGACACCCTAGCCCTTCTTAGGCTTTTGTATATCTTTTTTTAGTTTCGTGATTATAACCTTGTGTTCTTAATAAATAATTTTCTTATGTTTTGATCATGTACTAACTAAACATATTTTGAGTTTACATGTTCGCAGGTTACTTAGCACTTTTATCGATTAAAATGATATTGATTGATCGATTGTAGGTTGTGGGTAGGCTCATACTTAGTTTGAATCATTTTGGGCTTTGGCAGCTGACCAAATGATATTTTAGTGTTGGCATTCTACCTTTCATATGTTTGAATATTCCGCCGGTCCAATATGCCTAAGAAGTATCATTCCATTCACTTTACCTTTTAGGTCGTGTCGTCACACTTCCTTAAACCTAAGTGAGATGATGGCGAGAATGCACTTGGCTAGTGGGCAATCCGCCCGAGCAGGCTTTTTTGAACCAACAACAGCTTGCGACTAACCAGACTTGGATTTATTGCCAAAGGATCCCAGTAGGGCTTTTGTTATTGTTGAGGCAACTCATGAGGCCCCTTATTTCAATAACAAGGGCCTGAGGGTGATTCAAAGTTATTTGCATTTAACTTGCTAACCCTGTTAATTGAACATTAAAAAATATGCACAAAGGAGATATCATTGGAAAAGGAGCCAATTAATGAGACATAATAAAGATGAGTTAGGCAGCCAAAGTAATCTTTGAGAATAAGTAAGCCAATCTTGCCTTTTATTCACTGCAAATTGCCTTATCTAGTAGCAAGAACTGCAAAATACAAAAAACTCTGCTAATTAAAAAGATAAAAGAGAAGATTTAAAAATAAAACTTCTTGAGATTGGTTGTGTTCCATGCTCTTATTATCTCCCTAACCTCCAACGTTTTCAGATGATATGCTCCTTGAAGATCATCTCTGATCACTTTGAATGGTCCTTCCTAGTTTGGTTCCAAATTTCCATCTGATGGTTTTACGGCACTGTCGAGGACTTTTCGCAAGACATAGTCTCTTATTGAAAACTTCCTCGGATTGACCCTTTTGTTGTACTGCTTGGTTAATTGCTATTGGTAGGAGGCCAACTCGATCAAAGCTAGCTCATGTCACTCATCTGCTAGGTCCTGCTCAAAGTCTCTCATGAGTCCTCTGACTACATCGAGGTATGTTGCCATTTGATCGTCTTTGGCATCGAAATACCCATTTACTTGTTTGGAGACCAGATTGGAATCACCAAATATGTTGAGGCACCTTGCCCCTAGTAGTTTAGATTTTTGAAAATCGGCGATAAACGCTTCATACTCAGCTTCGTTGTTGGAGGCTTCAAATCCTAGCCTAATTACCAGTTCAATTATTGTGTCTTCGAGGGTAACGAGAACAATCCCTACTCCTGCCCTCTTGGAATTCGAGGCTCCATCAACATAAAGTGTCCATCATTTGGACATTGTATCACATGCGACCTTCGTTCAGCTGATCTGTTGGGCGATCTCCTATGAACTTAGAAATAAAATCTGTTAGGATTTGTCCCTTGATCGTCGTTCTGGGATGGAAGTGGATGTTAAATCTTTCGAGCTCGACCGACCACTTAGAAAGATGCCAATAGAGGTCAGCTTTTCGTAGAACGACCTTAAGTGGGTAAGAGGTGATTACTGTTATGGAATGAGCTTCAAAGTAGTGCTCCAAATTTCTCGAAATGATCACTATGGCTTAGGCGATCTTTTCGAGAGGCAAGTACCGTTGTTTAGTATCTAGTAGCGTCTTGTTGGCGTAGTAAATCGGGCGCGGCTCTCTCTCTTTTTCACAAACTAAGGTGGACCTCACAACATGGTCTAATACTGCTAGGTAAAGGTACAGTTGTTCTCCATCGTCTGTAATGACCGACATTGGGGGCTTACTAAGGTAGGACTTGACCTCTTCCAAAGCTTGTGAGCATTCTTCATTCCATACTAGGCCTTTTCCTTTCTTCAATAGCTGGAAGAATAGTCGGCAGCACTTAGAGGACTTGGAGATGAAGAGGTTGAGTGCAACGAGCATTCTAGTGAGCTTTTGAATATCTCTCAGTGTCTGAGGAGGCTGGACCTTGGTGACGACATTGATTTGATCAGGGTTGGCCTCAATTACCCTTTTACTTACTATGTAACCTAAGAATGTTTCTGACTGGACCCTGAATGAACTTACTTACGTTAAGCTTCATTCGATACTTTCTGAGGAATTCGAAGGTTGTTTCTAGGTCAAAGAGGTGATCGACCTTGTTCTTTCTTTTGACGATCATGTCGTCGATGTACACTTCCATCGTCTCTCCTATCTATTTGTTGAACATCTTGGTGACCAATCTTTGGTAGTTTCCCATGCGTTCTTGAGGCCAAATGACATCACCTTATAGCAGTACAATCCAACTGATGTTATAAAGGAGGTTTTGTCCTGGTCGGGCCCATATAGGGGAATCTGATGATATTCGGAGTAAGCGTCAAGGAAGCTCATCATTTCATGAGTTGTTGTGGCGTCGATCAGTTGATCTATCTTCGGGAGAGGGAAGTTATCTTTAAGACATGCCCTTTTGATGTCGGTGAAATCGATGCACACCCTTCAACTGTCATTGCTCTTAGGAACCAATACTAGGTTGGACAATGATACGGGTAACTGAACTCCCTGGTGGATCCGCATCCAATAATTTCCCTACCTCTTTCTCTACTGCCTTAGCCTTCCCGCGAGACGTTCAGCGAGCCTTTTGAGTGATGGGATTGAAAGTAGGATTTTCATGTAGGCAGTGACATGCCAAGTTGGGGTCGATCCCAAGCAACTTGTAAGGCTCCCATGCAAAAATATCTTTGTTGCATTTCAAAATGCAACCAGTTCTCTTTTCTCCTGATCGGTGAGAGAAGATCCAATCAAAAACTTTCTTTCTATCAAGTTGTCATCGACTATAACTTCTTTTGGGTTTTCGATGACCCTGTCTATGGGGTGGACCCTGGTCTCTTCCACACCATAGTTGCTATTTAGAGGGAATAGACCCTTCTTGGGCTTTTTTCTAAGCATTCTCGATCTACTTTTTTTCTCTTTCCTCAGGCGGATGGCGGTGATGAAACATTTTCGGACTCTAGTTTGGTCACCATGAATTTTGAGCAGTCCATGATCTGTAATTCTCTTCAGCTTTTGTTGATAAGTAGATGGTAGAGCCAACCTCTGCCTAAAATAGCGTGGTATGGAGACTAAATGTCCACAACTAAGAACTCGATTAACTTCGAGATGTTCCCTGCCCTGGCAGGCAAGGTGATCTTTCCCAATGGCATGGTAATCCTTCCTGCGAAGCCAACCAATGGAACAGTGGCTTCTATGAGGTCGACGACATTCAATTTCAATTTATGGAATAAGTCCAGATACATCACTTTGGATGAACTCCCTTGGTCAACCAGTAGCTTGTCGACATCCCAGTTAGAAATCCTGAGCAAAATTACTAATGCGTCATAATGTGGGGTCCTTACCCCGACCAAATCATCATCGGTGAACACGACATATTTTGTGTAATCAATATCTTCTGGCCACCGACATTTTCCAGCTTTAGACTTAGTTGGATCGATCTGAAAAGCTTTCATCATGGCAGTCACCTTTTTTAGTTATATTCTAACGGCATTGTCGTGAATCTGTTTGAGGTCTGACGCCCTATGAATAACTACAAACTCGTGTCCCATATCATCATCGAGGACATTGTCTGACTTCTGATCGCCATTGGCTGCGACCTTCTCTGCCTTCTTTTCAACATACTCGCTGAGGTTCCCTACCTGAACTAACTCTTCCAGATGTGACTTCATAGCTTTGCAGTGCTCGGTTCGATGGCCACCCTCCTTGTGAAATGCGCATCTTAGCGCGTTGTTTCTCTTAGTTAGATCTTCGTCCATCTTCTTGGGCCATTTTATGAAGGGATCTTCATTGATCTTGTTGAGGATCTTATAAATGGGTTCCTTAAAGACTGTGTTAATAACCTGGAACGCTTTGGATGGGTCATTCTTACCCCCACCTTTGGAGCCATTCTTTCCCCCATTATTGTTTCCCTTTTTCTGGGTTTTATTCTTCTTTTTCCCCTTGTTTTCCTTTGCTCAACCATTATCTCCCCCATTAGGATGGACCACGTCCTCAACCTTGGTGTATTTCTCTATACGGTCTATAAGATCATCGATGTTCACGGTTTCCTTCTTGGTAAGGTATTGGTGCAACATGGAGGTGGTCGGTAAGCCTATTTTAAAGGATTCTATGGAGACTTGCTCCGAGAAGTCCTCGGTCTCATTAAAGATCTCCCAGTATCCCTTAGCGTACTCTCTGAGGTTTTCCTAAGGTTTTTTCCTCATAGTGAGCAGTGCATCCATACGCTTGGGATGGGAGCTGCTCGTTATGAATCGTGCCATGAAAGCCTTTGCCAGTGCTGTGAAATTTGTGACCGACCTGCATGGGAGCCTCTCAAAATGCTTATGTGCTGAATCGTGTAGGCTGGAAGGGAATCTTTTGCACATAAGAGCATCGTTATGACTCTATAAGGTCATCGTCTGCTGATATTACCTGACATGGTCTATGGGGTCTGTTTTTCGTCATAGATCTTAAACCTTGGGACAACGAATTTCTTAGGGGGCTCATCGCATTTGATTTCCCTTGAAAAATGGGTCTTCATCTGAGAATTGAGAGCTCTTTTAGCGTGCTCTCTGGTCGACCTGGCTCATCGGTGCGTCGGATGTTGGTCCATCTCCCTACATACCAGAATCCTTAAATCCTCCCTTGATCGATCATAGTCTCTGTGGCGCCTCTCCTAGTGGCCATGCTCTAATCGTGCTTGCTCTAATCTGTCAGTTTGGTTCATTCCTGGTCACGCCTTAGGATCCTTCCTCGGGTGGGGGAGTTTCCCCCTGAGGGCTACGAGTCCTATCGTGACGTCGCCTTGTGTTCCTGGAGAGAGATCTCTCCATTCTTTCTAGTCGCCTCTTAAGGCAATCATTCTCTTTTTCTTGGCGGCACGTCGCCTCTTCTTATTCTCGAAGTCAGGCTTCATAGGCATCAACCAGCCTGGAAATCTGAGTGGACCTTGGAGGACCATGACTTTCTTCTGAAGGTTGCCTTTCCTGGCGAAATCTTAGGTTTGAACGTTTGCGAATTTCAGACCTAACCCTAGGAGGGACCGGCTCTTCCTGAACATCGTCGGCTTGTGAAATGTTACTGTTGTGGCGAGACATTAATGGCTTTCTGGTAATGAACAAGTCGATTCCCACAGATGATCGCTGAAAAATTCATAATAAGAGATTTACGAAAGCAATCAATAAAAAGATCATAAAGTAAATTAAATCACACACAACAACGATGTACGTGATTCAAAAACTTGTCTATGTCCACAGAGAGGTTACTTATTCTTCTTATTAAGTGTCTCTCAACGATTAGAGTTTTTCATCCCCTTTGCCCCGGGTCAGGGAGTACAATTTATACGTATGTTTGTTACAGAGTTTGAGTTGTTTAAGGGGCTCCCATCATCGTATGTGGGTTGGCCATGAGGTGCTTGAATATCTCTACCGAGATTCTTGACACCTGATTTGACTATATCCATGAGTGTCCTTCTCTAACTAAACTGTTCGTGCAAGGATTAAACCATGATTTGGGCCAAACCAAATAACTTAAGTTATCTTAGCGGGCTAGTCTCCTGGGCTTGTAAAAAGTGGGCTCCCACAATATATATATATGTGTGTGTGTGTGTGTGTGTGTTTATCAATTTTGTCAAATTTTCAAAAACTGTATTTAAAAACAAGTTTACCAAACGTGCACCAATATTTATAAACATAAAAATGGAATTTTAAAACCATATTTAAAAATAGTGTTTAAATCAAGTTTTCTAAATACATAACCAAACGGACCCTTAATGTTTAAAACATGTGCAATAAATGAAACAAATAAAAAATGAACATTTCCAATTACTGCAAAAGCCCTAAATCTAAAAAATAGTGCTCCTCATTTGATTTGGAATGTCAGTTTTTAGTTGATAAAGCTGATAATGTTGAATGCACTTGAAAATTCCTCAGAAAGAGTGAGGATGGAAACCACTTCTATAGTTAATAATGTAAGGACATATTTTCATAGGTCCATTATCAATTTATTATGTCATATACCGCTACACCGTCGAAGAGCATTAAAGATACATCTACATCAAAGACGGATCTGAACCACTCAAGTTCTTCATCATTCAAGACTCCGCGAAGTGTACTTTGGTAAGGTTATGTTTTTAATACCATAACTTTTCACTTAGAGCTTGTGGGATATTTTTACAAAATAATTCCTAAGTGTTGGAGCGGACTTTTTCGTCAAAATTTGAGAATGAGTATTTTTTCTAAGTGTTGAAGCGGACATTAAAAAAATATTTTTTTGCAACAGTCGTTAGAGCGACATAGCATGTCGTTCGCGCGAGATAGCATGTCGCGTGATCTCGTTCGAACGACAGTTGTCCTTCGTTCGAGCGACATGCTGATCTCATTCGAACGAGCTCTATTTTTTAGGCGATGCGATTTTCTATAAAATCTCATTCTCTAGTTTCGTTTTCATAAGAAGTCTCAGCGTTTTACAGAACAGAAAAACTGCGAAAGCATAATTCTTTTGGCTTCTTCCTTTTGGGGTTTAATTCTCTTTTTGGTTTTCAATTCACAAACCTCCCATTTGCTTTAGTGAATTGTTTTGGTGTTTCAAGAACACAATTTTGCCTTTGTTCAGCCTTTGTGGAGAAGGGATCTCCATATTTGATCGGTGGATACCGAGCGTAGTCATTTTATGTGTGGACGAGCCGAAGACGACGAACCGACGCCTGGAGGGTATTTCGCTGTCTCTCGTATCTTTGAAGATTTGCTGAAGGCACCATGCATTACACACTTGTGGGCGATTACGAGGTTGTATGTCAGTCAAATGTCTTGTGAATTCTTCAAAGTGTTTATAAAAAGTTATACCCGAAAGGGGTTTTTTCCTGAATCGATCGTCTTTATTTTTCATGCATGGGTTGAATTACTTATGATGTTTAGATGCATGTGTAGGGGATGGATTAATTTGGTTTAAAATAGACTCTAATTAAATAAGGTTTGATTGGAAACTTGCGAGTTAGTTTTAATCGGTATCACACGTTTTACAAATTGGTATCAGAGCGGGTTGCGCTAATTTATCGCGTGATCCTGATTTTTTCAAGGATTTATTTTTTTGATACAATTTGACCTCTCACGTCGTCAAATTGGTATTAGAGCAGGTTGCGCTAATTTATCAGGTATTCCTATTTTTCGCAAAAATCGTGTGATATTGATTTTTCTTTTAAATCAGTTTTGTGAAAAATCGCAATTTTTTCGATGGAGCACTTATGTAATCGGATGCCCCCCTTTGATGACACGAGTCAGAGGTTTGATGATATAAATCGTTTGAATTTGATGTTTGCTAAAATAATTGACTTTTTGGAAAAAGAAAATTCTCATTTTAAATCCACGATGGATCTTTTGCAAACGGTTCAAAATCAACTAGATTTTTATTGTGAAAAATTTGTTTCCTTGGACCATGACTTTGTTACTTTAAAATTGTCCAAGAAGGAGAGTGATGATAGGGTTCTATTTTTTGAAAAATAATTGGAGGACCTTAAAAATTCGATGGTTTGTGTTTGTGCCAAAGAGAATAAAAATATTTTAGTCAATGAGTTTGTGGCACGTAAAGAGACTCTTAGGA
The DNA here is from genome assembly GCA_949130495.1 of Sambucus nigra. Taxonomy (NCBI): domain Eukaryota; kingdom Viridiplantae; phylum Streptophyta; class Magnoliopsida; order Dipsacales; family Adoxaceae; genus Sambucus; species Sambucus nigra. The sequence continues at coordinate 263,852,973 of OX422215.1, read as the reverse complement.
AAAAGTTTGCTTTAATTGAGAGGGAGCGAGATAACCTTCTAGGTTTGATTGATAATTTGAAGAAGGCGTCCCTTAAATTGGAAGAGTCTAATTCTTTGCTTGAGTCAAAAATTTTGAAGTTAAAAACTAATTTGACAGACTCAAGTAGGTTTGATAGTGATGGTAATGGCTCATCTTGTTCTTATGCTTCTAATGCTAAATCCAAAACCATTATTTGTTATAGAGGGTCAACCAATTTCAAGGATGTTAGAAAAGGTCAACCCATAGGTGTCGTTCCACCCGTTTACACATGTTCATATTATGGTAGTAAAGGTCACCTTAGGCGTTTTTGTTTTGATCTTCGAAAAAGCCTTAGGAAGTTTATGTCTAGTGTTCCCTTGGTTCCTAAAACCTCCACGCGTCATGTCACATCCGCTTGGGTTAGGAAATCACTTTTAGAGGCACTAGATTTTAGACAAGTTGATTCATGTTTGCTTGCACATGATTCTTCTCTTGCCATATCATATAGATGATTGTGTTCACATGTTTGTCATACGCTAGTTTTTTTGTTTCATGATATTTATGTTTGCTAGCGTTGTGACATGTACTTTTTGTATTAGATTTTTGTTTTTGAAAATTTTTGAAAAATACAAAAAGATTTTATTTTGAGAAAATCCAAAAAGAGTTTTGTTTTTTGTTTGCACCTTTTATGGATGAACACTTAGGATGACCGAGTCACAACATCATTCCATTTTTTCATGTGACTATTTGATAGTGTTTTGAGATAATAGGTCAATTCATCCATGTGCTTTATAATGTTTGGAGTCATTAAGATGTAATTATGTGTTACTTCCTACAAGTTTGACTCATGATTTTCTTTATTGCACACATGCACGGATTTGTTTGATTATTGTGGGTGTTTTTACTTCAATCATGTCCTTAAAACGAACCAAGTGCGGTAAAATTTGATAAGAAAGTTGTGCATGTAAGAGTCGTTTGTGAGTTTGTGTGCCTTGTTTAAAAACGGTGAAGGGCTACGAAAGATTTTCATTTATCCTTTGCGATTAAGTCGTCGTTTAATTGGACCTAAAAAATTGAGGGATTTTATTATTCGGGGTCCAAAGAGGTTTCAAAGAGCCCGAAAAAATTTAAAGGCAATAAAAAGAAATTCATGCTAATTATGGGCCAATTAGGTTTTTGCACCAATTCTCCAATGTTTGAGAATTTAGATCACCTCTAAAAGAAAATATATGTGAGGGAGTTTGGATGGAGAATTAAAACGGATTTGCACGTCCCTGAAAATCTTGAAAAAACGCTAAATAGTTTTGGACGTTATTGGTGTGGAAATCACTTTGACTTTGATTTGTTGATTTGTATAAGACGATGTCATTTAAATTCAACAAATTTTTACACCTAAGGATACTTTTGATGTTCATTCGTTAGGAGTACACGTATGCATCGTGCACATATGATTGATTGAGTTTATTTACCTATCGAATGTGTTCACACCCATTCATTCCATTTTCATGACTTGATTGTTTGAGTTTAAATCCATGGTGTGATTTTTGTATCATTATTTTTGCTTTGAAAAATTTGAAAAATTAAAAATAGTTAGTGAATGTTTTGGGGACATACCTTTGCATGCGCGTTGATTGATTCATATTTGCTATGCATTTTTATCGTGACACTCCATGTTTTGATTGTTTCTTCTTATCTGTCTATTTGAGGACAACATAAAAAGGGAGAGAATAATTATCATGTTATGGGGGAGTTTTTGCATTATGGGGGAGGTTTGATTTATTAATGATTTATTCTTATATCATTTCAAACTCGATGTGTCACGAAGGTATTTTGCTTTATTTCATGTGTGTAGGTACGAAGACTGAAGATCATTATGTTGCACACCCTGATGAGAAAAGCTTTGAGATTTGACGAAGATGATTGAAGAACAGTTTTGAGATCTTACAAATTTATTCATGGGAGGGTAGATTTGTATAGGCATTTTGGTTTTTGATAATTCGGATTTTTTATGTATGTATCGGCATAGACATAGGGGGAGATTTGTAAGGACATATTTTCATAGGTCCGTTATCAATTTATTATGTCATATACCGCTACACCGTCGAAGAGCATTCAAGAGACATCTACATCAAAGACGGATCCTAATTACTCAAGTTCTTCATCATTCAAGACTCCGCGAAGTGTACTTTGGTAAGGTTATGTTTTTAATACCATAACTTTTCACTTAGAGCTTGTGGAATATTTTTACAAAATATTTTCTAAGTGTTGGAGCGAACTTTTTCGTCAAAATTTGAGAATGAGTATTTTTTCTAAGTGTTGAAGCGGACATTAAAAAAATATTTTTTTCGCAACAGTCGTTGGAGCGACATAGCATGTCGTTCGCGCGAGATTGCATGTCGCGCGATCTCGTTTGAACGACAGCTGTCCTTTGTTCGAGCGACATGCTGATCTCGTTCAAACGAGCTCTGTTTTCGAGACGGCGCGATTTTCTATAAAATCTCATTCTCTAGTTTCGTTTTCATTAAGAAGTCTCAGTGTTTTACAGAATAGAAAAACTGCGAAAGCAGAATTCTTTTGGCTTCTTCCTTTTGGTGTTTAATTCCCTTTTTGGTTTTCAATTCACAAAACTCCCATTTTCTTTAGTGAATTGTTTTGGTGTTTCAAGGACACAATTTTGCCTTTGTTCAACCTTTGTGAAGAAGGGATCTCCATATTTGATCGGTGGATACCGAGCGTAGTCATTCTGCGTGTGGACGAGCCGAAGACGACGAACCGACGCCCGGAGGGTATTTCGCTGTCTCTCGTATCTTTGAAGATTTGCTGAAAGCACCGTGCATTACAAACTTGTGGGTGATTATCAGGTTGTATGTAAGTCAAAGGTCTTGTGAATTCTTCAAAGTGTTTATAAAAGGTTTTACCCGAAAGGTTTTTTTTTCTGAATCAGTCGTCTTTATTTTTCATGCATGGGTTGAATTACTTATGATGTTTAGATGCATGTGTAGGGGCTGGATTAATTTGGTTTAAAATAGACTCTAATTAAATAAAGTTTGATTGGAAACTTGCGAGTTAGTTTTAATCGGTATCACACGTTTTACAAAGAACAGAACTACGATGGAATATCACCACTAATTTGAAGTCATATATAGAGAGGGACATAGTCGGGATTTCTTGAGAGTGGAGGTTAATTTAATGGTAGTTTTTTGGGGTTTAGGGGCGGGAGCTCTTGAGCCGAATTTTTTTGAAGTTATTTTTTATTATTTACCAAATAACTACTAAAATATTTATTTAATCTAATCAAAGTTCTAAAAAAACGCGGGGCGTGGAGGTCAAGCCTTAAGCCTTAGAAGCGTAGGCGGACCTTAGGCGTAAAAAGGCGTGAAAGACCTTCGTAATATATTTTAATATTTTTTAACCATAACAAGGCTATTAAAATACTAAAACTATACATATCATAAAAATATGTGTGAATATATGCAAATTAAAATACTATTTGATTATTTGGGATGAGATAATAGTCCGGTTTGTAAAAAAATTCTTCAAAGGCGATATCGTTTCACTAACGCATTGTTATTTTTAGAAAAAAAAAAAAAGTGCACCTTAAGAGTTTAACCAAGAATAAGGCGTGAAAAGCGTAAGGCGGGGCGTTTCTCCCAAGCCTCAACCTAGGCGAATTTTTTAGAACAGTGAATCTAGTGAAAAGATAAATAATTTTTTATTGATTAAAAATTTTAAACCGTAAAAAATAGAAGCACAAATAAAAATTTCAATTTGTAATGTAAAACAAGAATTCCTAAAATTAATCCTAGCATCAATCCTAAAGTTAAACAAACCATCATTCGACCCCAAATTTATATCTACAATATCCCTAAAGTCAGTCACAATTTAATCCTACAACTAAACCTAAAATTTAAATCAACCAGCAATAACACTAAACAAAAAAATATATTAATCGTTTTCTCTAAAATTAAAAGGAGAACTTACGACTGAAAATTGGAGTAGTAAAATATAATTTAATATTTAAATAAAATTTATATGACTGACATTATAAAAAAGTGTGTGGCTATCTCCAGACCCTAAGACCTCCCCACCTTTAAAGTATAATATGATTTTAAAACATAAAATATTTTAAGTAAGATAAAATTTATACTTTAAGATGAAATATAATTTTATTATTATTATAATGAAAAAAAAATAGTTTTAACGAAAAACTTTTTTTAACAAAATAAAAACTGTTTATAACAACAAAGAGTTTATAAAAAAAAAACTTCTAACAAACAAAAATATGTTTTTAACAAAATAAAAACAGTTTATAACAAAGAAACAATATCTTTGAAAACAATTAGTTTTTAAAGAATAAAAATATTTAAAAATTAGTTTTTAGAAATATAAAATCACTTTAGTGAAAAAAACTGTTTTTAACAAAAAATCAGTTTTAAAAGAATAAAAATAATTTTTCAAAAATGCTTTTTTTTTTAAATAAAAAACAGTATTAATTTGTAGTAAGGTCTAAAATAAAAATATATCATGGGTTAAAGTCAAAAAATTCAAATAATAATATTAATAACAACAATAATTATAGTAATAAACATAAATGTAGTACACAATGTTTTTAAAAACTATTTTTTTTCTTCACTAAAGTGTTTTTATTTTTCTAAAAAGCTGTTTTTCTAATATATTTTTTTTGTTATAAACTGTTTTTTATTTTGTTAAAAATTGTTTGTTTTGTTATAAATTGTTTTTTTTAACGATTCTTTTTGAATTTTTTTACCAATTTGTCCCGTTTACTAAGTTTGTAGTTCAATAGGTCCTAATATTTTTTTTTTTGCACCACCAGGTTCCATGAAAAAAGATTGTGTTCCAATAGGTCCTATTTCTAAACATATAGTAAATATTCACTATATGTACAAATAGGACCTATTGAGGAAAAAATATTGTGATAGAATATATTAGAAAATATTTCATGTAAACTGGACTTATTTGTCAAGCTCCCATTTTTTTTGTTATAAACAGTTTTTATTTTGTTAAAAAAAATTCGTTAAAACTGTTTTATTTTCAAAAATTATTTTTTTGTTGTTAAAAAGCCGTTTTTTCATAATAAGCTTTATTTTAACCCCGAAAAACTATTTTTTATGATTTTTTAAAGATATAAATTGTTTTTTGTTATAAAAAGTTTTTATTTTGTTACAAGTAGTCTAATTAAAATAATTAGTAATGTGTTAAAGTAAAAAATCGAATTAATAATAACAATAATAAAAAAATTATATTTTATCTTAAAATATAAATTTATCTTACTTAAAATATTTTTTGTTTTAAAATCATTTTATATTTTAAAGGTGGGGAGGGTATTTTGGTCTTAGGGTGTGGATGAGGGTGTGGGGGAAGAACTTAGGGTGTGGGGATAGCCACACCCTATAAAAAAATAATTCAAATATTAAATCAAAATCTAAAATTATAGATTAAATAGAATGAAAAGAAAAGTTCTTTCCTTTTCTTTTCAAAGATGATGTGTGAAAAGAAAAAGAATACAAGAGTTTTAGATATTTACTAAGCACCATTCTAAACTTTTTTAAAAATTTATTTTATTCCTAGAGTTTCCTTTTGATATATATGTAATTTTTTTTTTTTTGTTTGTTGGGGGGGGAGGATTTTATGGGGGGAATAAGGCCCCACTAGGCCTCATGTGTTTCTTTCCATATATATATATATATATATATATATATATATATACACCCACACATAAAAAAAAGGGTCAATTATTAAATAGTCCCTACTATAAATATATATTTTTTAAAAAGGACACATATTTTTAGTTTAACCCATTTAGTCCCTCAAGCACTCAATATCCTCTTATTTTTAGAGGTCCGCGCCAGCGGCACTCCCTCTCCAAAATATGTGGCAAAGGACTTTTTGAGGCAAAATAAAAAAGTTTGGACTAAATGGGTATTAAAAAATGTCCAAAGGACTAAAAAAAAACGTCATTCGTATCAAAATAAAAAATAAAACGTCATTCGTACATATACACTAAAATATGAGGGGGGATTGTGTTAGGTATGAATTAGAAGGATTTTCTTAACGGACGCAGTCAGATTTTGTGTGTGTGTATGCATGAGGGGTGAGGGGCATATAAAACCAAAAAAGTCAATTCTTTTTTTAACTTCCGTGTAACATATTCCGAAACCTCACAAAAATAGTACATATTTGTTTTACAAAACCTCACAAACTCTTTTAAGTACGACTTGCTATAATCTCTGCGTTTGATTGAAAAGATAAAGAAAACGAAAGCATCTGCCTAAAAAGTATTCTTGAAAATATTTTTAACCTAAAATTTTATTTAAGATAATTTTGAATCCATTCACAAATTTTGTCAGTACATTCACTCAAAAATAATAAATAAGTAAATTCATTAAAATGGAACATGAACATCCACAACATAAATGCCTACTAATACACAGTGGCGGAGCCAGAAATCTAGCGTTGGTGGGACACAATCCATTGACGGGGGTTCGGGGGCAGTAGCTCCCGAAAAAAAAAATTAAGCATATTTTTACATTTTTACAATTATAACTCAAGAAAAAACAACATTGAATACAATATCTTTTTTGGAGTAGGTTTTTTTTTTACATCGATTTTATCCGTTGAACGCACCAGATTTTCGCGAGTTCTTTTATAATATTTTTTCATAACTGAAATTGCAAGTTTAAATATTAAATTATTTAAGCTCACCAAACATTAAATTATATAAAAAAAAATTACAAGTTTAAATAAAAATTAAATCCCAAAAAACAAACAAATGATTACAAATAAAAATTAAATCATAACAAATCATGAACTAAAATCTAAACAGCAAACAATGAGAGATGGGGGTAATTTATTTGGGAGAAATCTAAAAGTCTCTTACTGTCAGAGAGGTTTTACCTTATAACTAATGGATATATTTCGGTTTTGAACCTATTTTTTTTATAATTATATTTTATCCCAAAATAATTTATTTTTTTAAATCAAAATTTTTGGGTGGAGCAGTTGCCACCCTACAAAGTGGCTCCGCCACTACTAATACATGTTCTATTTTGATGGATTAACTTAATAATACCTTTTGAATGTATTTAAAAAATTTGTGAATAGATCCAAAATCACCCTTTTATTTATTGTGTGCTTGTTTGTAATGATGAGAAATAGATTTTAAAGATAGAAAAGGGATGTTCATGATACGGTAAAAACCCGTATCGTACCATTTTGTACCGCAAAAAATTGGTAATGATTTACTTTTTTCACTTATCGAAAACCGAAATTACCGATTTTTTGTGATTGGTTTTGATTTATACATTCAAAAAAACGATTTACCGAAATTACCGCTTTTAAAATACCAAAACATAAAATCTCAAATTTATTGTAATAATGTACTTAAATTATAAAATAGATATACCAAATACATTTTGATATAATATACCTAACTTAATAGTTATGTATTGTTATGAAATTTTTTTTAATCTATTATGATCAAAAGCATAAAAATATTTATAAAAAAAAGGCAAAACAAAATAAATAAGCCTTAGTTAAGAAATTGCTATTAAAGTCCTGGCCCAAAAACAAAATACTGTTAAAGAAAAGAAAATAATGATGAAAGCAAGCAATCTTACCCAAATAACAAAATGTTGTTAAAGTCCCACATTGGTTTAGGTTTGAGAAATTGCACCATATTTGCTCTTTATAAATAAGCTTTAGTGCCATTCTCAAAATTAGTTGGTTGTGTTGTTAAAAGTGGACCGACTTTAGTGTAAAAATTTGGTGGACATGATTTTTTTAGTCAAAATAATATGACTAAATATGAAATGAATTTAAGCCTTATTAATGACATAACCTAGTTATTTTTTAAATCTAATAATTTGAGATGGGCAAGCTGTAAATAAATTACAGAAATTATCGATTTTACTGCTATTTATTGCAAAATGTGCAGTTCGATTTTAGTTTAAATAAGGTTGTACCGAGTGGTACAAATAACATTTTTGTATGAGGGGAGGCGGAGAAATCAAAGTTGAAAAACTAAAAGAAAACCCAAAAAAAAAAAAATGTAGGTAGCTGTAAACTCTTGAAATTAGATTTTCTTAGGTTTTCATTTTTCTCCTTTCGTTCAAGTGAGCCTTGACGGTGGGTTCTTAAATTTGGAAAACAACGCTAAAAAAATTGGGTATTGAACGGTACTAGAAATTTGAAAATGCCAAAAGATAAGTAGTGTTGTTTAATCCCAGATAAATACATCATCTTCCACAACCTAACCTATAATAAAACATAAAAGAAGAAACTTCAGCTTCGAAAAATGTTATATTAACCAAAAAAATGTTATATATGTTTTTCAACTCTTTCGGGGGGAGGCTCAGGACAAGACAGGAGGTTAGTCTCGTGACCAAGTCACCAGTTGAGAAACTTCTCCCTGTTCAGAAGAGTGGGCCTGGAAGACTATTTCCTTCCGTTTCATCTTATGGAGGAAAAATGGTAATAATTTGATACAAAACGTGGATTATATTATCTTAATCCTTTGAATTTTGTGAAGGCATTGGCAATGCAGTCATTTTCTAAACCTTCACGGGTAGTCCCCGTTCCCATTTGTCTTATTTCTTAATATTAGATTAGAAGACTTCTTCTTTCCCAAGGAAAAAGCCCACACGCGTCAAATTAAGACTCTTAACTACGCAAATATATATATACTAGATGTGCCCACGTGCTTTGCACGTGTGGGCAAATCCAAATATTCAATTGGATTAGCTGAATAAATGAATAAGAAGCTGTGAATTTAAAAATTATTCATATAAAGCATAAAAACTATAACAAATTATGTACAAGTAATGAAGTAAATGAAATCAATGTGTGAAACAATGAAGCGATAATCACATAATAAGAAATGAAATCTCATGAAATAGTAAAAATCAATGTCAATGAATCCGAGTTATTTAAAATGTAAAATGCAAAGGAAGAGACAAATTGTTTATGGAAGAACTAAGATAATAACAAAGTGTAATGATAAAATATTAAAATATAATCGTCAAATATGTTGCTTTTGACATTTGTTAGGATTCGATGTGTCTTATTCATCTTCAATTTTATGAGCGACAAAATGTGCAGGCTTTCGATTAGAATCTCTAAGCAATTTTCCTTTAATGTAGAATCTGCTAATTTTGCCAATGCACGTATATAACTTTCAAATATAGTCTGAGTGCACAATCCCCTGTGGAATAAATTAACATAAAAAAAATAAGTATATGAAATTAGTATAGAACGTTTGAAATATATGCATGAATTTTAAGTTTTAATAAGAATGATATTACATTTTCTTTAGAAACGATGAAAGTTTGAATGTTGCAGGCAATGAAAGACTATGTTTCCTTGAACAGTGTGACTGTTGCTCTTTTGTTGTCATCTTGAACCATTAATTGAAGTAAGTACCTTGTGTTTGGTTGAACAATGAGTCAATATCCAATAATGATAATATAGCGTGCGCAAATTATGAACAACAAAATTGAGCTTATAGATATTTGTTAAAAACGTAAGACAAACTTACCTGAAAAGTTGGAACAGTGGGATTGTGTAAACATATGTCAAGGTTTAATCCTAAGATTAAAAAATATATTTTTTAAGATTTCATATTTTTTTTAAAACGGTAAATTTTAAAAACATATTATTTTATAAAACTATATATATATATATATATATATATATATATATATATATATATATATATATATATATATATATATATATATAAAGAAAAAGACACACTTTTTTTAAATAAAAATTATAATTTTTTTAATAAAAAAACTCGTGTATAAAAGTTGTATTACTAAAAAACTTAATTTTTAAAACAAACTGTATTGTTAAAATTTGTATTCATAAAAAATACAATTTAAAAAATGCATTTATAAAAATACTATTTTTTATAAATAAATAAAATACTATTTTTTTTATAAAAAAAAAAAATTATTGTTTTTTATATAAAAAAGTAACGTTTTTTAAAAATACAATTTATATAAAAAAATACAATTTTTTTTCTATATATTTTTGTTTTTTTCTTTACATATTTTTAAGAATACAATTTTTTCTTATAAGAAATGAAGTTTCTAATTAAAAAATAAGGTTTTTATAAACAATATCATTTTTATAAAAAATTATACCATTAAAGAGGAAATCATCTCTTTTTATGTATAAGAGATAGAGATAGATGTGTATTTTCAGAGATGCAGAGATCATGAAACCCCAGAAAATAATTAATATGAAATCTAAAAAGCTCCATCTGTGTTTTTTATAATAAGGATTAAATATCATAATTTTAAATAAGAACATAGTCAGATGAACCAGATTCTCTCCATGCGTGTCTTTTTACTGTCAAAATGAAAAAAATACAATGGTCGGTAATACTGACAAAGGGAGTATACACACAAAGAAATAAATAAAGATAATGCAGATGAACCGGAGTCTTGATTAAAAATCGAATAACGTCTTCACCCGTGTAAATTTCGTACCAAATATGTTCCAAGTGGATTCTTGTTCAGGTATTATTTAAAAAGTATCAAGATCAAAATCCTTATTTTAACAGTCTCAAGATCAAAATTCAACATACTAAATTACAGTGTCAAGTTTTAAAAACTCAATAAATTGTTAAAACATCCATTTTCAAACAGTTTTTGTTCTTAAAACTGTTAAAACCTATGCACATGAATTAAACCTATATACATCACTACACCAATTATATAATGTAAACTCATAAAAAAAAAAAGATAAATTGATGTGTTCAAATTTGGGGGCTTTAAACAGGTTATTATGTAACATGAAACATATTAATCTCTAAAATAAAATAAACAACGTGATAAACAGATCTACACAAAATGATCACAATTTAAATGTAAATTCGAACCTCATATTTGAGTTACCTTCCACAATGGCATATATGTTTGGGACGGTTTAGTGTTGCTAAGATTATTTCTAGTCGACCTGCTTTTTTTGTGATTAGTTAGAGGATGGTTTAGTGAGAGAGATGAGATATTTTGAGAAGTGGGTTTCACTTGGGAAGTCTTCATAGCAAAAATTGGGCTTTTTCGTGTATTGGGTTGGAAGTTGTGCATAGGAGATCGTGGTCAGTGTACAAATTAGAGTGCAGTGTATGTGGGTGGGATTAAAATACAATGTATAATATATTTTTGAATGAAAGAGAAAGATAGAAGGGTATTAATGGGTTTTTAAATTGTATGAGGGTAAAATAGTCTTTATATCATTAAAGAGAAACTCCCCTCTTTTAAAGTAGTAGATATAGATATATATATATATATATATATATATATATATATATATATATATATATATATATATATATAGAGAGAGAGAGAGAGAGAGAGAGAGGATCTCATGAAGTCCTATTTTGCATACCGCTGGCGCGGACCAATTTTGATAAAATAATAAAAAAATATTTTTGAGCTAATTTTTTTATATAGTTTTTAAACATTTCAGGAGCGCCATATAAAAAAATCAGTTCAAAATAAATTTTTTACTATTTTAAAAAAATCGGTCAAACTTTGTCGATTTTTAACAACTTAAAAACTGACAAAGTTTGACCGATTTTTTTAAGATAGCAAAAAAATTCATTTTGAGTTGATTATTTTTTTATGGTCCTATTGAAATGTTTAAAAATCAGACAAAAAAAAATTAGCCAAAAAATATTTTTTTTACTATTTTAAAAAAATGGTCCTCATTCAAGCTCCTCAAACTGGGACCTCACTTGATCTTTTCCCTATATAAATATATATATATATATATATATAGAGAGAGAGAGAGAGGATCAAGTGAGGTCTCCCAGTTTAAGGATCCTGAATGAGCTCCATTTTTTTAAAATAGTAAAAAAAATATTTTGAAGCTGATTTTTTTTCTATAGTTTTTAAACATTTCAGTAGGACCATAAAAAAATAATCAACTCAAAATGTTTTTTTTTGCTATTTTAAAAAAATCGATCAAACTGACAAAGTTTGACCAATTTTTTTAAAATAGTAAAAAACTTCATTTTGAGTTGATTATTTTTTTATGATCCTATTGAAATGTTTAAACATCACAACAAAAAAAAAAATCAACCCAAAAATATATTTTTCACTATTTTAAAAAAATGGTCTTATTCAAAGTCCTCAAACTGGAACCTCACTTGATCATTTCCCTATATATATGCTCTTGTGCATATCAGTCCGCGTTTTAAGAGTGCGAACCGGACATGTGTCACCTGACAGTGAGCCTAGAAATTATAGGCCCACTCTCTCTCTCTCTCTTCTCGGCTCACCGTCAGGTGACACATGTCCGGTCCGCACTCTTAAAATGCGAACTGGTATGCACAAGAGCAATACTGTATATATACAATACTGCTCTTGTGCATACCAGTTCTCATTTTAAGAGTACGGAACGGATATGTGTCACGTGGCGATAGGGTAAATTATAGGCACACACTCTCTCTTTTTTGCGACTGGTATGCACAAGAGCAGTACCGTATATATATATATATATATATATATATATATATATATATATATATATATATACAGTCCTGCTCTTGTGCGGACTACTCCGCATTTTAAGAATGCGAACCGGACATGTCACCTGGCGGTAACCCAGAAAAGAGAGAGTGCGCCTATAATTTAGACGATAATTTCCAGGTGCACCATTAGGTAACACATGTCCGGTCTGCATTCTTAAAATGTGGACTGATCCGCACAAGAGCATTATTTTATATATATATATATATATAGGTTTTTTGGCTTTAGTGTCATCTACAAAGATATATTTAGTCTTCACTCCCATGTGTTTTTAGAATTGTAAAAGGTCCCATAACGATCCAAAATCGCTTATAACTTTCCAGTAACCACCATTCCTTCTTTTTGTAGAGAATGACACTTATCCCATATAGGACCAACAACTAAAAAAATAAAAACATGAAAGTCGTGACAAATAAATCATTATAAACAGGACTAAACACTTAAGATCCCATATATATATATATATATATATATATATATATATATATATATATATATATATATATATATAGAGAGAGAGAGAGAGAGAGAGAGAGAAACTCATACATATCAAGTATACATACTTACTGAAGCAAAACTATTTTTTTTAAGTAATAAAAAAATATATTTTTAAGTTGACTTTTTTTATGTGCTATTTAAACATTTCAAAGGACCCATATAAAAAAATCAATTCAAAATAACTTTATTTTGCTATTTTAAAAAAATCGATCAAACTTTCTCCGTTTTTAAAGTGCTTTAAAAGCTACAAAAGTTTGGTCAATTTTTTTAAAATAACAAAAAGATTCTTTTGAACTGATTTTTTTTATACAGATCTCCTGAAATGTTTAAACATCATATAAAAAAATTAAGTTGAAACATAGTTTTTTTACTATTTTAAAAAAAATAGGTATTCATACTTGATATGTATATGAATCAGCCTCTCCAACATACCTCATTAAACATACCTATGAACGTACCTATTTTTTTTAAATAGTAAAAAAATAATTTTGAATTGATATTTTTATATGGGTTCGTGATATTCCAGTGTTCCCCCATAAAAATATTCAGTTCAAAATAATGCGTTTTGTTATTTTTAAAAAATAGGTAAAAAACTGACAGTTTTAAAGGGTAAAAACTGTCATTTTTAACCTATTTTTTAAAAATAACAAAACACATTATTTTTTGTTGATTTTTTTTACAGGGACACATTGAAATATCATGAACCTATTGTGACAACCCGCCTACTAAAATAATAGGTGGCCAGCCCAATACTCTAATAATCACAGGAATCATGGATGGTCCATTCTCAGCATCACTGTCGATTAAAATAATAGTACGAGATAACCACCAATCATTTTAGAAAACGGACCGTCAAATTTAAAATTTTGAAAGTAAAAGAAAAACACTTAGACAATCCCATTTGCAAAAACGGTGGATATCAAAAACCAACGGATAAAATGTGACAATAAATAAATAGTCACCGAATAAGCTGTCGGTGAATAGACCAATACAATTAGTTACACCGAGTATTACACATTAAATATTACAATATAATAAATGAGTGTAATGCTTTTGGGCCACACGCCCGAATAAATAAACTGAACATAACTAGAGTACAATGGAAGGAAGCGTCTAATACAAATAACCTACAACATCCGCAATATGCTGTAGCTCCATGACAACCGGAATGGAAATGTAAATACGGGTGTCCATGCGGTAGAGCACCTGTAAGGCAAGTAGTATGTGCAGAAACAAAGAAATATAGACGGGTCAGGGCCCGATTTGATATGATTCCCATGTGACTAAAATGCATGACAGTTAAGTGCGTAAATCTCTCGCAATTAACAATATATTTCTCACCTCTCAAATCTAAAAGCAACCTAGCGCAATATAAATGAATGCTCTAGTTAACCCAAGTACTAAGGGCTAACTTCTCCCCAGTCTCAACACTATGCCCTATTCGTGCGTGGGGTGTCTCACAAAGCGAAATTCAAACAAGGAACCCCCCCGATACACTACTACTTAGGCAAGGTTGATCATCGAGATCCATTAGACCCTACGTACAATATTGATGAATATAATCATCTAATTTAATTTCCTTTAACATAGTGCTAAGGGCTGAGCTTCTCCCCAGTCTCAGCACTATGCCTTATTCGTGCGTGGGGTGTCTCGCAAAGCGAAATTCAAACAAGGAACCCCCCCGATACACTACTACTTAGGCAAGGTTGATCATCGAGATCCATTAGACCCTCAGCACATAATTAATATATACATAAATGGGAAACCATCTACAGCTACTCAAAGAAACATAACTAAATCCATTCACCATCTAAAATCATAATTCCTATTTCTTTCTTTAGGAATATATATAAAGGGTACAACATTTTATCAAATGTTTACCAATTAATCTCATTTCAACAATTTCTTTACCAATTTTATTTCCTTTCTTCCATCCAGGAAAATACATTTTTAAAGCAAGTTTTATTATCATAAAAATGCTTTATCCTTTTTCATAAAATCCCACTTCCCTTCTTCCATCCAGGAAGTGTAACCAAAAGTCATTTTTATTATCATAAAAATACTTTTGTATACCATATGCTTCCATCCAGGAAATGTATCCGAAGCCAAACCATATATCCCATTTCCCTTCTTCCATCCGGGAAATGTAATTAAAGTCAATTCATTATCATGGATTGCCTTAACAAAATCTAAGACCGTCCCTCCGAGTTTCCCCACTGGACGCGCCCCTAAATGGCTATCATCTTCCAGGGCCCATCAAACAAGACAACCTGGGAACCTAACAAACGTCGGGAAGCGGTCATATGCCTGCGGGAAAGTCAAGACCACACCCAGAATCTCCTAATCAGCGCAGTATAATAAACGCCTATATGGCCTAGGGACTATATCCACCCTGCATTCATTAGCCAGGGGGCTTCACCACGCGCGCGCAACTTCCCTTGTGATAGCGATTTAGGGAGGTGTGTCATCATAAATTAACATTTATGAAAAACATTACTTTTTCCTTTTGAAAACATTCACTTTTACGTTCTCAAAATCATTCATTTGTACTTATTTCTTTTAGTACTACATATTAGCATGTGTCTTTCTTATTCTTAGTGTCATATTTTATTAATGACCTAAGACCCGACGTGCCATAAATCTCAAACTAGTCTCCAAGAATTCATACAATTTCATAAACCCTCAAAGTGAGTCTCCCTCAAGGAGTAACTCCCAAAAGTCTCATCATTAACATTTTATCTCCAATGTGTTTTTCGGTTAATCTCCTAAATCATACAGACATTAACCTAAACAACTAGCCCTCGGGGTAAGCCTAAATATCCCACTTAATCTTAGGACATTAGTCTACCCAAAACCCACCCTCTAGGACTTTTAATTACTTCCCAAATGAAGGTCCCTAAACCTTGGACCTAAAAGAAAAAGGGTTAAAAATCAAACTAGGAAAAATCTCAGAAAAACAGGGGAACCGAATCGATTCGCCCCTTGGGCCGAATCGATTCGATGAGCCAAACCTGACATTCTGTAATAGCCGAATCGATTTGGTCCCAATCCGAATCGATTCGGTTTTCCCAGACCTGTTTCCTTCCCCTTATCCGAATCGATTCGCCCCTAGGGCCGAATCAATTCGGTCCTGCAAATTGGCCCAGTTAGCGCTACGGGTTGTATGAACCCTAAAATCCCAAAAATCCCAAATCTTTGATTTCTCCCAACATCAACCATAACAATTGTTCCCAAATCATTTCTATACAACATGTAACTAATTATTTCTCCTCAAATCAAATTAAAACACAAGATTAAGGGTTCAATCATCAAAATCAACAAATACCCATAAATGGTTTAAACCTCCAAAAACCTAACTATACATGCAATTTATCACATTAAATCAACATCTAGCAAGTAAGAAACTTGCCTCGAGGTTGTAGTCTCGGATTCTCTTCCGGTGGAAACGATTTTTCGGCCTTAAATCTTCCATTTTCTCTCTTTCTCCCATTTCTCCCAAGCTCTCTCTCCTCTCTCTCTCTCTCTCTCTCTCTCTCTCTCCTTTGGCTTCTCTCATAAGATTGAGAAAATAAAAGGGTTGGGAGACTTAACCGGGTCTTAAAACACAAATGCCCCTCTTTTAAGTGTCAATACACCACTAAAATGACTCGTAACCACTTAATTGAGTCATAACACCCCAAAAGTGCCCGAAACTCAAAAATACAACTTGGCACTTATTTCGACTATCTCGACTATTCTAAAAACAACCGCACCCCATATTTTGGCATTCGGAATAACGTGAACTATTTTTGTGTTCCAATTTAATTTTACTTCCTTAATTTTACCCAACTTTAAATATAGGTCACAACCGTTGTTTTACGTATAATGACACAATATAACACAATATAATGCTATTTACCTCCTCATAACGATAAATAGACAAAACATAGTAAATATTATCCCTAGATCTCACGGGAAATAATATTTACTCCAACTTCCCCTATTTTATAAAATTAGCCCTTCAGGCAAAATAATATAAAATATTCGCTCCAAAAACCTGGGTTGTAACACCTATATAAAAAATATCATCTCAAAATTATTTTTTTACTATTTTAAAAAATGAATATGTTCATAGATATGTTGCTAGGAGTAGGGGTGTACAACGAAACCGAAAATTCGATAAACCGAACCAAGCCGATGGTATTGGTTCGGTTCGGTTCGGTTCGGTGTTTTTAGTAATGGTTCGGTTCCGATTCTAAAAAAATGATATTTCAGTTCGATTCTCGATTCCAGGAAAAAAAAACAGTCCAATCCGATCCGAACCGATTATATAAATACATATATATCTATATATTTAGTAAAGCCTAAGTAATTAATCCTTTAGAACCCTTTCAACCGCTCCTCTCTGCTCTCTGCTAAAAGTCGAACACACTCACCGGACCATACTCCTAAAACCAAAGCTTATTTCATTTTCAGAGCTCAGATCGGACAACTCAGATTGGACCCCGTGTCGGAGCTCAGAAATCAGATGTCGGAGCAAAATGAGATCAGATCGGGGGTTTTCAGTTGTCAAAGCTCAGCTGCTCAGTATGTTCATTTCTAGAGCTCAAATCGGAGGTCAGATCCTTCTTTCCATTTTCGGAGCAAAATATATACTATTTTTTATTTGCTCAAGTTTGGATAAATTTAATCTAGGTTTCCAATTTAGGGTTACGACAGTAGTGTGACTTTTATGTAGGTTTGCGATTATAGTTTAAATTTGATATGGTTGTGCGATTTGATTAGCTATTCAGATTTTAGCATTTTGATTTTGAATTGGGTTTATTGCATTTGATTTTTTAGGGTTTTAAGACATTTGCTTTCGAATTGGCAGATCGATTTATCAATATTTTATTTAGATGTGAGGTTCAGCATTTTGTTCAACGTGGTGTTGTTCTTCTTGCAACTTGAGTGTTGTGGTGACAGTGGTTCTCTAGCAAAGGAACCGGGAACCGATCCGAACCAATCCAAGAACCGTCGGTTCGATTCCAAAATAAATCAGTTTCGGTTCCAAAATCCTGGAACCGAACCACCCCGATTCTGGTTTAGTAATGAAACCGAACCAACCCAAACCGTGTGCACCCCTAGCTAAGAGGTATGTTGGAGAGTCTGACTATATATATATATATATATATATTAGTTCTGTAGTTGTGCGGCCAGTCCCGCATATTAACAGTACGGACTGACTGCGCATGTGTCACCTGACGGTGAGCTCAGAAAAAAGAGTGTCGGTAATTTAGCCGATAATTTCTTGGTTCACTGTCAGGTGACACATGTTCAGTCCACACTGTTAATATACGGGACAGTCTGTACAAGAACAGTAATATATATATATATATATATATATATATATATATATATATAAAATAATGCTCTTGTGTGGACTAGTCCGCATTTTAAGAATGCGAACCGGACATGTGTCACCTAACGGTACACCTAGAAATTATCGCCTAAATTATAGGCACACTCTCTCTCTTTTCTGGGCTCACCGCCAGGTGACACATGTCAGGTCCGCATTCTTAAAATGCGAACTGGTCCGCACAAGAGCAGGACTGTATATATATATATATATATATATATATATATATATATATATATATATATATATATATATATATATATATATAGGCTCTCTTCTGTAAGGACTTCTTATGATGCAGACCCCAGTACATACCATTTTTTTAAAATAGTAAAAAAATGAATTTTTTTATGAAACTTCATGGATATGATCTTCAAAGTGAGAAGATCATCTCCAATTTTTTTCATCAAAAAATTTAATAAAAAAACTGTTGAGATGAGATGATATGTAAGAAAATAGTATAAATATGCATTTTCGACCGTTGAAATGTTGGCGATCATCTCACACACTTTTTGATTGAATTTTTTGATGAAACTTCATGGATATGATCTCGATAGTGAGAAGATCATATCCATGAAGTTTCATCAAAAAATTCAATCAATAAAGCGGTTAGCACTGCCCAACATTTCAACGGTTGAAAATGCATACTTATACTTTTTTTTTTACTTATCACCTCATCTCAACGATTTTTTATTGAATTTTTTGATGAAAAAAATTGGAAATAATCTTCTCACCGTGGAGTTCATATTCATAAAGTTTCATCAAAAAATTCATTTTTTTACTATTTTAAAAAAATGGTATGTACCGGAATCTGCACCATACCGTCGAGGGACTTTTTTACTAATTTCTTTTATTCCAATAGATTTTTTTTTTACCATTAGGATCAATTATAATTGCATTGAATAATAATTTCAAAAAAATTTCTGAATCAATTCTTCCTTGTTCTGTTTCTGAAAATAAAGAATGGTTTTTCAAATTTAAACTCGATCTTGATTCTGGAGCAAATTTACTGATTAAAGTTAAGAAATGAGAAATTTCTGTTGAAAATGTTTTTTTATGAACTGTTTCCATTTTCTGTTCAAATTCTCGGTAATCAGTACCAGGAAGAAGGATACTATGAATCCTATTTGTTTCAATTGTATCTATGAAAGTTTTTACCCAAGTTTCATTTATGATTGACGATGGAAAAAAAAATTGATTGT
Source organism: Sambucus nigra (assembly GCA_949130495.1). Taxonomy (NCBI): domain Eukaryota; kingdom Viridiplantae; phylum Streptophyta; class Magnoliopsida; order Dipsacales; family Adoxaceae; genus Sambucus; species Sambucus nigra. Next base: position 263,833,339 of record OX422215.1, on the reverse strand, counting down.
TCCACGATATGTCCCATTTAAAAAAGGATCATACATTTTATGTAAGTAGTCTTTTTGAGTCTCATCATTACACAATCGAGTCCTTTTTTCGAGTATATCCAAAGAAAGAAATCCCATGTCGAGAGCCTTCATTCTATTTAGAAACTCATTGTTGAAATTGTGTGTTTTTTTTGTTTGTATAAACCCAACGATTGTACAGTTCATCATAGGAAAGTTTCTCTACTGTGGAAAAAGCTATCTTTCTCTTTATCATTTCCCAAAAAGTTGACAAACTCGGTGGATATGTAAAAGATATTATTTGCTTTCCATCACTCTGGCATGTATAAAAAAATTGTGATGTTTCATTTCTTACAGCCCTTTCAAATCTTTCATTTTTTATGTATCGTAATGGTCGATTCCATCGTTTATAATCAAAAAGAAGGGTCACAAGAGGTTTTCCAAACCAGAAGAGGTCTTTATCTTCTTTTTCAAGTATAAGTATTTTGCATTTTTTTTTTCTTCATCTTGATTCCCATACAGATAAGAAACTTTAGAAACTTGGCTATCATGTCTCTGTAAAGTGAAATTCATCCTTTGTTTTTTTCTTTCCATTCACTCGGATCTCTTCCGTTTCATCGATTTTGTCCGGATCCTCCTTTTCTTCCGAAAAAAGGGAAGGAGAGGGATCTTCTTCGGTGGATCCCTCTTGTTCCTGTTTAGTCCCCTTCGTTTCGGAAGTTGTTTCTATTTCTACATCTGTTTCTTCCTCACTTTCCCCCCTTTCTTCCGTTTTTGAGGTTTCTTTCAGTTTCTTAGTAAGAATGGGTGACGATATTCTGCCTAAATAGTAGACACAGGTAATAAATATGAGAATACTAAAGATTCGAGCCATAGAATTTCTCAATTCTGACACAAGGTACTTATTAGATCGAATAAGTATATTCGATCTAATATAATGATTTTGCCGTATCCAGACTAATACCAATCCAATCCATTTCATGAATAAAATGTGACCAATTAACCAACCAACAAAACCACTTGTTACAAATAACATCTTGTTGTTGCATCGAAACATATAAATGTTGACTAATCTGGCTAACATTGAACTTGGTAAAATGAAATGGTTGAATAATTGAAAAATGAGATTATTCAAGAATACACTTTGAATACTGAGATTACGCATTGAATTTCTGGTAGTAGATCTATAATCAAAAAGTATTTGTGATTATTCCAGAAGAAATGAAACAAAAGATACGGTAGAGCTAGGACGGTCATTGTATGAGGTCTACCCAATGCTAGATGCAAAGGCGCATAATAGGTTGATATGAACATCATGAGCTGTCCCGTAATAAAACCAGTTGTTGCTGATACCTTCTTCTCGGTTCCTTCTTCCATAACCTGAGCTCGGAGAAGGAAGAGATAAGAGGGCCCTATGGAGAATGTGGTCAGAAATTCATAATAGAGTCCGACCACAACGACCGAATTGATTATCTTCATGCACGAGGAAACTAGATTACCTAGTAGAAAAGATTTTAAAATCATCACAAACCTCCCTTTTTCTTTTCTATTGCAATTTCTGGATTATTATATGATGATTTTTTCACTTTCCATATATAGAAAAGAAATATAAGTCCTTATAGAAGACTTTCTATATATATATATTACACTCCTATCTAAAAGTTTTAACAACACTTTGGGAGGATTTTGGTGATATTTTAATAATGTTGTGATACTTTTGGAGGACGATTTTATTTATTTATTTATTTATTTGAAGTTTTGTGGGTGTAACCAAAAGTGATCATAAAATTAGAAGTTTAAATTTGTTGATTATGTCAAAATAAATAAAAAAATAACATGACCTCCAAGGTGACTGAAAACATTAATGGCTTGAATCCTTCAATTTTTTAAGAATTATTCATGACCCAACCAATCACGTTAAAACGTTAAACACAACCAGAAATTACTTTTTACATATAAACCATCCTGTGGTGACATGAATCTCTCTCTGCACCACCCAAACACCCACCTTATATGGGCTACTACAGTTAATCATCATCAACTTTCAGAAAACCTCTCTCGTCTACAGTGATTAAACAAGCGAGACCAGGAGAAATGGGAAAGAGGCTCCACGCTCTATTTGGAAGGAAACAAAAGACCTCAAGCCTACTGCCAAACACGCCATGTCTAGGCTCACTGTCCTAAAAAAACAGCGCCAGGCTCGCCATTCTGTGGCCCACTCAGACGTTGTTCAACTCCTCAACCTTGGCCACCATGAACAAGCTCTTGTCCGGGTATTTTTCATAGCTCAAAAATGTGCTTTAATGTGTTACTTCAATGCCTTTTTTCTTGGGGACCAATTTTGATTCATTTTGTGTTTGAAAATGGTAAATTTTGGCAGATTGATCAGGTGATCAAGGAGCAGAACATGTTGGACATGTTTGTTATGATAGAGAGCTACTGTCATACGTTGATAGAGAGGGTCAACCTTATAGAGCAGGCAAAGTTAGTAACCATTTTTTTATCTTTGTTATTTTAAAAAAATGGTTTATTTTGTTGTTTTCTTCAATTTAATACTTAATAGGATTTATTTTTTCGTATAGAGAATGTCCTAATGAACTGAAGGAGGCTATATCAAGCCTGCTTTATGCGGCTACAAGATATGGGGAGTTACCAGAGCTTCAAGAGATTCGTGCTGTTTTCACATCTCATTTTGGGAAGGACTTCGTGATTGCTGCTATCGAATTACACAACAATTGTGGAGTGAATCCCAAGGTATATAAGATACAACGCTCTCTGGTTATTTGAGTTGTAGATTCAGAGTTCTAAACTGAATGGATGTTAAGTGTAAAATATTTGTGTATTGTGCATAGATGATACAAATGCTGTCAACCAAGCAGCCAAGCTCAGAGAGCAAATTAAAGGTGCTCAAGGAAATTGCTTCTGCCAATGGCATCACTCTACAATTTGAGGAAGCTTCTATGGTAACCAGAGAGGTAGGCAACTTACATTAATATTAAGTCCCCTTTTTTGGATTTGTTAGAGGTGAATAAAATGATAAAAAAAATAATTTAACATATACAGAGATAGTTTTGTTTACTATTTTGTCCAAAATCACATAGCATACACACTTAATGATATTATATACAAACAAAAGTTTAATTATAAATAGGCAAAAATACTCTCAGGTGAAAGGGCTAAACAGGCCCAAAGAATCAAAACTATACCAGTACTATGGGTTTGTTGTAGTTAAATAGGTATCATTTGATACATGTGCATTATAATTGCAGGAGATCTTGGACGTAGATAAGAATCGGCCCAAATCAGACCTACGAGTGAATTCAGGACGCACTGAGCCCAAAGATGACTCACAAATTTTGCCTCACGTGACACAAAATTTTGAGGATTTCTCTGATTCGATGAAAGGGAGGAGAAAGTATAGGGATGTAGCGGAGGCGGCTCAGGTGGCTTTCGAATCAGCAGCTGCTGCAAGATCTGCAGTCGAACTCTCTCGCTCTGAGTCGTTTGATCCTGGTGATCAGAGTAGTCCCAGTTCTCATTCAAAAACAGAAAGTTACAAACCTAAGAAATCGAAGTTTCAAACGGGTGGGGAGAAGGATTCAAGGGAGATCCAACCAATTCAAAATTATCATTCCGAATCTGAAGATGAGGAAATATATATCGAAAATAAGGCTGAAGATTCCAAACATAATGTGAATGCAACAGAATTTATTATATCAGCTTCAAGCTCAGGTTCAAATTCAGCTTATGGCGTTTTGAAGGAGATATCTTCAACCAACTCATTGGGAAAAGAGATGGTTTTCGACAAAAGCAATGACGAGAGAGAAAATGAACAAAATGGACCATGGGGTGCCCATGAGTCGGATTTTGACATGAGACATAGTTCAGTTACCAATGACGTTTTCTATTCTGAGAAGTCTGATAATGTTAAGCATGAAGATATCTCACAAGGACAAGGGAGTGGTGCAAATTTAACATTGAGATCTCGAAATGACCTCGATGTGAGGTCTGCACCTGGAAACCCCAAATCAGATTCTGCTGAGGGATCCAGGATGCAAGGGGCAAGGCGTCTAGATGCAGAGAACGAGCCATTATCTGTGCGAACCAGATGGGTGCCATCACAAATGACAAAGCGTATGAGGGGAGTAAAATAGTAACTTTTATATAAGTTTTGAGTTGCAATAATAGTGTAAGCTGTGATTTATCTTTGTCCATTTTCTGACAAAGTAACATCTGCGTAATGGTTTGGGCACATTTATTTATTTTAATTTTGCAAAGCTAAATTTTTGTACTCGTTGATTGAAGCTTTTTAAAATTTCTATAGTATTTATTTGTAGAAGGGTACTACTCTCTGCAATGTGGTGCATGGGTAATATAAGGCAAATGTTTTTATAGGTAATAATAAGGCCAATTAATTGCACTGAAGAAGGTCCTTGAATACCCCAGAACCAGAAATAAACCACTTAAGGGACCCCTAATGGTATAGTAACAAAGTGATTAAACGTGCAGAATAGGTAATTTCTTTTGCTTGGCATGCATCTTACATTTCACTCCCGATAATGCAGTGATCACAATTAGCGCCATCCGTATAGAAAATAACATTCAAATTTCGGAGTGCTTATCAAATTTGACTTTCTTAATTCGTATATTTGCCTAACTTAAAAGGTGTATCAGGCTTTGCTAATGTAATAGTTTATTTTTATAATAAAAAAGGTATGCTAATCATGTTAACATTTGTTCAATGGTACCTTAGACCTGACATCTTGACCTATATCTATGCTTGTTGGTCTGTACATGAACCGTCATATTACATACCATACATATGGAAAGAGTAAATTTTCTGAGATTCGGGAGAGCTTCAAACCTTAAGAAGAAGAAAATACAGACTTTACAAATACATGTATCAAATTTACCTTTAGAAGATCATGTGATGTATTCCCTACACTCGACTGATTGTGAATCATTGCAGAAAACTTAATTACCCCTAGCACGCTTCTTTCCATGCTGCATTAGCTCACCAAAGGACTGCAAACTAACACCAACATCTTCATCATACTCTAGTCCAAGTTCCTCCTGTAAACATAAGCAGCAATTACAAGAAAAAAATTGTGCAACGCCAAATTATTAGACTGCAAAACAAATAGAACTACATAGAAAACCTTAAATTCCTTGAGATCTTTGGGTGAATTTTCGGTTATAGCGTCCCATATGTCTTTGAACATCCTCTTTCGCCTTCTCCACTGACTTATAGTATCCGAATATATTCCCTCCACGGCTTTTCGCTCTTCCGGGCTTACCAGAGTAACCCCTCCACGTAATTTAGTCAAATTCTCCTCCATTTCCTTAACCTGCCAAGAGTTGAAAACGGCCTTATTTTTTACCCAAGTTCACTCGCTGAGACAATATCAGATTAAGGGTCAGTCATATATCACAAACCTCCTTTCCCAGTTTGGCTTCTTTCTCGTGTATCTCTTCCAGTGTTAAATTTGACTGCAGAGATTTTATCTCTGCAACAGAATCCATCACAGATAGATAAAACATCATCAAATACTTCTTATCATGTTATAGGCTTGTAGTTCATAGAAGTTTTGATCCAGAAAACTTAATAAAATAGGAAATTAAAGAAAGGTCCCATGTAAGCAACTATAATTGAGTGAAGTTGACTAAATTTCTATCTTCATAAAAGTGACCACAGTTTCCGCATGCAGTCCCTCAATAAATATGAAATTTTGAATGCGATCAAATACTTTTTCAAATTGCAAATTCCTTTCGCCTAATTAATTTGTCTGGAGTGCATCCCAATAGCTAAAAGTATTTGGACCAAATCTCTAAAATTTGTTCCGCTTTGGATCTAATTGTGAAAGACCCTAATCTAAAATCTAGCACTGTAACTTTCAAATGATCGGGAATATATATTTGTCACTCCCAAAAGATACACAAAATGTTATAAGAATAATACCTCCCTCGACCTGGCTAACCGCTTTCCTTTGCTCATCCAACTTTTCTTGTAGTTTGACATTCTGTTCCTTCATCTGATTGAGCTCTTCAGTGTTTGGAATATCAAATTGATCTTGCCTAGCAAGGTATATTTTCTGCTTACCATACTCCTTGAATGATATTTTACCACCGTCAGCAAGTGTATCCAACGCCTTTTGTATTGCAGCCTTTTTGAGGTTGAACTTTTGCAAAAAATCAGCTACATTTTGGGAATTCAACGGTCTATTTTGCTGAAATAAAGAAAATTACAAACAACAAATAGCGATATTATTGATACGCACACAATTTTTTATAGCTAATCCCAGCTTCAGAAGTGAGCAAACCATTCAGAATCTATGAAGCACGGATGCGGGTGCCGGGTGCGGGTGCGGCGATTCGATTTTTTTTGAAAAAACAGGGTGCGGGTGCGGCAAGAAAAATAAATTAATATAATATATAAATTATTATTCTTTATTATATATATCAATTTTTAGAGTTAGAAAACATGCACCATAATAAAATCAACAACTAAATATGAACAATAATTAATTTATAATTGATAGGTAAACTAGCAAGAGCATCAACTAAGTACCATAAGAAAAACATCATATGATTCATGTACCAATTGTTTAGTAGAACGATTTACAAATCAAAACACCATATATGCATCATCAACTTCTTAGGTGAATCATAACAAAAAGATAGTTTTATAAGAAAAAAAAATACCCCCCACCTTTTAAACCCATTTCAATGGCCATATAACTCAACTACCACTTTAGACATCTCATGTGGGTTTTATTAAGTTATGGGCCCATGTTTTAAGAGAGTGACTTAGTTCCTGTTTTTTTTATAAGTTTGGCTACTTAAGTTTTTTTATTTTGAAAACAGACCCAAAACTTTTACACAACTTACTTTTTATTAAAAAACGAATCCAGAAACGAATCCTTGTTTTTTTCGCACCGATTCTTCTTGGGTGCGAATCGGGGCCGCACCCGCACCTCAGAAGAATCGGATTCGGACTCGGGGATTATTTTTGAAGAATCAGTGCTTCATAGTTCAGAATCGGCCTCTCCTTTCGGATAATATAATAGAGATTGAAGCCCCACAGTTGAGGGGATGTTTTGTGTGCGGTCCCTTAAATGTTATATATACTCCCTCCATCCTAAATGAATAGTCGCCATTTGAAAGTCAAATTTTTTAAGAAATGTTTTTACTATCCAAATTTATCCTCGTTAAAATGTAATAGTAGCCATTGGCCAACAATTTTCTTGCAACACGACTATTAATTTGGGGGGACTAAAATTGTCTAGCTTGTAATATCTTCTAGTTTTATATACTATTTTGAAATACGTCTATCAATTTGAGACGGAATAAAAAGTAAAGCGCGGCTATTAATTTAGGAGCGAGGAAGTAACACTTCAACATTGTTAAATTTTTAAATTGTGTGATATTATAACAGTGTTATAATTTAGTGGTATAATAGTGTCAATAAGGGACTACTAGTGCCAAAAAAGAAATCAGATTATCATATCATGTGGATATCGTCAAGTAAGGCAGTGTAACCTAAACGAACCTTTTCTTTCTAAATTTGGAGGCACAGATTAAAAGTTACATGTAGAGAATAGAGTAATATTTAAAGTTTGATTTACCTCGTTGACGAAGTTGAGTACGATACCTGCAATTTTGGGAGTGATGTGGTTAAAATGAATTCTATAATGGAAACTAGTGTAAAGTGGTAAAGCTTGTGATTTACCTTCAGCGCTATCGGCTTTGGGTGCCATTGATCGGAGAACGCACAAGATGGAAGTGCGCGGGAAATTTCTGGATAATTTTTTTCTCAAATATTTGCACAAGTTGGGGAACTTGAAACAGTTAAAACCACACTCAAACAGTTAAAACCACACTTAAGAAGTCCACGTGAACATGGGCCGGCTGGGTTATGGACTTTGAAAAACCTTACTTCAAATTTGTTGATCCATTCGAGGGTCTCAATGATATATTTTATATAGGATCAAATATCAACAAGTTTCTTATATATTTTTTAATACACATTTAGTTTAAGTTTTTTATTTTGTATCAAAAAATTCCTCATGGTAAATCATTTTTGTCATGGTGAAGGACTTTTTGATACAAAATAAAAAAGCTTGGACTAAACGTGTATTAAAAAAAATTTGAGGGACTATTTGGTATATGCCCTTTTTATATATGATTGGCTAAAATATAAATAATTTATTAAAAAGTGTGAAGTTCATTGTTGAGTCATTTATATTTTTATTAATCACATTGAAAGGTTATGTTAACCCTTATTTAGTTAGGGTCAACAAATTTATACTTGTTCAACTTTTTAAATTAACTTACCAGTTACGAAAATGGCAATTTTTCAGCCCAAATCAGGATCATGAACAACATTAAAAGTGGTGTTATGTGGAAAAATACACAATGGTTAGCTTGGCTTAACACTATTTGTCCACATGATTGCGCCGAAATTGGGATGTGTCAAATTTAGGTTGATGAAGCAAATCGAGTCGATTCAGTGGTTCTTATTTTTCTTTTCCTTTTTCATTTCTTTTTTGTGATGACTTTGAAATTAGATGTAAACTCTAACAATATAATTCTAAAAGAACTTGAGAGAAAATATATCAAATGAAAAAGAGAAATTGTAGAAAAAGAGAAAATGAGGAAAGCAACACCAATTATTAACAATCAACCCTTCACGGCTTCACCAATATGAATCTCTAGCAAGCCTAGTTGAGAGGGAGAGGGATATACGAGAGCCTGGAGGGCTTAATTTTCCAGATGTTCTAGAGATGAGAAAGATCTTAAAATATGTATTGAGGTAATTAGTAAATCTTATATGTATAGTGATCTATTGGGTCAGGGGTTGAATATTAATACAACATGCCATTTAAAATAAGGTGCGCTATAGTTAGCGTCTTGGGTGAGCATGTTAACAATAGTGGCCTTTAGCAGTAGCGACCTCAATTTGCCATCTTAGTTTTGGGGTTTTAATGTTTTACAATAGTCCATTTTTAATCCCATTTCCATCCCCTACCTAACTTTAATGAGCCCAATTTTTAAATTTCATGGACTAAATGGAAGCCAATAATGGGTGAAAATGGACTTTTCCTTAATATGGGTTATAATTTCCTAGCCCTATAGTTTGGTCCATCAAAAACTGGTATTAAGACTCATCACATTAGGTTGGTCGTCAAGGCAACCCTCACATGACATTTGAATCGACATGGTACAATTCTATGTTAGGCAACTATAACATCCCATATTTTCTATAGTTTAGGAGGGAAGTCAAACATAAAGAATATGACATCAAATAATTAGATATCATCCTCAGCATGTAAATAAGAATAATCACAATAGATAGATGATCTAATCAATACTGACGAAGATAAAATAAATAAACATAACATGAATAGTGTGAGTCAACGTGAATAAATAATCCAAGAGCAACCTTTACAACTCGAGAATACCTAAGCATACAAGGATCCTTAAACCAAAATCCACGAGTCTAAGATAAAAAACTGAAAATAAAATAGAGGTAGTGAAAACCTATGCACTAGAATCTTATGAGTTGTAACCACTAAAATCCAAAGTAGCAACTCGGCATGGTTCTCGAGAGGTTCACAATGATAACCTGAAAGAGTCAATGAAAGTGGGTCAAGCCCATAACAAGAACTATTATTGTATGATCCCAAACAGAAGAGGTGATAAAATGAAGAACAAAATTTATAAATATATTGACGAATTATTTGTCGATACTCTCTCTCTCTCTCTCTCTCTCTCTCACACACACACACACGCACACACACGCACACACACACTACTATCCTACCACCACAGTAAAACTGTAGATAAAGGTTAGTGAAGGAGGATGAAATCGATATGGCCTACAAAGTGAGAAACGTGATAAAGAGCTCCCCAGAATAGTCATATTCTTATCAACTACCGACTTAGACCATCATAAGAATACGACTAACCATATACAATATAGCCGACCATAAGTGGATAAACCCAAATCCCTGTAATTTAGGCATATTCTCTAGGCAGGCATTAATGGAACCAAAGTCCTACCACAACTCAATTGAGGTATTTGAGATAAACACCAATAGAGGTAGACCATGAAGAGAATTGTAACTCACTACAATTTTAAATGCTTATGACCCTTTAGTATTGTAAGTAAAGCACATCATTATGAGGAGTGTACATATTGATCAGGCATATATTTAAAACTTGCAGTAAGAAGTTTAGACTAATAGTTAGCATAAAAGTATGTTCATCTAAACAAGTACTACTCTTGTGTCCCAATGAATGTAGACAATTTATTTATATTTGCGTAACACTCTAGGGAAAATTAGCTAATTACTTGGTTTTGGAATTAACCCCCTATAATTTGGTGTCATTCGTAAGAGAATTATGGTTCCATCACGTGATTTAACATATATTGTCGCTATGAATGCACATAAATTGATTCGCTCCCATGTAGCCCAATGGAACTTATTTGAGATTTAAATTAAAACACGATATCACTCACCTACCAAATCTCCACCTTCCCTTAGTGATATTAGATCATGTAGACAACTTATCCATCATTATGACCCAAACAACTGCAGTTATCATTATTACCCCCTTTCTTAGGAATTATTAGTCAAAAATCTCACATTATGTCTAATAAAACTACATGAATAACCTATTACAACGTTGTGGTGACATTCAACGCTATGCTAATGATAATTCTTATCTTATGAGAAAATTGATTGGTCAATCAAAAGGTGATGAATTTAGTACCCATAGGCCCAACCATCACTATAGAAGAAAGATATGATAGCTTAGGATACCCTCATTACCCACGGAATGTCTAGCATATAGATATAAAATTATGCAAGAAGATCGTCGGAGTCAACGTAATGAGCGACAACCTCCTTCTAATTGGTTAACAATTAGGGTCAATCAATCAGTTGCATATTCTCATTGCATGATACTCTAATTTATTTTTCTCAATTATTGAGCAAAGTCCTAGAAAAGGATGTCTTGTGAGACTTCCTAAACAAGGAACTATAAAGCCAATTATTGTCCAATAGATTTTGCATACGTAAAGACTTATCTAGGAGAGCTTTCGGGTTCGAATCAACCTCTCCGTTCATCTAGGAGATTGAGAACACAAAGCCTTCAAAGAAGTTCTCAATCCCTAGGATCATTACATATGATGGGAAGATATATTATGTTCATCACCACTAACAATCCATGTCTCCATGGAGCACTAAAAATGAAAAATTGTACTGCATTTTCCATTAATATTATGGATATTGGATTAAAATTATTTTAGAAGCTAACCATGAGGTCGAACTCAACATTTGTAGAATCGTTAAAGTAGTTCACTACTTATTTTATCACTATTAGCAGGGGCGTTAAAGAGGTTAACTCCTTGATTTTATTCCCAAAAAATATAGAGAAGAACTTAGGAAATATGCTCAGAGATATTATGAGATGTTTAATCATATTGACAACTATAAGGAGACGTTCTCCATATCCTTATTCAAACTAGTCCTTACTAAAATAGACGAGTTGTACTGATCTTTAATGAAGAAACCAACGTTATCAATAGACAACCTCATAGAAAAAATTAAGAAGTATACCAAAATGGAGGATCAGATCATTCTGGTGGACAACCAGAATGATACCACCAAGTCAGCAAAGAATGAATATTCAAAAAATCGAGGTACGGATAGCACAAGATCTTCCCCCAATCAAGAAAGGGAGTAAGAAATTAAAGACCAAATGATAATTCAAGTTATCGATCAATGGGAATACCCAATAACGAATCAACATCATCTTCAAATAGACCATTTACAAAAAAATCCTAAATCAAGGATAATACCTTCTTCAAACAACCACCCAAGATGGGAGTCAGGGAATGTAGACACCTCACTATGTTACCCCCTAACTCTCCTTATGTCCCTAGTACCTCCACTCATCATCGCAAACCTAGGTCACGTCCCGAGTACTGACCTGGAAGCCATCGGGCACCCCCCGGCTCAGTTTGACCCAAAAGTCAAACTCCTCGTCTCGATCGAGACTCAATGAATCTTCGAAAGGGCACTGAATACCCTTTCCAACGGTCTGCCCCGTGTACGATTCTGACTTACCATGCAGACGAACGATCCGTTTGCGTCCAAAACCTGACCCAGAAGCCATCGGGCACCCCCCGGCTCAGTTTGACCCAAAATTCAAACTCCTCGTCTTGACCGAGACTCAATGAATCTTCGAAGGGCACTGAATACCCTTTCCAACGGTTCTCCCCGTGCACGATTCCGACCTACCATGCGGACGAACGATCCATTTGCGTCTGAAACCTGACTTAGAGGCCACCGGGAGCTCCCGGGCTCTATTGACCCAAGTCAACCCTTCATCTCGATCGAGGTTGAATGAATCTTCGAAGGGAACTGAATACCCTTTCCAACGGTCCATCCTGTGTACAATTTCGACTTTCCATGCGAACGAACGATCCGTTTGACTCCGGGAAGCCACCGAGCGCTTCCCGGGCCCGGTTGACCAAAGTCAACTCTCCAAACCGGGTCAAACTCTTTGGAATGTCAAAGTAAATCTCCTAACCTTTCCAACGGTATGCCCCGTGCGTGATTCATACTTACCATGCGGACGAACAATCCATTTGCGTCCGCACGATTCCCCCTCCAATGGACCGACAAACGCTTCCGAGCCACATTTGACCCAAAGTCAACTCACGAACTCGAGAGTGGTCCAAAGGACTTTCGAAGGTCTCTGAAATACCTTTCCAAAGATATGCCCCGTGCGCAATTCTGACCAACGGTTTGCCCTCGGCGGCCGATTTTCCGAAAAAGCCTGAAACACACTACCAAACGACAGGTCTCAGAACCTGCCTATCGGCACCTTCCTGCCGGCAGGCAGGAAGGGCTCTAAGCTGATCGACAGTCCCCTGGGGCTATAAAAGGAGGCCTTGGCCTCATTTTCAAGGGGAGCCCAGATATGATAGAAATCTCTCTGAACGAATCCCAGAAACCTCTCTCGAAGGCAGCGTGATTTCAACTTCCAAATCCCTTTTTCACTTCCACTTTTCATCATCCCTTTCATCAAACTTGATGAATTAACCACTCTCCATCATCATCCAAGCTCAAGGGATGCTCTCCAACATTCAAGATCAAGCTCAAGATCTTCAAGAAGGTCCAACTTTCTCAAACTCTCTTTTAAATTCTCTTGAATTCCCAATAACTTGTTTTCTTACTTAGCACTTTTATAATCTCATCTCACATACCATAAATTCACTTTTTATCTAGTATTATTGCACATATCCTATTTTCATATAAATAAAAAATCCAAAAAAACAAGAAAAAGAGGGTTTGCTCATAAATTCCAAGTAAGGATTCTCACACTTTTTCCACACTTTTCTCACAACTAAAACACTTTTTCTACACACACACACGCACACTTACAAATAAGAGATTTCTCCATTTTGGATTTATGGGTTAAACCCCACCCCTCACTTTACATGCGAACTACGTGGACTTTGATGCCTTTATAGGCTACGTAGGCGTCTCGGGGTAAAACCCGAGACTCGAGTCTTTTCTCTCCCTTTTTCTCTCATTTTCTATTTTCTCTAAATCCATTTTTCTTACATTATTAGTCTTAGTGACGTATTACTCCATGTGCATTATCGTTCCCTTATAACGATCAACGTAGGGGTAGCCCCGTAAATCTTACTTTTCTAATATTACTTTTATATCTTCCTACGGATGACTCGCTTTATCTTTTCCATGATACAAGTCGAAGATTCCTACCTCCATTCTATATATATATATATACACATGCACACATCTCACGGGGGAAAACATAAAGGAAAATAGCAAATATCCATGAGAGACCGAAAGGGCGGAATGGGTGCCTAACACCTTCCCATTTCGTAACTAAGCCTCCGAACCCTTTTCGAATCATTTTGGTTTCGCACGCACCAGTATGTATTTGGAAGCCATCCTTAGGGGTGGCTTCCTCTTTTTTCTTTTGTCTGTTTTGAGTAAAATATACTGGCGACTCTAAATCTCTCTACATTTTCACACCTCACAAAATCGACGCCGACCGAAGCGCGGGACCCGAAGGATCCTTTCTCCCTCCGTGGCGGGGATCGTGGATGGCCACAGTGGCGACTCTGTTGGGGACTTTATTTATTTTGAAGGCTTGACTCTATTTACATGGATGCTATATTTGTTTATGTTTCCCCCCATATCTGCATGTTCCCCTTTTTTATATGTATCCCATGCTTATGCTTATACACTTTTATAAAATTCTCCATGTACACTTCACACCGCGTGCACCTAGGATCACATGTATATCTCCATGTTGCACGCATCACCCATCCATACTTGGTGTACCTTTTGAGGTACTTGTACTTTGTTCCCGATTTGGCATAATCAAAGAAAGGCATTCTCATCATAAGATACTAATAAGAGAATTATGCATGATTTACACGACATCACCAAAGAGCATTGATATTGACCAAATTTTACCTAGTAACTAGAGGGTCACTTCGTGATGGGCGCTGGTCCGACAGGTCGCAGTTAGCCTAAGCGATATGACTCTCACCTTCCATTGGCCAAGTACCTTCGACGTATATCGAACGGTTCCCCCGCATCGTACCGCTTGACCGAAGTCATGACGGGAGGTATATCGCAGGGAATTCGTTCACGTACGCTGAGTATATCGAATTCGCTCTCACACATACCGTCCCCACGAGGTATATGGTGAGGCAATTCACGTACACTCAAGTATATCAAATGACTTGTCCACACGTACCGATTGCCCGCAAGAGCAAGACGTATATCGTGGAAGCCACGCAAAAGGGGGGAACCCATGCCGTTTCACCCAACCAAACTGCATACCCGCATATAGGTGTCAAACCTAGGACACGCACTTTAGATTGCCGGTTTCAACCCGAAACTCTGCCGAAATTTTGGGTCGATCTTCCGCCTAATTTCTGCACATTTTTAAAATGGGACTCTGTCCGCGAGCCTGGTTACAAGTCCAAACATAGCTTTGCATGTATTAAAACCCCACTTTTCCAGGCTCAGGTCCCGTCCGGCATTGCATTTAGGAGAATTAAATACAAGTGAGAACATAATAATCATAATAATCATGCTGAGTTCCGTCTCCAAAAATATTTCTCCCTTTTTATTAAAAATCCAAAAATATTTCTCCCTTTTTATCAAAAATCCAAAAACATTTCTCCCTTTTTATCAAAAATCCAAAAATAACCTCTTCCCCTTTTCTCAAAAAATAAATCTCATCCTGCGCCTTCTCAGGTTGATCGTACGCCCTTGGCCTGGCTCCCTATTGGCTTAGGTCTTCAGTCAAATCACCCTGGAGTTTCATCCGTTCCTCTACTATTTCTTTCGAATCCGAAATCCATCCATATTCTATGGAGAATGCAGATCAAGCACCAGTCATACAACCGGATCTGCCGACAGCCTAGCTCAGCTCGTGGCCAAAATTGACAACCTCTAAGCTGAGGTCCGAGAAATGCAACGAAACCAAGTTCCTATTCCTCAAGAGCCCGAGGCCCTATTCCCTCGTGTTATGGGTCCACCCGAGCCCATCTGGGTCCCGGAAGATTATCAGCACTCTCCGCGTGCCCCTCCTATTAATGGGTCGTCGCCTGCCCAGCTTCCAATGCCAAACATTGCCCAGCCTATGGCTAAATTGCCTGTGTTTGCTGATCCAAAGGAGGAGGAGTTGAACAAAACCAAAGAAGATCTTAAGATGCTCACCAAGAAGTTTGACCAAGTCAGGATCTCTGTAAATTACATGGACTACACCCATATGTCTCCTAATCTTAAAGCAAGGTTACCCGAGAAGTTCAAGATGCCAAATATCGAGAAGTTTGGAGGGAGTGGTCCCCCGATTGTTCATCTTCGCAATTATCATCGTTCCATGACTCTACTAGGGGCTTCGGAAGAAGTGATGGCCCAATTGTTTCAGCAAACTTTGAAGGATAGTGCCCTCCGATGATTTTTATCTCTTGAGGATTCCAGAATCCGTAGCTGGGAGGATGTAGCCCGAGAATTCATGTCGCAGTACAAATACAACGAAGAGCTCGAGGTCACCCGCCGTGATTTAGAGCTGCTCAAACAAAACTTCGTAGAATCCGTCAGTAACTTTATAGCTCGATGGAGGGAAAAAGCAGCTACCATGACCAATCGGCCATCTGAAGAAGAACTAGTCAGCATAGTGAAGAAGAATTTCTTGCCCCATGTCCGAACAACCATGGGAGGACATTACTACCCCCACTTTCGAGCTCTCAGAGAAGCAGGAGTAGAAATCGAGGAAAGTCTTGCCAAAATAGAAGTGGAACCGAAGAAGGTGTCCGTACAGTTCACCCCTAGAAAGTATGGCAAGCTTCCCAATGCTACAGTCTCAACCATCAACAACATCTCTCAACCAACCACATCCTGGGCACCAGAAAGTCGCCCTGCCCCCATCCGAAGGGAATACACTGAGCTCCATGCTCCCCTTTCCAAAGTTTACCAAGCCCTGTTAAGCCGAAACCTTATAAAACCCTTGGATCCCCGTCCATTACCCAATCCACTTCCCAGAAATTTCAAGACCGATGCTCATGTGCCTTTCACCAAACAACTGGCCATACCACCGACCAATGCCTCCACCTTCGAAACATAATCTAAGATCTCATTGATCGGGGTACCATCGCCCCACCAGCCAATCCTAAACCAAACACTACTCATAACCCACTCCCAAATCACACCAATGCCATCTTCTTGGAAGAAAACCCGAATTTTGATCCGTCAAACCAGATCACACCCTTATACCCTCCTAAACCCCTTCAACTTTGCCCATATTTCCTCTTACACCCTACTAACCCCGCTGATCAGGCACTGTCACTCCTTACCAGAGCGTGCATCACTGTCCTGACCTGTTCTGAAAGTGGAAGTATGGAATTATCAGATGTGTTGAACCAACTCCTAGAGTTCGGGCTGAAATTGCCCTCACAGATGATTATCGACTGCCAGAGGTTCAGTACGTTGTTTTTGGAAGCACGAAAATGGGCCCGAGAATCAGATGGGTGGATGGTACCAACCGACGAAGTCTGCTTAGATGATGTTGTCCGGATCATGACGGAAGCATTCAGGAAAACCAATAACATTTGCAGTATCACCGAGTTATTTGGTGCTTTGAAGCTGCAAGGGCACCTGGTCCCTTCACCCTTACACATCCCCACAGAATGCGAAGACCTATATGAGGAAGCCGTTGAAGTCGTGGAATGCATTGACTTCACAGGGGAAAATAAAATTATTGCCACCAGATGGGGGGGGGGGGAATTCGAATATTCGAGCGAAGAATAAGTTTTAGAAAGAGCTGGTCCAGTAGATGACTTATGCGGGATGATATCATTTGAAGAACTCCTCGGAGAAATAGATAAAGTGGCGGAACAACCTGAGATTGACGAGGAAACTGGATTTAAGTTTTTCCCTTTTTCAGTAAATCACATGACCAGATCTGGGAGACATTACCAAGTTCCCAACTCACTACTAGTAAATGATAAGGGGAAGGGAGTTGAAGACCTTCCTATGCCGGAAATGACCCTCGAAGAGAGCAAGATCCTCGATCAACTGAAGAAAACTCAAGCTAACATCACCCTATGGGGGATTTTCATGTCTTCCCAACTGCACATAAATGCTTTAATTAAATTACTCGCTGGACCTATAGTTCCTCCTTCTACCACACCAGAAGAAGCGGTGAACCTGGTCGGATCCTTGACCTCTACCCGAATGCTGTCCTTTTCTGAAGAGGAAATCCCTAAAATTGGGCCGAATCACAATCATGCACTCAACCTCTCCATCGAAGTTATGGGGAAGGTTGTGCCGCTTTCGCTCGTTGATAACAGATCTGCTTTTAATGTCTGCCCACTGAGAACCTTTAAATGTCTAGGCTTAAAAGAAAGTGACCTCACTCCAACCTCCGCTGTCGTGCGCGCCTACGATAATACCCGTCGGGAGGTGATGGGATCCATAAAACTTGTAATAGGGGTTGGTCCTATAAACCCTGTTATCGAATTCCAAGTCATCGATATCCCGACCTGTTTTAACCTGTTGCTCGGACGACCCTGGCTCCACAGTATAAAGGGTGTCTCTTCCTCATTTCATCAGAAATTGAAGTTCTTCGCCGATGGGCGAGTCATCACCATCTTGGGTGACGACGGTAACACCGAGGGCGCAGGCACCAGCAGTCCAATTCTTGAGATACAGCATGGGCCAAATGATATGCTCCTATCAGGTTTCCGAGTTGAGCCACCCCTACTCCCGGCAGGGGACGGTTTCAAATAAAGGGTTTGTCCAGAATATGACCCTCATGGCAATGTCAATGTGATTCAGATGTTCAGAAACATGCACTTCATTCCCGGACTGGGGCTAGGACAGAGGCAGCAGGGGATACTTGAGCCCATCGAACTGAAGAAAGCTTTCCCTCCTTGCGTCTTGGGATATCAACCATCAGAACCAGAGCTCAGAATGATCTGCCAGGCTCAATCAAAGGGAGGGTTAGACTACGTTCGAGCTATCTCAGGTGATTCCTTAAATGAACGATTCATCAAAGGGGGCGAGGATTTCCCCTTTTGCGGTTTTCCAAAACCATGGTATGACCGCACAGACAAGAAAATGAAGCCTGGAATAGAGATCTTTTTCCAAGATAGCTACCCATGGGCCGAAAGTTTCCAACACCGCGTACAATCGCTTATCAAAGATACTGAAGAGACTGAAGAAAGTGACTCTGAAGATTCCTTCAACCTGCAAACACTGGGGCTGGCACTCTGCATGGTTCATTCAGGCGCTACATCACTGGCCCCCTCTCGTCTGATCAAAGTTGCTGATACACCTCTCCTCAACTGGCATGCTGCGCCAGTTCTACCTCTTGAAATCTCCCCCAACCCCAATGTTTACCCTATTTCTTCTATTGTTGTCTATCCTTGCTCAAATGTGATCAAGACCTCTTTTGACGAGGTTCTCAATTCTATTTTTCCTATCAATGAAATAAAAGAAGATTTTGAGTATCTTGTTGTGCCTTACATTAATTGTTTAGATTCTAATCAAGCTTTTGATGACGATGATTTTTCAAATGAATAATTCTTAACTAATCTAAATAAGGTCAATAATAAACAACATAACCGCGTTCAAGTTAATGAAGAAGAGACTGTTGTTATTAATCTCGGTTCTAGTAGCCAACTGCGCGAGATTAGGATAGGGGCCACCCTTGACGAACATGAGCGCCGAAATAGCTCAGCACGAGATCCCCACTCTCCCAGATGTCATGCCAGTTAAACAAAAATTAAGAAAACTCTGCACCGAATGGTCGCTTAAGGTCAAAGAAGAGGTGATCAAATAGTTGAACGTGGGTTTCATTCGAGTAATCGAATATCCCATGTGGCTAGCCAACATTGTACCTGTACCAAAATCAGGAGGAAAGGTTCGAATGTGTGTGGATTATCGAGATTTAAACAAAGTCTCTCCGAAGGATGATTATCCGCTACCCAACATCGACATGATCGTGGACAACACAGCCAGTCATGCTCTCAAGTCATTTGTCGACGGATTTGCCGGATATAACCAAATCAAGATGCACCCCGACCATCAAGAGAAAACCGCATTCATCAGCCCATGGGGAACCTTTTGCTACACCGTTATGCCATTCGGTCTCAAGAATGCTGGGGCTACCTACCAAAGGACCGCCACAACCATCCTGCACGATTTGATTCACAAAGAGGTCGAGGTTTACATGGATAATATGATTATCAAGTCCAAAACTAGAGAAGGTCATGTTCCCGCTCTCCGGAAGTTCTTCGAACGACTGCAACAGTATCAGATGCGACTTAATCCACAGAAGTGCATCTTCGGCGTTACAAAGGGAAAACTCTTAGGATTCATGGTTAGTGAGAAGGGAATAGAAGTAGGTCCCGCCAAGCTGAAGGCCATACTTGAGATGCCACCTCCCCCAATAGAGAAAGTAGTCCGAGATTTTCTTGGGAAACTACCATATATCAGCCGGTTCATCAGCCAGCTAACCTCCATCTGTGAACCAATCTTCAAGCTCCTCCGAAAGGATTCAACCAAGGTTTGGAACAAGGCCTGCCAAGAAGCTTTTGATCGAATTAAACAGTATCTGACCCAACCTCCAGTTCTCATGCCGCCACAGCCTGGTCTCCCTTTGCTCTTATACCTAACCATAATCGACACTACAGCCGGGGCTTTGCTAGCCCAGTACCTTGAAGACTCCCACAAAGAAAGAGTCATCTATTATGCCAATCGCAAATTGGTCGGTTACGAGGTCAACTACACTGCTTTAGAAAAAGCATGTGTCGCGCTTGTCTGGGTCACCCAAAAGTTGCGGCACTACATGCTCGCCTTCCCCATCAAACTTATATTCCGAATGGATCCCATCAAATACCTGCTCAAAAAACCCGCCTTTCCAGCCGAATGGCCCGATGGTTGATGCTCCTAATCGAGTTCGATATCGTGTACGTCACACAGAAAGCCGTTAAAGGAAGAGCCATCTCTGACTACCTCGCGAATTACCCCGTAGAAGAAACAGATGTTTGGATCTCTGAATTCCCAGATGAAAATGACCTCTGCACCACTCAAGACTGCCTCCGATGGAAAATGTTCTTTGACGGCGCTGCCAACAAAAGGGGATATGGCATTGGGATACTTCTGATCACCCCAGATGACTCCCACACTCCTATCGCCATTAAATTGGATTTCCCTTGCACCAACAACATGACAGAATACGAGGTATGCACAGTGGGCCTCAAGGTCGCTCTTAAGAAAGGTATTCAATACCTTGATGTATATGGGGATTCTGTCCTCGTCATCGGTCAAGGACGAAAAGCTCCAACCCTTTCATGCCCAATTAGAAGAGTTGGCCTCCCAATTCTGAGATATCACCTTCCATTACCTACCCCGAGCAAAGAATAACCTAGTCGATGCTCTCACTACTTTGGCTTCCATGGTCGATATGCCCGAGGGAATAATAATGACCCCCTTCCTGGTTCAAAAGCAAGACAAACCTACCCATTGCTACCACATCGAGCTTGCCACCTCAGAAGATCCTGAGCTAGTCAACTACTGGTACTATGATATTTGGTGCCTCCTCCGGTATGGTAGGTATCCCGAGGGTTCCAACAAGAACGACCGAGCTACCCATCGAAGGTTGGCCGCTCAGTACATCATCTGTCATGAAGCACTACTCAAGAGGAATTTCGATGGAACTCAATTGCACTGTATCGCAGGGGCTGACATTTAAAAGATAATGCAGAAAATCCACAGCGGGGAATGCGGGCCTCACATGAATGGTCACATGCTTGCCAAGAAGATCATCCGACAGGGCTACTACTGGACCACCATGGCCCAGGATTGCACCGCCTATGTTCGGAGATGCCCTAAATGCCAACAGTTCTCCAATCTTCAACACTTGCCTCCGCGAGAATTATACAACATGACTTCTCCCTGGCCGTTCTCCACCTGGGGTATCGACATCATAGGGAAGGTTACACCAAAAGCGTCAAACGGGCACGAGTTCATCCTGGTTGCCATTGATTACTTCACCAAATGGGTCGAAACTGAGTCATACGCAATATTAAATGCCAAGAAGGTGGCCAAATTCATCAAGAAAAATATCATCTGCCGATATGGGGTCCTGCACGAGCTAGTGTCGGATAATGGTTTGTACTTCGAGGCGAAAGTCACAGAAATAGTCAACGAGTACGGGATTCGGATACAAATCTTCTCCCTACCGACCTCAGACCAATGGTGCAGTTGAAGCCGCCAACAAAAATCTCAAAACCATCATCAGCAAGATGACCGAAAGTTGTAGGGATTGGGCCAACCGGATCCCCTACGCCCTCTGGGGCTATCGAACCTCAATCTGAACCTCTACTACGGCTACCCCTTACTCCCTGGTCTACGGCATGGAAGCAGTCCTACCTGTGGAGCTGGAAATACCCTCGCTACGCGTCATGATCGAAAGCAAGGTTAGTGAAGAAGATTGGTGACAAGACCGTCTTGATGAGCTGACCCTCCTAGATGAACGGAGATTAAAAGCTCTTTACCACATACAAGGGTATCATCTCCGAATAGCCCGATCGTTCAACAAGAAAGTCAAGGACGGCGGTGTTCGGGAGGGGGATTTAGCCCTCAAGGAGATAATCGAACCCATCTGGGACCCCAGAGGAAAGTTCAAACCCAATTGGAGTGGCCCTTACATTGTGAAGAAGATCTTATCTGGCGGTGCCGCCATGCTCACCGACCTGGATGGGGAAGAGATGGCTCGTCCAGTAAATCTGGACCGTCTCAAGAAATTCTACCCCTAGTCCGAAATCTCGGTGCGCTACGACTCTTCTCCCCCCCCCCCCCCCCCCCTTCTATTCTAAAAAAAAAAAAAAAATCTCTCCATTTCCCTCTACCCAGAACTACGTGGGCCTGATCCTCTGCAAAAACTATTTTCAAACAGATAAGAACTTTTTCAAAAACCCCAGAGATACGTAGGCAGCTCATACACCCCACATGAGAATGGCCCCTTCTTTTTAACAAAAATATATTCCTTTCTTATCTCCGAGAACGGCAGTTCATTCTAAACATCTACTTGAACAAAAGGATTATGTATGCCTTAGCGATTGGTATAGATAATTCAAAATACAAAATTCATCGAAAGGCACAGATGGATGATCATAAACTTGTTTATTTCATTAATAAGAAACTATAGTACGGATTACATAAGAAAAAGGAACGGATAACTCCTTTCCCCCCTGCTACCTTAAAAACCAGATAAAATCCCCTCACATATGTTACATAAATAAACTCCCCAGGAGTCCTACCCACAACTACCCGAAGAGCCTGCACCCTCATCATCTATATCCTGAGGACCCCAAGTTTCTCCTGCCTGAATAGAGTGCCTCAAACACTCCATGGACCGATGAGCCTTAATCATCTTCGAAAATACCACAACACTCCCTTCCATAGAGTCAGATAAAACAAACCACCTTTGACCAGTCTCTACTGCCAACATCTTGCTAACTACTTTCCTCCACAACCACTTCATATAATCTTTGGGGACATGGCAAACCTTCCCAACAGACTGAGAGGGACGGGTCGACGGATGCCGATTTTCCCACAGAGACCCAAGCAACAGACGCAAGCGCTCAGTCAAATCTTCTATCGAAAAGAAATTTAAGGTCCGAGGGGGCACGACCTGCGCCCAGCCAAATTGGCGCAAAAGTCGACAAGGGAAATAAAAAGAGGTCTGCCTGAGACCAACCAGCCGCACATATGAATACTCTCCTAGCTCCAGAACAGGCTACAACTGCCCCTACCAAGGCACTGACCAATATAGCCCACGAGCCTCATACTCCACAAACCAATTCTCCCAATTCTCAACATACAGGCCAATGCGGATGAAGTAGCGTGAAAAGAAGTTGGGTACAGACGACAAAGGATATTTTGGAGGATTTGACAAGAGAAATCTTTCAGACAACCACATGAACAGCATCACAGGGCTACCCCTTAAAAAGTCAGAACGACCTTCTCTCCAGGCATCCAGGCCATTCAAAGTCTCCGCCAATATCACCGCCGCAGGATTGCGATGGTATGACATCCATGAGGTAACGACTGTAAACTGT
This sequence comes from Sambucus nigra, assembly GCA_949130495.1. NCBI lineage: Eukaryota > Viridiplantae > Streptophyta > Magnoliopsida > Dipsacales > Adoxaceae > Sambucus > Sambucus nigra. The sequence goes on along the minus strand of OX422215.1, from coordinate 263,809,650 downwards.
GAGTCCACGCACACCTCCCTAGTCACCAACAACAATTTTTAAACCATGCCCAGAACAACGGCTCCAGCATAGCCAACATCACTTACTTCTCGCGAACGCACGGACTTCAACACCGCTGGGAGGGAGATCATTCCTTCGGCAACCAATGACCTGGCCGCCGAAGGAGAAATATGGAGAAGCCCGACCTTCAAATTCCTAGGAGAACGAGAAAATTCGAGTAAAGCCGCGACAACACTGGGATTCATGCCCAGTATGATAGAAAATTCCTCGTAGGTAGGACAAACTTCTTCCAACCCAAAGCGGAATACATGGTCTTCGGGATACCAAAATTGTACTGCCGCCACCAGCATATTCCACTCAAAAGGTCGATTACGCCACAAGGAGACTCGACGCATGTTGAAAGCATCATAGTCGACATTATAAGAGCATATAGCTTCTAAGGCTTCAAGGTAATTGACAAACTCAATGCTACCAGGGAGAGCCATCTCGCAAGACTAAAAGATGATGGATGGGTATGTAAGAATGCAAAAGGTGTGAGGAAAACACTCCGCCCTTCTCCCTTTTTATATTTAAAAATCCTCACAAGGGATATAATCCCTGCAAAAATCGAAAGGAATCCTACCCCACAAGGTACTAAAAGCTGAAGAGGGTACCATTCAAAGCTTTCAATTAATGGGACTGGACTGAACTGCCGATAGGCAGGCCAGGGTGCTTGCCGATCGGCAACCCCCCATTTTTGGAAATTTCCTCCTTTCCTTTTTTGTCAAATCAGAAAAACTCCATAAAAATAAATTGATATTCTCAAAAGAATTTCGAGAATCCTGTTCCCTCCTTATGGGATTCCCCGTTTTAAATAAAACAATTTTCCTTTGAAAAATTCTAAGAATACTCCTATTTTACGGTCTCAGTAGCAAATTAAAAGGCGCATGTGCATGCATTCATTCATCAATAAAATAAAAGATAGCCAAAAAACTGCATTGCATTGCATATATATGTTTTCTGTGTTACATCATTTTGCAGGAAATAAAGAAAAAGCCAAAAAACAACGGGACTCAGCCCGAACCCACATTCTATCTCTCTCTCTCTCTCAAGAGCTTCCACCCCTGCGGCGCGCTCTCTTCCCCCTACGGCGAGACGACGCACCCCCACTACCCGAGCCAGAGTCTTCCCCGGACGAGGCTGACGGCACCAAACAAGAAGGAACAGGGACAACATCCCGAATGTGGGCATTCACCGATGATATCCAGTCTCTGATGTCCCTGAGTCAAGTGGTCGACACCCGGGGTTTGCTACAGGAAAAGGCAGAATCAGTATCAAGCAAAAGAAATCAAAAAAGAGAGGAAAGGGACCGAAAGGTTTACCGCAGGACGAAGGACCTCCTCTGTCAAGCCCAGCTCCTCCGGATCCATCGCAAGAGGACGATGTAGCATCGGCACTATCCCTCCATCAGCCCACCGGATGTTGTACGAAGGAGTGTGCAGTGGAACAAAAGGGACCTCCGAGGTCGCCGTTGCAGCAGGTGCCGATGGACCACCACCACTGTGGGAAGACCCCACTGCCCGACTCGAACCAGCAGGAGGGAAAGGCAAAGCATTATGTATACTGGGCGCCATCAACCAGCTCGTCACAAAGTCCATATAATCATACGACGCGGCCGTATCGGTATACAAAGCATAGGGCTCGCCGATCATCGTCGCAATCCTTTTATCCTCCAACAACTGTCGCTCTAGCCTCATAAAAGTAGGAGGCTGCGCAGGAGGTGACACCACCTCCTCCTCAGCAATCTGACGGATCACCCTCTCCCCGAGGTACCAGGAATGGCCGAACTCATGCGCAAACAAACGTCTCATCTGTGCGTTCACCTCAGTCACCCCCATATCCTGAATGGCGGTCCCCCAAGGATAAAAGGTCACCTGAAAATCCTCAAGCAGGCATAAGTCAATACAAAATCAGAAGGTGCAAAAAACCAAGTCTGAAAAGGAAAAGACCTTACCCGACCACTGGTCAGGTCATTCAAGACCTGACGCACCGCCTCCAGGGAAAGAGATCCCTTCGACTGTCGGTTGGCCTTACGCCATCGGTACAGTCGGCAGAAGTCCCCAACAGTGTCATCCTTCAGAGAAATCAGCGGGGTGTTGCACCCAATCACCTCATAAAACCACGTCTGAATTCACAAGCAAAAAGAGACGCATAAAGAAAATGCGAATGCATGAAAGGAAAATGTACAAAGTAAAGGATACCTCCAGGAGATACGTGGCTCCAGTAAAAGTCCGCCGGCAGCACCGGCTGAATGCATCCAAAGAAGAGTAAAGGGTTGCCAAGGTCAGACTCCCCCAATCATAGAAAGGGATGTTTGAAAACATCCTCAAGTACGGTAGAAACCACAAATGGACGACGTCGTCGCTCGACGCCACCATGAAACCTCCCAGCACCAACAAGATGAACAACCGGGCCATCTGCCTCACTTGCAGCCCGTCCTCCACATCAACCACCCTGCTCAGTAAAACATCCTTCAGCAAGGACAGTCGGATAGAATCTCCAGAGACTATCCTCCTCACATCACCAAGTGCCGCATACACCGCCTCCGGCCTCACCCGCAAGGAGCGATCCACCTCTATCTGCTCCCTGTCACAATCCAGCCCCAGTAGTTGCTGCACATCTATGGGAGTCACCGTCATCTCCCCGAAGCCAAAATGAAAAGTGTGGGTAGTGTCCCACCACCTCTCCCCCAAGGCACACAAAACTGTTGTCGAACGAGGCGTCTCATCCAGCGCAGCCGCTAACCTCCCAAAACCCGCTGATGATACCATCCAGCACACCACGGGTGGAAGATGCTCCCAAACATCCCTAAGCCCCGTCGTCCCGCGGGCACGCATGTTCTTCAAGGAAATATCTGACTAGAAAAAGGAAAAATTCAATCAAAGTTCAAAGAAAAAAGGGAAAAATTACCTAAAAAGAAAGGAATGCCAAAGGTCAGGTTACATAACCATCGGGAATCACTCTCGAAGAGCGATTACGTGACGGCTCCCACAGCAAGGTCCGCTCATCTGCAACCGGGTCGAATGCATCAAAGGCATTCTCATTTCCCAAAGCAAGAGGAACCATGTCCCTCCAATCCGCATTCGCCCAGTCATCAACGGTCAATCACTCCCGATGGGCAGCGGTACTCACAAAAGCGGCCATTTCTTCAAGATCAGAATGTTAAAAGAATTCGCAGAGAGAAATCGCAGAAAGAGAGAAGGCAAGAAACTGTGAAAAATGAAGGGGATTCGCCCCCTTTATATAGGAGGCCAAACGCCATGACGATCGGCACTTACCCCTGCCATACCGATCGGCACTGTCTCCTCACCTTCCCGAGGCAGCCCAAAAGTCCGTGCCACTGTCGAATGGCACCTCTCAGTCTATGCCGACGGGCACCCCCCTTAACATTTCATATAAAAATTCCCAGAAAATACCGGGAAGCCTCGAAAAATCCCCATAAAATTCCTAAAAATCCCTGGAGGGATTTAGAACGTTTTAATCAAGAAAATTTCGCACTCCTTCAGGCGACACACCATTTTCCCCAACGGAGCCCTTAAAATCCAAGCAAATGACCTCTCAGGCAAGGCGCCCGGACCACCTAATCACCTCCTCATCAGACTTTACAAAAGGCCTCCCCGGTCATCGGCTACCCGGTGTGATACATTATCACATGGTATTTTTCCTAGCAGAATTCAGAAGAACCACTCGCCCCGAGCGATCTCTCCCAAGGGGCAATCCAAATTTTCCCCAGCGAAACCTCAAATCCAATTCTCATCCCCCAAACGGAACCCCTCTTCCCCAGCGGAATCCTCAAAAGCTAAGTGAAAACTCCTCCCGATAAGGCTTCGGAAAATCCCTAAGGATCACATGATCACTTCCCCAGCGAAATTCTCTCACAGCACCCAAAATAGGTTGTTCCCCCCTGTGAGGTCTCCTATAAAGCTTCCCCCAGCAATCAGCTCCCCAGCTCAAATCGAAATCACAAAGCTCTTTCTCCAGCGGAATCAAAATACAATCTTTATCCACTATTGGGTCAGAATTGACCCCGGTCTTGGATCGTCACCTTAATTAGGTCAGAATTGACCTCGGTCCTCGGTCGTCACCACTCTTGGGTCAGAATTGGCCCCGGTCTTGGATCATCACCTTAATTAGGTCAAAATTGACCTCGGTCCTTAGTCGTCACCACTATTGGGTCAGAATTGGCCCCGATCTTGAATCGTCACCTTAGTTAGGTTAGAATTGACCTCGGTCCTCGGTCGTCACCACTCTTGGGTTAAAATTGACCCCGATCTTGGATCGTCACCTTAGTTAGGTCAGAATTGACCTCGGTCCTCGATCGTCACCACTCTTGGATCAGAATTGACCCCGGTCTTGGATCATCACCTTAGCTAGGTCAGAATTGACCTCGGTCCTCGATCGTCACCACTCTTGGGTCAGAATTGACCCCGGTCTTGGATCGTCACCTTAATTAGGTCAGAATTGACCTCGGTCCTCGGTCGTCACCACTATTGGGTCAGAATTGGCCCCGGTCTTGGATCGTCACCTTAATTAGGTCAGAATTGACCTCGGTCCTCGATCGTCACCACTCTTGGGTCAAAATTGACCCCGATCTTGGATCGTCACCTTAATTAGGTCAGAATTGACCTCGATCCTCGATCGTCGTCACTCTTGGGTTAGAATTGTCCCCGTTCTTGGATCATCACCTTTATTAGGTCAGAATTGACCTCGGTCCTCGGTCCTCGGTCGTCACCACTCTTGGGCCAGAATTAGCCCCGATCTTGGATCGTCACCTTTGTTAGGTCAAAATCGACCTCGGTCCTCGGTTGTCACCACTCTTGGGTCAGAATTAGCCCTGGTTTTGGATCGTCACCTTAGTTAGGTCAGAATCGACCTCGGTCCTCGGTCGTCACCACTCTTAGGTCAGAACTGACCTCGACCCTCTGAATTGGTCGTCCTTATTTCCTTAGGTCCTCAAAACCGACCTCAATCCACTGAATCGATCATCCCTAGCATACTTCTTAGGTCCTCGGAATCGACCTCGACCCTCTGAATCGGTCATACTCCCTCAAAGGCATCATGCGGTGTCTAATCGACGGCTATCATTTGTTCCAAACTCACCCGTCAAGGGGCTCTATAGACACCTCACTCTGTTACCCCTAACTCTCCTTAGGTTCCTAGTACCTCCACTCATCATCGCAAACCCAGGTCACGTCCCGAGTATTGACCTGGAAGCCATCGGGCACCCCCTGGCTCAATTTGACCCAAAAGTCAAACTCCTCGTCTTGATTGAGACTCAATGAATCTTCAAAGGGCACTGAATACCCTTTCCAATGGTCTACCCCATGCGATATTCTGACTTACCATGCGGACAAACGATCCGTTTACGTCCAAAACCTGACCCAAAAGCCATAGAGCACCCCCCGGCTCAGTTTGACCCAAAAGTCAAACTCCTCATCTCGATCGAGACTCAATGAATCTTCTAAGCGCACTAAATACCCTTTCCAACGATCTGCCCCGTGCGCGATTCCGACTTACCATGCAGACGAACGATCCGTTTGCGTCCGAAACTTGACCTAAAGGCCACCGGGCGCTCCCGGGCTCTGTTGACCCAAGTCAACCCTTTAGATCAATCAAGATTGAATGAATCTTCTAAGGGCACTGAATACCCTTTCCAACGGTCCATCTCGTGCGCAATTCTGACTTTCCATGCGGACGAACGATCCGTTTGACTCCGGGAAGCCACCGAGCGCTTCTCGGGCCCGATTGACCAAAGTCAACTCTCCAAAATGGGTTAAACTCTTTGGAATGTCAAAGTGAATCTCCTAACCTTTCCAATGGTATGCCCCGTATGCGATTCGGACTTACCATGCGGACGAACGATCCATTTGCGTCCGTACGATTCCCCGTCCAATGGACCGATAAACGCTTTCGAGCAACATTTGACCCAAAGTAAACTCCTGAAGTCGGGAGCGGTCCAAAGGACTTTCTAAGGTCTCTGAAATACCTTTCCAACGGTATGCCCCGTGCACGATTCTGACCAACGATTTGCCCTCGGCGACCGATTTTCCGAAAAAGCCTGAAACACACTGCCAAACGGCAGGTCTCAGAACCTGCCTATCGGCACCTTCTTGTCGGCAGGCAGGAAGGGCTATAAGCCGATCGGCAGTCCCCTGGGGCTATAAAAGGAGTCCTTGGCCTCATTTTCAAAGGGAGCCCAGATCTGATAGAAATCTCTCTGAATGAATCCCAGAAACCTCTCTCGAAGGCAGCGTGATTTCAACTTCCAAATCCCTTTTTCACTTCCACTTTTCATCATCCCTTTCATCAAACTTGATGAATTAACCACTCTCCATCATCATCCAAGCTCAAGGGCTTCTCTCCAACGTTCAATATCAAGCTCAAGATCTTCAAGAAGGTCCAACTTTCTCAAACTCTCTTTTAAATTCTCGTGAATTCCCAATAACTTGTTTTCTTACTTAGCACTTTTATACTCTCATCTCACATACCATAAATACACTTTTTATCTAGTATTATTGCACATCTCCTATTTTCATATAAATAAAAAACCCAAAAAAACAAGAAAAATAGGGTTTGCTCATAAATTCCAAGTAGGGATTCTCACACTTTTTTCACACTTTTCTCACAACTAAAACACTTTTTCTACACACACACACACACACTTACAAATAAGAGATTTCTCCATTTTGGATTTATGGGTTAAACCCCACCCCTCACTTTACATGCGAAATACGTGGACTTCGATGCCTTTATAGGCTACGTAGGCGTCTCGAGGTAAAACCCGAGACTCGAGTCCTTTCTCTCACTTTTTCTCTCATTTTCTATTTTCTCTAAATCCATTTTTCTTACATTATTATTCTTAGTGACGTATTACTCCATGTGCGTTATCGTTCCCTTATAACGATCAACGTAGGGGTAGCCGCGTAAATCTTACCTTTTTAATATTATTTTTATATCTTCCTACGGATGAGTCGCTTTATCTTTTCCATGATACAAGTCGAAGATTCCTACCTCCATTCTATATATATACACATGCACACATCTCACGGGGGGGAAGCATAAAGGAAAATAGCAAATATCCATGAGAGACCGAAAGGGCGGAATGTGTGCCTAACACCTTCCCATTTCATAACTAAGCCTCCGAACCCTTTCCGAATCATTTTGGTTTCGCACGCACCAGTATGTCTTTGGAAGCCATCCTTCGAGGTGGCTTCCTCTTTTTTCTTTTGTCTGTTTTGAGTAAAATATACTGGTGACTCTAAATCTCTCTACATTTTCACACCTCACAAAATCGACGCCGGCCGAAGCGCTTTCCCGAGAGGGGACGCGCGGGACCCGAAGGATCCTTTCTCCCTCCGCGGCGGGGATCGGGGATGGCCACAGGGAAGATACAGGTTGTGGACCTAAATTTCACCTACCACTAGGATTAAGGCCATAGAATAGATAATTTCCATATAATGAAGAGGAACTTAGAAGACTTCATCCATGCTGTCCACCTAAAGGAATTCATCGATTCGGGGGAAAATCGAGCAAAACGTCGAGTATACAATGCCAGGAAAAAAGGCGAGGAAGAGATTCCACCATTTAGGATGGTAATTTCCATTCATAAATACACGAATACTATTTATTCCACATGAAATAAGGTATAAGAAAGAATCAAGATAGCGACGAGTGTTCATGAATCCTTCTAAGTGGAGGTATTTAAGACAATGCTTTATAAGAGATATTCCAAGGAAATTGACCTCTAGTAATCACGTCCTCCGACATTAACTGTGTAAGGTGTGAGTGCAGATTTGGGGAAGCATCGCGTCGAGCGTGTTTTAGACTTGATCAACATTGTTGCGCCTACGTATCCGTCTCGTTTACTGAATCAAAGTCTGTGTAGTTCGTGGGTCCATACGATACGCCAAAAAACTTGATTTTGGTGTTTTTGGTGCGTGGGGGGTGCCAAATCCGGCGAGTTGCCTCTCAAATGCCCAGTTTGGGTAGTTTTGGTGCGTGAGGGTGCCAAATCTGGCTATCCGCCTCTCAAACGCCCATATACCGTAATGAAACTATGAAAATCCACTCGTCACTATTGAACCCGTGACGGAGCTTAAAAGGTGCGTGGGATAGGAGAGTTAGATTTCCTCTCCTTACTTTGCCCCCAAGACCATCCTTTTTCAAATGAGTGGGGAACCCTCCTTTTATAACAAAAAGTGCCTCAAGTGGGCTTGACACATGTCATGTTCTCTATGGAACCAAGTGTCAAATTTTTATGGTGCCACTTGTCACAATATATATGTTGGCATATTTATATAAACAAATTAAATCTTTTCTAGAGTATCTTCTAGTGTAATTTATCGAATGTGAAGTATACGCAGTATATTAAATCGCGCCTAATAATATCTCAGCACGTGTAGGGCCTGAGTTGTAGTAAAACTTGATAAATCATAAATCAATATTTGATCAAATTTATGGGGTTAGTTTATTATAGTGTTGGCGGTTAATTTATTTAACCCCACTCTACATTTTCCCCCTCCTAGACATAGTTGGTATGTTGATGCTTCGACTGATACATGTCAACTATGTGTACGAAATAAATCATTTATCCTGTTTCGACTAGAAAATCATCACATAATCGTGTTCGGTATGCTATCATGCGTGCATATGCATATGTCATCTGTAAGTAGTTTTGAGGGCTGTCTTTATTGCCTTTGCTTTTCATTTTGGAGGAGTATTTTGGGGGTTGCCCCCATTCCTCTCAAATGAGCATGTCTCCACAATTTTATTGTGGTTTTAAACTTTTTGAACAAAAAACTTATCGGATGTACTAGGTTGAGGAACCAATTGGTGGTTATCTAAGTATAGTGGATCTTTTGCAATCATAAAACCTATCGAGAGAATTCGGTCGAGCAACATATTTTATAAGTGTGCCCAGCTTTATTTGGTCTAGCAACCATAAATGTCCTTTTAGGACTTTAAGCGTGATTAAAAATTAAGGTCTTTAAGCGTGCCTAGTAATATAGGACTTTAGTCTCCAGTAAATCAGTCTTACGCCCAGTAATGTAGGACTCAACTCTCCCATATCTGAGGGTCACACGGGCCAAGTTATGTTGGACTTTAATTTCCCATATTTGAGGGTCACGCGGGCCAAGTTATATTAGACTTTAAATCTCCTATATTTGAAGGTCAGTCGGGCCAAGTTATTGGATTTTAAATCTCCTATATACGAGGGTCAGGCAGGCCAAGTTGTATTGGGCTTAAATCTCCCATATCCGAGGGTCAAGCGGGCTAAGTTATATTGGACTTTAAATATCCCATACTCGAGGGTCAGGCGGGCCAAGTTATATTGGACTTTGAATCTCCCATATCCGAGGGTCAGGCGGGCCAAGTTATATTGGACTTAAATCTCCCATATCCGAGGGTCAGGCGGGCCAAGTTATATTGGAATTTAAATCTCCCATATCCGAGGGTCAGGCGAGCCAAGTTATATTGGACTTAAATCTCCCATATCCGAGGGTCAAGTGGGCCAAGTTATATTGGAATTTAAATCTCCCATATCCGAGGGTCAGGCGATCCAAGTTATATTGGAATTTAAATCTCCCATATCCGAGGGTCAAGCGGGCAAAGTTATATTACCCTTTATGACAACTCTAATGCACCGCTTTGAGCGACTCTCCACAATACTAGTAAGGTTTGAGAAAACTTATAATGCACCTCTGTAGGCGACTTACCATGATATAGGTAAGGTTTGTGAGAAATATAATGCACCTCTGTGGGCGACTTACCACAATATTGGTAAGGTTTATAAGTAATAGAATGCACCTCTGTGGGCGACTTACCACGATATAGGTAAGGTTTGTGAGAAACGTAATGCACCTCTGTGGGCGACTTACCACAATATTGGTAAGGTTTATGAGTAATAGAATGCACCTCTGTGGGCAACTTACCACGGTATAGGTAAGGGTTGTGAGAAATATAATGCACCTTTGTGGACGACTTACCACAATACTGGAAAGGTTTGTGAAAACTATAACGCACCTCGGAAGGCGACTTACCACAATATAAGTAAGGTTTGTGAGAAATATAATGCACCTCTGTGGGCGACTTACCATGATATAGGTAAGGTTTGTGAGAAATATAATGGACCTCTATGGGCAACTGACCGTAATATTTGTAAGGTTTGTGAGAACTCTGTATCCATGCTCTAGTTTTTGCAGGCAACTTTTTGCCCCCTGTCACTTTGCTAGAAATAATGTCATGTAGCCAGTGGTATATATGAGCTATCCGGTGGCTATGCTGAACAACTCTGATATTTCTTCTGGGGATGATTTATCAACGATGGCCATCCTGGGACCGAATCTGATCATGATTGTCACCTGTGTTTATGTCTAACTACAAGTGGTACATTATATAGTACTTTTCCCTCTCTTTACTTTGCTTTGTCTTTCATTTCAAGATAAAGTAAAGTAAAGAAAAATATACTACTAGTTACAACACCATCTAAGAGTTGAAGGCATTTAAATACATTTCACGGGGTATTTGCCCCTAATTAAAATAAAATCTCTTGAGATTTTGACTTTGACATTTATAACGCCTGATGTAATTTCTCAACCTCGATTTGATCATGTGCGTTCAATATCTTTAAGGATAAGAAATCGACTCGGATTCTGGCACAAAAATCATTAGTAACTTGTGAGGCATATTATGATGCCATATATAATTCATGCGAGGTATATATTTCCCCATTTATTTTATTTTATGTCAATAGAATAAAATAAACTCGGAAACATACTTCGAGGAATCATAGACATATTGTTCTATGCAATTTTATGATGCGAATTTGATATGCTACGATATGCATTTTTGATAGAGTGTAGATATATCATACGGTGAAGTATTTATGTTATGCCCCCACTATTTGACCAAAGATGAGAAAACTTAGAAGCAGTTTTAAATCATATATAGAACAATTCAGTCAGTAAGCATGTTGAGTCACCTCGAGGTGAGTAATAAATATCAGACTTGAATTTTCATGTAACTAACATCATAATGTGAATAAATCATAGTTTAGCATAAATCGAATACAAGGTAGTGCAAAAAGTTATTTTGGGTGACCAAGGATGCGATTGCTCAGGAGGTTGCTCCGAGCAACTGTGAATGAGGCAGCTCGAGTCACTAGGACGAGGCAGCTCGAATCACTAGGATGAGGGAACTCGAGTCAGTAGGGTGAGGCGACTCCAGGCACTATGACAGAGGCTGCTCGAGGCACTAGGACGAGGCTGCTCGAGGCACTATGTGTTGCGCTAAAGCAAGACTATCTCTAGCGACCAAGACGATAAAACTCACTCAGGAATTTTATCAAACACTTGGTGTGCGAAAAACACCCAAGACCTTGTTCCCAAAATGAACTAGTGTGCAAACTCCCAATCGAATCAACCAAACATCAATGAAGAGACAATAAGAACATACAAGCAATCATCAAAGTAAAACAACAACGATATACCGTGGTTCACCCAAATTTGGGCTACATCCACCAAGGAGGATTTCTTCTTTCTATAGATAAATGGAGGAACCCAAAGGTTATACACACACATAATTTATCTCTCTTAGAAAGTCACTCACAACCTCACAAGAACTCACCCCTCAAATGGGAGCTCTATCTCTCTTTAGCTTTGATAACTCACAAAATAGCTCTCAAACTTGTCCTCTCTCAAAACCTAGAAATAACACTTGTATTTATAGATTTGAGCCAAAATGGCAAATTTGTAAATAAACCAAAACTGAAAAATAGGAGAGCCAAAATCAACAAACTCCACCTTGGCGATCCTGACGATCCAACCAATCTCTAGAATGCTGAAATTGAACCCGCTTGAAGACTGTCCCACCATCTACCAAGCTAATGCGATTCCCCCAGGCGATCCTCACGATCCAACCGAACTCGGAATGCAAACATCAAATCCGCTCTAAGATCATCCCGACATCTAACAAGCCAATACGCTCCACCCGACGCTAAGCCACCTCAAACTTCAACCATGAAGTGAGATACCGCAAGTCTTCACTCCAAGACTCCAAACGACTCCACCCGTCGAGGAACCAAGTTCTAAACTAAGAACTCCCCTGAATGCTTTCCATGTAACCATACGGTGAAGCACGCTCCTCACGTAACCAGGTGAGTACACCCCCACACAATACATATAGCATACACCTTCTTTACACGAAACATTCAAACACATCAACACCATCTTCCACCTTGAGAAATAACCACGGATGAGAGGGAAAAATCCTCACCTCTCATACCCTCCAAATCTCACCCTCGAAAGATATACCAAGTCTTTGTCACGAAAAACTCCCGTTTGCCAATGCTCGCAAACAATAACTCATCGACCTTCCTTGAACTAGCTACACACACCTCGAATCCATCACAGTCCTACACCTCCTCGATTCGAATCGGCCAATGCATGTGTGCAACTAAACTGGGTCAACATCACCCGTTGGCCCTGGAGGGGGACTTCGATCCATCCCCTCCACTAGTAGGTATTCTCCCATCACTACCGTCTACTCTTGGAAAGCTAGCACCCAATGTCTCCACTTTGTTCACAAACGAGACATGCCTCGAACGTTCGATCACTTGTGCACACCGCTTCCCAATCTTCCTCGAAGTTTGATTTAGACGATACAACCCCTCTCTCTCCTCTCCCCTCGCTAGGACCATACAACCGCGTGTGACTTTTAAGACTCTACCCGCCACCGACACCCGACAACCCTTGGAATCCAAACGGCTAATGGATATCAAATTCTTTCTCAACTTTGGGACATAGGCCACACCACCCAAAGTGCGTTCCACCCCATCGAACATCTTGAGTTTCACCGTCCCGACACCCTCAACGAAAACCTTCTCTCCGTTAGCCAAAGACATGGAACCTTTTCCATTTTCTGTGAAAGTCTCAAAATATTCCCTCTTGGAGCAAACGTGATCCGACGATCCCGAATCTAATATCCAATCATCTTGGAAAAGAGAGTTAACATTGGAGATTGCGAGAAGTTCTCCAAGTTCATCTTCATAATTCGCACTCGCTACCGTTGCCCTCTCGGAATCAACCTTGCCCTTAACCTTGTCGTTCCACAAAGGACATTCTCGGATCATATGACCCCATTCCCGACACTTGTAGCATTTCGGCCCTTTACCATCAACACCTCTCGATCTAGACCTACTACCGTCATTAAATCCCCGGTTGGAGTTCCTCCCGCCATTTTGCCCACCTCCATCTCTCGCCGTAAGGCCTTCATTATGGGAATACCCGTCACCTCCACCTTCCTTCTTTCTCATCGTGACATGAGATTGAATATCTTACACAACCTCATTGCACCGGAGCGTAGACTTCCCAAACATGAGAGTGGTCACAAAATGCTCGTATGAATCGGGTAATGATGCAAGCAACAACAATGCTCGATCCTCCTCAATGAATTGAACGTCTATCCGGTTCAAGTCATTTATCAAGGCATTAAAAACGTTGATATGCTTCATCATATCCTCACCCTCCTTCATCTCAAGCTTGAAGAGTTTCTTCTTGAGGAACAATTTATTTGACAACGACTTTCCCAAATAAATCTCTTCAAGATTATCCCACATGCCTTTAGCCGTGGTCTCCGCTATCACATTATTCAACACATCATCCGTGATAAGCATCTCAATACACGAAGCCGCTCTTTGATCAATGTCAATCCACTCGGCATCGGTCATGCCTACCGGTCGTCCCTCTACCCCCAACAATGCTAATTGCAACCTCTGTTGGACAAGAACGCCTCGCATTCGTCTTTGCCATAACCCGAAATTGATCTTCTCATCAAAAGCCTTCATGTCCGTCTTCATTGAGCCACTTGATCCATAACTCGGATCCCATCTCTTAGAGCCTCCGCTCGTAGAGGTTGATTCTCGAGTACTCTCCACATTTTCCGTCATTTGGAACAAAAACAAAAGCTATGCCAAAATTGCCAAAATTGATTCAACCTCGAACCAAAATACCGGGCAAACAATGCAACCAAAGCTCTGATACCACTTGTTGCGCTAAAGCAAGACTATCTCTAGCGACCAAGACGATAAAACTCACTCGGGAATTTTATCAAACACTTGGTGTGCGAAAAACACCCAAGACCTTGTTCCCAAAATGAACTAGTGTGCAAACTCCCAATCGAATCAACCAAACATCAATGAAGAGATAATAAGAACATACAAGCAATCATCAAAGCAAAACAACAACGATATACCGTGGTTCACCCAAATTTGGGCTACATCCACCAAGGAGGATTTCTTCTTTCTATAGATAAATGGAGGAACCCAAAGGTTATACACACACATAATTTATCTCTCTTAGAAAGTCACTCACAACCTCACAAGAACTCACCCCTCAAATGGGAGCTCTATCTCTCTTTAGCTTTGATAACTCACAAAATAGCTCTCAAACTTGTCCTCTCTCAAAACCTAGAAATAACACTTGTATTTATAGATTTGAGCCAAAATGGCAAATTTGTAAATAAACCAAAACTGAAAAATAGGAGAGCCAAAATCAACACTATGACGAGGATTGCTTGAGGTACCACGGATGAGGCTACTTGAGGTACCATGACTTGAGCAAGTTTTCTAAGTTTTTGGCCAAACTATTATTTTCCAAGGCCACTCTAAAAATATCATTTTGATATGGTTGTTCGAAGGATGTCATTTTTTACATGGTTGTTCGAGTACATGCTCCTACTGAGTCTTTAAATGGTCTCTCGTGGGATAAAATAAAATATTCACATTTTCAAGAGGTATGTGATTTTTTTTTCAAAAATAAATGTTTTTCTACTCGAGCAACTTAAATACGTGCGAGGCTACAAAATATTTTTAAACCTTGAATAGTATTTTTTCAGGTTGTGAAAATCAAAACATGCACAAATTAAATACCATATCATGCGAATTTAATGAAATAAGAATCTTTACGAATTATTTATTGTCAACCTACTCGAATGAATATAAGTACCTCGAGTACCTTATTATCTCAAATCCCTTTAATAATATCAAACAAAACTAACAACTTGGACTTCAAATAGATTGTGCGTTCTCAATTCAAACCCCAGTTCCTAAGGAAAATTATTACATGAGTTCATATGAGACTCCTGGGCGATCGAGGCGGTTCGCACACTAAGGCTTCTCAGAGATCAAGACCGGAGGTCGAGGATGTTGGGAGGTGATTATTCAGACTTTAAATTGCTCTAAGGTCAAGCCCCTCGGAGGTCAAAGTTGTTCCGGTGATACCTTCAGAGATTTCAAACACGTCGTTAGAATTCAAGCTTCCATGGGGGTTGTAGACACCCCATTTTGTTACCCCCTAAAACTCTTCTTAGATCCCTAGCACCTCCCTTCATCACTACAAACCCAGGTTATACCCCGGGTACTGACCTAGAATCCATCGATCACTCCCAGACTCCGTTTGACCAAAAGTCAAAGTCTTCAGCTCGACCGAGACTGAATAAATCTTCGAAGGGCACTAAAACCCCTTTCCAACAGTCCGTCCCGTGCACGATTCTGACTTACCATGCGGACGAACGACCCATTTCCCTTGACACTCAATCAGGAGGCCACCGGGCGCTTCCGGGCTCTTTTTGACCAAGACTGAATGAATCTTCGAACGGTACTGATCAACGGTTTGCGTTCTGCGATTGATTTACCAAAAAGGCCTAAAAAAATACTGCCAAACGACAGGTCTCAGACCCTGCTTATTGGCAGTGTGCCTAAACGTACCTGCCGAACGGCAGGAACAGGGCTATACCGATTGGCAATGCCCTGGGCCTATAAAAAGGAGGCCCTGACCTCACTTGCAAGGAGAGCCCAGATCTGATAGAAATCACTCTCAGCAAATCCTGAAAACCTCTCTCGAAGTCTGCGTGATTTCTACACCCAAATCCCTTTCCAACCTTCACTTTTCATCATCATTTTCATCAAACTTGATGAATTTACTACCCTCCATCATCATCCAAGTCTAAGGGATGCTCTCCAACATTCAAGGTCAAGCTCAATATCTTCAAGAAAGTCCAATTTTCTCAACTTTCTCCTTAAATTCTCATAAATTTTCAATAACTTGTTTTATTACTTAGTGCCTTTATTATCTCATCTCTTATTCTCATCTCTTATCACATCCTAATATACTTTTTATTTAGTAGTATTGCACATCTCTTATTTTCATATAAAAAACAAGAAAAAGAGGGTTTTCTCATAAATTCCAAACGGGCTCATACTTTTCTTACACTTCTATCACAAGTAAAACGCTTTTTCTACACACACACACACACACACACAAATAAGAGAATCCCCGATTGGATTTATGGGATAAACCCCACCCCTCGTTTTGTATACGAACTACATGGACTTTGATGCCTCTATAGGCTACGTAGGCGTTTCGGGGTAAAACTCGAGACTCGAGTCCTATTCTTTACTTTTTCTCTCATTTTCCATTTTCTCTAGCCTCCATTCTCTTACACTATATATATATATATATATATATATATATATATATATATATATATATACACATATATTTTTGTTCTTAAGGGCGTATCATTCCGTGTACGTTATCGTTCCCTCATAACGATTAACGTAAGGATGATCGCGTAAATCTTATTTTCTAATATTATTTTTAAACCTTTCTATGAATGACTCGCTTTACCTCTTCCATGGTACAAGTCGATGATTCCTATCTCCACTATATATACACATGCACACATATCACGGGGAAGATAAAAGGAAAATAACAAAAATCCATGAGAGACCGAAAGGGCGGAATGGGTGCCTAACACCTTCCCGTTTCATAACTTAGCCTCCGGACCCTTCTCAAATCATTTTGGTTTCGTATGCACCAGTATGTCTTTGGATGTTGTCCTTCGGGATGGCTTCCTCTTTTCTTTTGTTTGTTTTGAGTAAAATAGACTGGCGACTCTAATCTCTCTACATCTTTCACCTCACCTCAAATGACGCCGGTCGAAGCGCTCCCAAGAGGGAGGCGCGGGACCTGAGGATCCTCCGTCGTGAGGCGAGGATCGGGGATGGCCACAGTGGCGACTCTGCTGGGGAATTTTATATGTTTATTTTGAGGGCTAGACTCTATTTACATGGATGTTATGTTTGGTTATATCGTCCCCCTATTTGCATGTTCCCCCTTTATTACTCATGTGTATCCCATGATTATTCTTCTATTCACACACTTGTAGAAAATTCTCCATGTACACTTCGCACCACGTGCACCTAGGATCACATATATCCACATGTTTCACGCCCCATCCGTATTTTGTGTACCATTGGTACTTGCACTTTGCTCCCTATTTGGCATAATCAAGAAAGGCATTTTCATAAGATACTAATAATAGGATCATGCATGATTCACACGACATCACCAAAGAGCATTGCTATTGACCAAAATTTACCTAGTAACTGGAGGGTCACTTTGTGATGGGCACTGGTCCGGCAGGTCACAGTTAGCCTAAGCGATATGACTCTCACCTTCCATTGGCCAAGTACCTTTGAAATATATCGAATGGTTCCCCCGCATCGTACCGCTTGACCGAATTCATGACGGGAGGTATATCGCAGGAAATTCGTTCACGTACGTTGAGTATATCGAATTCTCTCTCACACGTGCCGTCCCCACGAGGTATATGGTGAGGAAATTCACGTACACTCAGGTATATCAAATGGCTTGTCCACATGTACCGATTGCCCATAAGAGCAAGACGTATATCGTGGAAGTCACGCCAAATGGGGAATCCATTCCAATTCACCTAACAATTTGCATACCCGCATATAGGTGTTAACCCTAGGACACACATGTTAGATTGCCAGTTTCAACCCGAAACTCTGCCAAAATTTCGGGTCGGCCTGTCGCCCGAATTTTTCGTGCATTTTTAAAACAGGACCCTGTCCGTGAGACTGGTCACAAGTCCAGCCATAGCTTTGCATATATTACAAACCCAATTTTTCCAGGCTCGGGTCCCGTCCGTCATTTCATTTTGCATTTAGGAGAATTAATACAAGTGAAAACATAATAATTATAATAAGCATGATGAGACCATCCCCAAAGGGGGAAATTCCTTTTTTTTCTTTATTAAAAATCCAAAAACATTTATTTCCTTATCAAAAATCCAAAAACATTTCTCATCTCTCTATCAAAAATCCAAAAACATGTTGTCTTTTCATCTCGAAAAAATGTCAAAAATATCTTCCCTTTTTTCTCAAAAATAAATTCCATTTTGCGCCTTCTCAGGTCGATCGCAAACCCTTGGCCTGGCTCCCTATTGGCTTAGGTCTTCAGTCAAGTCAACCCGAAGTTCCGTCTGTTCCACTATTACTCCTTCCAAGTCCAGAATCCATCCGCTTTCCATAGAGAACACAGATCAAGTATGCGTTGCACAGTCGGATCTGATGGCAGTTCTAGCTCAGCTTGTGTCAAAGATTGACAACCTCCAAATCGAGGTTTGAGAGATGCAACGAAACCAGGTTCACGTTCCTCGAGAGTCTGAGGCCATATTTCCTCAAGCTATGGATCCACCCGAGCCCATCTGGGTTCCCGAAGAGTATCAGCACGCTCCACGTGCCCCTCCTGTCAATGGGCCGCCTCTTACCCAACTTCCTATGCCAAATCTTACCCAGCATAGGGTCAACTTGCCTATGATCATTCATCCGAAAGAAGAAAAATTGAACAAAGTCAAAGAAGTCCTCAAGATGCTCACCAAGAAGTTCGACTAAGTCAGAATCTCAGGAAATTATATGGACTACACCCACATGTCTCCTTATCCTAAAGCGAGGTTACCCGAGAAGTTCAAGATGCCAAATATCTAGAAATTTGAAGGAAGTGGACCCCCAATTGTTCATCTTCGAAGTTATCACCGTTCCATGACTCTACTAGGGGATTCTGAAGAGGTGATGGCCTAATTATTTCAGCAAACTCTGAAGGATAGCGCCTTCCAATGGTTTTTATCTCTCGAAGAATCTAGAATTCGTAGCTGAGAGGATGTGGCTCGAGAATTCATGTCACAGTACAAATACAATGAAGAGCTTGAGGTCACCCGTCGTGATTTAGAGATTCTTAAGCAGAACCCTGAAGAATCAGTCAGTAACTTCATCACCCGATGGAGGGAAAAAGCATCAACCATGACCAATCGGCCTTCCGAGGAAGAACAAGACAGCATAGTGAAGAAGAACTTCTTACCCCATGTCCGAGCAACGATGGGAGGACAATACTATCCCCATTTTTGAGCTCTCAAAGAAGCAGGAGTAGAAATCCAGGAGGGTCTTGCCAAAATAGAAGTTGACCCAAATAAGGTGCCCGGACAGTTCACCCCCAGAAAATATGACAGGCCTGTTAGTGCTACAGTCTCAACCATCAACAACATCTCTCAACCAACCACATCATGGGCACTAGAAAGTCGCCCTGCCCCAGTTCGAAAGGAATACATTGAGCTCCATGCTCCCCTCTCCAAAGTTTATCAAGCCTTGTTAAGACGAAACCTTATCAAACCTTTGGACACCCGTCTATTGCCAAATACACTCTTGAGAAACTTCAAGGCAGATGACCATTGCGCCTTTCACCACACTGCTGGCCATACCACCGACCAATGATTTCACCTCAGAAATGTAATCCAAGGTCTAATTGACCGGGGTACCATCGTCCTACCAGCCTATCCTAAGCCAAACACTACTCACAACCCACTTCCAAATCATACCAATGCCATCTTTTTAGAAGAGAACCCATAATTTAATCCTTCAACTCAAATCACACCCATATACTGACTTAAACCTCTCCAAATTTGCCTATATTTCCTCCTACACCCTACTAGCCTCGCTGATCAGGCACTGTCACTCCTTACCAGAGCATGCATCACTGTCCGTACCCCGTTCTGAAAATGGAAGTATGGAATTGTCAGAAGTGTTAAACCAACTCCTAGAGTTCGGGTTGAAATTGCCCTCACAGATGGTCATTGATTGCCAAAGGTTCAGTACGCTATTCCTGGAAGCATGGAAATGGGCCCGAGAATTAGATAGATGGGTAGTACCAACCGATGAAGTCAGCTTGGATGATGTCGTCCAGATTATGGTAGAATTATTCAGGTAAACCAACAACATTTTCATTATCACTAAGTTGTTCGATGCTTTAAAGCTACAAGGGCGCCTGGTCCCTTCACTCTTACACATCTCCACAAATTGGGAAGACCTATATGAAGAAGCCGTTGAAGTTGTGGAATGCATCGACTTTACACGAAAAGACAGAACTGTTACCACCGGATGAGGGGAGAATTCAGAGATTCGAATGAAGAGCAAGCTTCAGAGAAAATTGGCCCAGTAGCTGATATGCGTGGAATGATATCATTCGAAAAACTCCTCGGAGAAATAAATAAGGTAGCAGAATAACCCGAGATTGATGAGGAAATGGGATTCATGTTTTTCCCTTCTTTAGTAAATCACATGTCCAGATCAGGGAGGCATTACCAGATCCCAAACTCACTACCAGCCAATGACAAGGGGAAGGGAGCGAAAACATTCCTATGCCAGAGATGACCCTCGAGGAGAGTAAGATCCTCGATTAATTGAAGAAAACTCAAGCTAACATCACTCTATGGGGGCTTTTTATGTCTTCTCAGCTGCACATAAACGCTTTAATCAAGTTACTCACTAGACCCATAGTTCATCCTTCTACCTCACCAGAAGAAGCGGTAAATTTGGTCGGATCCTTGACCTCTACCCGAATGTTATCCTTTTCCGAGGAGGAAATCCCCAAGATTGGACCAAACCACAATCATGCACTCAACATGTTCGTCGAAGTTATGGGGAAGGTTGTACCACTATCTCTTGTCGATAATGTATCCGCCCTGAATGCCTGCCCACCGAGAACCTTCAAATGTTTAGGACTGAAAGAAAGCGACCCCGCTCCAACCTCCACTACCGTGCGTGCCTACGATAATACCCGTCGGGAGGTGATGGGATCCATAAAGCTTGTAATAGGGGTTGGACCTATAAACCCTGTCGTTGAATTCCAAGTTATTGACATCCCAGCCTGTTTCAACCTATTGCTAGGACGACCTTGGATCCATAGTATTAAGGGTGTGTATTCCTCACTCCAGTAAAAATTAAAGTTCTTCACCGATGGACGGGTCATTACCATCTTGGGCGACGACGACAATGCCGATGGTGCAAGTACCAGTAGCCCAATCCTTGAGATACAGCACGGGTCAAATGATATGTTCCTATCAGGATTCTGAGTTGAACCACCTCTACTCCCGACAGGGGATAACTGTAAAGAAAGGGTTTGTCCAGAATACGACCCTCATGGCAACGTCAATGTGATTCAGATGTTCAGAAATATACACTTCATGCCCGGACTGGGGCTAGGACAAAGACAACAAGGGATACTCGAGCCGATTGAACTAAAGAAGGCTTTTCCTCCCTATGGTTTGGGGTATCAAACATCAGAACAAGAGCTCAGAATGATCCGCCAGTATCGATCAAAGAGGAGACTAGATTGCGTCCAGACTATCCCAGGTGATTCCTTGAATGGACAATTCATCAAAGAGGGTGAGGACTTCCCATTTTGTGACTTTTCAGAACTATGGTATGACCATACTGACAAAAAGATGAAGCCTGGAATGGAGATATTCTTCCAAGACAGCTACCCATGGGCCGAGAGTTCCCAACACCATCTACAACCACTCATCAAAGATAACGAAGATACTGAGGAAAGTGACTCCGAAGATTCCTTCAACTTACAGATACTGGGGCTGACACTCTACATGGTTCACTCAGGCACTACATCACTGGATCCATCCCACCTGATTAAAGCTGCTGATACACCTCTCCTCAACTGGCATGCTGCACCAGTTCTACCTGCTGAAATCTCCCCTAATCCTAATGTTTACCCTATTTCTCCTTCTGTTGTCTATCCTTGTTCAAATGTAATCGAGTCCTCTTTTGACTAGGCTCTCAGTGCTGTTTTTCCTATCAATGAAATAAACGAAGATTTTGAGTATCTTGTTGTGCCTTACATTAACTGTTTGGATTCTAATCAAACTTTTGATGATGATGATTTTGCAAATGAACAATTCTTAACTGATCTAAATAAGGTTAATAATAAACAACATAACTGCGTTCAAGTTAATGAAGAAGAGACTGTTGTTATTAACCTCGGTTATAGTAGCCAATTGTACGAAATTAGGATAGGGGCTACCCTCGACGAGCATAAGCGTGCACAACTCGAAGATTTACTAAAAGAATTCGTGGATGTCTTCGCATGGTCCTACTATGATATGCCCGACATTGATCCTGAAATAGCTCAGCACGAGATTCCTACTCTCTCAGATTATAAGTCGGTCAAACAAAAGTTGAGAAAACTCTGCACCGAATGGTCGCTCAAAGTCAAAGAAGAGGTGGTCAAACAGTTTAACGTAGGCTTCATTCATGTGATCGAATATCCCACATAGCTAGCTAACGTAGTGCCCGTACCGAAATCAGGAGGAAAAGTTCGGATGTGTGTAGAGTATCGAGATTTGAATAAAGCCTCTCCAAAAGATGATTTTCCGTTACCCAATATCGACATGATCGTGGACAACACAGCCAGTCATGCTCTCAAGTCCTTCATCGACGAGTTTGCCGGATATAACCAAATCAAAATGCACCCAGACCACCAAGAAAAAACCGTATTCATCACCCCATGGGGAACCTTTTGCTACACCGTTATGCCATTTGGTCTCAAGAACGCTGGGGCTACCTTCCAGAGGGCTGACACAACCATCTTGCACGATTTGATTCACAAAGAAGTTGAGGTCTATGTGGATGATATGATTATCAAGTCCAAATCTAGAGAGGGTCATGTTCCTGCTCTCCGAAAGTTCTTCAAGCGATTGCGACAGTATCAGATGAGACTCAATCAGCAAAAATGCGTCTTTGGCGTTAAAAATGGAAAAATCTTGGGATTCATGGTTAGTGAGAAAGGGATAGAAGCATATCCTGTCAAGCTGAAGGCCATACTTGAGATGCCACCTCCCCGAATAGAAAAAGAAGTCCGAGGTTTCCTTGGGAAATTATAATACATCAGCCGGTTCATCAGCCAGTTAACCTCCATCTACTAACCTATCTTCAAACTCCTCCGAAAGGATTCAATGAAGGTTTGGAACGAGGCCTGCCAATAAGGTTTTGATCGAATCAAATAATATCTGACCCAATCCCCGGTACTTATGCCACCACAACCTGGTCTCCCTTTGCTCCTATAACTAACCATAATCGACACTGCAGCTGGGGCTTTACTAGCTTAGTACCTTAAGGATTCTCATAAAGAAAGAGCCATCTACTATGCCAGTCGTAAATTGGCCAGGTATGAGGTTAACTACACCGTATTTCAAAAGGCATGTGTAGCACTTGTCTGGGTCACCCAAAAGTTACGGCACTACATGCTCGCCTTCCCTATCAAACTTGTATCCCGAATGGACCCCATCAAATACCTGCTCGAGAAACCCTCTTTATCCAGTCGAATGGACCGATGGTTGATGCTCTTAGCCGAGTTTGATATCGTGTACGTCATGCAGAAAGCCATGAAAGGAAGAGCCATCTCTGACTACCTCGATGATCACCCCGTAGAAGAAGCCGATGTTTGGATCTCAGAATTCCCAGATGAAAACATCTTTTGCACTGCTCAAGATAACCTTCGATGGCAAATGTTCTTTGACGGCGCTGCCAACAAAAAGGGCCATGGCATTAGGATACTCCTGATCACCCCAGATGACTCCCACACTCCCATCGCCATCAAGTTGGATTTCCCTTGCACTAACAACATGACTGAATATGAGGCATGCATGGTAGGCCTCAAAGTTGCTCTCAAGAAAGGTATTCAATGCCTAGACGTCTACGGGGATTCCGCCCTTATCATCGATCAAGTGCTCAAAAAGTGGAAAGTCAAGGACGAGAAACTCCAACCCTTCCATGCCCACTTAGAAGAAGTAGCCTCCCAATTCTAATATATCACCTTCTATTACCTACCTCAAGCAAAGAATAACCTAGCCGATGCCCTTATTACTTTGGCCTCCATGGTCGACATGCCCGAAGGAATAATAATGACCATTTTCCTTGTTCAAAAGCAAGATAAACCAACCCACTATTACCACATTGAGCTCGTCACTACAGAAGATCCCGAGCTAGCCAATTATTGGTACTACGATATTTGGTACCTCCTCAAGCATGGTAGGTATCCCGAGGGTTCCTACAAGAAAGATCAAACAACCCTTCGAAGACTGGTCGCCCAGTACATCATCTGTCACAAAGCACTGCTCAAACAAAACTTCGATGGAACCTATCTACACTGCATCGCAGGGGCTGACATTGAAAAGGTAATGCATAAAATCCACAGCGGGGAATGTGGACCCCACATGAACGGTCACATGCTTGCCAAGAAGATCATCCGACGGGGATACTACTATACCACTATGACCCAGGATTGCACTGCCTATGTCTGAAGATGCCCCAAATGTTAACAATTCTCTAACCTTCAGCATCTGCCTCCGCACGAATTATACAACATGACCTCTCCTTGGCCGTTCTCCACTTGGGGCATCGACATCATAAGGAAGGTTACACCGAAGGCTTCCAATGGGCATGAGTTTATCCTAGTTGTCATTGATTACTTCATTAAATGGGTCGAAGCGGAGTCATATGCAGTACTGAACGCTAAGAAAGTGGCCAAATTCATCAAGAAAAACATCATCTGCCGATATGGGGTCCCGCACAAGCTAGTATCAGATAACGGGTTGCATTTCGAGGCAGAAGTCACAAAAGTGGTCAATGAGTATGGGATTCAGAGACACAAATCTTCCCCTTACCGACCTCAGACCAATGGTGCTTTTGAAGCCGCCGACAAGAACCTCAAAGCCATCATTAACAAGATGACCGAAAGCTATTGGGATTGGGCCGACCGGATCTCGTATGCCATCTAGGGATACCGAACCTCAATTAGAACCTCTACTGGGGCTACCCTCTACTCTTTGGTCTACGACATGGAAGCAGTCCTACCCGTGGAGTTGGAAATACCCTCGCTACGCGTCATGCTTGAAAGCAAGGTCAGCGAAGAAGACTGGCCTCAAAGAAGTCTTAATGAGCTGACCCTCCTAGACGAAAGGAGACTAAAAGCACTATACCACATACAAGGGTACCATCTCCGAATAGCGCGTTCATTCAATAAGAGAGTCAAGGATCGCAGTGTCCGAGAAGGGTACCTAGCCCTCAAAGAAATCATAGAACCCATCTGGGGCCCCAGAGGGAAATTGAAGCCCAATTGGAGTGGCCCCCTACATTGTCAAGAAGATATTGTCTGGCGGTGCCGCCCTACTCACCGACTTGGATGGGGAAGAGATGGCCCGTCCAGTCAACCTTGACCGTCTCAAGAAGTTCTACCCCTAGTTTGAAATCTCGGCGCGCTACGACTCTTCTCATCCCCCTTATATTCTATATATAAAAAAAGCTCTTTATTTCCCCCTTTCCCAGAACTACGTGGGCCTGATCCTCTGTAAAAATCATTTTCAAAAAAATTAAAACTTTTCAAAAAAACCCAGAGGTACGTAGGCAGTTCATACCCCTTACATGAGCACGACCCGTTCTTTTTCACAAAATACTATTCTTTTCTTACCTCCGAGAATGACAGTCAATTCCAAAATATATTTGAACAAAAGGGTTATGTATGCCTTAGCGACCAATATAGATAATTCAAACAACACAAACTCATCAAAGGCACAACTGGATGATCAGAAACTTGTTTATTTCCTTAATAAGAAATTACGGTACAAATTACATAAGAAAAGGAACGGATAACTCCCTTCCCCCACCTTCCTAGAAAGCCATAATAAAATCCCCACATTTATTCCCCATTACAAAATAAACCGTCCTACCCACAGCTACCAGAGGAGCCTGCTCCGTCATCATCATTTGCATCCTGGGGTCCCCAAGTTTCCCCTGCCTGAACAGAGTGTCGCAGACACTTCATGGACCGATTGGCTCAAACCAGCTTCGAAAAGACCGCAATACCCCCTTAAATGGTGTCAAAAGAAACAAACCACTTTTGTCCAATCTCCACTGCCAACATCTTGCTAACTACTTTCCTCCACAACCACTTCATATAATCTCCAGGGATATGCCAAACTCTCCCAACAAACTGAGAGGGACGGGTCGACGGACGTCGATGCTCCCACAGAGAGCCAAGCAGCAGGCGCAGGCGCTCGGTCAAATCTTCTACCTAAAAGAAATTTAGTGTCCGAGGTGGCACGACCTATGCCCAACCAAATTGGCGCAGAAGCCGCCAAGGAAAATAGAAAGAGGTTTGTCTGAGACCAACCAGCCGCACATATGAGTAATCTCATAGCTCAAGAACAGGTAGCAACTATCCCCACCAAGGCACTGACCAGTACGAATTCCGAGCCCCATGCTCCACAAACCAATTCTCCCAGCTCGCAATGTCCAGGCCAACATAGAAAAAGTGACGCAAAAAGAAGTTGGGTATCATCGACAAAGGATATTCTGGAAGAGTCACCAGGCGGAGTCTTTCAGACAACCACATGAATAGCATCACTGGGCTACCCCGTAGGAAGTCAGAACGATCTTCTCGCCAGGCATCCAGACCATTTAGGGTCTCCGCCAGTATCACCGCCACAGGATTACGATGGTATGACATCCATGAAGTAATGGCTGCAAGTTGCGGATCCACCAAAAGTTCCCCAGTCATCAACAATAATTTTAAAACCAAGCCCAGAGCAACGACACCAGCGTATCCAACATCGCCAGCTTCCTGCAAATGCACAGACTGCAACACCATCGGGAGGGAAATCATTCCTCCAGCAACCAGTGATCTAGCCGCCGAAGGCGAAATGCGAAGAAGCCCAGCCAGCAAATCCCTGGGAGAACTGGAAAATTTGGGTAAAGCCGCA
This sequence comes from Sambucus nigra, assembly GCA_949130495.1. Taxonomy (NCBI): domain Eukaryota; kingdom Viridiplantae; phylum Streptophyta; class Magnoliopsida; order Dipsacales; family Adoxaceae; genus Sambucus; species Sambucus nigra. Next base: position 263,782,647 of record OX422215.1, on the reverse strand, counting down.
GCAACACTGGGATTTACCCCCAGCATGACAGAAAATTCCTCGTTGGTAGGATAAATTTCATCCAACCCAAAGCAGAATACATGGTCTTCGGGGTACCAGAATTGTACCGCCACCATCAACATGTTCCACTCAATGGGCCGATTGCGCCATAAAGAAACTCGACGCATGTTAAAAGCATCATAGTCGACGTTATAAGAGCACATCACTTCCAAGGCTTAGAGGTAATTTGCAAACTCAATGCTACTAGGGAGACCCATCTCGCAAGGCTAAGAGATAGTAGGCAAGTAAGTAAGAAAGTGAAGGTGTGAGGAAAACACTCCACCCCTACCCTTTTTATACATGAGAACCCTCACAAGAGACCTAATCCCCCCAGAAATCGGAGGTAATCCTACCCCACAAAGTACCAAAGGATGAAGAGGGTACTAATCAAAGCTTTGAATTGATGGGACAAGACTTGACTGCCGATAGGTAGGATAAGGGTCTTGCCGATCGGCAACCCCCTACTCTTGGAAATTTTCCTTTTTCCTCTATTGTCAAAATTCAGAAAACTCAAAATAAATTGATATTATCAATAGAATTTCAAAAATCCCTTTTTTATCTTAATAAAAAAATTTCTTTCAAAATCCCCAAAACATCTCTTTTTACGGTCTCAGCAGCAAAGTAAAAAGCGCATGTGCATGCATTCACTCATTCATCATTAACAAAAGATAATAAAAAATCTCCATTGCATTGCATATATATTTGTTCTTCTGTGTAACATCAAAATTTTGCAGGAAATAAAAGAAAAGCAAAGAGTAATGAGACTTAGCCCGAACCCACATCCTCTCTCTTTCACCTACCCTTCACCCCTCTCACTAAGAGCTTCCACCCTTGCGATGCGCTCTCTTTCCCCTACAACGAGACGACGCACCATCGCTAATCGAGCCCGAGTCCTCCCCGGATGAAGCAGACGGCACCAAGCAAGAAGGAACTGGGATCACATCCCGAATATAGGCAGTCGCCGAAGATATTCAGTCTCTGATGTCCCTCAGCCAAGTGGTCGACATCCGAACTTGCTACGGAGAAAAAGGCAAAAATCAGTATCAAAGAGGAATCAAAACAGAAAAAGAACCAAAAAAAAGAGCAAGAAGGTATACCACAGGACGAAGAACCTCCTCGGTCAAACCCAACCCCTCTGGATCCATCGCATGAGGATGGTGTAACATAGGCACCATCCCTCCATCAGCTCGCTGAATGTTTTACGAAGGAGTGTGAAATCGCACAAAAGGAACCTCTGAAGCCGTCACCGCCGCTGTGGGAAGACCCCACCGCCCGACTTGAACCCGCAGGAGGGAAAAATAAGGCATCATATATGCTGGGCGCCATCAACCAGCTTATCACAAAGTCCATATAGTCATAAGGTGAAGCCGTATTAGTGTACAATAAGTAGGACTCGCCGATCATCGCCGTGATCCTCGCATCCTCCGGCATCAGCCACTCTCGCCTCATGGACATAGGAGGCTACGCGGGTGGCACCACCATCTCCTCCTCAACAATCTACCAAATAACCCGCTCCCCGAGATACCAAGAATGGCCAAACTCATGCGCCAGTAAGCGCCGCATCTGTGCGTTCACCCCGGTCACCCCCGTATCCTGAATGGTTGTCCCCCAAGGATAAAAGGTCACCTAAAAATCCCTGAACAAGCATAAGTCAATACAAAATCAGAACATGCCAAAATGAAGACTGAAAAGGAAAGAGTCTTACCCTACCACTGGTCAGACCATTCAAGACCTGACGCACTGCCTCCAGAGAGAGAGATCCCTTCGACTGCCGATTGGCTTTCCGCCATCGATACAATCGGCAGAAGTCCCCAACAGTCTCATCCTTCAGAGCGATCAGCTGGGTATTGCATCCAATCACCTCATAGAACCACGTCTGCCAAGGATAGGAATTCACAATAAAAAAGAGACGCATAAGAAATATACGAATGCATGAAAGGAAAATGCGCAAAATTAAAGAAATAACTCGAGGAGATACGTGGCTCCAGTAAAAGTTTTCCAGCAGCACCGGCTGAATGCATCCAAAGAAAAATAGAGGGTTGCCAAAGTCAGGCTCCCCCAATCATAGAGAGGGATGTTCGAAAACATCCTCAAATACGACAAGAACCACAAGTGGACGACGTCGCCGCTCGACGCCACCAGAAAGCCTCCCAGCACCAATAAGATGAATAACCGGGCCATCTGCCTCACCTGCATCCCATCCTCTACATCGATCACCCTACTGAGCAAGACATCCTTCAGCAAGGACAGCTAGATGGAATCCCCAGAGACTATCCTTCCTACGTCACCAAGTGTCGCACGCACTGCCTCCGGCCTCACCCTCAGAGAACGATCCACCTCTATCCGCTTTCCATCACAATCCAGACCTAATAGATGTTGCACGTCTATGGGAGTAACCATCATCTCCCCAAAGCCGAAATGGAAGGTGTGGTAGTATCCCACCATCTATCCCCCAAAGAGCACAAGATCGCTGTCGATCGAGGCGTCTCCTTCAACGCAGATGCCAACCTCCCAAAACCTGCTAATGATACCACCCAACGCACCACGAGTGGAAGATGCTCCCATACATCCTTAATCCTCGTCATCCCACAGGCAAGCATGTTCTTCAAAGAGATATCAGACTGTCAAAAGGAGAAACCTTGTCAAAATTCAAAAAAGGAAAAATCACTAAAAAGAGAGAGGAATGCCAAAAGTGAGGTTACTTACATAACCGCCAGGGCTCACCACCTTAGAAGACCGATGACGCGATGACTCCCGTAGCAAAGTTCGCTCATTCGCAACCGACTTAAATGCATCAAAAGAGTTCTCACTCCCCAAAGCAAGAGGCGCGCTAGCCCTCCATTCCACGTTCGCCAAGTCATCAACAGTCAACCATTCCCTATGCGCTGCAGTGCTAAAAAAAGCGGCCATTTATTAGAGATCAGAATGCTAGAACGATTTGCAGAGGAAAATCGCAGAAAGAAAGAAAGCAAAAGGCTATGAAAAATGAAGGGAATTCGCCCCCTTTATATAGGATGCTAAGCGCCATGCCGATCGGCATCGACCCCCCCCACACCGATCGACAATGTCTCCTTACCTTCCCGAGGTAGTCCAAAAGTTCGTGCCACTGCCGAATGGCACCCCCTGCACCATGCCGACCGGCACCCTCTTTAAATTTCATACAAAAATTCCCAAAAAATACCAGAAAGCCCTGAAAAATCCTCGGAAAATTCCTAAAAATCCCAGGAAGGATTTAGAACATTTTTCGCACTCCCTCAAGCGAAACCCCCATTTCCCCAGCGAAACTCTCAAAAAGCCAAGTAAAACTCCTCCTGGCGACGCCCCCGGAGGATATCTAAAGGTCTCAAACCTCCTCGAGCAATACGTCCAATACCTAGACCACCTAATCACTTTCCCAGTAAAGTTTACGACATCAAACTCGCCTCTCCTCCGCAGATCACAAACACTTCCCCGACAATCATCTCCCCGGCTCAAAATAACGTCACGAGGTAATTTCCCCAACGGAACTCCAGAAAGTCATTTTCAAAGTCTCCAAAGGACACACTACGTTTTCTCCAGCTCATTCCCCAGCGGAACCTAAAATCGATCGTCACCACTTTTAGGTCAGAATTGACCTCGGTCCAGGATCGTCATCTCACCTTAAGCCCACATAATTTGTCACCTCTACATAAGCCCGCAGAATTGGTCACCTCTATATAAGCCCTCAGAATTGGCTTCGACCCGTAGAATTGGTCACCTCTACATAAACCCTCAGAATTGGCTTCGACCCACAGAATTGGCCATCTCAACATAAGCCCGCATAATTGACTTTGACCCGTAGAATTGGTCATTTTTATATAAGCCCTCAGAATTGGCTTCGACCTGCAGAATTGGTCATCTCACCCTAAGCCCTCAGAATTGGCTTCGACCCGCAGAATTGGTCATCTCTACATAAGCCCGCACCGCAGAATTGGTCATCTCTACATAAGCTCGCAAAATTAGCTTCAACCCGCAGAATTGGTCACCTCTACATAAGCCCGTAGAATTGGCTTCGACTCGCAGAATTGGTCACCTCTACATAAGCCCGCAGAATTGGCTTCGACCCGCAGAATTGGTCACCTCTACATAAGCCCTTAGAATTGGCTTCGACCCGTAGAATTGATCACCTTTACATAAGCCCTCAGAATTGGCTTCGACCCGCAGAATTGGTCACCTCTATATAAGCCCTCAGAATTGGCTTCGACCCGCAAAATTGGTCATCTCAACTTAATCCCTCAGAATCGGCTTCGACTCATAGAATTGGTCACCTCTACATAAGCCCTCAGAATTGACTTCGACCTGCAGAATTGGTCACCTCTACATAAGCCCTTAGAATTGGCTTCGACCCGCAGAATTGGTCATCTCAACTTAAGCCCTTAGAATCAGCTTCGTCCCGCAGAATTGGACATCTCAACTTAAGCCCTTAAAATTGGCTCCGACTCGTAGAATCGATCACCCTCATCTTCAAGCCCACCGAATCGGCTTCTACCCACAGAATTGGTCGTCTTCGCTCTCTTAGGCCCTCATAATCGGCCTCGATCCTCTGAATTGGTCGTCTTCGCTCCCTTAGGTCCTCAGAATCGGCCTCGACCCTCTGAATTGGTTATTTTCGCTCCCTTAGGCCCTCAGAATCGACCTCGGACCTCCGAATTGGTCTTCTTCGCTCCCTTAGGTCCTCAGAATTGGCCTCAATCCTCTGAATTGGTCGCCCTCGCTCCCTTAGATCCTCAGAATCGACTTCGACCCTCTGAATTGGTCATCCTCCTTCAAAGCATCATGAGGTGTCTATTCGACGACTATCATTTGTTCCAAACTCACCCATCGAGGGGCTCTGTAGACACCCCTTTCTGTTACCCCCTAAAACTCTCCTTAAATCCCTAGTACCTCCATTCATCACTACAAACCTAGGTCATACCCCGAGTACTGACCTAGAAGCCATCGGGCACTCCCAGGCTCCGTTTGACCAAAAGTTAAAGCCTTTATATTGATCGAGACTGAATGAATCTTCAAAGGGCATTGAAACCCCTTTCCAACAGTCCATCCCGTGCGCGATTCCGACTTACCATGCGGACGAACGACCCATTTCCCCCGACACTCAATCAGGAGGCCATCGGGCGCTTTCGGGCTCTGTTTGACCTAGGTCAACTCTTCAGCTAGATCGAGACAGAATGAATCTTCGAAGGGCACTGAATCCCCTTTTAAACAGTCCATCCCGTGCATGATTTTGACTTACGATACGGACGAACGATCTGTTTTACTCCTAGAGCTCACTGAATGCTTCCAGGGCCTGGTTGACCAAAGTTAACTCCCCGAACTAGATCAAACGCTTTGGAATGTCTAATTAAATCTCCTAACCTTTCCAACGGTCTACCCCGTTTGCGATTCGGACTTACCATGCGGACGAATGATCCGTTTGCATCCGACAGTTACCCCATCCAATGGACTGACGAATGATTTCGAGCCATATTTGACCCAAAGTCAACTCCTGAACCCGGGAGCAGTCTAAAGGACTTTCGAAGGTCTCTAAATTACCTTTCGAATGGTTCGCCCCGTGTATGATTCTAATCAATGATTTGCGTGCTGCGGTTAATTTACCAAAAAGGCCTGAAAAATACTGCCAAATGGCAGGTCTCAGACCCTGCCTATTGGCAGTGTGCCTAAACGCACCCACCGAACGACAGGAATAGGGCTATGTCGATCGGTAATGCCCTGGGCCTATAAAAAGGAGGCCCTGATCTCACTTGTAAGGAGAGCCAAGATCTGATAGAAATCACTCTCAGCAAATCCTGAAAACCTCTCTCGAAGTCAGCGTGATTTCTACACCCAAATCCCTTTCCAATCTTCACTTTTCATCATCCTTTACATCAAACTTGATGAATTCATTACCCTCCATCATCGTCCAAGTCTAAGGGATGCTCTTCAACATTCAAGGTCAAGCTCAATATCTTCAAGAAGGTCCAATTTTCTCAACTTTCTCCTTAAATTCTCATAAATTTGCAATAACTTGTTTTATTACTTAGTGCATTTATTATCTCATCTCACAGATCCTAATATACTTTTTATTTAGTAGTATTGCACATATCTTATTTTCATATAAATAAAAACCCAAAAAATAAGAAAAATAGGGTTTGCTCAGAAATTTCAAACGGGAATTCTCATACTTTTCTTACACTTCTCTCACAAGTAAAATGCTTTTTCTACACACACACACACACACAAATAAGAGAATCCCCGATTGGATTTATGGGATAAACCCCACCCCTCGTTTTGTATACGAACTACATGGACTTTGATGCCTCTATAGGCTACGTAGGCGTTTCGGGGTAAAACTCGAGACTCGAGTCCTATTCTTTACTTTTTCTCTCATTTTCCATTTTCTCTAGCCTCCATTCTCTTACACTATATATATATATATATATATATATATATATATATATATATTTGTTCTTAAGGGCGTATCATTCCGTGTGCGTTATTGTTCCCTCATAACTATTAGCATAAGGATGATCGCGTAAATCTTATTTTCTAATATTATTTTTAAACCTTCCTACGGATGACTCACTTTACCTCTTCGATGGTACAAGTCGATGATTCCTATCTCCAATATATATACACATGCACACATATCACGGGGAAGATAAAAGGAAAATAAAAAAAAAATCATGAGAGACCGAAAGGGCGGAATGGGTGCCTAACACCTTCCCATTTCGTAACTTAGCCTCCGGACCCTTCTCGAATCATTTTGGTTTCGTATGCACCAGTATGTCTTTGGATGCTGTCCTTTGGGATGGCTTCCTCTTTTCTTTTGTCTGTTTTGAGTAAAATAGACTGGCAACTCTAATCTCTCTACATCTTTCACGTCACCTCAAATAATGCCGGTCGAAGCGCTCCCGAGAGGGACGCGCGGGACCTGAGGATCCTCCGTCGCGCGATGAGGATCGGGGATAGCCACAGGGGTCAAGGGCCTCGAACATCAAAATTGTTCGGAGGTAAGCCGTTCTTAAGTCAGATGGCTCGGAGATATATGTTCGGAGGGAAGCCATTCGGACTCAAGTGACTTGAGTTTGTGAATAATTCACCACAAGGTGCATCGGATGCAAATTTTTGGTTAACCAGGATCTCGGAGAATGCTCCGATCAACATAAGGCATCTCAGAGTAAAATAAATCTATGTTTTTAACCTAACAATGTCGGTTTTTTGAACTGGATGAAATGGTAACTCGGTTTGAACCTTAAGCTGAGTTATTTTTGGTTTGTTTATTAGCTCGTACGAGCTGGATAAAATGCGTCAAGAATGGATCAATTTTTTCAAATGGGTCGAGTGATAATGCCTTATCGTGGCTCATCTTTGGCTTGTCATCTAAAACGGAGAAATGAGTTTTGTTTATTTTTTTCGTCGGAATTTGTTATGTCGCCAGCAAACGGGTGACAAAATACCGAAATTGGATATTACTGATTTTGACTGGTACATGTGTTGAAGTCCATAATGTTGAATGAGATCTTTTAATATATATTTATGTGTGAGATAATGTTAAAGTACAGAGTGTACTATATGGATCGGTCAGTTTGTACAGATAACTCTTTTTCTTTTGGCCCTGATGGAGTGTAGTCAGATTAATATTACTGACACATACAAACTATTTTAAAAAATCCCCGCCATTTGTTTTTCTTGGATTACACACAAACAGAAAATATCTTCGTTTATGTGGCCCAAAATTTTGGCTAATAAAAACTTTTAACTAAACTAATGCTGAAAAATGACAATGATAATTTTTTCAGCGAAAACATTCAAGCACATTTTTTTTTTCATCTGAGTATTTCAAAAATTCTAATTGAAGATACATGCTAACAGATTTTATGGGCATTCTAGAAAATATGATTTGTGATATTCATCATCAAAATGATATACAGAATATTTAATATCACGAATAAAGAGTGTAAGTAATGATACTTATCTTATTTGAAGAAAAACGCTCCGCCTCCACCGAATTCTCGATGTGTACGCATGAGGCGTCACGCAATCGAAATCATGAATACCTCCCCAGTAGAGTCGCCAAATGTAAGATGTGAGTGAAGATTTGGGGAAGCACCGTGTCGAGCGTGTTTTATACTTGAGCAACGTCGCCTACGTATCTGTCTCGTTTGCGTAATCAAAGTCTGCGTAGTTCGTGGGTCCGTCCGGCAAGCCGCCTCTCAAATGCCCAGTTTTGGTAGTTTTGGTGTGTGGGGTTGCCAAATCCGGCTATCCACCTCTCAAACGCCTATATACCGTAATGAAACTATGAAAATCTGCTCATCACTATTGATCCCGTGACAGAGCTCAAAAGGTGCGTGGGGGAGGAGAGTTAGATTTTCTCTCCTTACTTTTGCCCCAAGACTATCCTTTTTCAAATGAGGGGAGGAACCCTCCTTTTATAACAAAAAGGGCCTCAAGTGGGCTTGACACATGTCATGTTCTCTATAGAACCAAGTGTCCAATTTTTATGGTGACACTTATCACAATATATGTGGTGGCATATTTAAATGAACAAATTAAATCTTTATTAGAGTATTGTCTAGTGTAATTTATCAAACGCAGAGTATACACAATATATTAAATCGCGCGTAATAACATATCAGCCCGTGTAGGTTCTGAATTGTAGTAAAACTTGATAAATCATAAATCAATATTTGATCAAATCTGTGAGGTTAGTTTATTAGAGTGTTGGCGGTTAATATATTTAACCCCACTCTACAAGTTGATTATATAAACTTTTACACCGTTTATTCCATATCAATAGGTCTAGGACTCTATAATCCCAGTTAATGAACAAGCACATCATATCACATTGCATCGTGGCCGAAAGGGCGGGTCCAATGCCTAACACCTTCCCTCTCCGTATTCTAGTCCTCTTACACATAAATATAATTTTGCACAAATATAAACACCTTGCATATATACTTATGGAGCTACACAATACTTTATTTTTTTTAAGGAAATTAATATGACAACTCAAAACAACACACGCATTCATGAGTCCACTAGAAGTCCTATTCATATGGATTGACCCTAGATTTTCAAAATCCATTTAATAAGGCAAATAAATTCAATTAGATCTTCAATTGAACATATGTGTGTTGAATTTAACTATCTAAGAAAGTTACTTATTAATTTAAACCCTTAAGTGTATGTGATGTAATATATAATAGATCAAAAGACAATCAAGTGCAAAACACCAGATTTATGAGGAAAACCCCCTCCACAAGGGAAAAACCTAGGGGTGGAAATTCAGACACGAACACGACAACACGACACGGCCCAACACGAAATTGGCACGAAATTAGAATGGCTTGTCGTGTTTGTGTTATGTTCGGGCCAGGTTTTTTTGACCCACTAGCGGGTCGTGTCGTGTTCGTGTAAAAAATATGACACGAAATTGGCCCGTTTTTGCCCAATTGCAACGCGATAAGAAAACAACCCAAATTTGTCCCAATTACAACCCAATTATGTCCCAATTAGCCCAAATAAGAAACTCAATCTAGTGTAAAAAAAGAACCCGCTTCAATTATCCCAACGGGTTATCATGTCTGGTCGTGTCAATCGTGCCAAATTGGCACAATTTTTTTATCGTGTTACTCGTGTTGGGTCGTGTTACTAACGTGTCATATTCATACTAGAAAAAAAAACACGCTAGCGGGTCAGGTCGTGTTCGTGCCAGATAAAATTGTGTCGGGTCGTGTCAGGCCAGACCCAAACACGACCCATTAGCATGAATTGCAACCCCTAGAAAAACCACTATTCATTGTTATCTTTTTCAACTATCCTTATAAGATTTAGGAGAGTACCTATCACTTATTCTTATATTTTTCCATATTTTGTCTCTTTGTTTTTTAGGTTTCATCATGTATAATCCGCCTCCTTTGGTGTTTTTATTTTTTTGGGGTTTTGGTATGGTTGTACACCTTGGGGATGGGCTCATTCATCCTCCCCTTTATTTTCTTTTTATTTAATCAAATGCTCATTGAGAGCATAGTTTATTAAAAAAAACAAATAGTTGCCTATGAACATCTCACCCCACCCCCCCATTCCACACAAGAGATCTTCCTAAATCTCCATTGAGAAAATGAGAAAGTCGCGTTCTCCTCCTAATCATCACATTGCATCTAAGTTCTATAATAATCAGCTCACATCGAATAGATCCGATGAGAGATCCAATATAAATATGATATTTTGATGTATAAACGTGTTTTAATCTAAGGTTATTGTGGTTTTCAAAGCAATTGACTTAAGTAAAAGCCCTCTCAAGCAAAGACTGGTTATAGATCTAGCATAACACTCCATTCAATTAGGATTACTAAAATTACAGGATAAGTTTAAGTATAATCTCTCCAATTTTATATCCATCACTAAGTATTAATACTATTTTGAGTGATATGAGTGTCTTATAAAAAATGGAGGCAAACAAATGTTATTTATATAATTTTGAAAAACTAACTGCGTTGTGCACACAGTTTGGATCGGAACTTAAAAATGCCTAAATCACAAAACATCCATGCAAACAGTTGTGAAATGGAACCATGTACACGGTTCTGCATAGTGACTAATTCAAAGCAAGTCAAAATTTAAAAGCAATATCATTTACCTCAAATTTAAGCTCGCACATAACTTAAATTTATAATTTTCATTAGTAAGTCTAAATGTCATTTTCCAACAAAGAAAGCGTGCATGCGTGTGCAAAGCCATAGAAGTTCAAACACCTGTAAAAGGATGTAATTTTCATAATTGTATCGAAATCTTTATAGACACGTTGAATCCACTTAATGCCAACAGATGTGAATGACAATCTAAATGAAAATTAAGTCACACATCTACCTATTATATTTACATGAATATCAAGTTATGTGCTTGATAATGTAAGACTCAAATATTTCAACACTTGAATAAGGCAACTATATATAAAACGAAATATATTACATTTTTAGTTTTTAATATTTAATATTAAATATAGATATAGATTTAAGGTGTTGTTAAAGGTACCCCCCCAAAAATCTCTCAAACACCTCCCTAACACCGCATAAGAGGTTAATTCTACTACTAAATACCATCTAATAGACACGCCACTCGCCAAAGGGTATTTATACCTCCATTTTTAATACTGATAAATTTTTCATTAATGTTATCCCTCTAAAAAATTTCATCTCTACACTCACGTCCATCGTCACCTGGTAAACTCTCTCACCGGATAAACTTTCTCACACTACTCTCTCTCTCTCATGCGAAAGTCTCCACAACTCGACTTCCTCTTCTCTTTATATATACATATTGATGTGTATATATACGCATGTGTCTATATATGTATAGATCTATACATATATGTTAATATATGTATATACTTATACATATACGAACATATATGTACAAATACACACACATATGTATGTGTGTGTGTGTGTGTGTGTGTGTGTGTGTGTATATATATATATATATATATAGAGAGAGAGAGAGATGTACGGAGGTTCAAAACATGGTAGGGAGAGAGGTCGAGATTGGCAGTTGTGGTGTTTAGAGGTCCTCATAATAGCGGGTTGGTGGTTTGATTATTTTTAAAGTGAGTGTTAAAGTGAGTGTGCGTGAAACCAAGATAGATATATACGGTACCCAAATTAAAATAAAATGTATAGAAAAAACAAAGTTTTCTTTTATTTTCTTTTAGGGCACAAGAATAACAATGCCAATTAGATAACACCAAATTTTATCTTCAGTGTTACGTGATTCAATCTAAATTCTAAAAAAATGAAAATATCTCAAACACCAAAGCGTACGAGGTAAAACCCACAATGAGGGGAAGAAGGGGTAGAATGAACGACAAAAGAACTATGGTAGGAATTAAAGAGATGAAAATATTTGTTGCAACACTAATGCATAACTTCCCCTTACTCACTTTTCACACCATATATTTTGCTTTGGGAAGGCGTCAAAGCCGGAGAACGCTTCACAACCGATGTTGATTTTGGTTGCAACCATTGTCTTCATTTACTTAAGAAACCATAATCCTCCTTTTAAAATGGAAGACAAACTTTTTAATCTACGCCAATGGAACGAGATAAGAAGCCACTAAAGTATGAATACCTATATTTAGGCTGTGATAATATTAAAGGTTTGAGAATGTATAAGTTTGTCTTGCTAAAAAAATCACAATATACTTTTAAGATAACAAAAATCTAAAATCACACAAGAATAAATTAGAGAAGAATTTGTTTAAAGTTTTAAAGTTTAAGCAGTAAAATACTCCAATGATATTTTAGATTTAAGTGAAATACTCAAAGTAACTCACAAATATAAATATGTAAAAACAAGAAGAAGAATATAAAGATTATTCTCTTGAAAAAAATCTCTTAAAATCCTCAACCATTCTTCATCTCCCACACGACTTTAATGACTTGGCATCTCTTTTATATTGAAGATAAAAACTTACCAAAGTGTGCACACTAGTTTACAAAAGAAGTTTTAAGGGACTAATTGGTAAGAGCAACCCATAAAGCAAATCTAAAAACTTTAGTCATAGATATATGGATAAAGTTTTATTTTAGCACGGTGTTTGTAAGATACACGAAATCTAATCTAAAAAGTACCACTTCACACAATTTATTACGTACAGTGAAGAGAACTTCAATGCAATGAACATGTGCTTTGTTGTAGCAAGGCCACGTCGACGGAAGTCGTGACATACAAGACCAAAATATAGGACCACTTCACGTGCAGTGAAAAAATGTCCCTGCAGCGAAGAAGGACTTCATTGTGGTGAAGACTCTAGGAGTATGGAAGAAAGGCATTATAAATTAAATTTAAATAATAAAACTCAATTTTAATTTATACAATATACTTATTGAAATATATATGAAAAATATGTTTAGTATAAAATGAGTTTATTTTCATAAGATATGTCATTACTCCAAGAGTCATACAGAGATAAACATTAAAAAAAATGTTTTCTAATTAAGAAAAATTATTTAAGTGCGATAAAAGGTGTAGAGAGTGATGTGAGTCAATCTAAGTAATTTTACCTTTTCCTAAAGTGTCATAAAATGATATAATGTCAGATAGAGGTAATGATAACATTCGTTAAATAATTGTATGCAGCTTTACCGAAATGACCTCAAGGAATATAAGTATATTTTGGACATTAATTAAAAGAATCTAACAAAGTGGGGCATTTGAGTAAAATTTACTCTTACAATCTACCATTTTGTCTAATTAATGGTAAAATATATGAAAGATGAAGATTACAAGCTTTATAAGTAATTATAGCGACCTATGCCACGGCCTGTCCAAAGGCAAAATATGAACTTATACTACTATAATCCCATCAGCAAGAACTCAACACATCCAAAGTGAGCACGTGTGCTTGTTAATCTATCATACATTAGCAAAGAAGATCAAAATACCAATGTATATAGGGTGATTGATAAATAATATGTAATAGATGAATAAAATATGTATACGTTCAGCTCATAAAATCACAAAAGATATATATATGCCCCTTAATCTAACATTCTTCCCTTTTTGTCAAGAAATTGACAAAGGAAAGAATTTAAAATTAAAAGTAATATGTTCATTAAGAAATGCGATAAGAAGATTCATTTAAAATTGAGTAACCAAGCATAAATAGTTTAAGGAATGTATTCCAACTCATCATTAAATGATAGAGAAGTAGCTAAACTGGGATCTACAAAAGTAAAAAGATATAAGGCATCAAATATGACTAAGTGATGTTCATAATGCTAGCAATATCACAATACTCAAACAGAATGGTAATAAGTCATCCACATATGATATATTTGAAATAAAGTTCTACATCAAGTCCTAAATTTATTATACAAAGGTAATAGAATTTAGTATTACACAGATTACAAGAAATAAAACTAAACCCAATTCTTAAAGTAACCATTTAGAGAACAAACAAAATATTTATATAAGTTATAAACAAAAACACAACCATCAATAAAACAACTACCCCAAAAGAGTTGCACAACATCAGTAAAACATCATAGACAATAATAAACTACCTATCCTCCTCCTCATCATCACCATCTCCCATCTCATAGTATGTCTTGAGAAAATGGACCTCACCACTACAGATTTAACATCGTGTTATAGGGCATGAACTTGAGTAGTCTTATCATGATGGAAGTCAGTTTGGGTCTTCTGAAATTCCATATACTGTTGAGACATATATAGATGATGGGTTACAATATTAGGACGAAAGATGTTTGTAACCCTTTGTGAGATGCAGTCAATTTGGTCAGGTGTAAAGTCTTATTTTACGGAAGATTGACTATTGCGAGGAGACATGGGTCCTAGTGTTGTAAAAGGCATGAGTAGAAGGAATCGGTGACTTAGGAAATCGATGGGAGGAGCACCTTCATTGTCGCATTATTCTGCCTTAGCATCTTCAACCACATGAGGTATAGGGTGGTTATTCTTTCTACGAGACTCAAAGGTCACGTAAGTAAGATTATTCTATGTCTCAACGGTATCCTCATTCTAAAAAAATAGACATCTTAGCCTTTTAGAAATCAACAAATCATTCTCCCCAAATGCAAAGGAGGCCTCTTCTTTCCCTCACTTATCATGGCATCCACCATAAAACTATACATCACATTCCTAAGTCTCATATTAGTGATTGTCCTAATCATGTGAAAAAATAAAGTGTTGAAGGTTGGAATGATAGTGTGATGGAAGTTTTGTTTGATGTTCTCACAGATGGTCATGAAAAAGGAAATAGTAAAAATCTGTGAGATATTTCTGAGGCAAGGCATAATTCATGTAAATAGTCTAAAGACCATTAGTGATAACATATAGGGTCTTGATATTTACACCCAAAAAATGTCTCCAAAATACCACATAAAATTTAAACACAAACTTTACTAATCACACCCAAAAGTGTTGTACCTTTTATTTTATTTAAAATGTCTAATATACCCCAAACTAAACAAAAAATTACACATCAACTAACACCACATAATCTAAAACACCACAGTAAACAAAAATATAACTTATTGATCTTCCCACCGAAACGTTCAAACCCACGGTTAAACCTAGCCCAAATCATCTTGTTCATTTCTTCCCAAATCTCCATTTTCGTGTGTTTGTTGTGTTGTTGTGGTCTTTGTTGTGTCGTTTCTATAAAAAAATCAAGGATAAAGGGGCTACATTATAATGGTTGAGGAAGAGAAAGTTGATGATCAAACTTCCCAAACTCAAAACATCCAACTAACACTTGATGATTTTGAGGTATTAAAACACCTCTACACACTATATAATATGTAAAACAACACTTAAAATGATCAAAAGATTAAAAAAATATGGGTGACCGCACTTACGATTACCCGTCGCCCTAAGTGACGATCACTATCGGTTATAAGTGACCGTATTATCTTGTACCACGGTTCCATTAGTTAATAATTAAATCACGGTTATATCTAGACTTGGGATTATAAACGACGGTTTCATGTAATCGTGGTAAGGACTACACAGTTTGACGTGGCCATGGTTTTACCATCCATGGTTACCTTACACCATATGTATTCTTGTAGCGGTTGTAATTGTCCGTGGTATCCATATTGAAATTAAAGTTCAATTATTAAACGGTTTACATGTTTTTATTGATTTTTGTTATTATATTGTCAATTCTTATTATACTGATTATTGTATTATCATTTCAGTTAGATGACTCGATACTCGATGATACATTTTGGCAAGATATAGGCGATATTATTGTACCAAGTGTATCTACTCAACGCACTTCCAGTGAGGAAGCGAATATATGTGAACTGAATATGAGCAAACAAGCAACGACATCAACCTCGCCCAAATATTTGAGCGATTTGTTTCCAGATTTCACATCGTCTATGGTAAAAAACCATATCACGTAGTTAAATTTCAACAGTTTGAGATTTATAATGTATGACATGATTGTATGACATAATTTGATTGTAGACATTGTTATGATGCGAAAATAGAAGAAGGATTGGATATTAATGCTATTAATCAAGACCATACAATCGAATTCACCACTGAGGCATGTTTAGTTTATTTATATTGTACTTAACATTATTTTTCATTTATACTTGAAATTTCTATTTAAACTGTCCTTTCATTTTACATTGTTCATCTTGTGCAGATTTTTTAAGATCGCGACAAGATGATTGATTAGTGTCACCAAGTTGGTCTTAAGCTTCATGCGGACATGATCATTCAGAAATCCAATAAGGTCAGTTTAGTCTGAAAGGGGAGGGTCATACTTGGTTGTACGCAAAGCGTGCTTCGTATACCCAAAAAAGGTGTGGGGATTGACAAGAAGAGGAAGCGATGTTCCAGAACGCGAAAGTGTGATTGTCCCTTTCGATTGAAAGGGATTTCCCACGAAAATGTCCGTTGAGGGGTGGAAGTTATCTGTGGGATACACAACCACGATGTGTTTAAATCACTTGTTGGACATCCTTATGCCGGTCAACTCTCCTAAGAAGAGTGGAACATTATTGCTGAGATGATCAACAATAGGGTGGGCCCGAAGGAAGTACTCCAGATATTGAAAAAAAGATCAGAATACAACTGTTCATCCATACAAACAATTTATAACGCTAAAATAAAAATGAAGAACGTTGAGAAGTAAGGGCGCACCGCTATGCAACAGTTGATGCATTTGCTCATGGAGAAGAGTTATGTCCATTGGCATAGAAAGAATGAGTAAACTGATGTGGTGGAGGACATATTTTTCACACATCCCACCTCTTGCTTGTTAGTGAAATGCTTCTTGAGTGTACTGGTGATCGATTGCACCTATAAGACCAATCGATACAATAAGCCATTATTTGAGATGATTGGGGTCACTTCCACCTGACAATCGTTTTGCATTGCATTTGCTTTTCTGAAGAGTGAGAACACTACACCAAAAATAAAAATTTGGCACACCCTGATATTAAAAATCTGGCACCGTTTTAAACCGTGTCAAATTCTGGCACAGTTTAATGACAATCTGGCACACTTTAAAACAGTGCCAAAATTTGGCACTGTTTTAAAGTGTTCCAAAATTGAGTACACTTGACTAAAATACATAATAACCTAAAAATAATTCACTATACTCAATTTAGATTCCCCCTCTCTCATTCTTCTCATTCTCGCTCACCTCCCCTAATCCATCTTTATGTGCTTTGAGATCATCGCATCGCTCGAATTTCATCTGCCATTCGTGTTATTCCCGATTTCCCTAAACCCGGTATGCACATATGACATCTCTCTTTGTATTTATGTGTTGATTTTAATTTGTGGTTGTTTTGGGTTCGGTAGGTGCGATGTGGGCAGGGAGGTGGAAGGGCTTAATGGGTTAATGGTGGGACAACAGCAGGGGGCGTAGGGTGCTGTGCGTGAGGTTTGGGGAGTGCGTGAGTTATCGGGTATGGGTTAATGGTGAAGGTTGGGGGCTTAGACAACAGCAGGGGGCTGTGCATGGGGTGGGTGCAGTAGGGGTTATCGGGTATGGGTGGTTCTGGGTTAGGGAGTGCGTGAGCTTTGTGGGATTTGGGTTTGGAGTGGGGCTGGTTGGGGGTAACAAGTGGGTGCTTGTTTTTTTTCTATCTTTTTTCCTTATTTGAATATGGGAACTTGGGTGTGGGATATGGGCAAGTAGCAGGTGCTGAGTTTTTTTTTTCTGGGTTTAGCTAAGCAAAATACATTTTGGTGCTGCTGTTTGAGCACCATAAGACTAAACTTGAACATAGACATGTGAAAAAATACGATAATCCGTTAACACGATCTGATACAGAATTATAAGTTAATGGATTTATTTTTATTGGGTCTGGGTCAGTAATGAGTTAACACGGTAGACCCGTTAATACTAACATTTTTTCTATTTACCCGTTAATATTACTCGTATGGTTTTTAGTCGTCCTTAACGTTTTTGCTATTTACTCGCTACATGTTTTTCGCTTAGTTTTCTCTCTCTCACCTCATCTAGCTCAGGTAATTTTCTATCTCCTATGTTTTTAAAGCATTTGTGAAGGTTTCATATTCAGGATCGAAGGTTTCATATTTAGGGCTTGAAGGTTTCATATTTATGCTCGAAGGTTTTAGATTTCAATCCCTACACACTAACGAATTTTTGATTCATTACATGTGATTGACATGAAGTTATCAAATTTGTATTAAACGAAGATTGAAATAAAGGTATACAAAATGAAGGTTTTCAGATTTATTTTCTTCAGTTTTTTCATTTTGATTTGACTGACCAATGTTCATTTTTTAGTTAGTTAAAATGAGTGTGTATTAAGTGCAGTAGACATGGGTATAATGGCGCGTCGTCTGATGTCGGGGTGTATCATAAGCATGTTGAACATGTCAATAAGAAAAATGTATTTAACATTTGATAGGCACGAGTATACTTGAGATAAATTATTTTCTACTTGAGACGTTGGTATATATGCTATAGATAGGACGAGCTATTGCATGTAGACACAATGCACGAGTTTTTATCCAGTCTTCTGAATTTAAATTAACCAAGCAGTGAGTTAATCTCGAGGGGCCTATTACAATTTGAATTAACCAGGCAGTGTACCGGATAATCAACCTTGAAGTTGTGTTGGTAAATTATTGTAATCTCCTTATATAATTATTACCAACTAGATATGTACAATTTTAAATTGTTAATACAATTTATCTTTTGTCAGAATATGCAACTTTTAGCATGGAGAGTTTAGTCCACGTATTTGTAAAAACTTATCTGTTTATACCTTGTTTGTGTTGAATGATATGTTTGGATGTTAATAAGCAACTCTAGAGGCCAATTTGTGAGATGAACAAATTAATTCTCTTACAAAACGAACACAAGATGGCCAAACATAAGTTGTGGAAGCAAAGGCAGAAAAGGGCACAACTACACTCTCAATGATGTAAGTGTGAGTTGATGCTTTTACCTTTTCTTCTGACATGTTATTTATTAAACTTATGATGGAATGCCTTTGTTTGATAAGATATTTAATGGTTGATTAATGCTTGAATGTTATAGAGCATAGATCTTTGTAGCTGAAAATCTGTATTCCCCAAATACAAATGAGGACCTCGAAGAGAAAATGCGACGTTTGTCGATCGAGTTTGTGCTAACTGTAGTGGAAAACAGGGACACATGGTGTGGAATGCTTAAAAAAATGCCTAATTATTTGGTTCGTTTTATTCATGTCTTGATAGTGATGCTTTCTGTTATTGTGGATGACCAAGAGTGGTATAATGCCAGTAGCGACGTATATGTTCTTACGCGCTGGAGAGCTTGAGCACACTCTCGATTGCGATGCGTGGAGGTGTAATTAGACCCCATTTACATATAGTTGCGGACTTCTTGGGTTATTCCAATTGGAAAAAGCGCCATGCATCCATTACAATCATTGGCCTAATGTCAGAGGGATGCTCAAAGTTACTAGATAACTGTTTGTTTTTTGTACTATGTAGTATGATTCTGCTTAGGGGTTATAAGTAGATTGGTTTTGTTGATATATATTCATGATGGATTAGATTTGCTCATCTTATTCTGTTATTGTCGATCTAGGTACTGCTACAAAATCTGGTTTTGTTGTTTTGATAGCCACGAGCAGCTTAACTTATATATAACTGTTATATATAACAGGTATATATACTGTTATATATAACAGGTATATATACTTGTTATATATAACAATATATATAACAGTTATATATATTGTTATATATAACAATTATATATTACTGTTATATATAACAGTTAAGCTGCTTGCTGCGACTGTTATTCTCATGAATGGAATAAGAGAATAAAGACGAGTTTTACCTACTGGATTTACTTACGGAAAAGCTTGGAAATGACGTCACTTATCAATCGATAACTATATGCGTTACACAACTTCTATTTTCAACAATGGAATAATAAACTTATTAGTCGAGAGACAATGAATTTCGAATTGAATGCGAAGGCCAAACGAGTCTCCTCATTCAAAGAAGATAAAGTAGCTTCATGAAAGCAAAATTATAAACTTTATCCATCCAAAATACTCATTCAAAGAAGACATTTTAAATTTAAAAATGAAGACGCAACATGTATAATTTCCTAGTCGTAATTACATATTTTCTTTATCTTTATTGTATTTTCCTTGTCAGCGGAAGGTTTCAGAATTTGCAGATATTGTTGGACCAAATGGGATACTTTCGAGAAGTTATGGCGCGAAGAGTTCATCTGGTGGCTATCAAAATACAAATGAAATCTTGTTAGTCTCAAAGTCTCAAATTCTCTTTAAATGTTGCAGCATTAAATAAAAAAAAATGGCCTGAAATAGCGGCAACAAGTAGCCAAACGTAAAATGGCTTACTTTATTAGCTTATTTAGTTAAATTGGTGGAAGGGATTTGTTGGTGGTTTGGTTTTGGAATTTGTTGTTGCTGTTGAGTTTATTTTAAATGTTAAAACATGTTGGACTTAACGAATAAACAAATGAAACTATGTCAAATTTTCTAAAATCAATAAACGTTCTAAATTGATTAAAAACATAATGTTAGAGGATGAAAACCCAAAACAACCTCCAAACAACCCCAAAGAGGCACGAACACCTCATACGGGATCAATGTAACACGTAGGAGCTCACCGCCTAGTCACGGTTTATGCCAGCTGTGGCCATCCTCGATCCTTGCGGCGTGAGGGAGGATCCTAGGTCTCGCGCGTCCCTCTCAGGAGTGCTTCGGCCGACGTCATTTGGGTGAGGTAAAAAATGTAGAGAGATAGAGTCGCCAGTCCATTTTACTAAAAATAGACAAAAGAAAGGGAGCCATCCCGAAGGACAACATCCAAATACATACCGATGCATACGAAACCAAAATGATTCGAAAAGGGTCCGGAGGCTAAGTTATGAAATGGCAAGGTGTTAGGCACCCATTCCGCCCTTACGGTCTCTCATGGGTTTTTGCTATTTCCCTTTATTTTTCTCGTGATATGTGTGCATGTGTATATATATAGTGGAGATAGGAATTATCGACTTCTACCATGGAAGGAGTAAAGCGAGTCATCCGTAGGAAGGTATAAAAATATTAGAAAATAGGATTTACACGATTATCCTTACGTTGATCATTACGACGGAACGATAACACATATGGGATAATACGCCACTAAGAACAAATATATGTATATATATGTAATCGAGGAGAATTGAATTTAGAGAAAATAGGAGATTGAAAGAAGAAGTAAAAATAAGACTCGAATCTCGAATTTTACCTCGAGACGCCTACGTAGCTTATAGAGGCATCAAAGTCCACGTAGTTCGCATGAAAAACAAGGGGTGGGATTTATCCCATAAATCCAACCGGGGACTTCTCTTATTCGTGTGTGTGTGTGTGTAGAAAAAGTGTTTTAGTTATGAGAAAAGTGTTAGAAAAGTGTGAGAATTCCCGTTTGGAATTTATGAGCAAACCCTCTTTTTCTTGTTTTTTGGTTTTTTATTTGTGTAAAAATAATAGATGTGCAATAACACTAAATAAAAAGTATATTAGGATATGTGAGACGAGAGGATAAAAGTGCTGAGTAATAAAACAAGTTAATGCGAATTTATGGGAATTTAAGGAGAGAATTGAGAAAATTGGACCTTCTTGAAGATCTTGAGCCTGATCTTGAGTGTTGGACAACAGCCCTTGCACTTAGATGATGATGGAGGGTAGTGAATTCACCATGTTTGATGGAAAGGATGATGAAAAGTGAAGGTTGGAAAGGGATTTAGATGTGGAAATCACGCTGACTTCGAGAGAGGTTTTCTGGATTTGCTGAGAGTGATATGTTTCTGATCTGGGCTCCTTTTTGCAATGAGGTCAAGGCCTCCTTTTTATAGGCCTAGGGCATTATCGATCGGCATAGCCCTATTTCTACCAATCGGCAGGTGTGTTTAGGCACACTGTCGATAGGCAGGGTCTGGGACCTGCCGTTTGACAGTGTCTTTCAGGCCTTTTAAAAAAATTGGTCACAGAGCGCACACCGTTGATCCAAATTGCGCACAGGTAGACCGTTGGAAAGATAATTCAGAGACCTTCGAAAGTGCTTTGGACCGCTCTCGGGTTCGAGAGTTGACTTTAGGTCAAATGTGGCTCAGAAGCATTTGTCAGTCCATTGGATGGGGAATCGTCGGACGCAAACAAATCGTTCGTCCGCATGGTAAGTCCGAATCGTGAACGGGGCGGACTGTTGGAAAGGTTAGGAGATGTACTTAGGCATTCCAAAGAGTTTGATTTCGTTCGGGAAGTTGACTTTGGTCAACCGGTCCCTGGAAGCATTAGATGATCTCTCGGAGTAAAACGGATCATTCGTCCGTACCGTAAGTCAGAATCGCTCACAGAGTGGACCGTTGGAAAGGGGTTTGAATGCCCTTAAAAGATTCATTCAGTCTCGGTCGAGCTGAAGAGTTGACTTAGGTCAAACGGAGCCTGGGAGCATCCGGTGGCCTCTAGATCAGGTTTGGGGGAAAATGGGCCGTTCGTCCGCATGGTAATTCAGAATCGCACACAGGATGGACCATTGGAAAGGGGATTCAGGGCCCTTCAAAGATTCATATAGTCTCGGTCCAGCTGAAGAATTTGACTTTTGGTCAAACGGAGCCTGAGAGTGCCCGATGGCTTCTATGTTAGTACTCGAGGTACGACCTGGGTTTGTAGTGATGAAGGGAGGTGCTAAGGACCAAAGGAGAGTTTAAGGGGTAAGAGAATGGGGTGTCTATAGAGCCCCTAGATGGGTGAGTTTGGAACCAACGATAGCCGTCGAATAGACACCGCATGATGCTTTTGAGGGAGGATGACCAATTCAGAGGACCCGAGGGAGAGAGGATGACCAATTCAGGGGTTGAGGTCCATTCTGAGGACCTAAGAAAATGAGAATGACCAATTCAGGGGGTCGAGGTCAATTCTGAGGACCTAAGGGATGGTTTGGAGGAAAGGTTTAGGCCAATTCCTGAGGAGGTGCTAGGGATGATCGATTTTGCGGGTCAAAGCCAATTCTGTGGACTTGAAGATGAGGGTGATAGATTTTACGGGTCGAAGCCAATTCTACGGGCTTGAAGATGAGGGTGACCAATTTTGCGGGTCGAAGCTAATTCTGCGGGCTTGAAGATAAGGGTGATTGATTATGCGGGTCGAAGCCAATTCTACGAGTTTGAAGATGAGGGTGACCGATTCTATGGGTCGAAGCCAATTCTGCGGGCTTGAAGAGGGCTTGAAGATGAGGGTGACCGATTCTGCAAGTCGAAGCTAATTCTGCGGGCTTGAGGATGAGGGTGACCGATTCTGCGGGTCGATGCCAATTCTCCGGGCTTGAGGATGAGGGTGATCGATTCTACGGGTCAAAGCTAATTCTGCGGGCTTGAATATGAGGGTGACGGATTCTGCGGGTCGAAGCCAATTCTGCGGGCTTGTGTAGAGATGACTAATTATGCGAGTCAAAGCCAATTCTATGGGCTTGTGTAGAGATGACCAATTTTGCGGGTCGAAGCCAATTCTGCGGGCTTAAGGTGAAATGACCAATTCTGCGGGTCGAAGCCAATTCTGCGAGCTTAAGTTGAGATGACCAATTATGCGGGTCGAAGCCAATTATGTGGGCTTAAGTAGAGATGACCAATTCTGCGAGTTGAAGCCAATTCTACGAGTCGAAGACAATTCTACGAGCTTAAGTAGAGATGACCAATTCTGCGGGTCGAAGCCATTTCTATGGACTTAAGTGGAGGTGACCAATTCTGCGGGTCGAAGCTAATTTTGTGGGCTTGAGGATAAGGGTGACCGATTCTGTGGGTCGAAGCCAATTCTGCGGGCTTGAAAATGAGGGTGATCGATTCCGTGGGTCGAAGCCAATTGTGCGGACTTGAATGGAGATGACCAATTCTGCGGGTCAAGCCAATTCTGCGATCATGTGTAGAGATGACCAATTCTGCGGGCTTAAATGGAGATGATCAATTCTGCGAGCTTAAGGAGAGATGATCGATTCTGCGGGTCGAAGCCAATTCTGCAGGCTTAAGTAGAGATGACCAATTCTGCGGGTCGAAGTCAATTCCGCGGGCTTAAAGGTGAGGTGACCATTTCTGCGAGTCGAAGCCAATTCCGCGAGCTTAAATGGAGATGACGAATTTTGCGGGCTTAAAGGTGAGGTGACCATTTCTGCGGGTCGAATCCAATTCTGCGGGCTTAAGTAGAGATGTTCTTGGGGAACTCTGCCGGGGAGATTTATCTTGTGGTTTTGTTTTGGGTTGGGGAGCCGATTGCTGGGGAAATCTTTTGCATCCTCTGAAGGAATAACAAAACTTCCACTGGGGATGTGATTAGGTGGACCAGGGTTTGGATGTATTGCTTGGGGAAAATTGAGACCTTTGGGCTATAGGGGGTGATCTTTTAAGATCCTCCGGGGATGTTGCCGGGAGGAGTTTTACTTGGTTTTTGGGAGTTCCGCTGGGGAAATAGGGGTTCCACTTGAGGGAGTGCAAAATTTTCTTGGTGAAAATGTTCTAAATCCTTCCTGGGATTTTTAGGAATTTTCTGAGAAATTTTTAAGGATTTTTGGTATTTTCTGGGAATTTTTGTACAAAATTTTAGAGGGGTGCCGGTCGGCATGGTATGGAGGGTGCCATTCGGCAGTGGCACAGGCTTTTGGACTGCCTCGGGAAGGTAAGGGGTCAGTGCCGATCGGTGGGTGGGGGGTCAATGCCAATCGGCATGACCCTTGACATCCTATTTAAAGGGGCGAATTCCCTTCATTTTTCACAGCTTCTTGCTTTCTTTCTTTCTACAATTTTCCTGTGCAAATCGTTCTAGCATTCTGATATCTAAGAAATGGCCGCCTTTGTGAGCACTGCAACGCATAGTGAATGGTTGACTGCTGATGACTGGGCGGACGTGGAGTGGAGACGGGGCTTAAGGATGTCTGGGGGGATCTTCCACCTGTGGTGCATTGGGTGGTATCCTCAGTGGGTTTTAGGAGGTTGGCGTTTCCACTGGATGAGACCCCTCGTTCGACAGCGGTCATGTGCGCTTTGGGAGAGAGGTGGTGGGATACTACCCACACCTTCCATTTTGGCTTTGGGGAGATGATCGCGACTCCCATAGATGTGCAGCAGCTGCTGGGGCTGGATTGTGACAGAGAGTAGATAGAGGTGGATCATTCTCTACGGGTGAGGTCGGAGGCGGTGCGGGTGGTGCTCGGCGATGTAGGGAGGATAGTCTCCGGGGATTCCATCTGACTGTCCTTGTTGAAGGATGTTTTGTTGAGAAGGGTGATTGATGTGGAGGACGGGCTGTAGGTGAGGCAGATGGCCCGGTTGTTCATATTGTTGGTACTAGGAGGTTTCATGGTGGCGTCGAGCGGTGACGTCGTCCATTTGTGATTCTTGCCGTATTTGAGGATATTTTCGAACATCCCTCTCTATGATTGGGGGAGCCTGACTTTGGCGACCCTCTATTGTTCTTTGGACGCATTTATTCGGTGCTGCCGGTAAAATTTTACTGGATCCACGTATCTCCTTGAGGTATTCTTTAATTTACGCATTTTCTTTTTATGCATTCGCATTTTCCTTATGCGTCTCTTTTTTATTGTGAATTCTTGTCTTTGGCAGACGTGGTTTTATGAGGTGATTGGGTGAAATACCCCGCTGATTGCTTTGAAGTACGAGATTGTTGGGGACTTCTGTCGATTGTATCGATGGCGCAAGGCCAATCGGCATTCGAAGGGATCTCTATCTTTGGATGCGGTGCGTCAGGTCTTGAATGGCCTGACCAGTGGTAGGGTAAGAATTTTTCCTTTCAGCCTAGATTTTTGCACATTCTGATTCTGTATTGACTTATGCCTGCTGGGGATTTTTAGATGACTTTTCACCCTTAGGGGATAGCCATTCAGGATACGGGGGCGATCGGGGTAAATGCGTAGATGGGGCATTTGCTGACGTATGAGTTTGGTCATTCTTGGTATCTCGGGGAGTGGGTGGTTCGACAGATTGCTGAGGAGGAGGTGGTGGTGCCACCTGCGCAGCCTCCTACGTCTATGAGGTAGGAGCGACTGTTGCCAGAGGATGCGAGGATCGCGGCGATGCTCGGCGAGTCCTACCTGTTGTATACTGATACGGCTGTGCCGTATGACTATATGGACTTTGTGATGAGCTAGTTGATGGCGCCCAATATATATGATGCCTTGCCTTTCCTTCCTACGGGTTCGAGTCGGGCGATGGGGTCTTCCCACAGCGGTAGTGGTCCGTCGGCGTCTGCGACGACGGCGACTTCGGAGGTTCCCTTTATGCGATTGCATACCCCTTCACACAACATTCGACGGGCTGATGGAGGGATGGTGCCTATGTTACACCGTCCTCACGCGATGGATCCGAAGGAGTTGGGTTTGATAGAGGAGGTTTTTCGTCCTGCGGTATACCTTTCTCTTCTTTTTCTTTCTTTCTTTTCTGTTTTGATCCTTTCCGCTTTGATACTGATTTTGCCTTCTTCTTGCAGCAAGTCCGGGTGTCGACCACTTGGCTGAGGTACATTAGAGACTGGATATCTTTGGTGACTGCCCATATTTGGGATGCGGTCCCGGTTCCTTCTTACCTGGTGTCGTCTGCTTCGTTCGGGGAGGACTCTGGCTCGGGTAGTGGTGGTGCGTCGTCTTTCCATAGGGGAAAGAGAGCGCGTCACAGGGGTGGAAGCTCTTAGAGAAAAGGGGTGAAGGTTAGGTGAGAGAGAGAGAATGTGGGTTCGGGCTGAGTCTCGTTATTTTTTGCTTTTCTTTTATTTCCTGCAAAATTGATGTAACACAGAGAATAAATATATATGCAATGCAATGGAGTTTTTTTATCATCTTTGTTAATGATGGATGAGTGAATGCATGCACATGCGCTTTTTACTTTGTTGCTGAGACCGTAAAAAGAGATATTTTTGGGATTTTGAAGGAAGGTTTTAAAAATGAGAAATTATATAGGGGTGGAAGAGGATTTTTGAGATTCTGTTGAGAATATAAATTTATTTTTATTGAGCTTCTGATTTTGACAAAAGAGGAAAAAGGAAAAATTTCAAAAATACGGAGTTGTCGATCGGCAAGACCCTTATCCTGCCTATCGGCAGTCAAGTCCAGTCCCATCAATTCAAAGCTTTGATTAGTGCCCTCTTCAGCCTCTTGTACTTTGTAGGGTAGGATTCCCTCCGATTTTTGCAGGGGTCATGTCTTTTGTGAGGGTTTTCAAGTATAAAAAGGGGTAAGGTGGAGTGTTTTCATCACACCTTCACTTGTCTACTTGTTTCTTAGTTTTGCAAGATGGCTCTCCCTGGTAGCATTGAGTTTGCTAACTACCTAGAAGCCTTGGAGGCAATGTGCTCTTATAATGTTGACTACGATGCTTTCAACATGCGTTGAGTCTCTTTGTGCCGCAATCGGCCCATTGAGTGGAACCTGCTGATGGCGATGGTACAATTTTGGTACCCCGAAGACCATGTATTTCACTTTGGGTTGGATGAAGTTTGTCCTACATACGAGGAATTTTCTATCATGCTGGGGATAAATCCTAGTGTTGCCGCGTCTTTACTCGAATTTTTTCGTTCTCCTAGGGATTTACTGGCCAGGCTTCTTCGCATTTTGCCTTCGGCGGCCAGACCATTGGTTACTGGAGGAATGATCTCCCTTTCGGCGGTGGATTTAAGTACTTGGTCATAGTTGTTGATTATTTCACAAAATGGGTTGAAGCAGAACCATTAGTGGGTATGCCCTATGAGAATGTGTACCAGTTCATCTGGAAAAAATATCATTTATAGATATGGTTTGCCATATGCCTTCATTACTGACCATGGTACCCAGTTCGACAATGAAGAGTTTACAACATACTGTGCCCAATCCAAGATCCAAAAGTTACATTATGCTCTAGGTCATCCTCAAAGCAATGGTAAAACTGAGGTAACGAACATAACTTTACTCAATGGGTTGAATAAAAGACTTAATGATACTAAAGGGAATTGGATAAATGAATTACACTCAGTTTTGAGGGCATATCGAACAAATCCAAGAGCTGCTACTGGAGAAACACCATATATGCTGACATCTGGGACGGAAGCAGTCATACCAGCTGAAATAGGTTTACCAACCCATAGAGTGTTGAACTTTGATTCTCTTATTAGTGATTTGATGCAAAGGCTAGACTTGGACATGCTAGAAGAGGTGGGCGAAGATGCAGCCTTGAGGAATGCTGCCTATCAACAATAAATAACACGCTTTTATAACAAGAGGGTGAAGCCGACCAACTTAAGGGGGGGGGGGATTATGTACTTAAAAAGGTTATTTAGAAGACTAACAAACTTGAAGACAATTGGCATGGGCCTTATCGTGTCTCAGCAATTGTTCGACCACGAACTTATTGAATTCAAACTTTGGAAGGGGGAGAATTCAAAAATCCTTAGAATGTCGAGAATCTTTGGAAGTACTACCAGTAATGTAGCAATCAATCTCTTTTGTAATCAATTTGCTTCAGTATCAATAAAAAGTTTTTTTTTTCATTTTTTCGATTGTTTTTAGGAATATTGGTGATATGCATCCCCCAGTACTTAGTCAACAGGAATTCATTAATTGGTCGAACTTTGTCAAAAAAGGCGATACTTGATCGGCAAAACACAAATCCAAGTCAAAATAGTATTTTAAGTCCTCAGTACTTGGTCAAGAAACATCAGGGATAAATCTCTGTATAAAAATCAACAAGTTTTATCCAAACTGAGCAAAATGGAGGAAGAACGTTATGAAGATTCCTAAATAGGAATGTAGACACATATTCCACATACGCTTGGTCACCACTGGTAACTAATGCTAAAGCTAACAATTTAATTAGGTGCATTAGTAGAACTTATGGAAATACCATGGGTGACTAGTGTTAAACTTGGATTTTAATCTAGGTGCACTAGTGGAACTTGTGTCCACATCAATGGTAATTGGTATTAAACTTAGAAATGTAAGTATATCAGTAGAACCCGTGATAGTCTCATTGGTAACTGATGCTAAATTTATTCAAATGCCTAAGTGTATCAGTAGAACTAATGAAACAATAAAGTTATTCAAGCATCCAATAATTATCAAGATAAGTTAATCAAATGCCTTTCATTTATATAAATAATTATTACATGCAAATATTGTTTACAAATTCAATACAAGAATAAATTATCCTAATGGGCACTTTCCTTCAGCTTTGAAGGAGCTCGGTGCTGGTTCCATGCCTTCTGGAGGATCATCTAATGTGTATGGGGAGTTAATGAAGTTTAAATATTAAAGCATTTTCCTATCACTGCCGCTCGGAGTATTCAACAAATGAGGAGGCCAAACTATTTCCAGCTCATCATGCAGACCATAATCTCCTAAATATTTGGAGATAGGGCATTGACGAATGGTTTCTACAGGGATCCAGATGACATCCAGTTAAAGGGAGGGTCTTGACATTCCACAAACCCCAAATTAGCCCAGTACCATAGTTTGTTGTCCTAGTCAACCTTCATAATCGTTAGGCAATTGGTCCAACCCCACTTATAGCCTTCGCGCTTAGCCTAACTAAAATGATCATCAAATCGTCGAAGAGATTCATTGTACCCTTCCATCCAAACTTTTTTGGGTTGCTTGTGAAACTCAATGGTTAATATTTTAACTTGATGTTGCAACTTATTTAGCACTCCATCCTTTATTTATAATTGAGAAGACTGGGTTGAAAGTTGCTTGTCCTGAGTTTGGATCTTTTGATATATCTCAGTAATGGATAAGTTCTTAGCCTTTATCTGTGTAGCCTGGTTGGCAACCGTTTGTTGAGTTCTTTCCTCATCAGTTGTAGGTCGGCTAGATCTAGATCTTGGTCAAGAAGTTGAAGCAGTTTTGGATTTCTTCAAGGCTTCTAGTTCCTCCCTCAGACTAGCATTTTTAGTTTCCAAAAATGAAACTCCTTCATCAGCAGCAATAGTTGTAGATGGAACTTTCAAAGAATTTAGTTCATCCCTCAAATTGTTGTTTTCTTCCTCCAGTAGCTTGGCAATGGCTCTAGCTTCATCAACTTCACACTTAAGTAGGAATTCTTTCTCCTAAAGACAGAAAGGTGCTTCTTCAACTTCTCCTCAAATCCTTGAGCTCCACTTAAGGCCTTATACTTGGCCTCATAATCAGCATGAAGGAGAGCATTATATTAATTATGCTCTTCTTTAAGTTCTTCAATCATCTCAAAGTATGCCACGTTATTGGCCACAACCCGATCAAGAAGAAACTCGAGATAAATATATGCAACTTTAGCTTGGTCAGTCGCATCACCCCCGAGCAAGTCTGAGAATTCTTCCTCAGTTAAAGTCCTATGACTAGCTTTAAACAAAATGTTGCAGCGCTTGAGTAGATCTAAATCATTTGAAGATAGTTGTTCCATATTGTCCATGAACTAAAAAAATAAAGAGATATTCAATCAACAACAATAAAAGTAATATATGACATCAATCAAGAAACAACAAACAGTATGAAGAAGAAAAAAGTCCTTTATTGATATGAAAGAAAATTTTAAGTACAAAAAAAAAAAGAAATGAAAGAAAGGCAAAAAATACAGAGGCCAACTTCTTAGCAAATTTACACCTTCTCTCTGTTAGTTTCAACTCCAGCTTGACTGGCAGAAGGGATGGCTGGAGTGACTTGCTCGATGGATGGGTAGACTGACTCAACAACATTCTTAGGTTGATCGGATTAAGACTCAACACCCAGAGATGACTCCTCAGAACCAACATCATCTTCAACTTCATTATCCATGTTGGGGGGGGGGGGGAGCCAAGCTCATGCCTTTGGAAGAGTCCAGAGTCTTCTGCTATGCTAACCTCCTTTAGAGCAACCGACCAACCATTCTTGATTTTTTTTTGTCCTTTATTGATATGAAAGAAAATTTTAAGTACAAAAAAAAAAAGAAATGAAAGAAAGGCAAAAAATACAGAGGCCAACTTCTTAGCAAATTTACACCTTCTCTCTGTTAGTTTCAACTCCAGCTTGACTGGCAGAAGGGATGGCTGGAGTGACTTGCTCGATGGATGGGTAGACTGACTCAACAACATTCTTAGGTTGATCGGATTAAGACTCAACACCCAGAGATGACTCCTCAGAACCAACATCATCTTCAACTTCATTATCCATGTTGGGGGGGGGGGGGGGGAGCCAAGCTCATGCCTTTGGAAGAGTCCAGAGTCTTCTGCTATGCTAACCTCCTTTAGAGCAACCGACCAACCATTCTTGATTTTTTTTTGTTTGCATACTCAATCTGAGTAGAGGCAGTAGTGATAGCCTTATCCCATCCTTTATTGAAGGAATTTTCTCTAGCCTTCTTCCTTTTGGCCTTCTCAGCAGTTAGGCTCTTTATCAGCCCAACCACTTGCTTCTAAGCTTTAGTAGCCTCACCCTTAGCCTTCTGTCGAGCATCTTCAGCCATTTTTATTTTATTCTCCCAAGTCTTCTTTTCAATTGTCAATGCTTGTTAGGAGTTAAGAAAAGACTTCTTGAGACCAGAAAAATCCTCCTCAACATCAGTTGGAGAAGAACGAAGAGAATCGTCCTTATCTAACATCTGGTTAAAATCAACCAGGAACTACAAAGAAGAAAGGAAAAATTAGTACAAGAAGTCAAAGACAAGATACAAGGTATGAAAGAGAAAAAGACAAATTCTCACCATGGCAAGGCTTTGAGAAGTCCTTTCAGAAATTTTAAGTCAGGACATAGAGGAAGTAGCACCTCTGTAGTCTGGAAGAATACCAGACTTAATTAATTTCCTAGCTAAGCCAGGACTTATGGCTATAGAGGAGCCAACAACAGCTAGAGTAACAACGACCAAGCTCTGTTGGTTGGCATCAACAAGTTCTTCAACCTACTTAGCAGCAGGACCTCTCCTCAATAGTTTTAAGAGGGAATCATATCTTAGGGGATTCTTCCCAACATCATCTTTCTTTTTTTCCCCACCATGCATAGTCTTGTGGGTACCAGAAGCAGCATCATCTCCAAGAAGATTGGAAAACTTTCTTTTGCCCATGGCTTCAGAAAGAGGAACGTCTGATTCAAGAGAAGAAGAAGGGCCAACATCAAGTTCACCACTACCTAATGAAGTGGACACTGGGTCGTGGTCCAAGTCAAGCCCAATGGTAGGAGCAATAGTAAAAGGTCAGGCAACAAAAGAGGTGACAGAACTCCTATATTTCAGCAAGTATGATGCAGACCCAGTATGCTCTTCACCAATTTTTTTATGAAGGCCCTAGAGAAACTTGAGCTCGTCAAGCTTAATGTCACCCTCCTTGGGACACTTCCTCTTCCTATTAACTACAAGAAAACAAACAACCAATGTTACTTAATATTTCACCAGGTAATTCAACAGCATAAGCAAATAAAATATATTCAGTATAACCTGTGCCATGACCCTCTTGAGGGCATCTTGGTCCAGTATATACCTCCTTTCCTTCAAGAGGTACATATTGCCAATTTTTGGCAATAACCCCATGATCGAAGTAATCTATGTTGGAATCAGGTAGATTGACGACTAGGGCTTTATTAACCAACCAAGTTTTCAAATAATATGTACTGTCACTGGTGACCCATTTGTAACAGAACATAATCTTAGGGATATCGATATGGGTCCCATGGATTTGGTTAAGCCTATGGACACCGTTAATTATTCTCTAGGTGTTGGGGGATACTCTAGTGATACGACGCAAATATTGCGTATTTCACCCGTTAACCTACGCCTTATTAGCCCCCTTGGGTATCTTAATCCCTATACTTATGCTCGTTAACCAGAAAACCTCGGATTTCTATGTTAACATGTTTTGCAGGGGTTAATTGAGCTTTTGTAGGTATTTGGATGCTTAGTATGAAGTTCGGACGCTTTCCGGAAATGTTTCGTCGACTTTTGCAGCTTCGGGGGCATTTTAGTAATTCCAGCATTCGGGTTTGAATCCCGAGCTCTTCACGGAAGTTGAATCCCTTTTATTTCTCTTCGCGTGGCCGCCGACGGTGCATGATTCCGAGTTGTATCGATGGAGTTATGGCATTTTTAGGATGGTTTTTACTACAAAAGTACACTCAAGGTCACATTCAAGGGCATTTTAGTCATTTCATATTTTGGTTTTTTAGCCTGATGTCTTCTTGGATGTTGTATTCCTCTGAGTTATCTTCGCGTAGCCTCCGACCGTGCCTCATTCCGAGCTATAACAAAGAAATGGCGGCATTTTCCGTAAAACAGGGAAAAGCTACAGAATTGCAGACCTGTAGGTGCGAATCGATTCGGAATTTTTCCGAATCGATTCGGCCCTACAGAAAGTCCGAAATTCTCTATTTTTAAGTGGGTTTTTGGTGGGGTATTTATATCTAAACATTGTATTAAGTTGGGAGATCATTTTTAGACATTAGTTGGGGTTAGAAATCAGATTTTTGGGGGATTTTTGTTGGAGCTTCCCTCTCCTCTTTTCTCTTGGATCCTTGTCCATTTATATATGTAAGCTTTACTATTCATCATCTCTTTCATTGTTTATGCTTTATTTCTTACTTTGTTCTTCATTTCCATGCCTAGATAAATTAGTTTAGTTTAATTAATTCTTGTTTTATTAGTTAATTAGTTGTTTAAAGTAGTTTAATTCATGTATTGCCCGTAGATAACGGGTTGGGATTGCGTTTCCGCCATTTATGGGTTTGGACCTCGAAAATTAGGTTTTGTGTAAAATCGCGTTTAATTGAAACCTCGCGTATTGAAGTCGGATTATTATGCGTTTAACTTTCTTTGTCACGCAACGTAGTGTTTATAGCGATTATCCGAATTTAATCCGCGTGTGACCATTTTTGATTAAATGTTTAATCTCGCAACTTTGGGTTAAATTCCTTCTTGTGTGATGTTTATGCTTAATTGTAAATGCTCGATTAAATGTTTTCGAACCGTAATTCTAATTAGTAGTTGTTTAGCCCGTGTGGTGGAATGCGATCCCGATCCTCGCTTTACTTTTGTGTAGAGTAACTTATTCTTTTCTTTTGTCACCATAACCACCCTATCACATTTTCTTTTATTTATTTTACACCACTTTTATTCCTGAAGTAATTAAACAATTAAAATCTAAAATTCAATCACTCCCTGTGGATTTCTTACGACACCCGACTTACCGCTGTACTTGCTTGTCAAGTGTAGTAGTAGCTTAGGTTTTCTTTGTATCGCGGCGGCGAAACACACGACGACTGTGCACTTACACGCGCACACTTTTTCCGCCGCGCGATCATCTAGCATGTACAATGTCAAAGTATTGACAAAATTCCGGACAAAAACGATTTGGGGGAAAAGTAAAGCCGCATTCATCAACGAATAAGGAAGGGATCAAGTGACCTTCAGATAAAGAAAAAATGTCTACAGGGGGGTTGGGGAACTCTAAGTCTACCCAGTCGGTTATATTCCATTCCTTTCTAAAATCATCTAGAGAGACATTAACATAAACCATGATTCGATATGAAGAAAAGATGGAAGAAAAAGAATTCTTACAAAAATTTAAGGATTCAACAAGAACTAGAAGGCAGGAAGAACGATCGCACGAAAGATTAAGAATTTGCAGAAAAAACTCAGAAGGTTTGAGGTAAGAGATGACTGGGATTTTACCGCCTTTTATATATTGCCTCGAAAACCGACGAATGTAATGATTAAAGTGAAATGATGATTGAAATTTTGGCTGCTAAGTAAAAAAAACGTATTTTCTCCAAAACGATTCATTATAATTCTAAACATTTTTAAAGATGCCATCAGCAGTACACGCTATCAGCAAAGCTAATAATTTTACATGTGTGGGAAGTTAGAAATCGACCAAGCATCAGAAATATAGCGCGAGCTACTACAAGAACTAAATGCTCTATACTTTCAAGAAAGTATCAAGCATGGAACATTGGGGGCTTCTATTAATACCAAAATTACCAATTTACGTGGACCAATCAGAAATAGACATGTATCATCCACTGTGGCAATAATCCTAGTCAGCAAGGCATAACCACCGACCAAGGCCTGGAATGTTGACCAGCATACTGGAATGTCAACCAACGTATAGGAAGCCCGACCAACACCAGGAAGCCCAATCAATAGTAGGGAGGCCGACCAACTTTATCAGCAAAATGCCAACAACCATAAACATTGTGGACATTATATACTGATGTAAATGCCAAATTTATAAAGGCATTCCATCCTTTAACATTCAATCTCCCCGTATCCCCACTTGGATATAAATATGTTGTAATCCCTTTATCAAGGGCAAGTGATTGAAAGGAAAACACAAGACAATAATAAGCACAGTGGGAATAGGCTTTTATCCATAAGCCGAGCCGCTTTAAAAAACTTTTTGTCTCTTTCTTTTACTTATAAATATTATATGTGATTAAATAATTAGACCCGGTCTAGTTTTTTACATCAACACTAAGTATCCCAAAAACTTGCTAAAACAGACTAAAAATGCACACTTGGAGTCATTTAATTCCATCATATAGTCTCTCTTGATCTTAAAGGTATTCAAAAGGTATGTGATATGATCGGTTGCATGTTTACTCCTAGTGAGCATATTATCAATACACACCTCCATAGTTGAACCGATCTGTGTTTTGAATATCTTAGTCATAAGATGCTTGTATGTTGCCCAAATATTATTGAGGCTTAATGACATGACATCATAATAATAAATTCCTAGCGTTGTGATTAAAGAAGTCTTGTCTTGATCGGGACCGGACAATGGTATCTAATGATTTCTTGGGCTAGCGTACATGAACCTCGTGTGTTGTTATCTTGTTGTTGAGTCAAAGAACTGAGTAATTATGGGCAAAGAAAAGTTATCCTTTAGGAAGGCCTTATTGAGATTTGTCAAGTGAACACAAAATCTTCACTTTCCATTCTTCTTCCTGACCACAACAGTGTGTGACATCTAATTTAGAAATTATATTTCTGTAATGGAGTTGGCATGAAGCAAATTCTCAATTTCATTATCCACTCTCTTAATAAGGCTAACTTCCTCGACTTTTGCTTGATAGGAAGACATGCGGGATCCATATAAATTTGGTGACAAGCAATATTCAGATCGATCTTTGGTAGATCATAGGGTTTCCAGCAAAACACATTAGCATTTATCATAAGAAAATAAATTAATTGTT
This sequence comes from Sambucus nigra, assembly GCA_949130495.1. NCBI lineage: Eukaryota > Viridiplantae > Streptophyta > Magnoliopsida > Dipsacales > Adoxaceae > Sambucus > Sambucus nigra. The sequence goes on along the minus strand of OX422215.1, from coordinate 263,746,419 downwards.
ACTTATCTCCTTACAATAGCTCAAATCCTATTTGGAAGGTTTTCTCTGGTTGGGCTAAGTCTATATGAATGGTTATAAGCTCCTTAATTACTTGATCAATGAGGGAAAGTTGGATCTCCTCCACCCCAACCGAGCTCTATTTGATATTTATTTGGGTTAATCTCCCTCCGAGTCATCATTATCTTAACTCTTATTGGGATGAGCTTATTTTACTTTGATGGTGGCGATGAAAAAACTTCGCAAAGCTATATGGTCAACCCTTATTTCAATAATTTCTTGACTAGTTACTAATTTGAGTTTCTGATGGAGCAAATAAGTTACCTCCTTCATGGTATGGAGCTATTTTCTACATAGGATGGTGTTATTGGATGAATCTGACTAGATCATACGGAATTCAATCTCACAATTGACAGGGTCAACCTTGAATAATAGTTTGATATTTTGTAGTGGTGTATCCATGACCAATCAAAGGGGCGAATTTTGTTTAATTGCACAACATATTAACATGCATGATCTCTAAGGAGGTCCCTTGATAGACTAGTATTTCTTTTGACATCGAAGTTGGATATTCTGAGAGTAAGAAACAAGGCATCACTATGAGATAAATTCATGCCAACCAGCTCCTCATCAGTGAACACTACACCAAAACAGATAATTTGTCACTGCCATTAACAGTGACAAATGACCCTTGCCACTGCTATTTACCTACATTGTTTAGAGGGTGACAAAAAATATTTGTCACATTTTGTCACCACTGATAGAAGTGATAAATTTGATTTTTCCACAGATAACAATGGTGACAAAATGGACTAGATTGACAAATTTGTCATTAGTTATAGTAGTGACAAATGCTGAGTTTGTCATTGTTACGAGCAGTGACAAACATCCCTATAAAGGACCTTTGTCATTGCATTTAGCAGTGACAAGTTATCTTTCTATTTTTTAAAAATTGAAAAATTTTCCATTACAATTCGGATATTTCAGATATCTTATAGACATAAAAACATGTTTAAACTTAAATTTAACATCAATAATAATAATAATAATAATAATAATAATAATAATAATAATAATAATAATAATAATAATAATAATAATAATAATAATAATAATAATAATAATATCACATAAGCCCATTCCGAGCATCACACAAGTCTAAAAAAATTCAATAGAATTTCCTTTATATTTAGGACATTCCAGATATTCTGTAGACATAAAACATGTTTAAGCATAAATTTGACATCAAGAATAATATCACATAAGCCCATTTTGGGCATCATACAAGTCTGAAAAATACAATATCAAATAAACTCATCTCGGACGCCAAATAAAAAATGACATCGGAACAAAAACAAACTAACATAAATAATAACACAACATTTCCATGAAAAAAATCCATTTGGAGGTGAACATGTCTTTCACTATAGAAGATTTACTTGCAGGTGTACATGTCTTTCAATGTCAAGCATCCTGCGTTTCAATTATTAGCCAATACCTACAATATGAAAAAGAACCATTAGTTAACATATTCTCATTCTATGAAAAGTCTAATACATATGTTGCTAGCCATTATTTAACATATTATTATTGCATGGAAAGTACAATACATATGTTTATAATAAAAAAATATTCTAAAATGTAGCCGGGTTGGGGGGGGGGGGGGAGGGGATTATTCATTATCCAAGATATGCTATTAATTAATGCACTAAACATTATCCGTAGAATACAGAGTCACGTAGTGTTACTACTTACATATTTCAAGGACTTTCTTAAGTGCATTAGATAAATTATATACAAGTCGACGATGTTGAACTCCACATGAATGACACTTATATATATTACACAAGCACATCAATAAGTTCCACGTATTGCACTTCTCGAGAACCTTTAATCTCTTAACACTCAAACAATGCATCACGTGGACTTTAGAGAAAGACATGACCGATTAGGGATGGTAAAAGTTCGATAATGGTGCGGGTTTTCCAAAACCCAACCTCGTCTTACGGAAAAAAATTGACATGACCCGCACCACGACCCGCATTGGGTTTAGTTTTTATACCCCAAACCCGATTAAATATAAACTTCCTAAAACCATCCCCGCCCTGTTTATATTTTATGGGTAAAAAACCGGCCCTGCAAGTTAAAACTCACATTTTTTACTTTTTCTTAAAGCTTTTATTCTATAACAAATAAAAATAGACAATTTACAAGTAAATAAACTGTCTTGGTAACAAAACCTTAACATCAAGTTATAAGTCTCAAATAACATCAACTATTACAAAATAAGTCTCAAGTAACATCAACTATTACAAAATAGAGTCAATAAGAAATATAGATTTTGGTTATATAATATTGACTAAATGTCAGGAGTAGAGAAATGAAACCTAAAACTATTAACTATTACAAAATAGAGTCAGCCACCTTCATTAATTCCTCAATCAAAGCCTTCTTATGTTTATCTATAAATGCTTGAATAAAAAATTCGTTGTGTCAATCAGCTTTTTTCTTAATTTAAGCCCAAGACGACTAAAAAAATGAAGCAAATAAATTATAACATTAATTGACTTAAGAAATATTGCCTGGAAAACTATTCAAGATCATAAATTAGAACTTACCAACACAACGACCATGTGGGATTTTCGTAGAATTGCAGCAAGACCCAAATAATTAATCTTGACTTCCCATTGGTGTCCATTCCGTATATATATATATATATATATATATATATATATATTGGGAGAGGATCACAAGTGGACCTAAAAAGCGGACTTTTTAATGGACCTTAACAAAAAACACTTAACAACCCATTAATTTTAATTCCTTTGTTGTAATTGGTCCGCGCCAGCAGATTTATTTTAACTAGTGGTCTACCATGGTGGGGGTGGTGGGTGGTGGGGTAGGGGGTAAGGGGTCTCGGGTCACACGCATGTCCGTTGCCGCTAGCGCGGATCAATTACAACAAAGGAATTAAAATTAATGGGTTGTTAGGTATTTTTTGTTAAGCTCCATTAAAAAGTCCGTTTTTAGGTCCACTTGTGATCCTCTCCCTATATATATATATATGTGTGTGTGTGTGTGTGTGTGTGTGTGTGTGTGAGAGAGAGAGAGAGAGAGAGAGAGAGAGAGAGAGAGCAACCATTCTAGAACAAAGTTTTAATTCAAAACCATTTGATTCATACCTTGAATGAATATGTATAAATGACCAGATATATAGTTCAACAGCAGATACGTATATATACATATGAGCAGATATATATGAGTATATTTGTGATTCAAACCTTGAACAATCGTCACTCAAACTTTGGTTTGCCGCTGATAGCTTCGGTGGAGGTGGTGTTGGAGGGGGCACCAAGAGATGAGAAGTAGCTCTCAAATTTAGAGAGAGGGAGTTTTTTTTAGGGTAGATGAAATTAGAGTTTTAAGTTTACATATATATAGGTGGTGGGAGTGTTATTAAGTTAATATAAGAAGGGTATGTAACTTAATTTAAGCATTAAATGGGGCAGGGTGGGTTGGGGCTTGTATATTTTTTCTAAACCTGAACCCGCCCAGTTTAATAAATATTTTTTTAAACCCAAATACGTACCTTTTATTTTAAACGGGCTTTTAACCCACCCCATTAGAGTCGAGTTAGGTGGGGAACCCTACGAGTCGAGTTAAATCGCTATCCCTATGCTCAATGTTTCAATTCCAAGGGGTAGTTGTTGCGCACAATGTTTGTTTTGTATCTAGATTTTTGATAAAGTTGACAAGCACCAAGTATTTGACGAAATTCCCAAGAGAGCATTCAAATTGTTTTTGTGACTTTTGAGGTTTAGCTATGTTGTGAATGAGTGTTTTTTATATTTTATTTCTATTTTTTCACATTAAATTTGTTTTGAATTTGCTTTTTTATTCTTGTTTCTATTTAGGTGAGATGAAGTGAAAGATTATTACTTGAGGTTTAGTAATATTTGGTCAATGTCTAGCTAGTATGTTTGGATTTTTATTGTTGTTTTTAATATATTGCCAAGTTAGAAATAAGTGACTAGGTTAGATAGGTATATCATTACCTATTTGAAATTGGAAATATCATAAAGGCCATTTGACGTTGGACACTTTTGGATATAATTCAATGACAATTTGCAAATATACTTAATGTTCCAGTATTGCATAAGACATAACTGCATTTTGTCATTGGTGGTTCAATTATATGATTAAACATGTGTGTACAAGTCTGTTTGGTGTTATTCTGCTATGTGTTAGCTGATATGTATTATATTATTGTTCATTGCATTTTGTACACTACTAGGTGCACAATTTCATTGCACATGTGACCATTATCTATTATAAAATTGGATATGATTTTATTATTTTAATGTTATTATTTAAATTTCTTATTTTTCTAGAGATTTAGTTTCTTCATATATAATTTATATATGGCAAATTTTTCATCACTTGATAGCATTGTAGTTTGTAACTAAATATAATCGCCAATGAAAAGTAAACACGAATTTTGGATCCAAGGGAAAAGATATTGTTAGTGCTAAAAATCAATGATTATGTTCAAGCAAATAAGGGCACTAGCCATGGTTGTCTAAAACCACCAGATAAATGATGTACTGTAAGACCTTTTTACAGAAAATATATCAACATATCATTTGAGTTAAGAGGGGAATGGGCTGCACCTAAGGGAAGCAGATAGCTACCTCCGTGAAGAAAGAATCTTAGCTCTTACTATCAGAGTAAAATTTAATATATATGGTCTTATATATAAAATAAATATGAATTATAGGCTATCAAATAAAAGTAGGCCAATTAAAGTGATTAATTTAAGTTTTGGGCCTTACTAATGTAATATTAAAGTCTGGGTTTTAATGTGTAAAGACAAGCGTAATTTCTATTTTTATGATGGGTTAAAATAGAAATATATGAAATATGAAAAGACACGATTGTCTTATAAATAGGGGTCATGGTCCCCAGATCACACTACACCATTCTTCTGATTCCCATTATCAGAGAGAAATTTAGAGAGGAAATAAAAGTGTTGATCTGGAAGAGCATAAGACCTCAGACTCAGATATTTTAATTTTCTGTCATGGATTCAGGTACGCTTTCGCAAAATCAATATTTATATCTCTTGATAATTTAATATGAATATTTCTGTTTGTGTGATAGTTTTCACAAAATAGAAATTAATCCATCATGTGGTATCGGAGATATTTCATGTTGAATATATTAGGAAGGTATTGATATTAATTTTGGGCAGAAAATAAATTTTCAAAAAGTTCAATATTTTCAAATTTTTTTGGTACAGAAATATTCCTTGTTTCATTATGATTCCAAACGATATAAAATTCATGAAATTTGGACTTGCGGTTGATTTTATATGATTTTTTTGAAGAACTTTGGATTTGTTGTTAATGGAGGTTTTGGAACAGCAAAGAAGATGACACAAAACGACGTCGTTTTGGGTAACCAGATGACGTTTTTTTGTTGTTTTGATTAATTGTTCTCATTATATTAATGTAACTTCTTGTTGGTTTAATGACAAAGGACGATTTTTGGCACTAGTAGGTCAAGAGTTCAAATCTTGCTATACCCTATTTTTTAAGACATAAAATGGCAAAAATAGCTAATAAAGAAGGCTAAGGGGTTTTGAACCCTTGACCTTCCATTAACTGAAATCTATAAATTAGACCGTGAATCACTAAGCTATGTAACTAATTTGGTTAAGTTGCTTTTATACATTAATATGTAGTGTTTACAGAACATTACTTTCCAAATTTCTTGTATACAATACAAATTTAAATTCAAATATTGGTGTGTTTATATATATTTTGAGATAAATTAATTTAAACAATATGTCACCAAAGTGACATCTTTTGTTAAAAAAAAATAATTTTATTTGGAAATATAAAAAGATTATGTGCATGTAATTTATGTGAATATTAATCGTCCCAAAGGAAGATTATTTTTTAACAAAATTACATGTGCCACTTTAATAATAAGCATGCATTAATTATTTAGTTTTACATATGAATAATAAATCTGCCCAAAGGAAGAATTATTATTCAATATGTTCTTATTATCAGTGTTTTATTATTTCAGCAAGATATCACTTAAAAGTTAATATTTTTTCCCAAGATAAAATATTAATAGAGTGTCCAATATCTTAAAATGGGATTTGTCCTTTATTTGAATTTATTTTTTATTCAAGACTTATATGAGCTAGTTTTATTTGTTTATTGTTCTCTGATTGAGCTATCAGTTTTGCTTCCAACATTACTTCCAGTATTAATTCTATTCCTATGCTTAACGGGCACAAACTCTAAGTCATGGCAAGAGAACCTTCATATAGTTCTCGGTGTCATGGATCTGGACCTTGCGTTAAGGGATCCTTCTCCTGCACCTTTTACGGATAAAAGTCCCTCTGGTGATAAAAAGGATTTTGAAAGCTGGGAGAAGTCAAATCGCATGTGTTTGATGATCATAAAGAATGCCATTCCAGAAGCATTCAGGAGCACAATATCGGAAACGATAAAGACAGCTAAAGAGTTCCTAGAAGAAATTAAGAACGGATTTGCCAAAAATGAAAAGATTGAAACAAGTACACTTTTGGCAAGTCTCATCTCAATGAAATATAATGGTAATGGTAACATTAGGGAGTACATTATGGAAATGTCTCATCTCGGTTCGAAGTTAAGAGCACTTAAGCTTGATCTCTCTGAGGATTTACTTGTGTATTTGGTTTTAATATCTCTTCCCACACAATTCAGTCAATTTAAGGTGAGTTAAACCTACCAAAAGGAGACTTGGTATCTTAATGAGCTCATCTCACATTGTGTGCAAGAAGAGGAGAGACTGAAGCAAGATAAGAAATAAAGAGTTAATTTGTCTAGTACTTCCAAGGACAAGGGGAAGAAAAGAAAGAAGGATAAAGAAGCTGCAGTGGTTCCATATCCAAAGAAACAATATAAAGAAAAAACTGTTGATGGTTGTTTTTTTTGTGGAGCTGCGGGACATAGGAGGAAGCAATGTACCAATTATCATGCTTGGCATGTACAAAAAGGTACACTTCTTATTCGAGTTTGTTCTGAGGTTAATTTGACTTCGGTACCTAAACACACTTGGTGGATAGATTCTGGTACAACCACTCACATCAGTGTGTCTATACAGGGTTGCCTGAGTTGCCAAAAGCCAAATGATGGTGAAAGATACATTTTTGTGGGCAATGGCAAGAAGGTTGAAGTTGAATCAATTGGGATATTTAGGTTATTATTGAAGTCTGGTACTTATTTGGATTTGAATGAGACATTTATCGTACTGTCATTTATACGGAATTTGGTTTCCATTTTTGTATTGGATAAATTTGGTTATACTTTTTCCTTTGTAAATAATAAATTTAGTCTTTTTCATAATTCAAATTTGGTTGGTACTGGTTCTTTATCTTATGCAGATAACCTTTATATGCTTGATATTGTTGCTCCATATCATGAAACCTTGCAATTAAGTACTCGAGGTATTAAAAGAAAATTAACCAATGAGAATTCCGCATCATTATGGCATAAGAGATTAGGTTACATCTCCTAAAGGGGAATTTAAAGACTTGTGTCAGATGGAATTATAGATTCCCTTGATTTTTCAGATATTAAAATTTACAAAAATTGCATAAAGGGAAAATAGAAAAACATAAGGAGATTTGGTGCTAATAGGGCTACAAACGTCGTAGAGTGATACATACAGATATTTGTGGGCCATTCCCTACGGTTTTATGGAACGGTCAACAATATTTTATCACATTCATAGATGATTTTTCACGTTATGGCTACCTTTATCTCATCCATGAAAAGCACCAATCTTCGGACGTGTTCAAATCATTCAAGGCTGAAGTTGAAAATAAACTCAGCAAAAGGATTAAAAGCATCAGATATGATCGTGGTGGTGAATACTACGGTAGGTATGACGGTTCAGGTGAACAACCCCCAGGACCATTTGCTAAATTCCTAGAGGAGTGCGGTATCGTCCCATGGTACACCATGCCAGGTTCTCTAAGCATGAATGGTGTTGCTGAAAGGAGAAACAGAACGCTTAAAGACATGGTAAGGAGTATGGTCAGTTACTCTAACTTACCATATTTACTCTGGGGTGAAGCATTAAAGACTGCAGTGTATATCCTTAATAGAGTAACAACTAAAGCAACTGCTAAAACCCCTTTTGAACTTTGGATAAGCAAGAAACCTAGTCTGAATCACCTTCATATTTGGGGATGTCGAGCTGAAGTGAGGCCTTATAGGCAACATGAAAAGAAACTGGATTCCAGAACAGTTAGTTGCTATTTTATTGGATACTCTAAAATATCCAGGGGTTACAAATTCTATGATCCTACTACCAAAATAATTTTTGAGATGGGAAATTCCCGGTTCTTTGAGGTTGTAGAGTTTGACGGGGGAGATAAGGTTAAGGATTTTGGTTTTGAAGAGGAATATTTTTATATTCCCACAGCTGTTATTAACATTGATCAGGATCCAATTCCTGACATTGTTCAAGAAACATATCCTAATCAAAACAATATTCAAGAATCTCCCATTCTAGAAGAACAAAATATACCACCTCCAGAACCTATACCATTAAGGAGATCCACTAGAGAAAGAAGAAGTGTCATGCCAGATGATTACATTGTATTTATCCAAGAACATGAATTTGACATTGGTACACTAGAAGATGATCTGATCACCTTCCGCCAAGCCATGAAAAGTTGTAAATCTCAAGAGTGGATTGATGCCATGAATGAGGAGATAAAGTCCATGAAGGACAATGACGTTTGGGATCTTTTCCCATTACATAAAGGTGCAAAACCCATTGGTTGCAAATGGATATTTAAAACCAAGAGGAATTCGAAAGGTGGTGTGGAGAGATACAAAGCCCATCTTGTCGCTAAAGGCTTTACACAGAAAAAAGGCATCGATTTTCGCTCCGATGTCATTGAAAGACTCTTTTAGGATAATAATGGCACTTGTGGAGCACTTTGACCTTGAGCTTCATCAGATGGATGTTAAGACTACGTTTCTCAATGGTGACATTGATGAAACAATATATATGGTGCAACCAGAAAACTTTGTGTCAAAAAATACAAAGAAAACAGTTTGCAAATTAAAGAAATCCATTTATGGGCTTAAGCAAGCTTATCGTTAATGGTATTACAAGTTTCATCAAGTTGTCATCTCATTTGGTTTTGAGATGAATCTGGTTGATGATTGTATATACCACAAGTTCAGTGGGAGTAAGCATATTTACTTGGTTTTATATGTTGATAACATCTTAATTGCCACCAACGATATAGGCATGTTGCACGAAACCAAGAGATTTCTTTCAAAGAAATTTGAGATGAAAGATCTTGGTAACGTTTCTTTTATGTTGGGTATACAGATACACCGAGATCGCTCTTGGAGTACGCTTAGTTTATCACAAAAGATCTATATCAAGAAAGTTCTTAAAAGATTTGGCATCATGATTGTAAATCAGGTGACACCCATGTAGCTAAAGGAGATAAATTTAGTCTTAGTCAATGTACCAAGAATGATTTTGAGATTCAGGAGATGCAAAAATTCCTTATACTTCAGCAGTAGGAAGTCTTATGTATGCTCAAGTATGTATGCGTCCGGATATTGCATACATTGTTGGCATGTTGGGCAGATACTTAAGTAATCCTAGAAAGGATCATTGGATAGCAGCTAAGCGTTTCATGAGGTACTTACAGAGAACAAAAGACTACATGCTCACCTATCGAAAGTCAGAAAAGTTAGAGATCATCAGATATTCTGACTTCGATTTTGTTGGATGCCAAGATAGCATGAAATCTACTTCAGGTTATATCTACTTACTCGCTGGAGGTGATATATCTTGGAAGAGTGTTAAGAAGTCTATTATATCTTCTTCCACCATGGCAACTAAGTTTGTAACTTGTTATGTGGCATCCAATCATGGAATATGGTTGCAAAATTTTGTCACGGGGCTGCGTATTGTGGATGGCATTAAAAGACCACTTAAGTTATTTTGTGACAATGAATCAACAGTACTGTATTCCAACAACAGTAGGAGTTCTACGAAGTCAAAGTTGATTGACATTAAGTTCCTAGTTCTAAAAGAAATAGTTCAGAGTGGACTTATATCTATAGAGCACATTGGGACAAACTCCATGATTGCGGATCCGCTGACTAAGGGATTACCACCCCAAGGTCTTTCATGAGCACGCTGATCATATGGGTGTAATTTCTTTTCAGGATATGTCGGTTTAGTGGGGGTTTGTATTTTATATGCTTTCATTGACATATTTGATTTAATGGTTATTGTATGGTTATTTACTGCAGTAAAGTACTCAGTTTATATTCACTCTGACTTTATATGGTTTGATCTCACTAAGGTTTAAGGAGGACCGATTGAAAATAGGCATGTTAAGATCACATTGCATGAAATTTCCATGCTACACATCCACACTTGATCTTTGTCATTAGTTGCATTGATATATGTGATAATTGATGGGTCTACTTACGAAATATGTCATGACGATCGCTTTGATTCTGTATTGGTACAATTAATGGACAAGATTGTTAAGATACATAAAGTTTTGATAACTAAAACTCATGAGCTCATAAAGTATAATTCAAATTTATAAAGTTACATATATATATATGATGAGTGTTTCTATTGCTTTTTCTGATCCGATCGGCAAAAACACGGGTATCTTTCTCTTCCCATTTTTTATTTGTGTTTGAGAGCTTAAGGGACTATGCTCCTCTGAATAAAGGGTTTAATTTGTGATGCTGAATACTGTTTCATTCTAATTAACTGCTTTCCTTAGATCTATGACACTACGCCTAATTAAATACCGAGTGATCAGTCCTTTATTGAATTAAATCAGAATATCCAATTGGTTCATTCTTAGCATCACCGTTGAAAAATAATTTCTTCACTAATTCACCTAATAATTAATTAAGCTAATGTAAAAAAAATTCCAGTTTTAATTTAATTAACACCATTCTATGATACGGAATAATAATAAGAAACATCATAACACAACTGAACTATATATAACAAGAATAAATGTGACTGGAATAACTCTCCAGTTAAAATATTTTATTACCATCAATCCAAAACTGATATCGACAATACCGACATAAGTAATTACAATCTCTAGTATATGAATGAAATAACTAGAATCCTGGGCGACATGCCCAATGAAAGTAGACACTACAGACGTGGGATTCAATAGAATGGAAGTGTCTAAATAAAATCTGCCTCTCCAGCAACTATAACCCGTCAAGATATCCATATTCCATGCCGGCATCCCTGATACTGGACACCTGATGTATAAGATATAATATAGAAGAGAATATGCAAGGAAACGGGTCAGAGCCTGATTGTAAAAGATTTTAAAAATAGCAAGTGCTTAACAAGTGCAATTAAGCAATTGTTAGGTCCATGTTAGCTTCTCGTCTCTCTCTTGAGAATTCTCACCTCTCATCTAATATGCACGCCAAATGTACCTTATCATCTCCCAAATTAAGGTTTTCAATTATGATTCTATCCCATATCATTTCCCCATATTTCCCACATAAGACGTATGATAATTAAATATGTTCATTTCTCTTTAATATGAACTACGCTTTTACAGCTTTAAGATTAAGTATTCACTTACTTAATTAAATCAAATCTCATTATTGATTTTATCTACAATTTCACATAGCAGATTACCTCATAGTATATATGTTAATCTAAAATTTCACACAGTAGATTACATCACAGTATATGTAGCTTAATCTATGATTCTCACACAGTAGATTACATCACAATATATATATTTTATCACATTATTACATATACTAATACGGTACCTCCCAGACACAGCTGCGGTTCATGCGTACTTTGCTATCATGTCCAGATACATCTCTCGCTGTATAAAGGACTATTGGCTCGGCGTCTCTCACGAACCATAAATAACATAACACACATATTGGAGGCAAGCATACCCCCCAGCGAAATGGGTCACACACATACCTGTGTTCCCATTCAACCGTCGAAACTATCATTCACACCAATAGTACGTGTCCAAGGTCCTATGCTTAGGGTACAAATCTATCCCCCCCCCCCAAATGGGTCTTCAGGATAAGATCATTCACAACGTGAAACCTCCACCCCGATAGCAAGCAGCGTAGGTATGTCACACACATAATAAATAATAATAATATAGGCATTCACCCCACCTATATGTAATAACAATAGTGCACGCGCACAACCCACATAAATATTTCCATACGTAGTATATTTATCTCTAATATCCTATGTATTTACAGATTATGACTTTACTTTTCAAATTATATTCGCGAGCTTCTCTCATCACTCGAAGGGTAATCATTTATTCTTCATGTAAATTCATTAGGTAGCATTTACACCCTAATGGTCTATGTCATCACAACTCCCGAATTTCTATGAATTAAAATTATCTTCAATTAGATTTATTTCTCCATAATCCCTAATTCAATTTTAACCGTTTATTTCATCTCTTAGGGTTGATACCATATAAGCCTATGGTTATTCCAGTAATTAATGACCCTCTTACTACTGGTACTAACCTTGAGTTATCCTTATCTGATTTAAACCTCAATTTATATAACTCTCCACCGTAATTCATTTCATTAACACTCGTTAATTTCCCCCATTTAATCCCACACATAATAATATTTTTTCGGGTCTTAAGTATGTCCTATTGCCCTTCCCCAAGTCCCATTATGTTCCATTAATCAACATCAAAGATTTCTAAAAGTTGTGATTGAATCAAAACTTAAAAGAAAACAAATCACATTTCCAGGGGGAGTCGATCGATCGACGATTTTGGTCGATCGACATTCTTGGGTCGATCGATCAGATAATTGCCCAGATTTTGCATATGTTTACATATGGGTTTTACACTTTTTCATCATCAAAACCACTATCAAATAATTCAAACTCCTCATTATTTATCCCAAATGATATATCAAGGTGTATAAACGATTTCTAACATTTAAACAACATAGAATTATCAAGAAGTTTGGATTAATACATATTACTTCCCTTAAAATTCAGAAACCTCTTATTTTATCATTTCTCCGAGAACAACTTATAAATCCCAGATGTTCTTCACCAAATGATTCCAAATTTTGTGGATTAAAATATATATTCAAAAAGGTATTAATCCAACATAATTCTCACTTCAAGGAATCAATTAAAATCATCATAATTTATCTTTGAATCATGTAGTTTTTCAGAATTTTATAACTATCCTAACACGGAAAATATACATGCTAAGTTTGCAAGGGTTAAATAACTTGCCTTTAGATTATAGGTCTGAACCGTTGGGGATGATATTTACTGTTTTTTCTCCCTTTTTTTGGCCAACCTCCGGTGGTGGTGGTAGTGTAGGATGACTTTTGGCCTTTTGGTTTCCTAGAGAGTCTCTTCCTTTCTCAATGAAGTCTCTTAATCTCCCCTAAGTCTTTTCTTTTGAATTTTGGTGAATGAACCTAAATCCCACCACCTCTAAAATTATATAATATTACCAAAATTTCTTTGGTACAATTCACTCAATTTGGAAAATGACCAAAATATCCCTCAGGGGTGTCTGTTAGGTTCTAAATTACCCCGAGACCCAAAGTAATACCCCATGTAGACTATTTTTTACTATTTAAACCCTTCCGAAAACTTTGGCGCAGTCAAAACGACCATTCGAATGACATAAAAATAATTTACTTTGCATTTCATTTGAATATAGTCCCGACACGACTCACATGCGTGTCCCGACTTAATTATCGGAATTATCGTATTCATCAATCGCGATAATTATATAAAATCATAATCATATGTAAATTCATAATAATATATATTACTTTTCATCACAAGTAATATTCAACATAAATGACACATTATTTTATTCTCGAGTAATATTTAAATCCAAATTAATTTTCAATTATCCCATAATTAATTCTAATTAATCCCATTTCAAAAGTCATTAAAATAGGGGGTGTTCCAAGATCTTAATTTTAACTATAACTCCTAAAATTAACTACTATCTGCATTCTATTAAGATCGATGTTTGAGCCCAGTTAATTTTATTTTTAGGACACATAATGCATCGATTTTTGAAATGATATCATTATGTTGAACTGAGTTGAACTATAGCTCCTAACATTAACAGTTCAACTTTTATTTATGTTGAATCGTTATCTGAATCAATGTTGAACATAGCTCCTAAAATTAACTACTATCTGCTATCGATGATTGCTATCTGCATATCTGTCTATGTTGAACTGCATGCTGAATCAATGTTTCATTCTAATTAGCTGTTATCTGCATTTTTTTAGGAGCTATAGTTCAGCACTTTGTAGTGAATGTATTATCTGTCCATAAGTTCTTGGGGGAAGTCATGATGATGAATCATCGCGAATGGGTCAATATGTATATTAAATGTCTATGTTGTGTCAAAATATATATATAACTTCAAAGAATGGTTACATAGTTGGTTGACACTGAAATTTTTAAATAGTACCTTTGAAAAGATTGTCTATAATGTTGTTATACAACATGATACCAGGTGGATTAAAGTAAAAAGAACACATACTATGTAGAACTCTAGACCATGAAATGGAGAATCAGTATGCATTTACCCCAAGTAAATGCATTATCTCAATGTCTTCCTACGACCATTGATTGACGCATAAGGGACAAGCGGGTTGATACACATGTGGAGTTAGTCTAATTATAAAATTATCTAATAGATTATGCTAAAAAAACCAAGTAATTAAAGGGGCACTTAATGAAAAAGCCCATAACATTGTATTTATTAAATAATTATGTCATTTATATAATATGGTTCTTCTAATTATGGCATTTCTAAGTATGGTTCTTCTAATTATGGCGTTTATTTTGATTTGGTTTGGTTTGGTTTGGATTTTAGGGAATTTGGTTCTCTCTCAATTCCAAAATTAACATTTATTTGACATGGATGCAGGGCTGGAATCTTACTATTGTGGAGACAACTAAGTTTTATTGGATATGGATGATATAACCAATTCTAAGAATGTATATTATTGTTTCTTACGTATTCCGGATTCCAAAGCATCATATTTGTCATACTTTTTCTAAACATATTGAAAATATTCCGAACATAAACATGGGTATCGTGATCCGTGAGGCTTATGAAGTGCCCATCATTAGTAGAGAGGTAACTCCTAACCTATAATTTATAATTTTCCCCTCTCTTGAGTATATTTGGATTATGTTGCTTATACGAGGTTCAAAACAGACTATTTGTTTTGTTGGATTATTTTTTTATTATTTAAACAGGGTGGATAGTCCTATAAATAAAGATAATTCTGGCCAATTTTTTGAAATTCTTTAAACATTTGTATTGTAAAAGAAATTTTATGACTTAAATTTAGACGATTCAATACTTTGAAAATATACACTTATAATATATAGAACATTTATAATCTATATTATACACGAATTTATACTTTTCAAATTTATATATGTGCCTTTGTTGAAATTTTTTGTCGTTTTGCAATTACGAACTTTCCAAATTTTCGTTGTTTTGCGATTACATACTTTCGAAATTTTTGTCGTTCTGCGATTATGGACTTTGAAATTTTTTATATATATATAAGATAGAGCTTTAGGGTTTTAATTGTAACAATAGAGAACTGATTCTCTCTTTATATATACATATAAGATAGAGCTTTAGAATTTTAATTATAATCGTGGAGAAGTGATTCTCTCTTTATATATATATATATATATATATATACGATAGAAGTTTAGGGTTTCAATTGTAACACTAGAGAAGTGATTCCCTCTTATATATATGTGTGTGTGTGTGTGTGTGTGTGGGGGGGGGGGGGGGGGGGGGGTTTGCGAAAAAAATTGAATATTTGTATAAATAATTTATATACAATTATTAAAGTGTATGTGTGTTGATATATATAATATGATGATATATAGAATATGTATTTAAAGAGAAATTAATTCAATTTACTAGAACAAGTGGTATGTCCGAATGGTGTGTGGTATACTGGCAAAATATGTTTTTGTTGGAACATGTATGCATTGGAACATGTATGTGTAAACTTTAAAAAAGTACATTATGACAGTCTTTATGTGAGTCTCATTTTTCCTATTAGGCACTTGCTCCTAATTGGTATTGAATGTTAGAACCGGATGTAGTTTTTGGTGTGGTGTAAAGTTTTTGAAAAGAAAAAATGGGCCTTTTGTAATTATTTTGCTTCCCCTTTGTCCACCACTTGAGTATCCCACTAATTATTCTTTTGACCACTATAAACTCTTAATGGGTTTCTATGCTTTGTTGGTTTTAAAATGATATAACTTCAACATTGAAAAACACGATACATAACACAAAAAAAAATGGTTCTCTCTCTCGGCTAATTTTTCTTCACTGGAATATATTTTCTCTTTGCAACCATTTTTCTCTCATAAATGTTTATTTTCCTAACTTGATATTATGTGATATTGAATAATTTATTTGGAATGGGTGTTAGTATACCATATAATTACACTGTATAGTCATATAAGACAGAGGAGATTTCGAACTTGTTTTATCCTGGGATGGCGTGATTATACCCTACCTGCATAGAGAGGGTAGAGACGAGAAACATCTTAAAGAGAGCGACCTAATCCGTGACTCAACTCAAGAATCGTCTGCGATATATTTTATAAATAATTGAGGTAACATTATCTATTTTTATTATGCAGTAAATATTTGGATTGAATACCACGCGGTACATATTTACGATATTCATATGAGGTAATAATTTAATTTTGAGCAGTAGAGTGAAATAAAGTATTATTTTTATTATTCGAGTTCTCCATAAAACTCTCTACTATAATTTTCAATTACAATATCTAAATTGTACCAATAATTTTAAGACGTTTTATATATACCATGGATATCGAAATTTATTCTATGCTGCCACTGATATTTCCAATTTGATAAAGGCGCTTGAATATTTGTTTGAGTCTAACTGCCAATTTGCCTTTATAGTTTATGAAAATAATAACTTTTGACCTTGTACATCTATAAATTATAATTTGGCCCCCAAACTTCTTAAAACTTATATTTTGAGAAGTATAAAATAAATTTTAGTATTTATGTCAATCTGGAATCGATCAATAATTTCGTGAGAAATTAGAAGCTGAACAATAATGAACCCCTTCATGAAAAAATATTACATTGCTCAATCATAATTTTTTTGTTATGGTTGTGAAATATTAATTCACATAAGATGCTATTATTGGAAATTAAATTGCTACATTTTTAGACAATTCATTTAGAGTCACTTGTGGTTTAGAAATCAAATAAAAATTTATTATTTGAAAAATAAATGAAAATTTGTTATATGGAAACAAATGAAAATTTATTATATGGAATCAAATTAAAATTTGATATTTGGAATTAATTGAAAATTTGATCTTTGAAATAAAATAAAATTTTGTTATACGGAATCAAATTAAAATTTGATATAAGGACTCGAAGGGTAAATAATAAACATTTTCACCTTGCGCTATGTTTACTACAAAAGAAAAATTGTTCACATATTTTTTTTAAAATGTTTATATGAAAGTAGAGTTTGGTAGTTTTCCACCACACTAAAGTGATCAATGGTGAAAAAAAATTTTGAAATTTTATGTTATGACTTTTGTTGGAATATCATCTTAGTTTTTTGATGATATATATAGTGAAAATTCATGAATTTTGGCTTGCATATAATATGATGAGATTATAAAGATTGAGCTTTGGAATTTATGTAAAATGAGTTGTATATATTTTATTATGATTTTTACAAATCTGATGCACGGTGCTAAATTTTTTTTATAGCTTGTAGTAAAGCGAGTTTATCTTAACTTATGCTTAATATTTTTGAGTGATTCCAATTTTTATAAAACTCGATTCATAAAGGATGAAATCTGAAAGATTTCATAAATTTTCAATAAGTAGTTTGGATGTGGTGAAATTTGAAACTTGATGTCTTTGAATGAAATGTTTTGTATCTAAACATTTCCTTGGAAATTTGAACCACATTATTATTGCAAAAAGATTTTAAATCTTTTGTATATTTTAGCACCTTTAAATGGGAAGTTTATAAATCTCTATGAATATTTTGAGGTAAAAAAATTAAATATGAATTTTATAGAAATTATATAAAGTGGCTAGTATTTTATGTAATTATTTGTGCAACATTTGAAAATTACATGTAATAATTTACATCTCATGTATATGATATAATCATGATGACTAGAGAACTCATATGTCAGACTTCATATTGAGTAAATAGAATCCATACGTCGAAAAGATAATAATTGAAGGATTTTATCATAGTTGATTTTGGTGCAAATATAATCTTTACTGTGTTAAAGATATTTTAGTTGAATGATTTGGAATAGAGTTTTAAACTCTAATACGATATATAATCTTATACGTTGTGAAAAATGATATATGAAAACTTAAGTTTCTTTTATTTGAAAATTAGATTATGTAATCTATATGTGACTTTCAGACCCTTGAGAATCTGAACTTATGATTAGAACAAAATAACATGTATTTTTTTAATCGGCTATACTCGAAAGCATTAAGCTTGTATTAATTTAAGATATAAGATTAATTCTCATTTAATGATGAAATACTATGAGTTTAGATTTTATTTTTATGAGTCGAAGATATAGTGTTATTTTTATGAGTTGAAGATATAGTGGGGGCACATTACTTGTAATTTTTCAATGCAATACATAGAGAGTGGGGGAACTCAAGCGAGTGCCTCTCAATTCTAATTGAAGAATATTTTAATAGAATCTAAAACTTTGGTATTCAATAAAACTTTTAATTTCTTGAGTTGTGACTTAAAAACAAAAGCTTACTTATGCTATTGAAATGGATTCCAAAAATCCTTAGAGAAGTCATGTCATGTCGTAAATGATTGATTGAATTTTCTGGAATGAACTAGAAATTAATTTATAATTGACTTATCTTATGACTTTAAGATAATAAGGCGTGTACACATCATTTGAAGGATTATGGAGACCATTATCATTTATGAATATAAGATCCGTTTAATAGCCAATATTTATCAATAGTATGATAACTGAGTTATGCATGATGCATGTTAAATTATCTTCATGAAAATAAAGTAGCTTCATTTGATTATATTTTCATTGATATTATACATGATGCTGAGTTAAAATTAAATGTATATAATATCACTTTTCGAATGGTGACCTAAGTTAGGTAACTTACTTGGACCTACTTGAAGTTGGAGAACTTATTAATATGGAAGGCACCAATAAATGATATGATATTTTGACAATTTAAAATCATCAAATGAGATTGATTTTATAATGATATAAATTGTGTTTATCATTAAGCATGTTGAATGCACTATATTTGGTTATGCAAGTATGATAAGTTAATATTTGGTTATAATATTTAGTTACCAAGAAAACCAAATTTATGCTAACTTATAGTGTTGGCCTGATGAGTTTCGATAAAACAAGAATATTATGTGTTAATATTACAAGGCCAAATATGAATCATTAATAAATCGACTACCTTAAAATACAATAATATATATATTTTAGATTTATGCTTATTATGAACCATCTTGTACTCCACGTGGCCCAAGTATAAGAACACTATATACGATGTTAAGAAAGATGAATATGTGAACATCTTAATTAGTCTCCACCGAGCTACTAAATAAAGTTAGCTTGGAATTACTTATTTTGTGGGAGTGTTTTGAAGGCTTATAATTGTAAAGTACATTCTTATGCTATCCACAAAGACCACGTGCTATGAATCATGAACCTAGAATTGATTCTGAATCAATTAATGGATATGTGTATAACACATATTATGATGATGTTTGATGGAACTCCAAGATAAATTAATTATGGGAACAATTAATGATGAAGTTTATGGTGATACCATTAGTTATGGCTAAAGAGGAAATAAAAGGATGAAACAACTATTATAAGATACCCATTTATGGGAGGAATTGCTACCAGTCATATTATCCACAACAATAGAACCTTGGCTATTATAAATTTTGAAACATTATTATACGATAAGAATGACAAATATGACTTAAGCACAACATAGTTTGTGAATTTAAAACTAATGAGTTATGAGTGTGGATTATATTCAGACTAATGTGAACAAAACCTTACTTGCCTTTTGACGAAAAGACTAGTGCGACAGAAGATTTTTAACACCTAGAAAGGGATGTGACTAAAGCCTGTTGATATTGAATCACTTATGGTGGTAACCCACTCTATAGACTGAAGATCTCAAGAATTTTATTCAAAGTGTAATAACAAGTCACAAGTGATATGGGTTGAACCATGTTAATTATTGTATACGGGATTTTACTCCGATTCCATCCCTATAGAGTATGATATCCTGAAGCGAGTTAAGATTGAGTTAATTATAACTCTTAATGAAGATCTATAGCTCTATTTTGAGTGAGGTACCTAGCTATGAAAGTATCCTTGATAAACTCACCTATATGAATGTGAAAGTGTGACCACTTCTTATAGTAATTTTGGACAAATTTCCTAGAGCGTTCACTAAATTGGTGTAGAAACGCATGGTCGTAACGTGATGGCTTGAGGACCACACCCAAGTAGGATTGTGTGGGGGATGTTGTCAGAGATAGAGTTCAAAACTATGAGTTATTTCAGTATATTATGAATTATCTTTACTACGTAAAGGTTCAATTCGAAAGAAACCTTTGCTTATGCACAATTATATGACTTATTTCTCGATAAAAATATTTTTTTTTTAAATTTACAAGTGGGGGATTGTTGGAACATGTATATGTTGGGACATGTATGTGTAAACTTTAAAAAGGGACATAATTACAAAAGCTTTATGTGTGTCTCATTTTTCCTATTAGGCCACTTGCTCCTAATTGCTATTGACTGTTAGAACCGGATGTGGTTTTCGGTGTGGTGTTAAGTTTTTAAAAAGAAAAAAAAATGGGACCTTTTGTAATCATTTTGCTTCCCCTATGTCCACCCACTTGAGTACCACAAAAATTATTCTTTTGACCACTAGCAACTCTTAATGGTTTCATATGTTTTGGGGTTTCTCAAAGAAATATAGCTTCAGCATTAAAAAACTGAATACATAATACATAAAAAAATGGTTCTCTCTCTCAGCTAATTTTTTCCACTAGAAAATATTTTCTCTTTCTAACCATTTTTCTCGTAGAAATGGTTTCCTATGTTTTAGGGGTTTTCAAAGAGATATAGCTTCAACATTAAAAAACTGAATACATAACGCATAAAAAATGGTTCTCTCTCTTGGCTAATTTTTTCCACTACAAAATATTTTCTCTTTGTAACCTTTTTTCTCTTATAAATGTTTGTCCCCTCGACTTGAAATTATGTGATATCGAGCGATTTATTTGGAATGGGTGTTAGTATACTATATAACTACAGTTCATAGTTATATGAGACATGGGAGATTTTGGACTTATTTTATCCTCGGGACAGCGCAACTGTGCACTACCTGCACATAAAGGGTAAAGCCGTGAAATGTCTTAAAGAGAGCGACCTAGTCCGCAACTCAACCCAAGAATCGTCGACGATATATTTTTATAAACAATTGAGGTAATATTATTTATTTATATTATGCAGTAAATATTTGGATTCAATACCATGTGGTATATATTTGCAATAATCGTATGAGGTAACTATTAAATCTTGAGTAGTAGACTTAAATAAGATATTAGTTTTATTATTCGAGTTCTCCATAAAACTCTCTATTGTGATTTTTAATCACAATATCTAAATTGCACCAACAGTTTTAGTGTTACATATTGGTTAAATGTGATGAGATATATTGGTACAATATGTTTTAGTGTTATACATTGCTTTATTAGTGGGACACTGAATGATGATGAAATGTTAAGTTCCACCCAATTACAACCGATACCCGAAAATGAACCTCTTTTCAAATTTTAATTCAACTACATTGATTCCGTAATTTATTGGAGCCAACTTCTGGATTATGGAAATTTTTTCAAAGGACAATAAAATCACTTGCAATGACAGGAGAAAAAGAGCCTCAAAATGTCCAATCTCATGCAACTGGATGCCACCATCACAAGCTCTCTCTATATAGCTTCCAAATTTGAGTTAATTGTTTGTCTTAGAATTGTATATGCAGCTAGTAATTTTTATTTTGAATAGTCTACTAAGCTTTTCTCATGTGTTTGTTATGGAACACAATAACAATAGATAAAATGCCACCTAAATGTTGTTATTTGTATAGTTAGTATTATTCCATTTCTTATCATTATATGAATTGCTTTTATTTTGTTATTAATTGGCAACACAACTTGATCTTGCTAAGAGCATCCACAATGGTGATGCTAAAAGCCAAGAGAAAATGTAAGTTTACAAATTCTGAACTCTGCAACGGTGGGTCGAAGGCAACAAAATCTGTAAAGAAATATGTAGTGATTCTCCAAATTTACGGAACTGCTAGAGAATTTACAAATGCTTCCGAACTTCATTTGTTCGTAGGAATTCTTACGAAGAAATGAAGTTCGTAGGAAGCATAAATAATTATTTTTTATTACATAATAGGGTTCTTACGAACAAAATTAGGGCATATCAATTCTTACGAACAAATGTTGTTCGTAAGAAATATTATCTTTATTTCCTACGAACAACATTTGTTCGTAGGAAGTATATTACAAATTATGATCTATTCACCATTGTGGAGAGTGAAACTGACGATAGGTGAAATCACCTTTTGGTTCAGCAAGTTTACCTTTCTTAAGCATCCATCATTGTGGATGCTCTAAATAGTAATAACAAACTCATTCCAAACAATATGTATATTCTGTTTGTCACAACCTTTATATTCTGTTAAATATAATATAACACTCAACATCATTTTGCAATCGCCCGCTCATCGCGCGGGCCATAAACTAGCATGTATTAATAAAATTATATTTCATTTAATAAATCCAATTAACTAAAGTGTGTTTGGAGTTTTTCCAAAGTAAAATTATAATGAATACAATTGACGGTAAAAAATATATGGGTATGCAAAAGAACACCTGATGAATAGACCAGTTTGACTTAGGTAAGAAAATCTACAGCTCGCACTAAAAAATAACACAAAAAATTAAGCAATTAATCGAGATGAGATGAAATATAAATGAGTATATATTTATACAGTCCTACTCTTGTGCGGACTAGTTTGCATTTTAAGAGTGCGGACCGGACATGTGTCACCTGGCAGTGAGCCCAAAACAGAGAGAGAGTGTGCCTATAATTTAGGCGATAATTTCCAGGCGCACCGTTAGGTGACACATGTTCGGTCTGCATTCTTAAAATGCGGACTAGTCCGCACAAGAGCATTATTCTCATTCTCTCTCTCTCTCTCTCTCTCTCTCTCTCTCTCCACCTCTCTTTCTCTCTCTCTCTACCATCGTGATGAAACCTAACTGCTTGTTTTAGCTCTCCAAGATCTGCAAAACGCGATTGGCTCCTGCCACTATCATCACCTCTGCATCACAACACAAATAAAAAAGTTCACTAAAAATCAGAAATACCCACTAAAACATATATAAGAAGAAAAAAATACCAAGAAAGAAAGAAGTTACCAAAGATAGAAGGGAGAATGGAAATACATATCAAAGTTGGCAATCTTTAAATAAAAAAATTGCACAACTAATGGCAGCGGGATGAGAGGATACTAGCAAAACAACGTGAGGAATGTGTGGGATTTGCATGAGGAAATTACAATGTATGGGAGAGAATAATTTGAGGCTGTAATAAATTAGGGTTGTGCATAACGGAGAGAATAATTGGGGCTAGAAGATTAGAGCGTGAGGGAGAGAAGAAAGAGAGAGGAGAGTTTAGTGAGGGTTAGTTTTTTAACCTAATTGTTTATAACTGCTATCAATTATCACTAATTAGGCAAAAACTTTGTCACCCCTATAGCAGTGACAAAATAATTTTAATGCCAATTTTTGTCACCATTATTGGGAGTCACAAATATTAAAGACAATTTTTCATTGTCAATAACAGTGAAAAACTTTGTCACTCCCAGTAGGAATGACAGAGTAATCCTGAAGTCAAATTTTATCACTACTATTAGGAGTGACAAACCAATTCACTCAAACTTGTGACTGTGAATAGTAGTGGCAAGCTGTCACAAAAAATATATCACTACTCATGGTAGTGATAAATAATTTTAATACTCTAAAAAAATACTTCGTCACTACCATAAGCGATGATAAACTGCCCGTGGCAGTGACAAAGCCTTGATGAGAAAATATGGGTCATAGTGTTGTGGAACATGATTGTCCTATAGAGACATACATCCTTGTGTTCTCGCTCGATGATTATGTGCTTTAATACCTCCACACAAAAGGCTTCTTGCACGCTGGATGCAATCTTGACACTCTCTCGAAGTTTATACTTATGCATTAGGACAAATCGATATAGCCATGTATGGCTATGATCATTCTAGAAAGTAGGAGATCGTCGTCCATCTTCTATTCAATGGTATTGACTCGATATAAGGATTTTATCTTATCGGTGCCAATATATTCTTTGAGATGGCCAGTTTAAAAGAGGTCTTCCAAATGACTTTTGACCATCTTGCAGTTCTCCGTCTTATGGTTGTGGTCCCGGTGATAAGTGTACCAGAGATTGGTGTCTCTATCATTCAGATCGCTAGCCATATTAAGATACTTCTTGAAGTATCGTTTGTCCTTTATCTGAGGAAAAGCTTATAAATAGGTTCCTCGAAGAAGGTATATAATTTTTTATAAGCATTCTCATTGGATGACATCTTTAGTCGTCCTTTACGATTTTATGCCTTAGACCTCTTCTTAGTGGAAGTTGGATACGTTTCTCCCCTCGGCCCTTTGTTCACGTCATTTTTCTTGGATTCCTTAGAGGGTTGTTTGGCCTGACCTTGGCATATTTCTCAATGTGCGCTATAAGATAATCCATGGAGGACACTGACTTCTTGTTGAGTGACTGATAGAGGTCATTTGATCCGGTAAGGCTAAATTTAAAAGAGGAAATTACCAACTGCTCATTGCAATTATCAATCTCAATAAATATCTCACAGTATCGCTAAGCATATTTTCTAAGATACTACCCTTTCTTTCGTCTAAGAGTGATTACGGAGTCTCCCCCTTCACTTTTTTACTGCTAGTGAAGAAGAAGGATGTAAACTAACTGGCTAGTTCCTAAAAAGATGATATCGATTTAGGGGTTAGCTTAAACCACGTGAGACTAAGCTCCCCTGAAGTGGATGAAAAATGCAACACGTAAGGGCGTCATTATAGCTCCACAAGGACATGAACTGTTTGTAGTGCCTAATGTGATAGGCTGGATTGATCTTGCCATTGTGTGTGGTAATATTAGGAATGAAGAAATTCTTTGGGGTTCGTCCAGGTTGGGATTCAGGCATCTCTCAAATTATTTCTTGATATTTCACGCAGGTCATCATGATCAATGTTACTCTCTCAAGATTTATATTTGGCCGAACATTTTCTGTAACTGGATTCCACCAGCCAATCTGGGCCTATGCCACGAGTGGCAATTCTTCACGAACTTATTTAGTTGAGGACGATTAGAGCTTGCCGCTTGTGGAATACTATATCCACAGGCTTTGCCATCTTGGCCATCCCAAGGGAGTCCGGGAGACCAAATGTTCCTTTTTCTACGAAGTTCAAGGTTGTGGGAGCTAGACCCATGCCCTTTGGACTGTTTGATTAGTTGTTTCTTTAACCGAAATTTTTTCTCATCTCGCTCATTTAATTGTTCCTTATAGAAGATAAACAAACGTGACATTCATTCCTAGTAGGAGGCTACACAAATTGAGTGTTATGTCAATGACTAGGACCAAACTTAGGAGGTGTACATCCTCGAAACCTTGTATCGCAAGAAGGGGTGGGGGATCTAGAAGGTGTATTCCCTCACCACAATCTAAAATTCTGATCGAATGCGCCTCCCAACATGGGAACCATTGGACTGATGGGAACTCATATCAAATGGGGGATGGTATTCACTAGTGGTGGGCATTTAAACAACTTTCCCATAAATGAAGCCAAATTATAGGTGATATCGATCCTACAATAATAATTAATACCAGTTTTGCCAAAACTATGAGTGCAATATTAAAAGATGACACACATATGTGCGTGATTTGGAATATCGGCGTGCCAACATCCATGGGGAAGAAAGTGCAAGGTTATATTTCTTTTATAGGGGGAGGAAGAAGACGACTTGGAATGCTAGGGTTATTAATTGAGAGTCAAAGGCGTGGATATATGGTTATGTCTATTTATAGATACAAGAGTCCTAGATTCTAAGTCCTCTCCGATGTTTATCGACCATTATTCTTGATCTTATCTCCGAGATAGATTAGTTATGCCATGATTTTATCCGTACATATATGCTATTATCTTCAACAATTCGCCTTTAGCTACTCCGTGATCTTCAGAAGACCGGATCACTACATCTTCTTATTGGCCATGTGTCATGCCACTTGGCACACCCGACTCATAATCCATTCAATTACCCTTTACCAGTTGATTTTGAGTTTGGTATTTTTTTATAGGGGTTCTCTAGACTTGATGGTCATGTGTCATCATAACCCGTGAAAAAAGTAATTAAAAAAATTAGAAAAAAATTAAAAGGGTAAAACCACGAAAAATAAAACAAAGAATAAAAATTTTTGGAAACAAAACAAAATCAATTGACTCCTCCCTCTAGCCCCACCTTGGCTCACCTCAACCCTATCCCCCCTTCCCCCCACCCACTACCACATCTACTCTCTCTCTCTCTCTCTCTCTCAACACCATC
Organism: Sambucus nigra; assembly: GCA_949130495.1. Lineage (NCBI taxonomy): Eukaryota > Viridiplantae > Streptophyta > Magnoliopsida > Dipsacales > Adoxaceae > Sambucus > Sambucus nigra. The sequence continues at coordinate 263,719,497 of OX422215.1, read as the reverse complement.
GAGTTAGCCACACACACACACCCTCCCCCTATTGTAACCCTTCAAAATATATATATATATATATATATATATTTGAATCGAAAACTTTCAATTTCAAAGACCATAAATTTTAAATCCAAAACGTGAAAAGTGTTTTAAATCTAAGTAGATTAGAAAAAATATGAGACCCTTAATTTCGATTCCAAAATATGAATTGGTTTGTTTGTTAATTGATTTTGTTTCCAAATCTCGAATTAATTTCATTTGATTCTGATATGGAATTTCAATTTCAGTATGTGAGAGTGAGAGAGAGAGAGAGAGAGAGAGAGAGAGAGAGAGAGAGAGAGAGATGTGGTTAGGGGTGGTTGTAGTGGTCGCGACATGAGCTATTTTGGCAGTGGTGGTGGTGGGGACGATCTATTGAAGATGGTTATGTTGGTGGGATGAATAGGGAACATGATTAATTGTGTATTCCATTTTCTTTATTTTTATAAATTTTTAATACTTTCTTATATTTTGTAAATATTATTTTTTCCTTTGTATTTCATTTTTTTCTAAGTTGTTTAATTATTTTTTCCATATATTGTGTGCAACTTATATGACTATTAGATTTAAGGGACCCCCAATTAAAAGGGATTTTTTGGATACACGTGCATAAACCATGTCCTCACCCCTATATTGAGAAACCTTCACATCGCTCCATAATTTTTTTAGCAAATGCATGCAACTCATTTAGGGGTGAGTTTTTCAATTGACTTTGTAATCAATTTTAAGCCAAGATTTCAATTTTGTTAATTTCTAATACACTCCAACAAAAATTCAAAACATCAAAATAGTTGAATTTAAATTACATTCATTTTCAGTTATTGAAAACATCATGTTCATACACAATCCAATTAAGAAAACAAAGAGATAAAATTTACAAAATCACATTGAAACTATTGAGGTACAACTTTCTTTATTTACATAACACACTTTATTAAATTAATATTTTAAATAAATGAAACATTTTATTAAACTATTTTTAAAACATAACAATTTATAATAATAAAAACAAAAGTTTGTTTTATTGTAATTTTTTTCTCTTTTTCTTCCCATTTTTTATTTTTAAAATTAACAAAAAAAAATTCATCCCACATTAATTTATTAAAAAAGGCAATTTTTTTTCTTCCCCCCCCCCCCCCTTTTAGTTAAAATAAACAAAAAATAGTTTTTTGTTCTCTTTTTAAACCCACTTTTCACACACACACACACACACACACACACACACACACACACACATATATATATATATATATATATTTTGTCTTAATCTTTATTTATTAAAAAAATCTCATATTTTATTTATTTTAAAAATAAATATTTTTAATCTCCTTTTCTTCACAGTTTTTTGTGACAACCCGCCTACTAAAATAATAGGTGGCCAGCCCAATACTCCAATAATTACAGGAATCATAGATGGTCCATTCTTAGCATCACTGTCGATTAAAATAATAGTATGAGATAACCACCAATCATTTTAGAAAACGGATTGTCATATACAAAAATTTAAAAGAAAAAGAGAAACACTTAGACAATCCCATTTGTAAAAACGGTGGGTATCAAAAATCGATGAATAAAGTATGACAATACAATAAATAATCACCGAATAAGCTGTCGGTGCACAGACCAATACAAATAATATATTAAGTATTATAATTCAATATTTACAATAAAATGAATGAGTGATATACCTTGGGCAAACACGCCCGAATAAATGTACTGAACATAACTAGAGTACAATAGAGGGGAGCGTCTACTACAAGTATCCTAAAACATCCGCAATATGCCGTAGCTCCATGACAACTGGAAATGGAAATGTAAACACGGGTGTCCATGCGGAAGAGCACCTGTAACGGCAAAGAATATGCAGAAACAAGGAAATATAGAAGCCGGTCAGGGCCGGGTTTGATATGATTACCATGTGACTAAAATGCATGACAGTTAAGTGCGTAATTCTCTCGCAGATAACAATAATATTCCTCACCTCTCAATCTAGCAGCAACCTAACGCAATATCGTGAGATGTTCTAGTTAACCCTAAGTACTAAGGGATAACTTTTCCCCATTCTCAACACTATGCCCTATTCGTGCGTGGGGTGTCTCGCAAAGCGAAATCCAAACAAGGAACCCCCCCGATACACTACTACTTAGGCAAGGTTGATCGTCGAGATCCATTAGACCCTAAGCACGAAATAATAAATAAGTACATGTGTGTGCATAAGTGTGGGAGGTCACAACTACAGCTACTCAAGAAATATAAAAGTAAACCCAACCATCATCTAGTGGCCCAATTCCTAATTCTTTATTTAGGAATATACCTATATGGTAAATTCATTTTATCAAATGTTTACCAATCAATCTCATTTCAAAACTTCTTTACCAAATTTTATTTCCTTTCTTCTATCCAGGAAAATACATAATTTAAAGCAAGTTTTATTATCATAAAAATGCTTTACTTTCATATCATATCATCCATTTTCCTTCTTCCATCCGGAAAATGTATTTATCATCCCATTTCCCTTCTTCTATCCGGGAAATGTAAATTAAAGCCATTTTATTATCATAAAATGTTTTAAGAACCAATAATGTCCCACGTTATTGAATCATAGTTATATATCATATATATAACGCAATCTAAGACCGCCCGTCCGGGTTTCCCCATTGTGCGCGCCCCTAAATGGCTATCATCTTCCAGGGCCTCCAAGACAACCTGGGATCCTATCGAAACGTCGGGAAGCGACCATGTGCCTGCGGGATAGTCAAGACCACACCCGGAATCTCCTAACCAGCGCAGAAAATATATATAAACAAAAGCTCACATGGCCTAGGGATTATATCCACCCTGCATCATTAGCCAGGGGGCTTCACCACAACGCGCGCGACTTCCCTTATGATAGCGATTTAGAGAGGTGTGTATCCATAAATTATCATTTATGAAAAAACATTACTTTTTTCATTTTTGAAAACTCATATTTTACATTTCCAAAAATCATCCTTTTAGCCATTTAGCACCAAGTCTTAGAAGGTGCATTTCATTCTTATTAAGTCATATATTATTAATGACCTAAGACCCAAAGTGCCACTAACCTCAAAATAGCCTCGAATAGTTTATATAATTCATAAACCCTCAAAGTGAGTCTCCATAATGGAGTGTCTCCCAAAAGCTCAACATAATATTTTAACTTCCCATTTCATCTCTAGGTTAATTTCCTAAATCATTCGAATATCAACCTACGCAACTTATCCCTCGGGTAAGCCTAAATATCCCATTAAATCCTAGGGCATTAGTCTATCCAAAACCACCCTCTAGGACTCTTAATTACTTCCCAAAGGAAGGTTCCTAAACCTTGGACCTAAAAGAAAAAGGGCTAAAAAATCAAAATAAGAAAATCTCACAAAAACAGGGGAACCGAATCGATTCGCCCCTTGGGCCGAATCGATTCGCCCTTGCGAATCGATTCGCTAGACAGCCGAATCGATTCGGTGAGCAAAAACTGACCTTCTGCAATTGCCGAATCGATTCGCTTTAAATCCGAATCGATTCGGTCTGCAAGACCTGTAACCCTCTCCTTATCCGAATCGATTCTCCCCTAGGGCCGAATCGATTCGGTCCTGGAATTTTGCCCAGTTTGGGCGACGGGTTACATGAACCCTAAAATCCCAAAACCTCAATTCTTTGCTTTTTCCCAACATCAACAACATCTAATTCTACCAAAACATTCCTACACCATTTACAACTAATAATATATCCTCAAATCAAATTAAAACTAAGATTTAAGGGTTTAATCATCAAAATCAACAAATACCCATTTATGGGTTAAATCTCCAAAACCTAACTATACATGCAATTTATCACATTAAATCAATATCTAGCAAGTAAGAAACTTGCCTCGAGGTTCGTAGTCTCGGAACACCTCCGGTAGCGACGGATTCCGGCCCAAATCTTCCATCTCTCTCTTTCTCTTCTCTCTCTCTCTCTCCTTTGGCTTCTCCCACCAAAATGAAGAAAAAGAAAAAGGGGTGGGGGATTTATAAGGGTCTAAAAATATAAACCCCCACTCCTAAATGCTAATACACCACTAAAATGACTCGTAACCACTTAATTGAGTCATAACCCCTTAAAAATGCCTAAATCTCAAAAATTACAACTGGGCACTTATTTCGACTATCTCGACTATTCTAAAAACAATCGCACCCCCGCCCCCCATTTAGGCATTCGGGAAAGTGTGAACTATTTTTACATTCCAAATCCTTTTTAATTTATTAATTATACCCAATTTCATATATAGGTCATAACCGTCGTTTTACATATAACGACGCAAAATACACAATATAACACTATTTACCTTCTCATAACGGTAAATAGTCAAAATCATAGTAAATATTATCCCTAAGTCTCACGGGAAATAATATTTACTCCAACATCTCCTATTTTATAAAATTAGCCCATTAGGAAAAATAGTATAAAATAGTCGCTCGAAAACCTGGGTTGTTACATACTCCCCCCCTTAAAGGGGAATTTTGCCTTCAAAATTCAGGCGTAACCCATAACCATAAAAAGGGTATACTATACCAAAACCGTGCTATCATACTAGCAAACCCCTCTACAGAGAAATGCCCCCATAGGACACAGACTAAGGTCATCACTAACGATCTCAGTCCGCATACTCTTGCTATAACATAGCGCCAAATCGTTCCTCAGGAACTTTCGATCCTACCCTCTACTACGGGAGAAGATACCCACACAATCTCGGCACAAATTGCCTTACTTCTAAACACGTTATACCTCTACTAGGGAATAACTACACTAACTTATAATCGTTAACCCCAACACTACTTACTCATATTCGCGTTGGTGTAACCCTCAAGAGTCTACTTGCTCACTGAGCCCAATCTAAAGGAAGGTTCCCGAACCACTCCCGGTCCCAGGAATATACTATTCGCTGTTACCATTCCAACGAGTAGACAATGCATATTGCCATCTATACTAGGCTACGTACGGCCTAACGTTTATCGAAAATAATCCGAACTATTGTACGGAAATTCGATCCATAAAACTACTACTCCGATCTCTCCTTTAAATCAGATCCACCCTTCCACTTACGGGTGGTAGGATATACCCCATATCCCAACGGTTCCCATTCTTCCTGGAGACTTTACCTATACCTTGACACCAATGTCTCGTCTCGGTGAAGCTCACTCCACTTGGCATTCCATGCCACGAATAAACTCTAAGATGGTCTCTACTCGGCGCCTATACTACTCCCGTTCGCATTGCCTTAGTGAAAGGAAATATCCTAACGATAGTCCTTCATGGTCACAAACTTGTTATTCGTGAAAAGACTCCAAATTCCTGCCCAGGAGAAATGCCTCTAAGTCTTTAAGGCAAATACTACCGCCCTGAACTTTAAATCAAGTGTGGGATGACACGTAGTAAAAAATGTGAGACGCACGAACAACAAGTCCATGCTCCCATATTCATACTTCCCGTTCCTGGCCAAGACTCGTTTGTTAAATCCACTCTCGGTCATAACAACACGAGTGCAGGAGAAAAGTCAGCTTATACTTTAACTCCTCCAAAGGTAGGTTACCCATGTAACCCTCTAACTACGAGAGGCCTCACCACTAATGGCCAAACATTCTAACGAGCTCGAAATCCCATACTTCTCGTCTAGGGACCAAATCCTACTTAGAGTTAACCCACAACCTATTGTGGTCAACTCCCCACCATCTTCCTAAACTAACGCCGCATGCCCTAAGGGCCTAGCATCCTAAGAATCCTAAGGTCAATCTATCTATTCTAACCTAGTCGTATAAGTATAACACTAAATATCCCTAGTGTCCAAGACCTTTCCCGACTTCTGACATTAGCTCGGTTTCATGCATGGGACGTCTCGCCGAAGCGAAATCCAAATAAGGAACCCTCCCGTTACACTACTACCTCGCATTGTCAGTCGTCGAGAAGTAACGGTCGAAGACACATGATCGGGATCGACGGAATCCTAACTCGAAACTCTACTAGTACACATACTTCTACGTCCTACCATAACTATCGACCGAGGCATTTACTTTCAGTAAGATGCCACCACTACTCTACTCCAAGATACACCTATACCTCTACACAAATGGCCTTCTCATTAAGGCACAACCATAAGTCTCTATTGGACTTTCATCATCATAGTCTTCCCCACATCGATTTAGAGGAAAACTATCATAGTGCTCATATATCGCACATCAACTTAGCCCTTAATCACTCATATACGTGATTCTTGGCTAAACCTTCCAACCCAGCACTTAACCAACAGAAAAGAAAAAGAAAGAAGAAAAGAGCAGAAAAGAAAATGCACATCTCTCCACTCTCAACGTCGTTAAGGTTCATGCGTGGAGCGTCTCGCCGAAGCGAAATCCAAACAAGGAACCCCTCCACGCAGTCACCTTAACTAGCCGGTCATGGAGATAAGGCAATAGCATACACAAGCAAAGCAAACAAAGAAAGCAAACGGAATAAAAATAAAAATAAAGGAAACTATCTGCATACCGTAAACCACCTCTATAAAGTCTCAACCCATATTCAGGAGAGATATTATAGATCCACTAGTCCTCCTCCTAGAACTAGAACTAGGATAGCCTCGCAATTTATTCGTTTGCTACCACACCCACCAATCTAAGGATATTTCTACTCGTATAATATATAATACAAGTAGCACGTACCACACATATCACCACTCGCCCCATAACGAGTGTGAAGGAAAAGACAGAACTCCCATATTATGGAAGTCACATAGATATGCTTACTATATATAAAAATATGTACCGATACTATCACAAGCTCGATATACACACCCGAATCTAGGGTTAACACCATACTACTCCATCTTACCTAAGGAATGCACCATTCGCACCCTAGTTGGAAATTCCACCAACATACTAGCCAACCTCCTTGGCTACTACCAATGGTTCCAAGACACGACATTCTAGTCTTACCCGAACCAAACTACTTCCATCAATGACTCAACTAGGAGTCCTATTCTTGCCGGTTATCTTCAATTGACAATATCAGAACGCATAGTTCCCTTGACTTCTTCAGCAAGGAGAACATTCTACCAGCTTCCCCAACCTTAGCTCCACGAGTCTTCCCCGGGTGGATGTCCACCAAAGGGGTCTCATGAATACTGCTTCTCCAAAAGTGTTTCCAACACTTACTTACGAGCCTAGCATTTCCACTGAAAGGCACTCTCTATGGGCAAAACATTCTGCCCCACCATAAAGAGGCGACTATCATATTCGCCACTTCAACCTTACTCCTAAGGGTGAAAGGTTTTCCTCAAATCCTCGCACCAGGGCACTCCTATACCCAACTCTAGGCCAAACTCTCGGGCCTTATACTTCCACCGAACGAGGTTACACTTCCTCTATCCAACTGAACTTCAACATGTGGTCCTAATAAAGAACCTCTCAACTCCGAATTGACATTGCTTGGAGTCCCAAGCATAGTACCACTCTCTATCGGCAGCGGTACTTGGGAAAACTATTTTCACTGTACTTAGTAGTCATGGCAACAATATAAAATAATGCTGCAAAGGGAGAGACCTTCAAAGCGGTCCTTATTCCCGACCACAGCCTACAGCTTATAGTAATCCCATCCTATGACGCCTTCACAATGGCCTTCCTCAACGCCCTACATCTAACGACTCACAAGCCTCACACGAACGCGTAGAAGATCTTCGGGGTCCTCATACCATAGCAGGAGAACGAAATCTCACAAGAGAATTCAACGACCTTATTCCTAAGGCTCTACATCAAACATAGAGAAACGCAGAAGACGTAAAACATCCGCACAGATTCCTAAGAACTCTAGAACCTAATGCTCTGATACCATCTGTGACAACCCGCCTACTAAAATAATAGGTGGCCAGCCCAATACTCCAATAATTACAGGAATCATAGATGGTCCATTCTTAGCATCACTGTCGATTAAAATAATAGTATGAGATAACCACCAATCATTTTAGAAAACGGATTGTCATATACAAAAATTTAAAAGAAAAAGAGAAACACTTAGACAATCCCATTTGTAAAAACGGTGGGTATCAAAAATCGATGAATAAAGTATGACAATACAATAAATAATCACCGAATAAGCTGTCGGTGCACAGACCAATACAAATAATATATTAAGTATTATAATTCAATATTTACAATAAAATGAATGAGTGATATACCTTGGGCAAACACGCCCGAATAAATGTACTGAACATAACTAGAGTACAATAGAGGGGAGCGTCTACTACAAGTATCCTAAAACATCCGCAATATGCCGTAGCTCCATGACAACTGGAAATGGAAATGTAAACACGGGTGTCCATGCGGAAGAGCACCTGTAACGGCAAAGAATATGCAGAAATAAGGAAATATAGAAACCGGTCAGGGACGGGTTTGATATGATTACCATGTGACTAAAATGCATGACAGTTAAGTGCGTAATTCTCTCGCAGATAACAATAATATTCCTCACCTCTCAATCTAGCAGCAACCTAACGCAATATCGTGAGATGTTCTAGTTAACCCTAAGTACTGAGGGCTAACTTTTCCCCATTCTCAACACTATGCCCTATTCGTGCGTGGGGTGTCTCGCAAAGCGAAATCCAAACAAGGAACCCCCCCGATACACTACTACTTAGGCAAGGTTGATCGTCGAGATCCATTAGACCCTAAGCACGAAATAATAAATAAGTACATGTGTGTGCATAAGTGTGGGAGGTCACAACTACAGCTACTCAAGAAATATAAAAGTAAACCCAACCATCATCTAGTGGCCCAATTCCTAATTCTTTATTTAGGAATATACCTATATGGTAAATTCATTTTATCAAATGTTTACCAATCAATCTCATTTCAAAACTTCTTTACCAAATTTTATTTCCTTTCTTCTATCCAGAAAAATACATAATTTAAAGCAAGTTTTATTATCATAAAAATGCTTTACTTTCATATCATATCATCCATTTTCCTTCTTCCATCCGAAAAATGTATTTATCATCCCATTTCCCTTCTTCTATCCGGGAAATGTAAATTAAAGCCATTTTATTATCATAAAATGTTTTAAGAACCAATAATGTCCCACGTTATTGAATCATAGTTATATAACATATATATAACGCAATCTAAGACCGCCCGTCCGGGTTTCCCCACTGTGCGCGCCCCTAAATGGCTATCATCTTCCAGGGCCTCCAAGACAACCTGGGATCCTATCGAAACGTCGGGAAGCGACCATGTGCCTGCGGGATAGTCAAGACCACACCCGGAATCTCCTAACCAGCGCAGAAAATATATATAAACAAACGCTCACATGGCCTAGGGACTATATCCACCCTGCATCATTATCCAGGGGGCTTCACCACAACGCGCGCGACTTCCCTTATGATAGCGATTTAGAGAGGTGTGTATCCATAAATTATCATTTATGAAAAAACATTACTTTTTCCATTTTTGAAAACTCATATTTTACATTTCCAAAAATCATCCATTTAGCCATTTAGCACCAAGTCTTAGAAGGTGCATTTCATTCTTATTAAGTCATATATTATTAATGACCTAAGACCCAAAGTGCCACTAACCTCAAAATAGCCTCGAATAGTTTATATAATTCATAAACCCTCAAAGTGAGTCTCCATAATGGAGTGTCTCCCAAAAGCTCAACATAATATTTTAACTTCCCATTTCATCTCTAGGTTAATTTCCTAAATCATTCGGATATCAACCTACGCAACTTATCCCTCGGGTAAGCCTAAATATCCCATTAAATCCTAGGGCATTAGTCTATCCAAAACCACCCTCTAGGACTCTTAATTACTTCCCAAAGGAAGGTTCCTAAACCTTGGACCTAAAAGAAAAAGGGCTAAAAAATCAAAATAAGAAAATCTCACAAAAACAGGGGAACCGAATCGATTCGCCCTTGCGAATCGATTCGCTAGACAGCCGAATCGATTCGGTGAGCAAAAACTGACCTTCTGCAATTGTCGAATCGATTCGCTTTAAATCCGAATCGATTCGGTCTGCAAGACCTGTAACCCTCTCCTTATCCGAATCGATTCTCCCCTAGGGCCGAATCGATTCGGTCCTGGAATTTTGCCCAGTTTGGGCGACGGGTTACATGAACCCTAAAATCCCAAAACCTCAATTCTTTGCTTTTTCCCAACATCAACAACATCTAATTCTACCAAAACATTCCTACACCATTTACAACTAATAATATATCCTCAAATCAAATTAAAACTAAGATTTAAGGGTTTAATCATCAAAATCAACAAATACCCATTTATGGGTTAAATCTCCAAAACCTAACTATACATGCAATTTATCACATTAAATCAATATCTAGCAAGTAAGAAACTTGCCTCGAGGTTCGTAGTCTCGGAACACCTCCGGTAGCGACGGATTCCGGCCCAAATCTTCCATCTCTCTCTTTCTCTCTACTTTCTCTTCTCTCTCTCTCTCTCCTTTGGCTTCTCCCACCAAAATGAAGAAAAAGAAAAAGGGGTGGGGGATTTATAAGGGTCTAAAAATATAAACCCCCACTCCTAAATGCTAATACACCACTAAAATGACTCGTAACCACTTAATTGAGTCATAACCCCTTAAAAATGCCTAAATCTCAAAAATTACAACTGGGCACTTATTTCGACTATCTCGACTATTCTAAAAACAATCGCACCCCCCCCCCCCCCATTTAGGCATTCGGGAAAGTGTGAACTATTTTTATGTTCCAAATCCTTTTTAATTTATTAATTATACCCAATTTCATATATAGGTCATAACCGTCGTTTTACATATAACGACGCAAAATACACAATATAACACTATTTACCTTCTCATAACGGTAAATAGTCAAAATCATAGTAAATATTATCCCTAAGTCTCACGGGAAATAATATTTACTCCAACATCTCCTATTTTATAAAATTAGCCCATCAGGCAAAATAGTATAAAATAGTCGCTCGAAAACCTGGGTTGTTACATTTTTATTTTTAAAAAAGACATTTTTGTAATTTTTCCACCCTATTTCTCATTTTTTCCACCCTATTTTTAAAATTAGCCCATCAGGCAAAATAGGATATAAGTGTATTCGAAGAAGAGCGCACTCACAAACTGTGACTCGTTAGCCACAATTAGCATAACCTGCATCACCATCGAGTTCACGCAGCGCTAATCGAATCAGGACTGATAAAAAACTTACCATCATAGGGATAAAGAAGACACAAGTATTCAACGAATTAGGTGACCACTACGCCAAGAAAATAGTCTACTTTTGACAACGAATTAAACCACACGAAGTACGAGCCTACGACGTGCACTTAGAGTTTCCCATTTTATTTTTGATATCCGTCAAGCGCTTTAGCCTTGCCACGTACCCTAGCTTGGCCTCTTAACCTTGACGAGTTCTACCCAAGAGTCATCCATCTGTGCCGAACGGACGAAATATAAACTAATTATGTCGAGAAGTTGAAACGCTAGGCTTACCTCCTTAAGACTAATGCTACTTATCCGTCATTAAATCAAAACTACGTTATTTCTCTTGACACTTATCATTAGTTACCGATCTATCACCGCAAGGCCTCTATAATTTCAATATGCAGTAGCTCACCTCAGTCTTCGATATCACTTTAATCAAGTGAAACATAAAGCTTACATAATTTCAAAATATTCAACTTATATACCATTGCTACCACCCTTAGCACCGTTTACATCATCCCAAACCATAATCATTCTAATGCGTCTCAAATTTTTAGCATCGCTCGTGCCTAGTAACTTTCTTTACCCATGTCGTTACTAACTGTAGAGGTAGCACACATAGGTGCTATAATTATTCCTAACACTTCATTCCGAGTGCTATATTTAAAGCCATACAAACCTCACCGTGTTCTAAGTCTCCCGGGTATACCACCTATCATTAATCAATCTATATTTGACATTATCCTCGAAGGTCATATCATAACACATGCCTAGAATTAAAGTAGGGGTGATAATTTTAGAAACGACGTGAAAAAACGACACGGAACGACACAAAATTGACCCGAAATTGACACGATGTTTCATGTTCGTGTCGTGTTTTTTTACACAAAGTCATGTCGTGTCGTATTCGTGTCTTAATTATGAGTCGTGTCATGTTATGTTATCGTGTTTTTAGGTATGAAATTTAAGAAATTTTGGTATTCATGTCGTGCCCTGTCGTGTTATTTTTTATTCGGGTCGTGTTCGTGTCAACTAAAAAAAACACGAATTTGTGTCGTGTCGTGTTCGTGTTTGAAAAAACCTTGTCGTGTCATCTCGAAACACAACCCATTGACCTGAATTGCCACCCCTAAATTAAAGGTCATGGCACTAACTCCAAAGCACTTCCACAAATTGGTATGATCTAACTGTATTTCAATCAGCGATGGTTTGCCATCATTTATGTAAATTTCAATAAAATAATGGTTCCCGATGCCTCACGGGTGACGACATCAAACTCAATTATTTCTTTAAACATCTTACACATCTATTACGAGGAACCACCAGTCATACCACGACTTATGATACACAAACTTGAGTTTACCACTATAAAATGGACATCACTACATAAACCTCAATGCAATAATAAATCCCAAGGTTTTGAAGAGAGATGATATCATCGTTGTATGCACGGTACACAATCTCAGATTCACTATTACCAGGAAATGACTACTTCTCGCATCAACATCTCATTAGATAACCTTTAGTATACATCTCCAAGGAAAATTTCCATATGATTCCACAAGCATATATCCTTTAATCACTTACGGGCGTTCAACCACTACAACTGACTTGCCTTACTATTTGAACGTCATACTACCTTTTAATTTACCAACTAACACAACTGTATACATTTGGTTGGATACGGGACGTCGAGCATTACCTATAAACACTAAAGCCCATTCCATCGAACACCACAAGGGTTACTATTTCTCTATGCCACACTATAATCACCAAACTATAAATTAATACCATATAGGATTTTGGTAGGACAAGGGACGTCGATTATTTCCCATGAGGAAGCCCACCCTAACAACGTCGCAAGTCGTCCCATTATAAAACATCATAACCTAATTACTTAATACCAAGTCACCACGATTGTCTAGGTTCAATCCTTGGTTACCTCAATCGTTAAAATTTTCCCATCCTCACTATAATTAAATCATAAGAATCGGGACATACTAAACTCAAGCCCGCCACCAAGGGACCTAATACTGTCTCGCCACGGGGTTGACATTTGTAAATACATTCACCGACTAACCACCACTAAGGTGTTCATCCATAAGGATAACATCCTATCAACTAAGACTCACTTATCCTCTAGCGTCTATTTACATCAATTTATATGCTCGTTGAATTACCCATCAATAACGGTATCACCCCAAGGATCAAACTTTCCTTATCATCACATCGATATTGACCCTTACTGTGTGTCACACCAAAGGCTATATGCAATCTAAATTCGCGATTTCCCATTACATGATTATGACACTCTAATAACCAAGCCTTACTATTGATCATACACGATTTGATGCCACTTGCCCAACGACGATATCTCATTCTATTAACTTCTCCAAAGACTCTACGTCTAAAAAAGGCTAGAACACAAAACACCTCATACTAAGAACCACGGTGTCACCACTTACTGGCTTACTTGGACACTCGTAAATTATTTACATACTTAATAAAAAATGCAGAAGTAATTTATGAAACTAACTTGAACGTATGCCACTTGGAACTAATTCACTAGTCGTGCTAACCTCTTTGACATTACCATCGAGGACATGAACTATAACCATCACCAAACTAGCGTGACTGGCCCAACCAACATCGACGTCGAAAGATCTAATGCCGACCTCACCACATCACACCCAAAAGGAACCTTGAACCTAGAGCTCTGATACCATTTGTAATGCCCCGACCCGGATTTATGGGTTACCCCCGAGTCAACCTGGTCAGAATTGAGCGTGCGGTGTGTAATGGAATGGAACAACGTATTTAATGTTGCTAATCCAATTTTATTTTAATTACATTTCACTTATTAGCATGCGAGTCCAGTTTTAAGATAAACTACGTGAAGGACCTGTAGGAGCACCCCGAGGTCCAAGTAAACAGAGCTACTAACGTAAACATAATAAAATATACTTACCTGTAAATTACCCTCAAGTAAGGAGGGAAGTTTGTAACTCCCCGACCCCAATTTTTACTTAACCTGTGAGTCAACCCGGTCCAACCTAAGCGTTAGGTGTGAAGTGCAATGGAACAACCTATATAATGTTACTAATACAATTTTATTTTAATTATGTTTCACTTATTAGTAGGCGATTCCAGTTTTAAGATAAACTACAGGAGGGACTCATGGGAGCAACTCGAGGTCCAAGTAAACAGAGCTACTGACGTAAACATAATATAATATACTTACATGTAAAATGCCCTCAAATTTTGGAACCGCTCCTAACCTACCGTAAACAAAGTGGGGGGTGTAAGCCTATGCCCAGTGGGATTTATACGTACAATATAGAAACGAACGATGGAAAAGAATACTCATACACTACAACCACATGCATGCGAAATTATATATATATATGTATATATATATATATATATGTATACCTTTGGAAAATACACATGTAGATGCATTAACCGTTTTACTTTCAAAAAATCTTACTTATCCAGATTAATTTACATTAATCTGCATATTTATTTATATTTAGCATTTTCATCTTGTTTAACACACTCGGTTCGACATTTGAAACCATTACACTTAATTTGACAAGAACCCATCCCATTACCATAATTTAACCCCTTTAACTTATTGCAATACACTTAAGTATTTTCATTGAAAATCACCATTTCAACACACCCATTTGTCGTGACAAAAAATACTTATTTTTAATTTAGAAACCTTTGTCCATACATACTTATGCCAATTAGGGTTTT
Source organism: Sambucus nigra (assembly GCA_949130495.1). NCBI lineage: Eukaryota > Viridiplantae > Streptophyta > Magnoliopsida > Dipsacales > Adoxaceae > Sambucus > Sambucus nigra. The sequence continues at coordinate 263,704,486 of OX422215.1, read as the reverse complement.
AACAACTTGGTTGCTTAATTACCCATTTACCCACTCACTTTATCCTTTGCCTTATCTTATAGACATTAAGAGATTTACGCATTTACTTGTCCATTTCACTTTTATCGAAACATTTATTATATTCATTCAAGTTAGGTTGTATTGACACATTTTACCATGCAACCCATTTCTTGATATGTTCCATATTTCCTTGATCTTTTCTTCGAATCTTTCAATACCGCATACTTACACGGGCTCCACACCGACAGTTATGCACACCATATATTCTGGCCACTGATTTAGGGCTTTTCACCCAAGGGCTCCGGGCCCTTCTTGCTTATTATCGGTTGCATCCGAGTCCTTGTAAATGTGTTTAACATTTTACACATATCCACATTATTCCATTTCATTACTTTTAGCTAGCGCAAGCCAAAATCCGGACTTAACCATCCATTTTTTCCTTAACACTTGGAAAATTATTTCTTTCTTCTTTAAGTCCATTATTCACACATACATGATTTATACTAAATCATTCATCCTTTAGGACTTAAATTAGTTTCACACACGTTAGTGTAAACATAGTCTTTAACATTTTTATTCCATAAAAATATTCCACTGTAAATAAATTATTGATTTACCCTTTATTTACCAAACTTGAAATTTAGTCCCTTAACAAGTGTTATTTTTTAAATGATCATTAAGTTTTCAACTTAATAATTATAACACTTAGCCATTTTAACACTTGTTTAATAATACACTTTTGCCAACTTTCACATTTGTTACGTTAACATCCTTAATACATAAAATTGCACCCTTTACACAAGACTATTTTTTATTTCTCAGAAAATAACATTTCTCGCATTTTTATTTCATAAACATGTCCATCATTTCATTTTACTATAAATACACACAAATATCATTTTTTTTACATTCATTTTTATTTCATAAAAACGTGTGTTATTTCCTTTTCACTAAAAATACACCAAAATGATATTTCTTATATTTTTATTCCATAAAAACATGTATTATTTCTTTTTCACTAAAAATACATCAAAATGTCATTTCTTACATTTTTATTTCATAAAAATGTTTATTATTTCTTTTCATTAAAAATACATCAAATGACATTTCTTACATTTTTATTCCATAAAAATGTGTATTATTTCTTTTTTTGGAATTTATTCTTTTTCAAGACCTATTTTATATCATCTTTTGATACCATTTCATGCAATACCAACATGACTAATAATCAACACATATATTTAACCTAATACATTTAAACAATGTGCTCAAATATATTATTCCTTGAACTTAAATCAAAGTTAGGGTTTCCCACCTTAAATGAAGCCCTAAATATGATGGAGATGGTGATGAAGATGGGTGATTCCCCCACCTCCACATGTGGCCCTAAAGGGAGTCACAAAATGCCCGACCAAGTCAGCTCCAAGAAACTCCGCTAAAACCCTCCATACAACCTCCAAAATGTATCCTTCTTCTTTTAAAATAACTCCTACCAAATACACTCCCCCCCCCAACAATGTTTCTCATATTTCGTGACTCTACCCTTGAATCAGTAGGGAAACCAAAGGTTTACTTGCATGAGTGTAGTTATTTTATTTAAGTAACTCAGATAGATTACAGACCGTGGAGAGGAAGTTTACGAGAGAGAGAGAGAGAGAGAGAGAGAGAGAGAGAAAATATTTGAAATATCTAATGTAGTCTCCCCCAAGACTATATGGTTCCTACTATAGAACCCATCCCCCCAAGAGCCGCTATTAAAAGAGAGCTCATCCTCTCGAAGTATTCCCATATCAGGTATACTAAGACTCAAAATTCGATAGCTTGTAACATCCAAGGCCGAGCAAGTTGACAGCACAAAGGCTTGTCTGAGTTGGAAAATTCACACTTCTCTCTTTCTGCTATAATGTTGAAAATTCAAAATTCCTTTAACATCACTAACCATCCTACTGACCTGAGTTAAATCCCATGAATATGCTGCATGTTAGACGTCCTTTAGTGTCGTTAGAACGACACTCATTGTCGTTCGAACGACCATCTCATACTTTTTTCCGTTATGCCCCTAACAACCCCAAAACCTTAAAAGATATTATTATACATATATATAGTTAATTAATTTATAACTATGAATTTTTAACCCAAATATAATTCAAATGAAATCCTTATCCAATAATTCTCCATAATTAAATCCTTTACCCAAAATTTTCTAATAGTTATCATCAAGTCTCTATATCGAAATATTAGGGATATAATCTGGTCATACTCATCTAAGTCCCCGTGTTTCTTGTATTATCACAGTTTATAGGGGGTTAAATAAAATATTTAAGGCAGGGTATTACCTTTTTGGGTTAAAAAGAGAAGGAGAAGCAATGGAGGTGGAGACGATGGTGAGAGGAGGTGGTGGGGGTGTAAAAGGAGGTGCGTGGGGTGTGTGTGGGAGGAGATGATAAGGTAAGAGTTGAGATTAAAGTTTAATTTTGAGAGAGAATAAAAGGCTAGAGAGAAAAATAATAATTAAAAAATAACTTTTATGTTAAATTTAATTTAGGGTGCTGATATTCCCACCCCAAAATTATCTCAAAAACACCACGAAAATGCACTTTACACCTCCTTAACACCACAAAAACCCGACACCACAATTTCAAACTCCATTATAGAAACCCAAATTAAAAAACGTTTTATTTTTCCCTCATCTCTCTCTCTCTCTCTCTCCCCTCTATTGCTTTCTCTCTTTATACTCTTATTATTCAAAACCAAACCCTTAGTCATACTTCAAAACCTCCAAACATAACCTGGTATATATTTCAAATCAATCTACTTATGTATTTTTGTTCATAGCTATTCTATACATGCATAAAGATGAATAATATCAAAAACGTGAAAACCCCCCTTAATTTTTGTTGAATATGAACCCTAATTTGTATTGAAACTGTACTACAAAAGTTAAAAAAAATACTTGCGATGGCTGCCACAGTCTCCCTTAACCGTAGGAGGTGACTACTCACGGTCAATCTAAATCGTGTAACTCATACTCATGGTCATAGTAGACCATCAAATTTGTAATACCAATGGCCTAAGGTGGTCGTGGTTTTCAACATTTCATGAATAATCATTATCGTGTCTAGGGTTTACAAGGTTTGAAGTGATCGTGGTTAGCCATCTTACAGTTTGCCCAAAACGTTGAATTTATCTATCAAGTTTAATTTATTCATTTTAAATGCTTGTTCCCACATTTGTTCAGTTCTCTATCCGGTTTCATTTGTTAATTTCAAATAAGTATTCTCTTTTTAAATTCGTATTTCCATATTCTATTGCAAATCATAAATGGGTAAAGAGGTTAGACCACCTATGACTGCATCGGAAATAAAATGAAAACGGGAAAGAATTACAGGTAAATATGTAGAAGATGAGGTGGTAGGTGATGAGGTTGTAGGTAACGAGGTTGTAGGTCATGAGGTGGTTGGTGAGGATGTGTTAGGTGATGATGTGGTAGGGTGGTTGGTGAGGATGCGGTGGTTGGTGAGGGTGTGTTGGGTGATGATGTGGTTGTTGATAAGGGTCCGGTTCGTAACAAGGTAGTAGAAGGTGAGTTTGTTATGGTTAATGAGGGGGTTGTTGGTGATGAGGTGGTTGGTGAGGGGACAGTTGGTGAAGTTGGGACGAGTGGTGGTGGGGAGATGGTTGAGAGGGTTGATGCACGTGCTAGGGGGAGAGTAGCTTTAGCCAATCAAGTAGTGCATTTATATCGTCATCTTCTGATGATAACGACATATTTAAAAGGGTATCTTCGTCGGCCCCAGTTAAAAAAAAAAACATAAGGACCAAACCAAAAAGATCCAATGCACAATCGTTAGAGGGGTCCTCTCCTAACAAGCCCGAGTTGTTAAAGCATTTTTTAACCAAGTATCATATGTTATTTGGAACAACGATGAAGAATGTGGTATAATGAAGTGATTATACTACTATAAAAATTCGTGGAGTGGAATATAAATGAAGAGGATGAACGGGTGGTGAATACAGTAAAGGCCTTTGGATTATGGCCTTTGATAAAAAAAAACTCATATCGGTTTATTAATTATGTCATTATCTGTGCATTCATTCAACGGTGGTAACCTGAAACTACTACGTTTCGTATGCCATTCGGTGAAATGACCATTACGCTGAATGATGTTTTTCATTTGTTGGGATAGCAGTTGAGGGGGGAAGTGTGTATGGGGTGATACTTGAAGACGCCTGAAGATAGGTCTATTTCAATTAAGAAGTTTGCTAAGTCGATTGGGTCTTCGGTGAAAGATGTTTAGGAGGAGTGCAAGTCTTTTCATGCGGTACGGTTTGATTGGATGATGAAATTACAGAAGGGTAGGGTTAAGCCTTTGGGTGAGAATGCAAAGGCTAAACACATTGATTGATATGCACATGCCTATCTTCTATTTATGATTTGGGGCCTTATTTTCCCGAATAAGTCGGGTAGCCGAGTCCCGATATATTACATGCAATAATTGAAGAAGTTAGAGGAAGTAAAGGATAATAAATGGGGAGGTGCCCTCTTATCCTACATATACCGCTAATTGGGGATCATATCTAGGGCTGATGTATACCAAGTGGCTAGGTTTATCCCTCTTCTAATGGTAATGTGTATATAGATTCTTTATCTTAATATTCTGAATTATCATATTCGTTTTATAATGTTTAGCTTATTTAAAAATATTAATGGATACGTAGGTAAGGATACACGATCACTTCGATTTAAAGTGGAGTGTTCGTAAGTCCAATTATACAAGTGCCAAGCCCCTGATTTGTAGGTGGAAGGCACAAATGATATCGAGTGACTTAAAAGAGAAATTGCTTGCTTTAATGGAGACTTTGGATGACTTAAAAGTTCACGATGTGAGTATCACTACTATTTTTAACTTACACGATATGTTTTAGTTAACTTTACTGTTTTTAATCGTGTGATATTTTAAAATGTAGGTTATATGGGATCCATACAAGGAAAATGATGAGGCCTATCCTTTCTAGGAGATATCGCGGTACAACAGTATTCTCATATGCTATGAGGTGGCCGAGTCATACTATCCTGAACGCATGCTTCGTCAAGCCAACCGGGTCTAAATGATTCCACGACTTCCCATGCCCCCGATAAAAGAAGAGAGGGGTAGGACACAATCGAGCTTGAAGGTAGCGTATGACAATGAGAAATGGCACCAGGAGAATTGGGTTAACCACATCCTAAACTCTACTAGAAGATCTACTCCCATACGCAACTAACCTTGGGAATGTGCTGAAGGATACATGGCGTGGTATAACAAGCGCTCCCATCCCTTAGTCTATAATCCTATTCATAAAAAGGGAAACCCAAAAGTGGATGCTACTGAAAAACTAGTATGATACTTCAATTCAACATTTCAGGTTTGGTAATATGTATTTGTAGTATTAATTACATTCGTTGTGGAAACACTGACAAGAGTCGGGTGTTGACATAATATTTCAAATATTGTAAGGGGCGCTTAAATATCCATTTGACGATCCCTCCGCTGAAGATTACTAAGAGCTCTTTGACGCTTCTTGGGAATCATGTGATGCCCTTTTAGAGGCTAAAGGCGCTCGGGTTGTAAAAGAAAAGTGGAAGGAGAGGGATTAACCGGACTCGGAGCAACGAACGGAACGTTGATTCGACCCTAACAAGAGATGCCCCCTACAACTTCAAGGAAAGGCCCGAAAAAAAAGAGAACAAAAGAAGAAGTAGAATAACCCACGTTGGTTTGTATCTTTAATTACTAAACATTGTAGTTGGTTGGTGGTAGCAAACATCCTAGTTATTTGTACTAAATATTGTGGTTGGTTGTACTAAACAATGTGGTTGTTAAAAAATGTGTTTGTTTATTAAACATTTATCCTGATTGTTATATATGTTTTATTACTAAACATTATTGTATTATTTAATTATAGAGAATTATATAATAAACAACATGAGATTCTTGGTATTGAAACCCTTGTATTTTATGGAAAAGTTCAGTGGATAAATACCACGACCAACTCAGACTGTGGTAATACTCCCACAACCAACCTAAACCGTGATATGCATTACCATTGCCATGGACGATCGTATGGAACCTTTGCATTTTGTGGAAAAATTCACTGGATAAATTTCACGACTAACTCAGATTGTGGTGATTCTCCCACAGCCACCCTAAACCATGGTATGCATTAACACGACCATGGAAGACCGTAAGAAACCCTTGGACAAATCACTGCATGAATTTCACGACTAACTCAGACGGTGGTGATTCTCCCACGGTCAACCTAAACCGTGGTATGCATTACTACAACCATGGCACACCGTAGGAGATCCTTGTATTTTGTGGTAAAATTCACTGGATAAATTCCACGACTAACTCAGACCGTGGTGATGCTCCCACGACCAAGCTAAATCGTGGTATGCATTACCACGACCATGGCACACCTTAGGAATCCCTTGTAATTTTGGGTAAAACACTACATGAATTTCACGACTAACTCAGGACCGCGATGATGCTCCCACGGCCAACCTAAACCGTGGTATGCATTACCACGACCATGGCACACCGTAGTAAACCCTTAAAATTTTGGAAAATTCACTAGATAAATTCCAATATAACTCAAACCGTGGTATGCATGATGTGACTCAGAAAGTGTCTCTAATGTGCGTTCACTCTAGGCTCAAGTGCAAGTTGTAATAACCCGCGTAATTTTGGGCTATTTTAATTAATTTTTGGAAAATGGAGGAAAATAAAGTTTTTGATAAAATTATTTTTATTGCTCAAATATGTTGGTTATTATTTTTAAAGGCGAGAATTTCAAACGGTTTCGAAAACGGAATTAAAACGGATTTTAAAATTATTTTTAAATGTTTTTAACTCTTGGAGTTGTTTTAACTTCCAACTCTTCATTTATTTGCCTTATTTAAAGGAGTCTTTTGGATTCCAAATCTTCACTTCTGTGCATTATAAAAGGAAGTCGTGGGTAACCTTTTTAACCTACTTTTGGCACAAATTTTGGCAGCAAATATATTTTATATTCCTCTTCTTTTTATATACACATTGGCCCTTGATATTTGTGAGTTCCAACCTTAGATTAGAGGTGTTCTTGGGGCTATTTTGTTGAAGGTTCTTGGAGACGCTTTTGTAGATCTTTTGTGTTGATCTTGAGGATGTGATCATTGGTTTCTCATCATGGTTTGAGGTATGGGGTTTTACACAATATGCTCCTTAAATCTCGCGAGTGTCATTCTCTTTGAATTCTTGTTTAATTGAACTCATATTTGAATTGATAAATTCATTGAAATCTGGAAAATAATTGTTGAAATTATTTTGATTCATGTGGTATCATTATATTGTTGATGAGCACGTTGTCATGAGATTTTAATATGGCACGGATGTTGGGCACCCGCCAAAATTCCTGTTTCCCGGGCTATGGCTTGATAAAGCATATACGGATGTGGTGAGGCCTGGTGACCCACTGATGTGTTGTTGAAAAATTATAATGATGAAATGCTATTGAGATTTTCATTTTGATTTGAATATTCGTACTCGTGTTGTTACATTTTATTCATCGCTAACACATATTTGTTGAGCATCTTTCTTGTCGTATTGTGTACTTTCCCATATTTTCTTTTAGTGGCAGGTTAGCGCGGATTTTGGGGCGATATGGAAATTGATTTTATCGAGGATTGTTTGGGAAAGATTTGTATTATTTTAATGTATAGAGCTTTGGAGATTTGTATTTTTATTCGAGTTAGATAGTTGTAGTTTTAATTCGAGAGACTTGTTGTAATTGAAGAGATTGAGATTAGTGGATTTATATTATTGTGGGTTTATTTAGATGCTCTATACATTGCCACTTGTGGATTTAGATTTATTTTATCGCATTAGTGCTCCGTTCGCTCTCCCCGGGCGGGCGGGGTGTTACAAATGGTATCAGAGCTTTGGTATACGGCAACCCTCGGGGCTTGGGTTTTGGGTTCATTGCGTGGTTAGCAATTTTTGGAGATAGAAAATTTTAGGTGATATTCGTGTTAGGTTTCGAGATTAGAGGTGAGAAAATTATTTTTGGAGATTGTTAGCCTGATTTTTGAGAGTTAGGCATTCGGCAAATTTCGAGGGCGGAATTCCATTGTTAGTGGGGAAGTGTAATAACCCGCGTAATTTTGGGCTATTTTAATTAATTTTTGGAAAATGGAGGAAAATAAAGTTTTTGATAAAATTATTTTTATTGCTCAAATATGTTGGTTATTATTTTTAAAGGCGAGAATTTCAAACGGTTTCGAAAACGGAGTTAAAACGGATTTTAAAATTATTTTTAAATGTTTTTAACTCTTGGAGTTGTTTTAACTTCCAACTCTTCATTTATTTGCCTTATTTAAAGGAGTCTTTTGGATTCCAACTCTTCATTTCTGTGCATTATAAAAGGAAGTCGTGGGTAACCTTTTTAACCTACTTTTGGCACAAATTTTGGCAGTAAATATATTTTGTATTCCTCTTCTTTTTATATTCACATTGGCCCTTGAGATTTGTGAGTTCCAACCTTAGATTAGAGGTGTTCTTGGAGCTATTTTGTTGAAGGTTCTTGGAGAAGCTTTTGTAGATCTTTTGTGTTGATCTTGAGGATGTGATCATTGGTTTCTCATCATGGTTTGAGGTATGGGGTTTTACACAATATGCTCCTTAAATCTCGCGAGTGTCATTCTCTTTGAATTCTTGTTTAATTGAACTCATATTTGAATTGATAAATTCATTGAAATCTGGAAAATAATTGTTGAAATTATTTTGATTCATGTGGTATCATTATACTGTTGATGAGCACGTTGTCATGAGATTTTAATATGGCATGGATGTTGGGAACCCGCCAAAATTCCTGTTTCCCGGGCTATGGCTTGATAAAGCATATACGGATGTGGTGAGGCCTGGTGACCCATTGATGTGTTGTTGAAAAATTATAATGATGAAATGCTATTGAGATTTGCATTTTGATTTGAATATTCGTACTCGTGTTGTTACATTTTATTCATCGCTAACACATATTTGTTGAACATCTTTCTTGTCGTATTGTGTACTTCCCCATATTTTCTTTTAGTGGCAGGTTAGCGCGGATTTTGGGGCGCTATGGAAATTGATTTTAACGAGGATTGTTTGGGAAAGATTTGTATTATTTTGATGTATAGAGCTTTGGAGATTTGTATTTTTATTCGAGTTAGATAGTTGTAGTTTTAATTCGAGAGACTTGTTGTAATTGAAGAAATTGAGATTAGTGGATTTATATTATTGTGAGTTTATTTAGATGCTCTATACATTGCCACTTGTGGATTTGGATTTATTTTATCGCATTAGTGCTCCGTTCGCTCTCCCCGGGCGGGCGGGGTGTTACACAAGCTTGTCGCGTTAGTAATAAACCCGGTAAGTCGGGATCGTATCCACATGGAAATAGGACAACAGAGTTGTGACGACGTTGGACAGAAGAATGAATCCTAACTTCGACTCTAAAAAGGAAAAGGAAAAGGAAAAATGATTTGGTTTGTGGAATGACTACAATAGATGCAATTATGAAATTATGAAAAGATGCAATTATACTAAATTACCTAAAATACTGATAAAGAATGATTTGAAACTTTAAACTATCTAATGAAGAAAAACAGGACGGGAATACAATTCCCCAACCCTAGTGTATTGCAGGTATAATACTAATCGTAAATTTAACTGATTAATTAGACCCAAAATTTAGTACTCCCAAACATTACGTATATGAGGTTCAAGCCCGCACAATACTTAATCAGAGGACGAGTAAATCGGTATTTTGATAGTTACACTCGAATTGCATTCTAAAGCATCCCGGTTACCCGGAAGCAAACGAGATCTAAAGATATACAATTGTCATGTTCCTACGCAATACGGTCGTAATAAATCACTAAATTCAGATGATTAATGTTATACACATGCAACTATCACATCAGGCTGAGTTCATGTATCCCGACCTTAGAAAATCTAGCCTAGCATGCTGAATCTAATGAAAATAATTTTTGAATTGCAGAAAACCATGATTAAACTAAGAAAAATTTGTGGAATGATGTACAAAGGAATTAAACAGAGGAAATAACTTTTAATCTTACCAAAGCAGTAAAAGCAGCAATTACGAACACTTGTAATCACAGAAATCTAAGTAATTTTCAATCTTGGAATTAAAATTGTAATCTACCTTTAAACTAGGGTTTTACAGAAAGAATGGAAAATTATACTAATTCTCCGTGTACTAAAAACGATAATAAGGCGAGTTTATATACCATACACGGTTTCAGGAGTTTTAGCTGCACTAAGACTCTCCATTAGAGAAGGATAAAAAAATTGAACTCGACAACCGGACCGGTCCGGGGCTCCTGCGGATCGATCTGCCTGGAATGTGGACCGGTTCTTTTATTTTTGGGGCGGATCGGTCTGGGGCTGACCGATTCTTTTATTTTTCTTCCACCTTCGATTTGACTTCGGTCCGGGGTTCCCTGTAATATAACACTGCGGACCGGTTTGGTCTTCATGCGGATCGGTCTGCCTTTGACTTTCTTTTCTCCAACTTTGACTGTTTATATCTTTCTCACCGGGACTCCGATTAAGGTACCGTTTCTTCCTATGTGCGCATGAACTTGATATCTTCAACTTCTCTTTAGGTGCCTCATCTCAATTCTGGGTAGAAATTACACTTTTACCCTTTTGACTTTCCTTCTTTTCTTTCTCGATTCTTCCGGTTTCTTTCTTCCTTTAATTGACATCAAATACCTGTAAAATCAATAAAAACTACCAGAAACTCGATGTACTCGTTAGGATAAGTCAGTAACAAGATTATGAGATAAAGTCAAATCGATTATGTTGTTCGAGGTGCTAAAAGTAACTAAATTAAAGGGATAAATTTGGAAGAATTTATGCCTAATCAAACCCCCCTAACTTAGAACTTTGCGCGTCCCGAGCAATGTAAAAGAATCCTAGCAAGGCTTAACTCTTGAAAAATGTTTTATTGGGATATAATACCTTTTTCGCGGGCAAGCGATTGCATTTAGCGTATGAAATAAGCCTTTAAACCCCTAGGTTACCCTAGTAGGACGAGTGGTGTCTCGTGAGGGTTTGTAGAGAATGTACCCACAAAATTCGACTCAAAGAAGATTCAAAATACGCAAAAATTGTCTAATTCAAACTTTTCCAGAAAATAGTCATCATCAAGTCATATTTACAAGTCTCAAACTGTAGTGTGTGTGTGTCAAGCCAGAAATTTAACCTCAGATTTCCACCGATTGACCATTACGTTACTTATCGAAAGTTCATTTTGATTTCAAATTCTCACGGAATGCTCTCTCAAATGAATCACACGGAATGTGGTTATTCTCTCGGTATGCGTGATATAAAGAGTAGATATAATGGATGCAAAATCACGCATGCAAGAAGAAAGGCAAAAATTTCATAGTGATAGGATCTCATCAACGGATTACGGTTTTAAAAACGGGAACATTTCCTCTTATTCGCGCATTCAATATCTTTTATTATCTTTTGGTGTATTAGCTCTCCACGGGGTAACCAATTTTTGCAATTTGGACTCGGTTAGGACTTTTTCGAGCTTTAAGGTATATAAGGTAAAATGAAAATTGTAGGGAATATTGGAATTGGAAAAGTCATTTAAGATGTCCATTTGTGCTTTTTCCGGGCTATTGCTAATTTTCTATTCATTTTCTCTATTTTTTTTTCACTTCTTTTCTTTTCTTGCTATTTTTTTGAGCATATCTATTCTTTTTCTTGCCCTTTTATATGAACTTTTCGGACTTAACTTCTGAATTTTTCCATTTTTCGCAATTCCGGGCTATTTGAGTTTTTCGGGTTGTCAAACGAAAGGATATATTTTATTTGGCTCAATTGGGTTACAAAATGATTGATTTTTCATAACTTTTTCTGGCCAATATTTTTGGGTGACAAACGAGGGTCTACTTCATTTCCAAAATACCAATTGCATTACCATATGCGTTTCGAGATGAATTTAAGTTTAGAGATCAATTTTGGCACGTTTTTCAAAGCGATATCACACACGTTTTTCATAACCGATCAAAATGAAATAATAGAGATCCTGGACGACGTTTTAGGTGCTGAAAAGAACTTTGAGTTAACAATTAACTCGGATTGATTTAAAAACTCATAAAAAGTGATAGGCTCGAATCTCACCGGGTTTGTTAATCTCCACACTTATTCGTTAAGTCGTCAATTTTCATCTTTGGTCAATTTCGGCTTTGTGTATTTGAATTTTACAACTTGAGACTTTACACCGACTTTTAATGATATTTTTGTAAAATTTGAATTCCAATTTTTATTTATTTTGAACAAAAATATTTTTGGGTTTTTCAAAATTTTATGATTTTTTTGGAAATTTCTGGGCATTTTTGAAAATTTGTGAAGTTTTAGAAATACGCACTTGTCACCCCCCCTAACTTAGACTTTTGCATTGTCCTCAAGCAAAAAGGACTAAAAGCTAAACAAGGCAAAATAAGAAGTGCGATAAATAAAACAAACAAATGGAGAAAATACATATTTTATATAAAATAGGATTGTGGTACAGTTACAGGGAAGAACATACAACCATGGGAAACGGGGAAAATAAATAAAAACTGCCACAACCACATAAAGCTTCACTGGGGCGGGGGTTGGGAAGAACCGGGTGCGTCAGGGCCATAGGGGTCATAGAAGTAGGATGGCAATGGCTCGTTGGGATCCCATTGGCGTCAGTATACGTTCGCTTGGAAACGGAACTTCATGCTCGTATCGCGACGATAGTCGGTCAAAAAGTTACCGAATCGCGTCTCAAGCTCCGCCATACGGTTCGTGAGGTCGCTACCCGCCCATTCAAAATCAGGGTCGTCTTCTTCATCCACCGATTCTTCATCCGCACCTACGTCACCCATTTCCACATCAGCACCGGTTGCTTCTTCTTCCTCGTCTTCGATCTCGCCCGAGGCAGCCTCATCCTCGCTATCACTACTCCGCCTCGCTCGAAGGATGGCTAGCTTTTTGGCACTCTTAAAGCGGGTTCCCTGTCCAAAAGGACCGGGAAGGCGAGTACGATCGAGCGGCGCCGCAATGCCAGCATCCTTGAGGATGGAGGTAATCAATCGTGCATATGGAAGTGGGGCTGCACCTTTTTCATCCAGGGCTACGACCATGATGTCGGCGTATAGGGTGCGGTCCAAGTGGATGGAAGTGTGTGGATCAAATAGGTGGTAGGTCAATGTGGCCTGACGGGGCCGCATCACGGAATCGTTGGACGTTTGCAAAATATTGGCGCACATAATTTAAAAAGTGAGGCGCGCCTTCTCATTAAGATGTTCAACGGCGACAGTTTGCCCTGTCCATGCAAAATCCGGGGCAATGCGATCCATGATTACTTATTTGGCGACCGGGGCGACGCTCCTTGGGTATGTGAATTCTTGAACACCGGGAACGTCGTATTCGGCCAACTTGGCCGTGAGGAGGGCCAATAAAAAGGGATGACGGTACCATCCACGTATGCTTGAGCCTCGAATTGGCCCGTCCGAACAAGGGTGACATAAAAGGAGCGGACCTCGGCTGCCCAAATCGCTTCGTACGGTTCATTGAGGAATCGGCACCAACCCCTAGCCATGAAGAGGGCGGTAACGAAGTTGGGCAGACCTGTCCATTGGACAATGCGCTCCACGTGGCGTTTACGATGTGGACCGAAGAACTAATTGCCCCAACGTTCCTCTTGGTAGGAACAGAATTCGCTATGGCCGGAGGGGAGGATCTCCGTTGAGTCGTATTTGGTGGGGGCAGGGCGTTGGGCCATAATAACAGGGAGAGGTTGCTGGAAAAGTAGGGAGAGAGAAGAAAGAGGTGATGTGGTTGAAGGTGTGGAGAGAAAGGGAGGTGATGGGTGGTGTTTTATAGGTGAAAGGTGTGGGTAGGGTTTGGAATTGGAGGGAAAAACGGGTGTATTTGGGAGGGAAATTGAAGGGTTGGGTGTGGGGGGGACGAATTGGGAGGGAATGAAGGGGACTAGGGGGAGGGGGTGCACCTTGGGAAAGGGTGAAATTTTTTTTGCAGACAGCGGACCGGTCCGGTCCGGTCCTTTAAATTTTGAGCCTTTTCAACTACCGGACCGATCCAGCCCTAAAATAAAGGAATCGGTCCGTGGCGGACCGATCCGGTTCTTGTTTGTGAGCTGGATTTCCCCCTACCTGAATTTTGATCGCTCTTCTCTGAAAATTTTCACTTTCACAACATACTCCCTATCAATTTTGGACTAAAAACCTCTCGATACCAATGGTCAATGCGATTTGACTCAATTTCCCAAAAATGTGAATGCTTTCACCCGAATGTACCCTAATCCCATGGACTCTCACTACACACACGACTCTCATCTACTATACACAAGAATTCACCCCATACGCGTCAGGGGTGCGACGACCTCACTGTAGCAGCTCACTCTACCCCGTAAATGGGGTCTGATAACCAAACGGTGTCGACTTCTTCCACCCACGCCTCTAGATATGGCTTTAGGCATTGTCCATTTACTTTGAATGTATTTCCCCCTTTTAAATCGTCTAATTCAACAGCTCTGTAAGGGAAAACATTCTTCACAACGAACGGGCCAGACCATCTTGACCTCAACTTGCCCGAAAAGAGATGAAGCCGAGAGTTATAGAGAAGCACTTTTTGCCCGGGAAGAAACTCTTTGCGACGAAGGATGTTATCGTGAGCGAGTTTCATCCTTTCTTTGGAAATTTTAGCATTCTCATACGCATCATTACGTAGCTCTTCTAACTCATTTAATTGAACCTTGCGAGCTTCGCCGGCTTTATCCATAGCATAGTTCAACTTCTTAATCGCCCAATACGCCTTGTGTTCTAATTCCACGGGAAGATGGCAAGGTTTGCCATACACAAAGCGGAAAGGGGACATGCCGAGTGGATTTTTATATGCGGTCCGATAGGCCCATAGCGAATCGTTCAATCTAAGTGACCAATCTTTTCGGGTAGGATTGGCGGTCTTTTCAAGAATGTTCTTGATTTCTCGATTTGCTAGTTTGGCCCACCCATTCGTTTGTGGGTGATAAGTCGTTCCAATCTTGTGAACGACGCCATACTTTCTCATTAGCTTCTCGAATGGCCTATTGCAAAAGTGCGTGCCATTATCGCTGATTATCTCTTTCGATGCACCGAAGCGGGAAAGTATGTGTTCCTGCAGGAACTTTATCACCACTTTCTTGTCATTTGTCTTGGTAGCTATAGCTTCCACCCATTTAGAAACGTATTCTACCGCAACAAGGATGTATAGGAAACCAAAGGACGGGGGAAAAGGTCCCATGAAGTCAATACCCCAACAGTCGAAGATCTCAATAATGAGTATGGGGGTAAGAGGCATCATGTCTGGGCGGGTAATGGCTCCCATCCCTTGGCACCTATTACAAGATTTATATGCAACGTTCACATCCCAAAATATTGTGGGCCAATAGAGGCCGCATTGCAGAATTTTAGCTGCCTTTTTTTTCGTCGAAAAGTGGCCTCCACAAGCTTCCGAATGACAAAACTGGATAATTTTCGAGATCTCATCATCCGGTACACATCGCCGGATGATTTGGTTGGCGCAATATTCAAAAAGGAAGGGATCGCCACAGAAAAACATGCGCGACCAAGTAATAAACCTCTTCTTATCTTGCGATGTCCAGTCGGGAGGGACGGCTTCCGTGACAAGGTAATTCACTATATCCGCAAACCAGGGCAAAGAAGAGGTAGAAAATAGTTGCTCATCCGAAAAGTATTCATCTATGGGTATGGGATCACTAGGTACGTCGGACGAGAGCCGTGATAAGTGGTCGGAAACGATGTTTTCTACCCCTTTTTTATCTTTAATGGAGAGATTAAACTCTTGTAGGAGTATGATCCACCTTATGAGGCGCGACTTTGCATCTTTCTTTGCACGTAGGTATTTCAATGCCGCGTGGTCGGTGAAGAAAGTAATGGGAGAACCGATAAGGTATGACCGAAATTTATCAAGGGCAAAGACTACCGCTAGTAACTTCTTCTCTGTGGTAGAGTAGTTGAGTTGTGGTCCGGTAAGAGTACGGCTAGCGTAGTAGATGACGTAAGCCTTCTTATCTCTTCTTTGGCCCAAAATAGCCCCTATCGCATAATCGCTAGCATCACACATAAGTTCTAATGGTAAAGACCAATCCGGAACTTGCATGATGGGAGCGGACACAAGCATGGTTTTCAGTTTTTCAAAAGCGCTTTGGCATGCTTCTGTACACTCAAATGGGTTGTCCTTCATAAGTAGGTTGCTTAAGGGTCTAGAGATGGTGCTAAAGTCCTTAATGAACCTTCGATAAAACCCCGCGTAGCCCAAGAAGGAGCGCACGTCTTTGAGCGACTTTGGTGGGGGAAGATCAGCTATAACATCTATTTTTGCCCTATTAACTTCTATCCCTTTGGATGATACTATGTGGCCAAGAACTATTCCTTCAGTGACCATGAAATGGCACTTCTCCCAATTCAACACTAAATTATTTTCCACACACCGGGCAAGTACTTGTTCCAGTTTTTCTAGGCAAAGATCGAAAGAGGTGCCAAAAACGCTGAAATCGTCTATGAACACTTCGAGTCCTCTCTCGACCATGTCACTAAATAGGCTCAACATACACCTTTGAAAGGTCGCGGGTGCATTACACAAGCCGAATGGCATACGTTTGTAGGCAAACGTACCAGAAGGGCAAGTGAAGGTTATTTTCTCCTGGTCAAGTACATCTACCTCAATTTGGTTATATCCGAAATAACCACCAAGGAAGCAATAGTAAGGGTGTCCCGCTACTCTCTCAAGCATTTGATCAATAAATGGCAAGGGGAAATGGTCTTTCCTAGTTCCCGCACTGAGTTTTCGGTAATCAATGCAAATGCGCCACCCGATGGTGGTACGTTGGGGAACTAGCTCTCCCTTAGCATTTTCAATCACTGTCATACCCGATTTCTTCGGGACGACTTGAATAGGGCTCACCCACTTGCTATCCGAGATTGGATAGATAATCCCGGCATCCAGTAATTTAATAATTTTGGTTCTCACTACTTCTTTCATATTGGGATTTATCCTTCTTTGCATTTCTCTTGAGGGCTTGACATCCTCTTCGAGATGGATCTTGTGAGTGCAAATCAAAGGAGTTATCCCCTTCAAATCAGCAATGCACCAACCAAAATCTCTTTGGTGCTTTCTTAGAATTTTTAACAATTTACCCTCCTGCTCTTCGTCTAGGTTAGAGGAGACAACCACAGGAAATGTCTCATCCTCTCCTAGGTAAGCATATTTAATATGGGAGGGAAGTTTCTTCAATTCGAGGGTTGAAAATTTGTCACTGGAGGGAACCATGCGTGTATCCCTCGGAGGTAACTCCTCGAATCTAGAAACCCAACTTATATCTCTCGCGTCCTCGTCCGACGCTCTCTCATCAAGTAATTATCTCAACTCCTCAACCTCCCTCTCGAATTTGGTGTACGTCCCCTCGCTCTCATGACTCGACACTAAACAAGACCCTAAGGCATCTCCGCAATAAGTTTCCTCGAAGTACTCTTCTATTTTATCATCTATAAAGCTCACCGCGTGAAAATCATCTTCTTCCCCCGTATGTTGGGCTATAGGGAAGATGTTGGTCTCTAAGGTCATGTTCCCAAAAGTGAGTTGCATCTGCCCATTCCTAGTGTTGATAATAGCATTAGCCGTAGCTAGAAATGGGCGTCCGAGAATGATGGGAACATGATTGCTTGAGGCGAAGGAACGCTCCGTGTCCCAAATGACAAAGTCTATCGAAAAGTAGAAAGTGTCAACTTGGACGATCACGTCCTCACTACACCTCGTGGGATCTTTACAATTCGATCCGCTAATTGGAGAGTGATTCTTGTGGGCTTGAGGTCGCCCAAATCAAGTTGTCTATAGATGGTGTAATGGAGGATATTGACACTTGCTCCCAAATCAAGTAAGACTTTTTCGATTTTATTTTCTCCAATGATACAGGAAATGGTGGGTGCACCGGGATCTTTGAATTTAGGCGGGAGATTGTTAAGTAGAATGGAGCTCACGTTCTGTGCTAGAAAAATATTTTTCTTTACCTTCATCTTTCTCTTTACCGTTAACAAGTCTTTGATGACTTTTGCATAAGATGGAATTTGCTTAATGGCATTGAGGAAAGGTAAATTGAGCTTTACTTGCTTTAGCACGTCTAGCACGTCCTCACGTGGGTTTTCTTTATGGGAAGGAATCAACCTTTGAGAAAATGGTGTCGCGGTGGGTGGTTTCACTACTACCTCGGGCTCACTAGTGTCTTCTTTGTTACTCTCATTCAAGGGGACATCTTCGGCCTCTTTTGTGCCGGGCGAAATCTCCTTGTCTTTCGTTGTGTCGTGTGGGGGAGGTGATAAATCAACGACTCTCCCAGTACGACGAGTGGTCACAGCTTGACATTGCTCCTGATGTTCAGTAGAGGTGGAACTAACACTAGTTTGACCTTGGGGAGGTCTTTGGTCCTGGGTAGAAAACTTGCCCTTCTCTTGGACACTCAATGAGGATTGTATCTTTGATAGACTTGCATTTATGTCGCTAATCAGGCAATCATATCTAGAATTGGTTGCAGTCTGGCTATTGATAAATTGATTCATAGTATCCTCGATAGTTCTCTGCGGTGGAGGGATATATGCTCCTTGAGGTGGTGGTGCTTGCACATGTCCTTGCATGTGTGGAGCTTGTTGAAAGTGTTGTGGCGGAGGAGGGGCAACATGTGAAGTAGGGTTCATCGCAGCATATTGTTGCCCATAGCTAAAACCAGGATGGTTTTTCCATGAAGGGTTGTAAGAATTCCCGTGCGGTGCATCGAAATTACCCTTAAATCCTCCTATACCACTAACTTGCTCTTGAAGCATCACTTTGTAGGCGGGTATAGTCGGACATTCCTCAGTTGAATGATCCACCTCATAAATCGCACACACCTTTTTGATAGGGTTTGGTATGGATCCAGTTGGTCCTCTTCCATATACCTCACATAGGTCCCGAAATCCTTTCTCCAGTATATCCAATCGACTGTCCGTCATAGAATTCTTATCTACGTAAAATAGACCGGACGTCGCTGGAGTGGTGGTCACTTGACGATTTCAATTTTGAGCATTAGGATCATATGTATCCCAGGATTGGGTAGTCTCGACGACATACCTCAGGTGAAGCTCAGCATCGTGGGAGTCTGGTTCGATAAAAGGACCACTACCCATAGTTTCAACGAGTTGATTGGAATTAAAATTCAGCCCATTATAGAGAAAAGAAATGATTTGCGATGTATCAAATCCATGATTGGGGCACGAAGTAACTAACTCATTGAAACGCTCGTAACATCGATGAAATGGCTCATTTTTTTTATTGTCTGAACGCTTGAATTTGAGCCTTTATGGAGATTGTTCAATGTGGTGGGAAGAATTTCTTGAGAAATCTAGATTGCAACTCGTTCCAATATGGGATCGAGCTGGGAGGTAAAGACCATAGCCAGCTCTTAGCTTTATCCTTTAGCGAAAAGGGGAAGAGTTTGAGGCGGATCACCTCTTGTGTGCAAGTTTGATCATTGAGAGTATCACACACATCCTCAAATTCCCTGATATGGAGATATGGCTTTTCAGAATCCATACCATGGTAACGGGGTAACATCTGGATCATCCCATTTTTAAAACGAAACTGTCCAGCATTATACGGGAGTATAATGCATCCCGGAGTGACAGTGCGCTCGGGATATAAGATTTCTCTCAGCGGGCGGTATGGGGCCTCTCCCTCACCGGCGGTGCTGCACTACCGTGTTGTGACATCTCCATCTCTCTCTTATCAACTCGATGTCCTCACTTGGTGTGCTCGAAGTGTGCTCGGAGGTGTGTCCTAAGAAGAAAAATGGAGTGTTATTTGAGATTGAGTGCGACGGTGTGGGAGGTGGAATCCAGAACTGTGGGCCGTTAGGAGTGTGGGGGCTATCGGGGTCGTACTCAACTATTGGATTTTCGTGAATACTGGTTGGAGTATTATGGGGCGTGGGAGTGATTTCTGAATTTTTCATTAATAGCTTGTGAGAGATGATGATGAATCTTTTTGTGCTTTTTGAATTTTTTTATGTTTTTGGATTTTTGGAAATTTTGGGTCAAAGTTTTAGATTGACTCGATCTAATCCTCAGTCTACCTAATTCCCCGGTAACGACATCAAAAACTTGACGCGACTCAGAAAGTGTCTCTAATGTGCGTTCACTCTAGGCTCAAGTGCAATCATGTCGCGTTAGTAATAAACCCGGTAAGTCAGAATCGTATCCACAGGGAAATAGGACAACAGAGTTGTGACGACGTTGGACATATGAATGAATCCTAACTTCGACTCTAAAAAGGAAAAGGAAAAATGATTTGGTTTGTGGAATGACTACACTAGATGCAATTATGAAATTATGAAAAGATGCAATTATACTAAATTACCTAAAATACTGATGAAGAATGATTTGAAACTTTAAACTATCTGATGAAGAAAAATAGGACGGGAATACAATCCCCCAACCCTAGTGTATTGCAGTTACAATACTAATCATAAATTTAACTGATTAATTAGACCCAGAATTTAGCACTCCCAAGCATTACGTATATGAGGTTCAAGCCCGCACTATACTTAATCAAAGGACGAGTAAATCGGTATTTCGATAGTTACACTCGAATTGCATTCTAAAGCATCCCGGTTACCCGGAAGCAAACGAGATCCAAAGATCTACAATTGTCGTGTTCCTACGCAATACTGTCGTAATAAATCACTAAATTCAGAGGATTAATGTTATACACATGCAATTATCACATCAGGCTGGGTTCATGTATCCCGACCTTAGAAAATCTAGCCTAGCATGCTGAATCTAATGAAAATAATTTTTGAATTGCAGAAAACCATGATTAAACTAAGGAAAATTTGTGGAATGGTGTACAAAGGAATTAAACAGAGGAAATAACTTCTAATCTTACCAAAGCAGTAAAAGCAGCAATTAAGAACACTTGTAATCACAGAAATCTGAGTAATCTTCAATCTTGGAATTAAAATTATAATCTACCTTTAAACTAGGGTTTTACAGAAAGAATGGAAAATTATACTAATTCTCCGTGTACTAAAAACGATAATAACTCGGGTTTATATACCCTACAAGGTTTCAGGAGTTTTAGCTGCACTAGGACTCTCCGTTAGAGAAGGATAACAAAATTAAACTCGACAGCCGGACCGGTCCGGGGCTCCTACGGATCGGTCTGCCTGGAATGTGGACTGGTTCTTTTATTTCTGGGGTGGATCGGTCCCGGGCAGACCGGTTCTTTTATTTTTCTTCCACCTTGGGTTTGCCTTCGGTTCAGGGTTCTCTGGAATGTAACACTACGGACCGGTTCGGTCTTCCTACGGATCGATCTGCCTTTGACTTTCCTTTCTCCAACTTTGACTATTCATATCTTTTTACCGGGACTCCGATTGAGGTGCCATTTCTTCCTATGTGCTCATGAACTTGATATCTTCAACTTCTCTTTAGGTGCCTCATCCGAATTCTCGGTAGAAATTACACTTTTGCCCTTTTGACTTTCCTTCTTTTCTTTCTCGATTCTTCCGGTTTCTTTCTTCTTTTAATTGACATCAAATACCTGTAAAATCAATACAAACTACCAGAAACTCGGTGTACTCATTAGGATAAGTCAGTAACAAGATTATGAGATAAAGTCAAATCGATTACGTTGTTCGAGGTGCTAAAGTAATTAAATTAAAGGGATAGATTTGGAAGAATTTATGCCTAATCAATGCATTACCATGACCATGGGACACCGTAGGAAATCCTTGTATTTTTCATTACAATTCTTGACACATCCAACATTTATATCCAATATGATTAAAAATGTTAAACATAGTTATATCCAACACTTATATCACACATTCATATCTAACATGATTATTCTACATTCATATCCATCATGATTAAAAGTGTTAAATATAGTATATCCAAGATTCATATCCAATATTTATATAGTAAAATTCATTTAAATTTTCAATATTTCATATCCAATGATTATTTGTCATAATCATTCACAAAAATACAATCGCCAACCCACCAATTGCTTTATATATTATGTTACAAAAAAATACAATTGCCCATTGATCAATCACGATCTGGTCAAATAAACTTCTTCATCCGATTCAATCAAAACCGGTTCGTCCCTTGTCGCTACCTCTTTCAGGCAAATTTCCTTGAATATAAATAGACGTTGTTTGAATAGATCTTCCCACCATAGTGCATCGACTGATGCCTTTGACTTCTAATTAGATGCAATTTGGGGTATGGGATAAAATCGGGTGCACTTCATGGTCACCTAATGATAATTAAATATGTTCAATAAGTAAACTATCGTGTTATCCTCTTAAATCGATTTTGGACCCTCATCAAACGACACAAAATTTAGGCAATGGTGCTTCGATATTAACACTACCATTACTTTAAGATCATTCTTTGATAGGTATCCAAACTTAGACATTTTGAACCAATGATCACTCGTGGCAGAATGCTTGAAAATATTCAATCTACTTTCATACTCATCGATGGTATATGATGTCATGATAAAAGCATAGAATTCCTTATCCCGACGTAGCTCAGTCAACATTTGACAACACATAGTATGAGAGTGACTAAGTGATTTTATAATACTCACCCTCGCGCCATGGCGGTGAAACCATAATTACAATCTGACCTTACTTCATATATGTCCACCATAAATGATTGGATATAAGGTGCCCTCGCCTCTAGCTTTTTATCACGAAGCTCACTCATATTTAAAGGATCCTCTTCCCACGCATATGGGATTCTTTTGGTAGATGTATTTTTTTAAAGACCTTTGATCTATCCTTTGCTTTAACTTAAGTGGGATCCATCAACAGTGTGCAAGATGGTTGAGCAATCTCCATTAGTTTAGCTTTCATCATTTGTCGTTGGCATCCCCCACTTCATTTTACCCATTCTTTAGTAAAATCATCTCGGGTATATGACCAAGATCTCAAAACTTTGGAACATCAAGGATTATAACAATCTTCTTCCAATGATCATCTAATGCCTATGTTAGAATGACGTCACCCGTCTTCTCCTATCAGACCAATTCATAAGTACACGGAAGGCCATATACTGTACAAATTTTATGCCATCATACAATATTCGTTAGTTGAGTGTTAGCCCCAAATTAGAATAAAACCATCCTCATCCAATATATCTCTTATAGTATGAAGTCTAGATCAAGGTGGGAGGCTCGTCTACGTATCTCTTATAGCAATGGTTCATTGTAAGTGTGCTTTGTTGATTGCGAAGACTTTTTGAATTCGAATCTAATTTGAGTCTCTTGAAGTCAAGTAGTGCATCCATCCCTTTCATGGAGAATGTCCCCTTAGAGACAAGCAAATAATTTTTCAACTGTGGATGGGTTTCCTCGACCCTATTAGTGGTGTGGTTCCTGCGATTTTGAATCTTATTTGTCTATGGATGGGCATATATAAAACGGTAGGACAACCGACTATTTTCAAGGTATGAAATCATACGAGGACATTGTTGATTCCAAGTTGAAAGAAAGCATGACCATGCTCTATCATATTCTGCATGAGTTTTGGACTCGACCACACCGATCCATCCAGACATAAAGGACTTTGTATCCGGGTCTTTTAATCCAACTTTCAAACAAGCCACTTTAATATTCTTCTGCACATGGAATAAACATAATAGAAGATTGGTGCTCGGAAATATTTATCTCACGACATTAATGCATAATATTTTTCTATCGAACACGATGACCCCAGGCAAAGCTACTAACTCATAAAGAGATCTTAAATTTTTCAACGCCCAATGAAAATTATCCTCTTTCTCACACTTTAAAAATGAAAATGCAATATAAAATGATTAACCATTAGAGGTAACTCCAATCATCTCGAACAAAGGCATGTTGTATCTGTTTGTTTTGTAAGTGCAAGTAATCACAAGAATAGAAGGAAAGCACTTGGTAAGTAATACGGATGTCAGATGTTCAAAAAATATATCTTCAACTGTTTCATTTTTCTCATGACGCCGATGCCAATGTATGTAATGTTTTCTGGAAGCAAATGCATGAGTTTTTGCATTGCATTTCGCCCGACATGCTCCTGTACTTTCATCTTATGTTTCACGTTGTACACGATTCTTACCGAGGATCAATTTCAAGGATTCCTTTGTTTCAATGTGTGGAGCACCTCATTCGGATGAATATTATTAGAAACCATCTCCCTTTATGATATTCCATGCTTCCTCATTTAATCGTCCGACATATGAGTAGCTAACTAAAGAATCGGAGGCCTCATGATTACATAGACTGTAACTTTCACACCACACTTACTATCTTCCATGGGACACCCTTAAGTCTAAATGGACAATCACACATGCGGGTGCCAACATTACGTTTTCTATTATTTTCTGTTTCCTCCACCCTATCCCATTTGTGCAATGAGCTGCTTTCATTTTAATCTTTTTTTAGGCTACTTTTCTTAGATTTCTTGGTGTGTAATGATTAAATACAATGTGTGTAAATGTTTAGTACCTCAAATGAGTCCAATATAGGAGTGCAATCTAAACTTTGAGCATCCTTTATGTCTTTGAATTTTTGATCATCCATGGTCATTATTGTTATTGTTAAGCTGTAAAAAAGGCAGAAAACAACCACACAAACTTTGACAAATACAATGTATAGTATAGAAACAAAGTTAGATTAAAAAACAAAAGTTTGATTTTTGAGGATTTGAGCTTTGGAGAAGGGGTTTTCATGGCTGGAAAATGGAGGGGTTTGTTTGGGGTTTTGAAATTTTGGGTATTGAAATAGTTAGAGGTTAAAATTTTAGTTATTATGTGAAAGGGCATTTTAATTTTTTTAATAAAACTAAAAAAAATAAAATTTGTGGTGTTTAATGGTAAATAAAAAGTATTTTTTTATTGGGTACAACTATCCCCACACCCATTTATACTCCCCCACACCCTTTACATATCTAAAGATAATACTACCCTTAAAATCCTTTTAACATCCACTTGTAATAACACAACAAAAGCTGCATAATATCCCGCTTGTGATTAAAAATAGCATAACAAAAACAGAACCACGAAGTAATATAAATCAAGTAACTTCTTTTTTATCTAAAGGAAACACCTGCTTGTGATAAAAAATAGCAAACGACACCCCCGTGTAGTAGCATAACAAAAGCTCTGCTATAAATCAAAGAGTACAAAATGAGATTTGAGCACCCAAATAATAGTGAGGTTAACAAAAGCCTACTGAATACAACAATGTTAATAAAATAAAAAGGTTAAAATTCAAAATCTTCTTCATCACAATACCCAAAATCTATTGCACACAACCCAAATCTGCACATCACCAAGATCCAAAATTCTACACAAAATCCAAATATGCAAATCACCAACATCCAAAATTCCGCACAATACTTAAATTTGCAAAAGAAAAAATAAAGGTTAAAATTCTACTCATTTACGACAATGTTAGTGAAAATATTAATGTAATCAATAAAAAGTATTTAAAAAATTTAAATAAAAAATATAACATGATACTTACCATGGATTTAAATCTACCATTTCCATTATGCTTCCATCAAGAACGTTCAAGCTAGTGTTAACAACCTTATTTGCACAAGTGTGGGTATTATGTCAAAGTCCTTGATAAATACTACATTTTCAAGTTTTTTCGATATCTCAAGGGCGGAAGGATCATGAGTTGTAGAGCTAATCACCTTTCATTTCTTTGAACTTAATGGGGGACCTTTTTGAGGTTGAATGGTAGGTTAAATTGTTAAAGTAAATGACGAATCAATAAGTTGAGATTTTTTTTTCGACTATCTTCCTTTTGACTAAGGGGGATTCATTCGTTCTTTTATGATACTCCTTTAAAAGACATTCAATTTGAGAATCATTGCAAATCATGTCACTTTGGGTATTAAAAAATGATCTTTTATCGATTCTCCATTGTGGATGTATATCATCATGTTGTAATATATATTATTTAATATTTCTTATCATGTGTTCACAAGGTAAACCCATAGTCTTTGTAAATATACCCGTACATATACCCAATAATGAATTGGACCTTAATAACTCATATTGCTCGAAAATCTTTATAAGTGTAAACATGGAAACATTAGTAAGAAGCTCCTTAAAGAAGAGGTGGAAAAATTTATGTGAAACACAAAGTTTTTCACTAGCAAGCTTTGTTTTGATTTTCTTGTATTGATTAACTATAGCAAGACAAATGTTTTCCTTTACCTCACAAAAATTACCGGTCGAAACATGAAGATATTTCTTGATCGCCGAATGTGAACCTTCAACCCTTGAAATCACACGATTTCCAAAATGTACATATTTTTTATCCATGGATTTACAAACTGCTATTTGAAAGGAAGCCAAGAACTTCTTATGTAATTGAGGATGCACTCCTTCTCCTTATTTTGATTTTTAAGAAGATTCCAAGCTTTATTAAATATTGTTTCTTTAAGAGATTCTATCAAATTGCTCTAACACAACAAAAAGTCTTCATAATATTTTTTTTGGTCAAATTTCACCTTACATTTTGATAAAATATTTTTCTCAACATGCCATATGCACAAAAGATGCCAGCACTTGGAAAAACATCTTCAATGGCCTTCACTAATGCAAGTTCTCGATACATCATAATCACCGAAGGATGCCTATCACCCAATATATTTTGGAATCTTTCCAATGCCCACACATAATCTCCTTCATTTTCTTTTTTCATGAAGGCAAAACAAGCAGAAAATGAAGCTTGAAACTCCAACTATATTAAATAATGACATCTTGTATTTATTGGTCTTATACGTACAATCCATCACAAAGACATTGCAGTAACTCATGCTTAATTCAATGGAAGAAGGATGTGCAAAAAACAAATGAGTTAAATGACCATCTTCATCGCGCTTTATATAAAAAATAAAATTATCATGAAAAAATTCTTCAAATAATAGTTCGATCATAATATAATTCGCGAAAATTTCTTTTGTGATCTTACCCTTTGCATTGTAGACCATCTTTGCTATGTCA
The DNA here is from genome assembly GCA_949130495.1 of Sambucus nigra. NCBI lineage: Eukaryota > Viridiplantae > Streptophyta > Magnoliopsida > Dipsacales > Adoxaceae > Sambucus > Sambucus nigra. The sequence goes on along the minus strand of OX422215.1, from coordinate 263,677,293 downwards.
CACCCCGCATAATCCGACAGACGGGGTGGCCAACCACCGCCAATAAATATCATTCTTAGCATGAGACATATATGAGACATAAATAAATCAGTCCATAAGATAAATAGTTGAATCAATCCCAAATGATCATAAACAGCTAGTGGTAAAAGATCCATTACATGCTAAAACTCCAATTAAATTCAATCTCCGATAATGATTAAATAAAATCTGAATAATAAATCGGCTGAATAATCCAACTGAGATCCTCTAAACAACTTTGGAATCGAATGACCCAATAACTCAAATGAAGTCTCATCATTAAATACGACTGAAAATCAAGTCTAACTAAATAAAGCAATAAAACGAATAAACTCCAACTGCACCTCCAAATGATAAACTTCGTTAATCCCATGCAGCTCCTCCAAAACTTATCCTGAAAAGGTTAGTCAACGCACAAGGTCAAAGCCCCGAGCATGAATACACACTACTCCCCTCAAATAGGATCCTTGAATCCAAACAGTAGCATTATACGCAATAAATATCACAAATAGAATATTTTAATTAAACAAGATAATTAAACGCGGCAAATATAAATCAATAACTACCCGTAGAGATCCCCATTTAAAAAGTCACACCAATATGATTTTAAATTCTCAAGTGCCACGATTGTTAATTTTAATTTAATTAACCTAATTAATTAATGTTCTCACTTTTTATTATGGTGGTCCTCCCGCCCGAGTGGTAATTTTCACCAAAGTGTCACACTTCCCCTTGTCAAATGGCCTCTGATCCGTTTAAACTGTCGACCCCGCCCCATGACAAGGTTTTACACATGATACGACATAAATCGTCCGCTGACCCGTTTAAACTGTCGGTCCCTGACACATTATGTCGCCACCCGTTTTAATACCCGTTTTTATCTTAGGCATTAATTCTCAATTTCACAATTTATAGATTACCCCATCCTTTTAATCGATGTGAGATCCTCAAAATACCCTTAGTCCTATACCTAAGGGTCCCCAAGTTATCAATACGTCCTACTCTATGTATAGGATGAATTTCTAACATGAATCTCGAACTAGTCTCGTGCCTAGGTTAGCGTAGCGACGATAAAGTATCAAAAATCAACTCACCTCCGACATAATAAGGTCCTAATAATCTACCCTCAATAGTCCCATACCTAAAAGGCGTAAATCATAAAAAAAATCTACCTACTAGTCCCATAACTAGAAGACATCCTAAATTATAGGGAGAGCATAAGATACCCAACAAACCGTCATCACAAAAGGCAATTAGATAATACCAACAAGTCACATAAACAAGTATAATTGATCAACGTATAAAACTACGCACACTAGTCCAATGTAATTAAATCCTAATTTAATTACCACATCGTCATAAACACCCAATTAATCTCATTTAATTATTTTAATTTAAATATATCGAGATTTCATCGTTTATACGTCAAAATTCAATTTCACTATCTTTACACAAATTACGGGAGTTATATGCCCCCCAAATCCATTTAATTCAAAATTAGGGTTTTTCTACATGCAACCTACACCAACAAAATTCAAAATCCACTTATGAATCCTACGTACCCACGGGTTATGAATATTATTCATATTAAAAGATTTCATAAAAACAGTCCCAAGTTTTAAGTGTCCACTTTCTCTAATTACATTACTAATTGATTTTAAGAAAAATATGATATTAAGGTTTAAGCAACACTTAAAACGCATAATATTAAAGGAAAAGAATAGAGTAGTCATGCTTGTGATTAATTTGATAAAAATCTGAGTAGACGTTTGAACTCCTCTTGAGAATCAATTGAATCTTCAACACTTGTTAAAAGTAGGGGCTAGGGGTTGAAGATGAGAGAAAATATGTTTTGGAGAACCTTACTAGAGAAAGGTTTGAGAGAAAAGTGTTTTGAAAGTCCCAACGCCGTATCAGTTTAGTATTTAAAGGGTTTAAGAGTTAAATCTGATTAGGACTCTCTAATCCATCCACCGCTCCTGTCGTTTGAATGACATACGCTGTCGTTTGAACGACCCCAGTCCTCGATTAAAATCCACCTTTTACACTTAGGAAAATATTCTTTAACTCAACAAAAAACGTACCTGCTTGTTAAAATATTTTCAAATATCATTCTAACATTTTAATATAACACCGATTTAATTCACGGTTCAAAATTCATTAATCGAATATAAAAATTAAATGTTTAATTATTAAAGACCATTAAATCCAGAGTTTTATTTTCTCCCAAAATTCCAATTAATTAATTTAATTAATAAAACACGGGGTGTTACATGCTATTGCTTAAAGTTTTGGATTTTTTTGTCGGAGTGAAGCAAGTATTTGAGGTGTTGGTATACCGGCTAAGCTCATCTCTTTGATACGCATCATCTCTTATTTTGAGAAACGACGACAAGAGGGATGCCCCGACATATCCTTTGATGGTTCATGATTGCGAAAAATATTTTTTTATCTCCACTTTACAATTTCCATAATTTTTCCTTCTTCCCCAAATCTTAAAAGGACAATTTATAAGTCGTGATGACGTCGCCCTTTTTCGTTAATCCATTGGAATACGAGTGGTATACTTTCCACCCCTATCACAACCAATAACAACAAACCGATCTCTTTTTTATTTTTTAATCGTTGTAGCATAACCTTCAATTTTCGCCTCAGTACCAATACTATTAAGACGCTCCTCAGGACTTGATAGTATCTCATCCAACAACTTAAAAAATCTTTCATATTTAACATTCTCATCCAACATTTCACATTTATCACCTGTTAAAAAAAACAAAATGAGAACTATATCCAATTTTGATTAAAAAAAATTACAACTAACTTTGATCAACTAACTTTGATTAAAAAATTTACAAAATAAAATAAATAAATAAATGGAATTCAACTAACTTTGGCAAAAAGACAATCACAACTAACTAATATAAAAAAATTACCATAAACAAATTAAGAATTTTTTTTAAGATTAAATGAAATCTACAAACCCTAAGTGATGGTATTTATACTAAAATGTTAATGTACGTATTTATTCCATAAACAAATTAAATAATCAGATGCAATTGAAAATAAAACTTAAACAAAATTACCTAAATCATTGGAGTTTTTGGATGATTTGCATAGCTTATTAATTTCTTTAATATTATTTGTGCTAATAAAATTGATAATATCATTCAATTCACTTAAATCTTCGTGAGTAAGTTAGGTATTTCAATTAAAAATTTCTTTGTTTGTAAGAATCATTTAAAAGGATTTTAAACGCATGAATGCTATGGAAACGAAAAGGCAGAAGGAAAGTTGAAATGAATTTTTGCCGAGAATTGTAAAAAACATAAAACGGGAGTATTGTTGTCTTTAGAGAGACATATAAGAGTATGGGAAAATTTAAATGAGCGTGGGAATGGGAATGGTCCTTTCCTTTTTATTTTATAATGTTTTGAAGGTTATTTTGAGGTGCGTTTAAAAGTTGAGAAATGATATTGTAATCGAAATTTTGATCGAAAGTGAAGATACCGAATGAGGTGGAGTTCTTTTATTGATTAGTTTATGGGGTTCACGTCAATGAGATCAAAGAATCTACTAATAATATCCTGTCACGTGTGAATTCTGTCAAAATTTATGTCAAAATTTCGATTCCAATAGAAGCAATCTTAAAAGTTAGTTTTAGGGTGAACGTCCCCCTTCGCCAAATGAGGTGTAACCAAAAGAGGAAGCAAGCACCTGAACGCGAGCGCACCACGTGGCCATTGGCCATTGACCAGTTACCACGACCAGCTACAATACACACACACCACGAACCAAAACAACACAGAGTATCTGGAAATGAGGACGGCAACAGTCTTATGTGACAAGAGATTATTCCTTCCCACTACAAAGCCCTTCAATTGTAAACCCCAATTATCACTCAAACCCACGCTCACGCTCACCCTTCAATCCAAAACAAATCCTTTATGGCATCCCCCTCCTACTCAATCAGTCCCCGCCTCCAACCTAAACGCCGTCCAATCGAGGACTCTCCTTCGTTGCAACTCCACTCGCCGGAACTCCTCCACCGCCCACGATTCTGTTTCGGACAGTGTACGGAGAGCCCTACAGTTCATTCTGTGGTTCGCCGAGGGAATCTATATCATCTGGCTCTTCTTACTTCCTTATGCCCCTGTATGTTGCCAACTTTAAACCCTTGATGTTATTCTGACTTAGATTATGCACCATACCAATCTAATAATATTAACCAATACTCAATACTCTCATTGTTTCTATACGTGTTGTAATTTGGTTTCAAGAGAGGTCCAGGAGGAGCTCTCTTCACTGTTACCTTCATCTCATGCCTCAGACCACTCAACAAAGTTGATCGGCTTTTGTTCTGGGCCATAATTGAAGGCTTAAGTCCTCAAACTTCTCCTGGTATTCTGCAACTGTTCCCACCTACCGAAGCTTACTAAAACCTACCGCCACATGGACATCATCAAAACCACAAGGCGGATTGAAACCATTTTTCTGCCGAATGAATAGAACAAATATGACTTTTTGTTCCTCCGGAATGGGATTAAGTGACTAACCCCAAAATACCTCTGAACCTTCTTGATTCTGGGATCATCATCCTCTAAACTAGGACGCTCCACCTTAGGAACCGTGTTGCCACTTAATAAATTGAAGCCTTCTCCTCCTTTCTTTCTCGAATCAACTGAGATAGGGGAAATGACTCCTTGGTTGTACCATGAATGCCCTCTCTCGTTGAATTGCTTCTTTAATTTTCATCTATTTCCTCACATTTCTCATCAAATTTCTTATATTGCTGAAAGATGTTGGTCATCAAGGTTTCTAGAGCCACTTGCCTTGCATCCCTTTTAACTTTCATCCACTTCATCTCGGCTCAGATGAATATCCCCAATTTTTCCTTCGATAGCCTTCTCGAATTGTGCTTGCCTGGATTCAGCCATTTTCCTTTGAACTTCCCCAGTTTAACTGTAGGAAAGAGGCTTTGTAACCACTTTGCCATGAGCTTATCTCCTAATCTAACCTCAGAGGAGACTTAGAATCGTAAATACAAGAATAGAGGATTAGAACAGATGGGGAGAGACAGGTGCTGGAGAGAGGAAAAGATAAATTTATTTCATCGATGAAGATTGCAAATGGTTGCAATTGCTTTTATACACTGAATCTGAATCTGAGGGAATTACAACATATTTGCTAGTAAATCTCACTTCCTAACTAACTCTATCAGCTTCAAAGATGAAGACTAACTCAGCCATGGTTCAAAGTCGCGGTATCGGTCGATGACTCGGGCGCTCAATTTTTGACTCGGTATTGGTCTAGGCCAAATACGCAACTATACATTATTTAAAGAACTCAAAAAAATTTGAAAAAAACAAAGAAAAGTTTAGAAAAATAAGAATGATAATATGACTCAATTAGACAAGTATAAAATCATCATTTAGTGTGCATAACATTGTCTAATTGTTTATACTGAATCATCATTTAATACGCAAATCAATATATTTTTAGTAATATATTCTTCATGAATGTAATAATAGTACTATTATTAATCAAGGATATATATAAAGTAAATAAGCATACACTTTAGGATAGATATATAATGATACATATTAATACAAATTAAGTAAATACAAAAAGAAATTTAAATGGGAGATAACTCCTTTAATAACACTACAAGAAAAAAATTGATAGATTCAACCAAAAAGCCCAATTTGCGACCACGAAACATCATTTACCTTGCTTCGAATTGAAGGAGATTGCTCCAATCGCAACATGGATGCAAAATCGAGCCTCAATTGAGTGAGTTAGAAGTTGAGGTAGAGAGATCGATGCTTAGTGACTTATACCATCTCGGTCGCTATATCACCAATATAGGTCGATACTACCGCGATATCGCCGATATGGGCCGATTCTACCCAGAAATCACCGATATGGGTCGATTCACACCAATAATATAAAACTCAACTCGTAAGAATCGGATCGGCGAGTACCGATACCTAGTCAACTCGGCCGTATCGTCGCGGTATCGGCCTAGACTTTGAAGCACGAACTCAGAATTATAGGCACCGCACTCACATCAATGCAATTTCTTACTGTTAAATCTTAATCTTGTTAATTTGTAAAAATCCAGTTTCTTGCTTGGTTTTGGGATCCATTTTTAATATTGTCCAAGGTGCCCTATATGTGTTTGAGGTGTACTATGCCTCAAATCTCAGTCTGAAAGTATCTTATTGTATGTGGAAATTCTATCAATATATCTCATAAGATATGATGAGGTATATTTCGTTCAATTATATCACTAGCTAGAGTATTCGTTATACTCGTAATCACTTGCAACACATCTAGTATAATTATACAAAATTTATTGTCTCTGCTGCAGGGGGATCCTGTATGGGCCATCAGTCCTGACACAATCAATTCTCTCGTGGGCCTCTCCCTCAATTTCTTCTTTATTCTACCCTTCATGAACTCCGGTAAGATGAATTAAATCATAATACCATGGACTTAATAATTACAAGTTTGTGTTCCATAAAACGGTTACGTATTCATTTTTTTTTAACTCAGAATTGAACATACTAATTATAATATCCTACTAGTAGAAGGGTACTCTCGAGACCCTAAAACTCACGAGGTTCAACTGAGCAATGATGAATAAACACAGTATGCTATCCCATATGGTCAGGGTTTTAATCTAGACCCTTTAATAGGCAAACGTGAGCAATGGTATTGACCACATTAGGTGCTATCCCCAACGATCAGGGTGCTAGCTAACCAAGACCCCTAAGGAACATCACACACAATTGAGAAATAGCAGATAGTGTATAATATTTCTAACTACTATTGATTATTGTTTTTGACTGTCAATTCTCGAGTTAGGCAGAACTTAAGATCCCTTCTCAGACCTCTAGTGGGTATTGTCTTGTAGGATAGAGAATAAGGTCTTGTTGTTTCCACACTCTCAACCACTTTATGTTTGAGAAATAGCCACCAAGACTCTCAGTACATCATAAACTCTCGAGAGTACTTAAGAAATAGCTAAGTCTATAACAATCGATTATACCTTTCATAAAACTGCAAAGAAGTACCAATACATTTTGAGAATTTGTCCACTCAACCAGCCTGAGACAAGCTCTTGAATTTAGGTATGCTTTTATTTATGCTATAATAAGAATCTTTCCTTCCCCTATAATGGCCATCAAGGCATCACCTTCACCGCAAGCCATGGCCTTTCCCGTCAGAACCTGTCTCTAAAATACCCATTTCCCTCATTATTACGAGGTAACCCTCTCCAACTATCTTAGCCTCTCATAAATCTCAAGAACATTCTGTTCTAGCATTCATTCCTTAGAAAACTCTCTGAACTACATTCTAATCGTTTCTAAGCAATTATTACCTCTTTTATGGTATTTGGCCTGCCTCTCATTTAGCTTTTCTCTCACCCTCTCAAGTGGTGTATATATATATATATATATATATATATATATATATATATATATATATATATATATAGGGAGAGGATCACAAGTGGACCCTCCTTACCCCCTCCCCCACCCCTTAACGCGTGTACAAAAAATATTCGATCGACACGCGTGTCCGTTGCCGCTGGCGCGGACCAATTACACTATAGGAATTAAAATTAATAGGTTGTTAGGTGTTTTTTGTTAAGGTCCATTAAAAAGTCATCTTTTTAGGTCCACTTATGATCCTCTACCTATATATATATATACCTTCCTCAACAACTCTGGAAGCATTCTATTAAGGCATAATGATAAAGCACAATGAACTTTATGCATTTTTTCAATTTAGTCACTCAACTTTTCCCCCCACAATCACAAAGCCACTAAACTTTTTGGGAGTTATGGAGCATTAATGTGAATTCATTTTGAATGCCCTCATTTATTTCATAAAGCATTTTAAATGATTCTACGTCAAAAGTTCGTATTGTGTAGATGTGGCTTCCTTTTTTCTTTTAACATACTTTTTCTTATTGCTTTCGTACGGAATTACAAATACTAATACGAATTCATTTTGTTTGTCCTCATTTCGTTCCTAACGCATTTGAAATGAGACTAATTTATAAGTTTGTATTGTTTAGACGCGACATCATTTTTTCCTTGAGAAGTATAGAGGAAAAAGGAGAAATTTATTGACTTTCATTAACAACGGTTTTTAGGATTTACATTCATTACTCATGAGGCGTTTGTTCACCATTACTCTCCTCTAGCTAGGATTTGGTTCACCAGTGAAAGATAAACAACATTTAGTTTATACCTTCTTTGTAGTGTTCTAAAAGGCGCTAGTTGCTCGTCTGGCAGCGAGCGACCTTTTATCCCCTAGGCGGTACTCGACGGGTGCCTAGGAGGTTTTCTTATGTATTTGTTTTTTAATATTAAGATGACGTATAAGAGAGAGAGGGTCCAGGGATATAATCCCCTTTTTGGTTATTTTATTACATGTTTTCTAGGTTATTTTCTATTTTAGTTAGTATTTTTGGTCGAGGGTGATATTTCCTCTGAATCTCTTTGATGTGCTCTTTTGTCTTTTTATCATTTTTCGATTATCTTGGCTAGTAAGGTAACTTTTACCCAAGGTTCTAAAAGGCGCGAGGCGTGGTCGAGGCGTAGAGGTCAAGCCTCAAGCCTCAAGCCTTAGGAGCCTAGGCGCGCCTAGGCGGAGCCTAGGCGTAAAAAGGCGTTTTTCCTTTTTTTATTATTTTAATTATTCTAAGGCTAGTAATATAATAAAATAATACATACCTTGAATTTTGAAAATATATTCATATGTTTGGTAGCCATCTTTCTCATATTCATGCTCCATAACCAATATTTGTTAACTAATCCTTCGTTTTTTTTAAAAAAAGTGTGCCTTAAGCCTTTTACCAAGAATAAGGCGTGGGTGATGCGTTTCTCCCAAGCCTCAAGCCTAGGCGGGCCTTTTAGAACACTGCTTTTACCTATAAATAAGGCTCTTGGCCAACCATTGTAATTTCCAGTGTTCTAAAAAAACGCGCTTAGGCGGCGCCAAGGCGCGGGGCTTTTTAGATACGCTAAGTTTTGGCCCTAGGCGTGGATTAAGGCGTGGTCAACGATGGTCAACGGTAAGGCGTGAAGAAACGCGAGTTTTTTTGAAGTAAGGCGTTAAAAATGCGAGTTTTTTTTTTAGTATTTAAAAAAATAATTTATAAATATTCAGAAGTATGTACCATTTTAGTATTTTTAATAGCCTTGGCATAGTTAAAAAATATTAAAATATATTTAAAAAGGCCTAAACGCCTTTTCACGCCTTTTTACGCCTAAGGCCGCCTAGGCTTCTATGGCTTAAGGGTTTGACTCCACACCTCGATCACGCCCCGCATTTTTTAGAATTTTGGTAATTTCTAGTCATTTTTACCTTTGAGAATCAATGAATGAGAGAGAGGAACTTATATATGTAAATGTTCTTCTTGTTGTATTGATTTCCCTTTCGCTTACATTAGAGCAAGTGGTTGCCGAAGTTGTTGTAGAGCCATGGGGTAAGGCTCGATTCCTCCGACGGACCACTACTCCAAATAAGACCTTTGCGGTCAACTGGCACCGCCACTATTTCAACCCTCGAAACCCTTAAATTCATCCATACCACAGAATTCGATGTCCCAATTGTGACACCCCGCCTATTTTAATCACGGGTGATCAGTCCTTCATTAAAACAAATAGGAATCTCATTTGATTCATTCTTAGCATCATTGTCGAAAAATCTTTTAATTGCTAATCACCTATGTCAAATTAAGCCGGTACCAAATTTTATCTTTCATTATTATAACAACATGCCGAAATAAATTAAATTAACGAAACCATCCACTCAATAATAGTCTGAATAATCACATGACAAATATAAAATTAATTAAGACCGAATATACCATCGGTTCCTAAAACAAATAATCCAACTACAATCTGAAGTAAATAAAACTAAATATGAATAAAGTCTGATAACTAAACGGAAGAAAGAAATAGTCTGAAGGGGAAACACGCCCAAATAAAAATACTGAAATGAAACTCCTACTCTAGAAATGAATAAAATGAAGCGTCTAAAGCAACTCCTACAAGCCTCCACAAGTGCTGCAGCTATGCATCTATGGAAAGAATCATCAAGTTGGGCGTCCCTATGGCTGGATACCTAAAATGTTTTGGAAAATGGATTTGACACGGGTCAGAGCCCAAGAAAACCGTTTGAAAATATTTTGTAAGCATTTAAATCACAGTTTAAATCATTTATTAGATACACATGTTAGTTCAACGTACACTCCATTGAGATCCTCACATCTCAACTAATGTTCACGCCCAACGTCTCCTAATTGGCTATGTTACCCAGCCCAACTAGATAATTTATCTAACTATCCACAAAAGGTCTAACTCCCTCGTATTTCACATACGACGCGTTACCACAATATCAATAATTAATATTACCCACGTATTATTATTGAGCCAATTATTTATGTCTTTTTACTTAAATTACTTTTAGATAGATACAATCCATCAGTTCTACTATCACACATACGTGATAAATCACACTTGTATATATTTATCACACATATAATATATACAACTATAGCATCCCCGGAATGGCCCCTCGTGATGCTGGCATACTCTGCTATCAAGTCCATGTACCTCTCGTACCAAATCAAGGACTAACGGTTCAGCATGTCTCCTCGAATTCAAAATCAATCAACACACAATGGAGGCGAACATAGTTCTAAGCTTTTAGGATATGCACATACCTAACGTACCCAAATGACCAGCCAGTCCCACTAATACACTGCCCATAGTGAGCCGCCCTAAGTTCTATGTTCTGGGGCACACATCTAGACCTCATTGGAATCGTCAAGGTGGGATCACCCTTTGCGCGAAACCTCCCGTAATAGCAGGTAGCGTAGATATGTTCACACACATAATCAAATCATAACAATAGGTATTCACACAATCTATATATACATATTATTCAGTAGGTATGCACACAACCCATAATATCAACCCGTACGTAGTATTGCTCTCTCGCATACTTAACGTGCTCGTTATAGCCTCCTTTCATATATTCTCGAATATCACTCACTACCCGAAGGGTTCTAGATACCCCTTTATTTATTTTAGTAGCTAATACACTCGTACACTACTAGTCGGAATCATAGGTTCACTCATCTCTCCGTGACCCGTTTGAAATCTTGCAAATTCATTAACTATGAATATACGCCCGATAATTCATAGCCTTAATTCTTCTCAATTTGGGTAAACCTCAACCCCATCATAGGCCTACTGGAATTCACTATGCCCCTCACTATAGTTTGGGAATAATTCAAAGGTCTCTCGATTAGTTATTCGCAAATTCGTGACATAAATAAAAGAAACTAGGCAAAATCTGGGTAACCGAATCGATTCGGTGAAGAGACCGAATCGATTCGCCTACCGAATCGATTCGAAATACTACAGGTCTTCTCCTTCAACACGCTGTTACGTTTTTTTCACCATTTTTAACCCACAAATCTTCATGCAACATACCCAAACTTCAACATGATTTATTCCCAAGTATATAGGCAATTTCTAACGTAATTAACACCTTAAATCCATACAAATCCTACTCAAGAATGGATTAAAACCCTGATTTCCACCCAAAACCCTAGTTCATGTGAACTTCATTCTTTATCATTCATATTTCCAGATTTCTCTTATATTCATCGTCATACATGTTCTGATTTCGTACTTCTAACATATAGGGATTCATTCTACATGCAATCTTATCCCCAATGTTTAAAAAGGCATTTGAGGCTTGCGCTTCGAGGCTCGCATCGAGGCGAGGTGGGCAAAAAATGTCTCGTGGCTTAAGCCTCAGGGTTGAATTTGAGGCTTACGCCTCGATGCGCCTCACGCCTCGCCTCCCTCCTTTTTGCTGAGGCGCGGAAAAAAAAACTTTTTCTTCTTCCTTCAATAAGTCTATTTTTTTTAGAGGTTAAAGTTCTTCATTTTTCTAAAATTGCACTTAACTTGAAAAAGTGTTGTTTTAATCTACTAACTTTTATTTTTTTTTTGTTTTAAAATTGCATTTAACTTATACTATTTATTATTGTAACTTTTAAGAAAGTTTTAAAAAATAACCAATATGTGAATGAAAGTTAGAAAAATGATTTTGTCAATTTGATTTTACATCGATTAATTTATTGACATATTATAAAATAACCAATGTGAATGAAATTTATCGACCAAAAAAACTGTGAATGAAATTAAAAAAAATGATTTGGTCAATTTGATTTTGCATTAATTAATTTATTGTCATATTAAAAAATTAAAAATATGTAAAAAAGTCATCTCGGGGGGGAAAATGTTTAACTATGTGAGGAAGTCCTCAAAGATGTTTTTTTTGCAGTTTTATTTTATATTTCTTTGTTCCTTTATTTTTTATGATTTTATTAGTATTTTTGTAATATTATTTTGCTCAATTTTTTTTTGGTGAGGTTTACGCCTCTCGAGGCTTACGCCTCGCCTCACCCCTTTTTAAACATTGTCTATCGCAAATCACGAGTTCTATTCATTTAAATCCCAAGAACATCATTAATTATCATCAAATTGAAAATCCTACTACACATGGGTATTTTAACTCATTAAAAACATGCAAGATAAACACTTGCCTTATCAGTGGTAGGTATAATTTCGTGTCGTGTATGAGGAGAATGCCTTCCTGTCCTTCCAATCGCAATTTTCAGCTACTTGGTAGAGAGAGAAGATGTTGCACCTCCAAAAACTCTCTTTTCTTCCTCTCTTGTGGCCTCCTCCCTCTCAAGATTGATGTAACCCTAGCCCCACACCCCCATGGGTTGATATACTTATTAAATTTTCGGAGTTCTCTCTACCACAAACTCTCGAATGATCAAAACTCCCTCTCGTGGTGTTAGTTTGGTCTAAAATCGCTCCGGCACCCCATCTATACTCCCGGGTATACTATTCCGACTATTTCGCCCCTTTCGGAATCAACTGTGACCTTGAAATCACCCTTCGGGTCACTCAAAAATAATTTCCTAGCTGGACCTCATATAGTCTACACATGACACCCCGTTGAGATATTAACACTATCACGTCACTGTTACTCGCTATGACGCAAAAATAATTATTTACTATTCACTTAGTAATTATATTCGATAAACATTAATTATTTTTTCTTTGATTAATATTTTAATCAACTCATAATATTTTATTTCATTAAATTACGTCACGTGTGTAATTTAATATTTATCCAATTAATTCAATTTTTAAATACTTGGGTGCTACCCCCCTCCCCCCCCCCCCCCAAAAAAAAAAAAAACTCAAGATTCGTTGCTGTTTCGAAGTCACCACCACACCACCGCCTTTCTCCGTCCTCCCACACATCTTGACGGAGCTGTGCGATTACCATTGACCCACTGCCATACCAAAATCTCTCTCTCGTCATCCCACAAGAAGACCAAAAAACCCCTAGATCCGGAACCCTTGTTGCTGTACCTGATTCTTCTTACCCCTCGCCGATCTCCGACGAGCCTTGACGGAGGCAACCAAAGGTGGGAAACCCTTCGGCAACCCGCCGCAAGGCCACTCAAAACTCAACTTGGGCCATAACACATTGTCACAGCTAAAACCAGTGGAAAACCTTCGATCATTGTGGCCTTACCGTCGGCCATCCACCTCACCTAAGTCGCCACCCTCGGCCGACCATCGCTATATAATTGCAAAACCTAACAGAGCTCCGGTAGGGCTTGCCGTAGCACCAACAACCATTGGTCTTTGATTCGGGGTTGTAATTGGGAAGGGGAGAAACAACTTGTGCCCTAATTTATGAGGTATATTTCGAAACTACCCCCACCCTTCTTTTGAGTCACTCTAAGCCCACTTCATGGCTCAAATTTTGCGCCCCTGAAAATTCCAGCCCCACCCCACTATTTTTTTCCTTATCTCCAACATTTAATACATTTACAAATCCACTCCTTTTAAAAAATTATTTACACCCCTCAACACTTCTAAAAATGACATCCCAACCTCCACATTTTCCAAATCTACCCCGAAAATTGGTGAAAATTATGATCACCCCCCATGATTTCTGAAAATTGCGAATTAGACGAATGTAGCATCGTTAGGAGGATTACCATCAAACCCTTGAACAAACCCTAGAGGATGTCAAGTAGGAGATCGAGCTGTTGGAAATTGACTAAGCCTCTTGCTGCAAAAAGGATACGAGTATTCATTATGGGTGAATCTCGGTCGATCACTACAAGTAGTGCCGTCTGATGTAGTGCACTATGTTTAAGGTAGAGTATGAGGAGGTTAAGTGTAGTAGAGGATGGAGCTATCTCGGCTTTATGCCTCTGCCGATGACATTGCCGGCCAATTGGCCTCACCGTCCTCTGTGTGGCCCTTGTTGTTTTGGCGATTGTCTCCCCTCCTTTTTGGCGATTCCGAATGAATTTTCAAGCATTCTGAGGATTATCGAGAACTACCTACAGTTCTATCAAGGATTTCTTCAATATGCTCTACAAGGACCGCTGGATTACTTGGGTTAGATTCCGAGAGTGTTTGATCTTGGGGACTTCTTTTCCATTTTTGGGGAAGATGAGTTTTTTATTTCTTATTTTTATTGTAGACCTTTTCGATATCTTTTCAGAATCTGGTTGGATGACACACCCGAAAGACCATCATATTGTATTTCTGATTTTTTCTTACTCTTCGGAAGATCATTGTTTTGGGTGGGCGTGATTAATTCTGGGTAGCATCGAGGGTGCTCATTAGGGGCGACTCGGGTTTTGTTTGGCATCGTTGGCTCTCTTAGAGGAATTGGGGTGTTGATTATCATTATGATAAGTTCCAGGGCCAAGTTCATGTTCTTCGGCCTTGATTAGGATTTTTGATCCCTCGTCGTCGCCCTTTATCTGGTGGGAATCCATTGTTATTTTCCTTTATTTCTATTTTTTATTTTTTAGTTCTTTTTAGGCATTTTCTATCCTTAATTAGCCTCCAAGCATGCTTGGGACTAATTAGGCATTCTTTTATTTTTAGTTGGTCCTTTTAGTCATTTTAACTAATTACTTGATTAACAAGTAATTCAGTCTGTATAAATACTCCTTGTATTTTCATTTGTACTTAACTTTTCATTCTTGAATATAAGACATCTTTTGAGTCTCTCTCTAAAAGTTAGGGTTTGGTTTGTTTCTTTTAGACATTGACGTGGAGTTTACGTCAAATTTGGTATCATAGCGGGTGTCGCTCTAAACATTGGTGTTCGTGTGTTAGTTTGTATCGGTATGTGTAGTGTATCAAAAAAATCATATGCTACTTTCTCGATGGCTTCAAGAAAATCCAAACCTCAAGTTGAAGAGATTTAAGAATTGAAAGAGCAATTAACACAACAATTGGCGCAAATGAAAGAGGAGAACGAACGAAGAATAGAATAATTAGCAAGAAAACAAGAAGCCCAATTTGAAACCCTAATACAACAATTTGCTAAGTTGCAAAACCCTAACCCTAGCCTGCACAAAACCCTAACCCTCGTTTCCCCTCCTACTACCAACTTCCACCATCCCCAACCCCCAACCGACCTTCCCAACCCATTCCTCACTGCTGCCCTACCCCAGAATCAACACTCTATTGTTGCCACCACTGGCAATTACAGCCCTGGGGCTGCTGAACATACCTCCGCTGCCAACCCCCACTTCGGAAACCTCCAGAGCACCATGGATCCAAGCAGAAACTGCCTAGAGTGGTCGGCATCAACCATGAAAGTCCAGGCCTTACCAAGAAACTGTTTGCTACTCCCAGTGACCTGTCCCGAAACCCAGAAATGCAATCCAAACAAATTCAAGAACTAGGGTTTGGCAACCCAAATGTGGTTTTTAACCCGGGTGGACGCTATTTTTGTTAGTTGACATGAGATGCAAGATGAAGATGATGAATCTTGAATTAAGAATTGAAGAATGACCTCTTCCTCCCAAAATTTTCCGAAAAAAATTACTTTTGACCTCACAAGTCTTTTAGTCTCTTTTCAAGCACTATTTTGGAACTTCTCATGCAATTCTCCAATTTTATAAGTTCGAGGACGAACTTTTTCGAAGCTGGGGAGAGTGATGGGAATCCATTGTTATTTTCCTTTTATTTTTATATTCCATTTTTTAGTTGTTTTTAGGCATTTTCTCTCCTTAATTACCCTCCAAGCAAAGTTTGAGACTAATTAGGCATTCTTTTGTTTTTAGTTCATCCTTTTAGTCATTTTAGCTATTACTTGATTAGCAAGTAATTCAACCCATATAAATACTACTTGTATAACCATTTGTACTTAACTTTCCATTCTTGAATGCAAGACTCTCTCTAAAAGTTAGGGGTGGTTTGTTTCTTTTAGCCATTGACGTGTAGTTTATGTCATTATCTAACCAGTATGTTGGCTCTTCCGTGGACAACTTCCTTTAGTTGGAGATATGTTTGAATGATTTTAATGATTACTCTTCCTTCAGGTTGAGCTTTTCTTTGAGGTCCCGAGGATTTAATTGTATTTTTATTTATTTTATTACTTGTTTTTTCAAGTTATTTTCTGATTTAGTTAGTATTTTAGATTGAGGGTGATATTCCTTAGACAACATCTTTATTGTGTCCTTTTTAGTCATTCTACCATTTTTAGGTTATCTTGGCTAGCATGGTAATTTTTAAATAAGTTCAACCCTTGTCGTCATTTAACCTTTGAGAATGAATGAGATAATGAAATTTTTATTTCTTAATGTTATTGTTGCATCGATTTGCTTTCGCTTACACAAAAAGTTATAGGAAACACTCATGTATAATAGTGTTCTAAGTAAACATTTCAAATTATTCATTAATAGATAAATGATCATGGATATAAAGAGGGGACAAGTATTTGAAAGTCATGAAACAAGAGTTGATTATTTATAACTATTACACGTAAGATAAATCAACAAGATCTTGATAATAGACAAGTGTCATTTCCACTTGAAAAAATGGGAAGACAACACAAGAATTTAAAGAAAGGCGGGAATAAAAGGCGGTAGGCAGAAAGAGGACATTGAGAGGCCTACTAGCAGCTGGTCGGTTTTCATTTTTATCTTTAAATGCCAGATTCTAAAAATTAACTATTTTGATGTGTATATATATATATATATATATATATATATATATATATATATATATTTGACTACTTACATATACAGTGGCGAGATGAATGATCATCGCCTAGCGCCTAAGGATTATGTTGGGACTTTTAGAACACTGCTTATTTGGTAAATGATAAAATGTAATTTTAGAATCTCACAACGCGGAAGCATAAATATAACAACAACCACATAAGATGAATTTAACTCAAACTTACAATTCATTCTCTTATACATGTGATAGTTGATTGATTTTCCCAATAAAAGGGGGTGTAATATTTGTAGGGGAGGGGGAAGAGAATATGCCTGAGATAATCTAGCTAAATTGGGAATTTTCCTGATATGAATCAAGAATGTGGAAGTGTTATTACTTCACTACACACCAACGACTAACTATACAACACCATCACCAACAAAGAATTAAAGCTAAGGGTTTATTTTTCTCTCTATGTTCTTTTTCAATATTCAAGTTGTGATTACAAATGAGGGCCAAAGGCCTATTTATAGGAGAGGTTAGCTTGCTGTAACACCCTGCCTAAAATAATAACGGGTGGCCAGCCTTATACTCTATTAAATCAGGAGTTTCAGATGGTCCATTCTCAACATCAACTGTCGGTACTATATAATATAGGACTAACTACCCGATATCATATAAGCGAGATGTTAAAATTTAATAAAATATGCAACAGACAACAAACCAACACAATAACACCACTAATAAGGGAAAGAAAGATGCATGAAAGAACTAAGATAATGAAATACCGAAATAAAATGAAATAAATAACTACAACCGAATATACCATAGGGAAGTAAACCCGAATATGCTGTCGGGTCACAGCCAATACAATGACTGAAATGAAATAAATATACACTTCTATAAATATCCCTTGGGTACAAACTCGATATACAACATGAATCCTACCTAGATTTTTAAAGAAGTAGGAAGCGACTACAAGCTAATTCCCGCAACAGTCCGCATCTATCACGGCTCCCAAGACTCTGAATAGAAGGTCATCCGGCATCCATGCGGTAGGACACCTGTAATAGTATATATATATAAAAGCAGGAGAGAAAAGTAAACGGGTTTGAGCCCGAGTTGTGAAAATATTTAGCAAGTGTGTGAACCGTGCATAATAAATATCGATGCACTTATTTCATAATTAAAGTGGAATCGCACTCTCGTGAAACTCCAACTCACCTCTCATCTAACGGCGCGCACCTATTCGCGTCCTCAAATTTTAGTTAAATTACCCCAATTATAAGGACAACCTAACCATAGGCCCAACCTATAACCACGAGATTTGCCTTACTAACATAACCCCAGAACCCACTCTTTCTAAACACACTATAAATTGTTATTTTCAAACATGTGTGCCATACTAGGCTTAATGGATTCCGGTTTATAATTTAAATCAATTATAATTCTTAATACGTTACCCATTTATTTTTGGGTTGAATCATAAGATTTACTTTCTAAGTAACATGCATACCAATTATTATTGACAAAATTTCTCTCCAATCTCAACATTGCACTACGTTTCGTGCGTGGGGTGTCTCGCAAAGCGAAATCCAAACAAGGAATCATCCCGTTACACACTCCTTGACAATGTCGATTCTAGAGATCCATAATGCCATACATACCATATAATACTACTACTACCACTAAATTTTAGACTACAATATGAAAACAACTACAAACTCTAATAATATCCTTGGGATGATGTAACCGAAATATTCCTTAAATGCGATACATCAACCCCCATCAATCTAGTACACCATAATAATCCAAGATGTACACCACAAAGATTCCATATCCTTTCATCTATAGGATATATAAATATATATATAGGCATTTTATTCTAACCATATATATATATATACCACCATCATCCATACGCATGACCAAGAGTACATATCATATCTGATGTACAATGGCCATGCACAAATAATATATCCGGCTATATATATCGCCGATAAAACTGCACCATGCTATCATCTTCCCAGTGCCCGGCTCACGTAGCAACTGGGGACCACCATGGTGGGGCTCAACGACACCCATCTCGTGGTAACTCACACACACGACGTCCCGGGAAGCGGTCATAGCTCCTAACCGGCAATGAGACGAAACATACCCACCACGTCTCATCCCAAGATATATATCACATAATAACACAACGGACGACTATGACCTGGGGAATATCCACACCCTGCTCCTTAAGCCAGGATGCTCACCCTCTGCGCGGAAACTTCCCAATGATAGCATGAGCGGGGTATGCTTAACCACATAAGTATGTATATCGTTCACATGCACAATATACATACATCCATATGATCCCATCATGTGATCAAACATTAAACCATCATATACGGTTTAAATATCCATATCATGTATATCCACAACATAAATATATCCATATATTCATATCCGTACAGATATATATACACATATTCACATATCCATATATCTATATATACAAACTAATTCTCGTTCGTAAGTATAAGATATATAAACTCGGCTATAAGTATACATAATCCTCAATATACACGCCGTCACCACAAACTCATTTAATTTACCTCGATATGTGAATAAAATCACTCACTTGAAACATAATCAATTAATTTCCTATGATGAATAGTCTCCCGAAAACATATCTTTATATTCAACATTTGGGTTAACACCCAAAGGTTTAATGTATGTATAACAATTACTGTACATTCCATCAATGTCTGAAAGTACATCAACCCACGATACTCATCTCGATCATAGGTAATTACATAATTAATAATCGATGAGCCTCAAGCTCAATCCTAAATTCATTTCTCGGTCCCATTACTTGTTCGAATCCTCAATATAAATCACACCCGGATATACAATGACTATCCCCACTAGATTGGCAACCCACCCTAACCTAGTTGATAGCCCAATCACATGATTCTCAAAATCCCATCTAAGATTTAATAGCTCTAATAAACCTTAAATTTTATTACATTCGCAATTTATTCCTTAAGTCTATACTCCTCAAGGATACACGACATCTTTCTCTCGTCGGTCCTCAATCATCTTTAAACTCACTTATGACCTCAAGCTAGAACTCCCGTCTTCATTGAGATCCCCCACTATACCTAAGGGTAACCATTATTAATACACAGGTAGGCAAAAAGGGACTATCCCTACACCATTTATAACCATTTCATGATAATTCGCCTCTATCATGATAAAACAATCCGCCAATCACTTGAGTCCCATATTCCTTTCATTACTAAAAGAGGCATCCCATCCTCCTAAATCAAATTAACATAGGCCCGCAAACCCCTATTCAACCTAGGGCCCTATTCCCTAGATCTAATATCATAACCCTCCATAATAAGCCCATTAAGAAACCCCTAAGAATAAAACTCCAAAAGAAAAAGGGGGTAAAAGAACTCCAACTTTGGGCTAAAAACAGGGGACCAGTCGACCGGTGCCAGACCCCCGGTCGACCGCGGGTCCAAATTTTGCCTACGAAGAAATGCAGTAGGCTTTTCTCTTGAGGCGCGGTCGACCGGTCCCCGGACCGCGGTCGATCGGCCATACCAGATATCTTGGCCGATTTCCATTCCATAACAAAACCCACGAATTTAAAACCCTAAAATTTCCATTCTAACCTCCAAATCTTTATCACAACATGATTCTAAGCCAATAAATCAACCAAAAGTGATCCCAACCATTTCTACACCATTAGACCCATATTTAAACATTGATTTCAAGATTTAACCCAAAATTTTAGGTTTTGATATTAATACCCAAAAATCCATTCTTTAACCCACAAATTATGAAATAAAATACACAAATGACTTATTTAGCAAGATTAAATACTTGCCTCAGATTTGTAGAGGTTGGATCGTCCTCGATGTCGCGTTTTGGGCCGGAACCTCCAAGCTTTTCTTCCTCTCTCTCTTCTTTTCTTTCTTTTTCTCTCTTTCTCTAATGAGAAAGCTTCATCCGTAAGCCTCTTAAACCTTTAAAACATAAGTCCCAAATTTTAAATGTTAATACACACCTTAAATGACTCGTTTACTCAAATTCGAGTCAAATTGTCCTAAAAACATTCTGGAGCCGAAATAAAACCCAATGACAGTCATTTTGACTATCTCGACCCTTCCGGGATCGATGGTACCCTCAAAATCATCATCCGGAATACTTTGAAATGTTCTCTATCTTTGGACTTAAATTCCCAAATCTTACAATTCTCCAATTTAATTAAATTTTATTTTCCCAAAAATTTAATTTCTCAGTCTCCAAAATCGTGGGGTGTTACACTTGCTAACCAAGCTAAGACCCAAAAAGACAAAAAAATGATAATTATTAACTAAAAATGACTCATTAGCCCCAAACATGCTTGGAGACTAATTAATGACTAAAAATAAAAGAAAATGACAATAAACCCTAAACTAAAAATAGAAAAAAAAAGATAGTCTTCTCCCGGGAGCACAACCCCGTCTTCGAAAAAACTCGTTTTCGAGCTTGGAGGGTGACTCATCAATGCCACATGATATGAACCAAGAAAATCTTCGGACCTCTGTCAAACTCAATAAAAATTGGGCAACCCAACTAGAATTAGTCCCATGTGTACAAACCTCATTAATAATGAGTCTATTAAACCCAGATCCCGACGATGTCCCTCTACGAAATCCAAGCAACTAAAAACTGACGACCATATTCGCCTTCTCTACACCACGAGTACATGGTTGCAATTTGGAGTGGTGGACCCTTGAATCTGACCAGATGGTAACTCCAGCAACCGCACCTTGCAAGTACGATGGCGACACAAGCGGACTGAAGCGGCGATATTCCGGAAAGCCGGACCTAAAATGGTAAATAATCGAAAAATGGATCCCAAGTGGGATACATTTTTTCATGGAAGTCATAAGTTGTGTAACAAATAGGCCCTAGGACCAATTTTGGCTGGATTTGAGGTTAAATAGGGGGTGGGGGATTGGATCGGAGTAGGAAAGTCCATTCTTGTTGGATTTGATTGTGATTGGGCATATTTGGGGAAAAGGTAAAAATAGGGGTGGGGCAGATTAGGGTTTTTGCGGGGGTTGAGAACTAGGTTTTTTTTGGCGATTTGGACAGCAGGGCTTGGACTTAGGGTTTGCGCCAGGTATTTGGATCGGAACAGGGCAGCAAGGTAGGAAGTGGTCGTGTGGTGGTGGGTTGAATTGGAGGCAGGAAACAGCCATTCTTGATTACAAGCGGCGCGATCTTGTAAATCCAGTGGGCTTCGATCAGTCCCGGATGAGCGGCATGTGAGGGGAGCTTCTGGTAAGGCAGCAGGGGGCTGGCCCGCTTCTTTTGGGCTGGCAGCTGCTCCGGCCAGGGATTTCAGCGAATTTCAGCTGTATTTTGGTCTGTATTTGAGGTTGCTGGTTCGTCCAGCAGTACCGGCAGTGTTGTGTCCCTTCCGGCGGTAGTTCGAAGGTGTTGGTGGCCAATCGCGGCGGCCCATGTGTGCGATGGAGGGGCGTCGGCAATCTTGGGGGGTTAGGGTTTGGGTAGAGTTAGTTTTTCTTTAGGGTTGGGATGGTGGTGGTGGTGGGAGGTGGAGGTAGAGGGAGGTGATGGTGGAAGGTGGAGGGTGGAGGAGGCTAAAAGGGTTGGTATCCTCCCTTTTAGCGGTGATGAAATTTAGGGTTTCCATCCACCCGATTCTCATTTAGACATTTATCAATCTACCGATTGAAGGGTTACCCGAGTTGGAATTACAACTCGATACCCACTTCACGCACCACGACGAACACCAAGAACAAATGCAACTCTGATACCAATTTGATGTGAATCAAGAATGCGGAAGCGTTATTACTACACTACGTGCCAACTACTAACTACACAATACCACTACTAGCAAAAAAATAAAACTAAACTCATAAAAAAGTTTTCTTTTTCTCTTTATATTCTTTTTTCAATATTCAAGTTGTGATTACATATGAGGGCCAAGGGCCACTTTATAGGAGATGTGCTAACCAAGCTAAGACTCAAAAAGACAAAAAATAGGACATTTAATAACTAAAAATGACTCATTATCCCCAAACATGCTTGGAGACTAATTAAAGACTAAAAATAAAAGTAAATGATAATAAGCCTTAAACTAAAAATAGAAAAAAAAAGTCTTCTCCCGGGAGTACAACCACGCACCACGTGTCGCTACGGATCACTAAACATATCAGTTCCAGGTCCAAGTGATGTCATTGTTGACATCACTAAGGTAGTGACAATAGCCATGACCTCATTTGGAACATTCTACATTCCATTAATTACACAAGGGTCAGATTACCCTCAAGAACAATTACTAATTACTAAAATACTACTAACCCATTAACGAATTTATATTGTGATTTAAAGATCAATCAAATGATGGATCCAAAAATTGAAGAGGGTTGTGCAAGCGCCCTCCCCCCCCCCCCCCCCCCCCCCCTCCTCGGGATCTGCCTTGGGTATTATCATCTAATTTCAAAAATCTTTTGGTGCATTAAACTTTTTACGAACAAGCAATCATGTAGATTTTCAATCTATCAACCGGTTTCAAACAAGAATTTTCTGGCTTTCAAATAATTTTTCTGATGGATATGGTTAAATAATTAATATATCCAATAATTAGTTTACTTTCTTTATCAACTCTTATTATATTCTGCCCTTGATACTTCATGAACTTTTTGGCAGAGTAGTTGGTATTCGACTAATTGA
This sequence comes from Sambucus nigra, assembly GCA_949130495.1. NCBI lineage: Eukaryota > Viridiplantae > Streptophyta > Magnoliopsida > Dipsacales > Adoxaceae > Sambucus > Sambucus nigra. Next base: position 263,653,420 of record OX422215.1, on the reverse strand, counting down.
TGCACCAGTACTTCACCCTGTAAGGATTATTATAAAGTTCATTTACAGTCAACTCATCTCATTCCACTCTATTTATTCATCTGAATCTCAATTTTTTCTGACGTGGGTCCATGTATCATTTATCAGATGTCTGAAGGATTATTCAACTTTGTTATTGCGTGGACATTCATGTATGCTCCTTTGCTATTCACTGACCGTAAAAGAGACAGATACACGGGATCACTAGACGTTTTATGGGGCTTCCAAATGTTCCTCACAAACAGTATGTTTTTTAATAGTCTCACATGCTTAACTGGTATTAAGGTCACAATTACAAAAATCTTGGTTTAACAATCTGATTAATAAAAGATTTGCTTTCAGGCTTGGATAGATACCTTTTGGGTTATTTGCATTTTGAGGTTCAATTGTTACTCCAAAGTTTTCCATATTATCCGTTTTGGGTTCTAAATTGTCATAAATACTCAAACGTTATGAAAAATCCTCAAAGGAGCCTTAATGCCAAAATCATGGCCACAGAGCTAATCGAAGGCCCAAGGCCGGCAGGACTAGTGGGTTCCAATATGGCCTGGCTAGAATTTATTAGGAATATACAAGGGGTATGTGGATTGGTAGGATGAGATGTAAGGCTTTTTCACTAGAAACGTGAGATGGAAGGCACCGCTAGTCCCATCTAAATCTTCCGTTTGAAACCCTGCGAGAAACTATACAAGGGAACCAACACCCCTTTCTAGAATATCCACCAGGTTATAACTTTGTAACTTCTGAAAAAGGACGTGAAAACGCTACAGAACCTCCTCTTTAACCCTTTGCGTTGACATTCCAGAGGCCACCTAGAATGTTGTCTCCTGGACCTAGGGAACAAGGCTCCTCAATTCCTATATATAGGCAAGTACATGCAGAGAAGAAAAAGAGAATATAGTGAGAACAGAGGGAGAGATCCATTTGAGCTTAAAAAAAAAAAAACCTAGTGGTGCCTTCTTGCCTGCCTATCACTTCAACGGTGCTAGAGCGATTGCATATCCACCCTCAATCTCCATATCGTCCTGGTTTTATTGTGTTAAGCTCTTTGCAAGTGAGTCTCGCCTCATTACCCCACAATTGATACCCCAACAAGTGGACCCCAAAGTGCAAATAGCCCAAACTCTTTCGCTTAATTACAAGAACTTGTAAAGAGAAAATTAATTAGTTGGATGACAGGGCCATATTCTTGGATATAATCTTTTAATTCATGTCAAGGGATTATGATTTATCTGAATCAAGTATTGTTATTGTTATAATTAAGGGGGTTTTGGGGAAAGGTCCTCATAATTCTCAAAGTGTATAAAAATAGGACACTCCAAATAATTTTATAAATCTAGTCCCCTGGACTAAAAACACCATGAAAAATGGTGCCGCTGGCGCGGACCAAAAAAATAGACTCCTAATTCTAAAGAACCCGCACAAATAAATGCTATTGTACCACAGGGACTAGATTTATAAACATGAAAAACATTGTCCTAAAAATTCAAATATAGAAGGGAACGTGACCTTTATCTTAATTCTCTATATAATTAAATTGCACCAAGGAAATTACTATGAAGTATATGAAGCTATGGAAGTAGGAAATAATTAGCGACTATGTGAAGCCTTCACATAAATTGAAGTTTTTTTCTCCCCCTACTTTACTCCTGTAAGATAATGCTATAATTAGAATAATCACCCCCCCCCCCCCCCCAACTAAATTCTGACACTGTTACTCCCTATTCTACAAACTCTTAACACTATTTAACTTCACCCTCCTTGAATTTTAAAGTCCAAAATGCTGTTATCTTCTTCGCAACATTTCTTTCTTTCCAGAAACCCTGATCCTAATTGTTCTTCATTGTAAACCCTACTTGCATCCCTACATTGAATTTTAATGTCTCAAACATGTGCAATAAATGAAACAAATAAGGAATGAACATTTGCAACTATGGCAAAACCCCTAAATTTAAAAAATAGTGCTCATTTGATTTGGAATGTCAGTTTTTAGTTGATAAAGGTGATAATGTTGAATGCACTTGAAAATTCCTCAGAGAGTGTAGGATGGAAACCACTTTTATAATTAAGAACAGAACTAAGTTGGAATATCTCCATTAACTGGAAGTCATATATATATACACAAGCACATAAAAAACGTCAATTGTATCAAAATAAAACACCATTTGTACATATACACTAAAATATGAGGGGCGATTGTCTTTGGTATGAATAAGAAGGATTTTCTTAACGGATGCAGTCAGATTTTGTGAGTGTGTTTGGGGGGTGAGGGCGTATAAAATCCAAAAAGTCATTCTTTTTTGAACTTCTGTGTAACATATTCCGATTTCTTTAAACGCATTATTTTATGGATGTCAACATGTTTTCTCAAGTACCAATCATATCAATAAGCAAAAAATGGGAATTGCCTTTTTCTTTTTCTTTTCTTCATTTTTCGTTTGGGGGCGGGAGGAAGCTATTTAATAGTAATCCCGGAGCTCAAATCAGGTCCAATGTTGCTAAGACTACAAGTTTGTCAAGAAAACAACTTTGTAAAAAATTTGATGCACATCTTTTTACTTGCCAGTGGGTAAGTTTGCCTTGCATCAATCTGAGACCAAATGATGCTCAATTCTCCCAGTATGAGGTGAACATCCTTTTAGATTCTTGCCTAGTAGACGACTATGCTCAGATAATTGCTTCATTTTTATTTTCCTTCGCCTTGCTCTCCCCCCATGCCTATCTATTTACGTATGGGTGCATACATATTATTTGAATTACACTATAGTAGTTTTGCTCCTAGTGTAACAACACCTATGGTGCTCCCATTCGTCTTGCCTGTGGCACGTCCCACGCATCATTCCAATGGCATGCCCCTTTGTTGTATATTAGTTTATTTAAAAAATCAAGGCTGGATCTTCTATGTCTAGGATCCATTCTGCATCTTCCAAGGGTTTAATATTTTACAGTGTTCATTATGTACTTTTCAGGGTTTTTTTGGATTTTCCAGAATTCATTGTATAATTTTAGAAAACTTATTAGGATTTAATTGTAAAAATCAGGGTCAATAAGGTCAAAAACTTTGACACGTGTTAGTGGATGATTAGGCGTGTGCACCACATGCAGTAAAAGGCTCGTGGACCACATTTCGTATTCCCTTTTAGTATGTCTCAAATTAAGAGTAAACTAGTGTATCAAGTTCTGCGATAGTTAATAAATTTTTCTCTTTACAATTGATTGTATTAAAATTAGTGTTCATTAAATAAAATTAACCTTTAAAGCTACCCTTAAATTGACAAGGAGGGACTTTATAACCTTTTCTTGTATGATGCAGCATTCTTAATACCTTACATGGCTATCCGGCTGAACAAGGCTGATCCTCAGTACCCTCCAAGAAAGACCTCTGAACTAGGTATTATTATGACTAATGGTGCACCAGTTGTTGGACTAATAGGTGGGGTCATGTGTCTGGTATCGATACTGTGGGCCCTCTTCGGCAGGTCGGATGGTAATTTCGGGGGTTTAGCAGACAGGTGGGAGTTCTTAGTAAGTTATCTGGGATCGGAAAGGCTTGCTTATGCCTTCATTTGGGATATTTGCCTCTACACAATTTTCCAACCTTGGTTGATAGGTGACAACCTGCAAAATGTTGAGAAAGATAAGTTTGACATAGTAAACTATCTTAGATTTGTACCAGTATTTGGCTTAGGTGCCTACCTTCTTTGTTTGAAACTTCATGAGGACCTCTAGCTAAAATGTGTTGCTGGCTAGGTCTCTATATTGCTTGGTAGGATGAAATTTATGTTAAAGGTTGTAACATCAAGGTGTATAAAATTTCTAGAAATTTTATGTAAGAGTAGCATTCTCACGCGTTGTTGTATGGGAGTGTAATACAAAATTTACAAATATTTTTTTGTGAGAGTAGCATTTGATGTGTAACGTGGTACACATATTTACGGTTTTTCATAATTGCATTCGTTAGTTGATTGGTGAAATAATTGACAAATAAACAGGAAAACTGTCTTGATATAAAAATGGAATAGAATGTTTTTGGAGTGATAGTACTAAGGGCAATTTACAATTAGGTCACTTATTGATAATTTTTAAACATTTAAGGACAATTTACTATTAGGTCCACTTGTTTGCCACTAGCGTGGGCTTTTACAAGAAGATAATTAGTGGCCTATAAGTGTTTAAAATTTGTGAAAATTTTCTTAGTGTTTAAAATTTATTTGCGAGGGACTTAAGAGTACTTTACTGTAATATTAATTTAATAACAAATTAGTCTACAATTTGTTTGGTCGTTTTACTCGAACCTAAACATGTAATCATGGTTCAAAGTCTCGGTATCGGTCCCGGTATCGGACACCTGATTTTCAACTCGGTCGCGGTATCGGTCGCGGTATCGGGCGATACGCAAAGATACGCTATTTAGAGAGCGCAAAAAATTCCGAAAAAAATATAGAAAATTTAAAAAAAATAAGATTAACAATGTGGACCAATGAGATACATTCAAACCCATCATTCAATATGCATTGCATTGTAGAATTGGTTATACTGAAGCGCGGCAGAGTTGTCAGATTTAATATTGCATAGTAAATCAATAACAATATTGAAAAACAAAAATATACATTTTGTTTTAACAACAATGTATATTTTTTTACATTTTTACAAAAACGTACAAAAGAACGTTGTTACAAAAATGTACATTTTTTAACAACAATGTACATTTTTTTACATTTTTACAAAAACGTACAAAAGAACATTTTTACAAAAATGTACATTTTTTTAACAAATATGTATATTGTTTTTTACATTTTTATAAAAACGTACAAAAGAACATTTTTTACAAAAATTTTCAAAAATGTACATTTTTACAAAAACGTACAAAAGGACATTTTTACAAAAATGTACATTTTTTTTAACAAAAATATATATTTTTTTACAAATATGTACACTTTTTTTACAAATATGTACAAATATATATTTTTTTACAAATATGTATATTTTTAACAAAAATGTACATTTTTTTACATTTTTACAAAAAACGTACAAAATAATATTTGTACAGAAATGTACATTTTTTACAAACATAAATGTACATTATATATTTTTTGTAAAAGATTTGAATATTTTTTGTAAAAAAATAACATTTCTTTGAAAAAAGAGTTTTATTAGTCATTTTTTTTAAAAAAAGAGTACTACTTTTTAAAAGATTTATATATTTTTTTTAGTAGAGTCATTTAAAAAAAAAGAGTTTTATGTTTTAAAAAATTAATGTTAATACTTTTGAAAAAGTAATACCATTCTGTAAATGTTACAATATATTTTCAACAACGAAGAAATATGGTAAAAGATAAAAGTTCTATCAAAAAATAAAACAAAATATGACAATATCGTTTGAATCGGTTGTCTCGGCCGATATCGCGGCTGTCTCGGCCGATATCGCGGCGAGGCGTCTCGAAATCGGTTGTCTCGGGCGATATCGCGGCTGTCTCGGCCGATTCAGTGTTTTTTTTGAAACGTCTCTCGGTATCGGATCGGTGCCCTCCGATTCCGAGTTGACTCGGCCGATACCGAGTCAACTCGGCCGATACTTTGAACCATGCATGTAATTGACTACCATTGGATGACTTTCATATTCAGTTTTATGTATTTATACATATATAAATTGTAGTTTCCCTTTACTAAATTTTAAATTAGGGTAAAGTGCAATTTTTTTAACTACTTTCCCAAATCAATAGTCATACTCTTCTTCTGTGGAACGTTCCAAATTAAGAGTACACTTCTTCTTTTTTAGACATAATCAACGAACAAAATTTCATGATAGGGATCGAGTCTTGATCTTGTCCATTGATCAAATGTATCCTTGAAAACTCGTCATTTTAAAATAGGGAATATTAAGATCATCTCTAGAGCAATAGAGCATTTCGCGTGGGCAAAATGCTCCAATGTTATTTTGCAGAACTAGAAAACAGTTGCAGCTCAGGGTTGGTGCAACATTAATATTTTTGCGTCATTGCAACTATCGCATGTCTCATCTTTCATGTGGTACATGCAATGCTGCGGGATCAACATAATATTCTCAACGGCTTTGGAACAACTATTTTTTCCAAAACTATATATATATGCACCTCCTAAAACCATCTCAAAGGCATTGTACAAGCAAAATACTGTTGATTGTCTTGACACTTTAGAGTATTAAGCAAAATAACATTTCATAAAGAAATGGCAAATTTGAGAGCAAAATGATCTCAGATTTGTCACTTTGGGCTTGGCAAATCCTAGAAAACACGCGACACTCCAAATGCGGCACCAATGGTTCATGTGGCAGATGAAGTGCCGCACAAAGTCTGCCCCCTCCCCATATATATATATGCTTTCCTACATCACACCATACATTACACCTAGCTCTAGGCCTTAAGAAACTTTTTATTTATTTATTTTTTTTCTATTGAAATTAACCTTTCAATCAATACATGTTCAAAAAATTAGGCCAAAATACATTTTCTAGCTAATTTTTAAAAAATCACAATATTCTGTTGGCGCAGACTCTTATAAATAAGATATTTTCACTAGTTTTTTATTAGATTTTTAAAAAATAGTTCAAATTGTATTTTGACCTAATTTGTTTGAACATTTGTTGATTAGAAGGTTAACTCCATGGGTAAAATAAAAAAATTAAAAAGTGTTTTTAAGGCGTAGAGCTAAAAAACTATACCCACCACCGACAAATATCGTCTTCCATCGACACACACACACACACATATATATATATATATATATATTATGCATTTTCTGATATTAAAATGTTCTAACTACTTGAATAAATCGATTTGGGTTCGATTTTGATTTGGGTTCAAGTTCATTACATCAGTCATTTGATTTTGGTGGGTTGAGGGAGTGGTTATAGTGCTGAATCGATGGTGGGTGGGTGTTGAAAGGGTGGTCGAAATTAATGATGGGTGGTATTGAGGGGTTGACCGGAAACAATGGTGGATGGGTGTTGAGGGATGGCCGAAATCGATGATGGTGGGTGGGGTTTGCTGATTGTTTTTAAGACGTTGTTTTTCTTTTTTAAGATTTTATTCTTTTATTAGATTTTAGCTATTTTGAAATTAATTTATCTTATTTCCTCATTTAGTAATTATTTTCTTTTTCAACACAGTTAACTTCAACAGACTTTTAAAAAAAGGGTACCAAGCTCAAAACGTTGTAATTATAGATGTGTTGACGTAAAAAAAAAACCCTTACATTTAATGGTCATGTGCCCTATTAGATTTTATAAATAAGAATGAGAATAAGAGGCATATATTCATAGGTCCCTCACGCGCCTCTAGTGGTGCATCAAGTCTCACGTGCGTTAAAACATGTCAATCAGTCCCGTCCGTTTAACAAAATAACTCAATTATTTTTTTTGCCCAAAATTATCCTTGCAAATACCTAAAATCACGAAAAAGCGCAACCTGCACGCTGATTCGATTCTTTATCCAATTCAATTCTCAAATCCAATCACGATTATCAAATGTCATGCGTTTCATCAATACTGTATCGACAATGAAAACCTTAAAACCATCAGTACATTAATCAGTTCATTTGAGGAAAATTTGAGCAACCGTTCATTTAGTTTTGGATTTACATCGGTACGTTCATCATTTCCATGTGATTCAATATCTAAATAGCTACATTACGGTTCCTTTTACAAAAAATAGTTTGTTAGGTTTTGTATTAAACTAAGTTTTTACTTAGATTTAAATTAGGGTTTCATTTGCTTACGGTTTGTTAGGGTTTCATATGCTTACGGTTTGTTAGGGTTTCATACGCTTAGTGTTTATAGGTTTCATATTCTTGTACACAGTATGTTAGCTTTTATTTGTCGGGATTAGAGATTTCATGAAGATACTGGAATGAAGCACGATAAATTATATTGTTTCATATAATTTTATCTATTTCTTATAAACAATTACTAATGCGTTTCCATCAAAAATAAAATATCACTTTACTCTAATATTGTAATAAATTTATTTATTTTTCCTACACTCATATACATCTTGCATCTAACATAATAAAAATTTATTGGAACTCAATTGGAAAATTATGTTTCAACTTAGATATATTTACAAGGGTTTTCTATTATTCCGTACTGTCTTAAAAACACCGTATTATGATATTGATATGCTTGGTATATATCTAAAAATAGTTTACTCTGTTACATATTTTTTATTGAAAAAAATTTGTTGGAACTCACTTAATACAAATGTTGGTGAAGCCAAGGAGGCTTAAGAAGAAGTATGAGAACAATGGAACATTTTGTGAAACAATTAATCTATTTTCACCTTATGCATTTAAGTTACTTGCATTATAAAGGCTTGCACATATAAAAAATATGTTGGAACTCACTTAATACAAATGTTGGTGAAGCCAAGGAGGCTTAAGAAGAAGTATGATAAAAATGGAACATTTCGTAAAATAATTTATCTATTTTCACCTTATGCATTTAAGTTACTTGCATTATAAAGGCTTTGCACATAACACTTGAATTTTTTTTTAGTAAATTTATCTACGTTCTTCCTTGTATGTGCAAAGTCTTTATAATGTTTGAATGTATATGTCACACCCCAAACCCAAAACCATTCTAATCATTTATTTTTAGAATAGTTAAATCATAATCTTCAGCCCATTTGAATTACAATTCATTTATCAATATTTTCATGTATAATGTACATAATAGACATAATATTAATCTTTATACCACAACTTAATTAACATCAGAGTCATAGTTAAGCGAACATACAATACTGTGATTAAATATTACAATCATCAGATCAAGCCATGCCAACTCAATATATACAATGTGAGAGTGTAATAAAACTTTCAGTGTGATAATGACAAAATTCCCATATCTAACCCCAACTTTCTCTAACGGTGCAACTCTCAAAATCACCGATCATGTGATATCCTACCTGGCAGTGTACATACCTAAAAATGTTAAAATATAAATCGTAAGCATTTAGCTTAGTGAGTTAATTGTTCCCTGCATTGAAATAACAATTATATATCAAATCCGTGGATATAAAATCCAAACAATCCTGCCCATTAGCAATAACAAATCCTGGAATATAAGTTCCAACAAATCCTGGATCATAAGACCCCAAAAAATCCTGGATCATAAGATCCAGAAAAATCTGGGATATCTGAATATCTAAACAAATCCTGAATACTGAAGTATTCAAACCAATCCGCTCTGCTATATTCATATTTAAGTACACTCACCTTGACAACTTATCAGACTTTCCCTTTTCCTTTGTCTGGCACTTATTTAATCGGTTCTTCTTCCCTTCCTATCATTATTACAATATTATTATCACCATAAGAATATTAACAATCCAAATAATAACTTAAATGTAACTCAATTCATAAGCATCACATGATTCCATTTAAATCATTCATCATAAATGAAATTCCATTTAAATTCATGTTAAGATATTTAACATATCAAATTCATAGTCCAAACATACTTTAATTTTTTCCTGGTAATCCATTCCTTAACATATTAGGTTTCCAATACAAAATATAACACATCATTTCAAGTTTCCTAGAGCAAGATGTGTCCATTTCTTTACTACATAGCAAATCCGCCTTATAGGTTTCTCTATCATTCAGTCAACTTCTTAGAATTTTCATAATTTTTCTACTTTAGAAAATCCTATGATATTCCATCCAATATCAATAAACATATTGAATAATACAAAATTAAATTTTCATAGGATTCATTTTCTATGTCAAGAAAAATGTCAAACACATGGTATGCATACTTACTGTTTTGGGCCAGATTTTATACCGGAACTTCAAACTATCACCGAAGATTCATTCCTTGGTGTTTTTACATAATTTTAGGATATGTTATACATATATGAGTCTATTTTAATCTAAAACTATAATTATTCAATTTTAGTAAGTATACAAAAAGATATAGAAGTTTGAATACACAAGGTTTCTAAACGAAGCAATTTCAAGGGTTTACACGTTCAACTTTACTTAAACTTGCATCTATCCATACATATACATAAAGACATGGAAGTTTAGTGAAAAATTGATTATTTCTATAATTTAAATCATTAACACAAAAAAATATAACAAGATTCATAGATAGAATTACCTTAGGGACTTTTATGTAATTTTCTATTGATTTTTCTTAAATTTTCTCCTCACTTTCTTCTTCCAAAACTTCACAATTATCTTTCCTCAAGATAAAACTCTTTCGTGGATGACATATGCTGAAGGAGGAGGTTTTTTCAAGGGTTTTAAGTCAGCCAAACCCACCTCCTTCTCCAACCAATCAAAATAAGCCATTTGTTATACTAATAAGACAAAATACTACTTAACGAATGGACAAATTTGCCCCTGTTTCGTAATTTCAGCATAACTCTTTACTCGAACCTCTATTTTACACAACATTTGTTATGTTACAAACCTAATTAATATATATAAAACTATCTAGTTTTCACCACAAGTCAATTGTTATATTATAAGGGTCAAAACTAGTCTTCAACATGAACATTCCTATCGAAAACTTAAAAATCTTGTGTTTGTAACTAATTCAATATTTCATAATTTATGAAGGTAGGATTAGACTAAGCATAATAACTTAATATAATATATATTAATAACACATTACCCATATCTCATAATCTAAACACGAGTCAAGCATAATTAATCATAATTATATTCGGGTTGTCACAATTCTCCCCCCGTTGGGAAATTTCACCCTCGAAATTGACATACCTTGGTTATTCGAATCAAACACATATGGATAATGCATTTTCATTCTATCCTTGCTCTCCTATGTAGATTATTCCTTGGAATGCCTTCTCCACACAACTTTCACTAGTGGGAACACTTTGGATCTCTATATTTGTTCCTTCCTATCCACGATAGCAAGTGGGTCTTCCACATAGCTGAAGTCTTCCTTCAACTCAATAGGATGTTCCACCAAAACATGTGAAGGGTCTGCTATATACTTGCTCAACATAGAAACATGGAAAATATCATGTAATCGGGCTAACTCCGGCACTAATACTAACTTGTAGGCAACCATCCCGACTTTCACGAGAATTTTGTAAGGTCCAATGTAGCATGGACTCAATTTCCAATCGCATAACTCCTTTCCATGGAGATATCCGAAGAAACACATAATCCCCTTTCTGGAATTCCAAATCTTTCCTCCGTTTATCTGCATAAATTTTCTGTCTGCTTTGAACTTTTCTCATTTGATCTTGAATAATCTTCACTTTTTCAGTAGTGACATCAATCAACTCTGGACCCTCTATCTTCCTGTCACGAACTTCACCCCAACATATCAGTGTACGACACCGTCTACCATACAATACTTCATATGGTGCCATACCGATAGTATATTGAAAACTATTATTATATGATAATTCTTTCAAAGGAAAATATTCATCCCAATTACCTTTGAAATCAAGACACAAGTTCTAAGCATATCCTAAAAAATTTGTATGGTTATTTCAGACTGCCCGTCTGTCTGAGGATGAAAATCTGTACTAGACTTTAAGTTAGTACACATAGCATACTGTAAACTATCCCAAAATCTGGACGTAAAAGTAGGGTCCCTATCTGAAACAATAGAAATAAGTGCTCCATGAAATCGAATAATCTCGTTAATATACAATCTCGTATACCTATCAACTGTATACGTAGTATTGACTGCTAGAAAATGAGCTAACTTAGTCAATCTGTCCATCACTACCCAAATCGAATCTGACTCCTTTTGAGATCGAGGAAACCTAACCACAAAATCCATAGTTACATGATCCCATTTCCATTCCGGTATTGGCAATGGCTGAAGCAAACCAATAGGTTTTTGATGCTCCATTTTCAATTGCTGACATATAAGGTATCTAGCAACAAAATCAGCTATTTCTTTCTTCATATTATTCCACCAATAATGCTCTTTAAATTCCTATACATTTTAGTATTACCGCGATGCATGGTATAAATGGAATTATGAGCCTCATCTAAAATTTTTGCTTTCAATCTACCCACATTAAGCACACATAACTGTTGCTTATACAATAAAGTGCCATCATTAATAATACAAAAATCTTTAGACTTACCATCTTGAACATCTTTCCGTTTCTTCTCTAGAAATGGATCCTGACTTTGCAATTCATGAATATGGGTAGCTAACAAAGGCCTCACGCTCATCTGAGCAAAGAATCTATCCCCATCTACTAGCTATAATTCTACTCCCATCAATCTCAATTCCATAACGTGGGTGACTCTAGCACACTGAATACAAGATAATCTACCCAAAGCATTTCTTCTCAGAGCATCTGCAACCACATTTACCTTCCCAGGATGGTAGTGAATGGTACAATCATAATCTTTAATAAACTCGATCCACCGCCTCTGCCTCAAATTCAATTCCTTTTGAGTAAATAAATACTTAAGGCTTTGATGGTCAGTAAAAATTTCACATATATCACCATATAAATAATGACGCCACAGTTTTAAAGCAAACACAATAGAAACAAGTTCCAAATCATGTGTAGGATAAATACATTCATGTGTACGTAACTGCCTAGAAGCATAAGCAATAACCTTACTATTGATGTAAAAAATTAGATCACTCTAATAATTCAATCATAGATAATAAATGAGACAAAGAATTTTAAAGTGGTTCAGCCTTATAAGAATGGCCTACGTCCACTGTTGCTTTATTGTTGAGTGTTTGGGAATTCTCGATTACAAGTTATCTCAAGAAATTCCGGTCTGGGAGTCCCTTTTACAATGAGGATTGTACAATGTATTTATAGCCCTGAGGCTGTAATGTGAAGGGTACTACATTAAATGATATACATATGAAAGGGTAATACATTTAATGCCCTCTTTGCGTGCGCGTCCAAATGATAAGCATTTAATGAGCATTTAAACTGTTGGTATCCTGCTTCGAGGTGCAGCTCGGACCTCCATGAGTTGCTCGGACCGCCTAAGATTCTCGGTATTTAAGAGTTCCTCGGAGAGGAATTATTCCTCAAAGCTTGTGAGTTCCTCGGGGAACTAGTCTTCCTCGTTGTAGTCTTGTTCCTCGGAGCGAGTGGGTTCCTCGGAAGTGTTTCCTGTTTCCATGTAGATAGCCACGTGTCTTCATATGATTGGTACATGTCAGTAGATTAATTTTGGTATCAACAGAAGCCCCCAATGTTTCATAGTTCAAAATTTGAGGAGTATGGAACATTCTTTCTCGGATTATGGTAGCTTTAAATAGTCTTCCTGATTTTTAGGAGTGTTTTCTTTGTATTTATTTCTCCTTCCCAATTTGTAGAATCATGATTTTTTGGTCTTTTTTGCGTGCTTCGATTCCCTCGTTACTTTTCGTCTTCTTAGCTGCTGTTGTCCGCTTTGATTACCGTGCGACTTTTCCTCTTTTTAGCTGCTGTTGTCCGCTTTGATTCCCGCGCTACTTTTCATCTTTTAAGTCGCCGGTAACGCAATCATCCTTTTTAATAATCATTACTTCACCATTTCCCAAGGCAAGGTATTTAAACTACACAGACGCTCCCATCGTCTTCTACCTTTCAAATTTTTATCTTCAAGTTTTACGTCGTCTCTTCCTACTCTCTTATGCGTTCATCTTTTCCGTCGTTCGTTGTCAACAGCTCTACTCTTTTTCTATACGATCTTCTTCTTTCTTCTTCATTTCTTTTATTCATCATCATGGTTTACTCTATTGAGTCTCTTGAAAAGATTCGCTCTGATTTTTCCATTCCCTCTTGGGTTGTCTTGGAAGAGCTTTCTGAGCCTTCTGATTATTTCAATTTGGCTGAGGGACATTGGTTCCCCAGCCTTTTTATTTCTGAGTGTGAATTTTCTTTTTCACCAAATCCCTTGTGTCTGGAATTCTGTCATTATTTTGACGTCGTTCCTGTGAGAATAGCCCCCAACACATGGAGAATAGTTAATGGGGTGCATAAATTAAATCAAGTCCATGGAACTCGCATAGGAATTCCAGAAATCATGTACTGCTATAGATGGGCAGTTAATGATAATATGTTTTATTTAAAAACTAGATTTTTAAATAGAGCCTTAGTAGTCAACCTCCCTGATGCCAATAGGGATTATTTTGAACATGGGGTTGTCATAAAAAATTGGCAACACCCTCAATTAGCTGGAGATGAGGTTTATCAAGGTCCCAGATGCCCTCCTTATGGCAACGGGATAGGTTATTTTTATTTTATTTTATTTTGAAATCATGTTTCTTTTGTGTTTGATAAAATGTGCCATTGATAACAATGTTTATCTATTTGCAGTTGATAACAAAAGAAAGTGCCCAAAGGAAGCAGATGTTAATGTAAGACATCTGAAACTTATCTGGAGTCTGCATCAGAGTGTTGCCGACGAGCACATTAGGTCGGCCTCGTATCTGCTCCAGTGTAAGAGCTACACCACTTCCTTCACTGCTCATCCAGTGATAAGTGAATCAGAGCCAGTTACTGCTTCCACCAGCTCATCACCTGAATCCCATATTCCTTTAAGTGAAAGGATGAAAAAGAGAAGACCTCCTGCCCTGTTTGAGAAGACTGCCTCCGGTTTTGGGGAGGTAAAAAGGAATAGGATAGATGTCCCAAAGGAGGGGACGAAGAAGATTGATGCAGCTCCTCCCGCTGCACCTGTTAAAGTTGCCGAGAAGCCCGCAGTGGCTCCGAGCAGGTCTGCTGCTCCTGGAGAGGTGATTGTGATATCACCGACCAAGGGTTCTTCCTTGGTTGAATCGGTACCTGTTCCCCCGAGGAGGCTGAAGAAGAGCTCCTCGGTCCATTTGGCTGATACCATTGCTCAGCCCCCAGTTACTGGAACTGGAGTTCTAACTTTTATTCCCCCGAGCTCTGCCATGAGCTCGATAAAGTCCTCGATCATTCCCGAGGTACAAGGTACTGAAGAGAACCTTACTCGGGACATGGTCACCTCACTAGCTGCCCGCCATCTTGCTTCTGTAAGTCTCTTTACTTTGAATTTTTTCATATTTCCTTTGTCATTTCTGTTTCTAACTTGTTTTCTTTTTCTGTTCACAGTTGACGAGCTGCTTCAATATAATCCTGAAGAAGGATGAAGTGATTAAGGCTTCTTGCTCCTCGTCCAGTATGGAGGGAGCTCTGGAAGAAGCTACCAAGTCTCTGGCAGATTCTCGCCAGAAATATGCTGATGACAAAAGATGTCTGGGAGAAGAAGCTTGCCTCCACCGAGCAGGATAAAGCTCGAGCTGTTGAAGCCTCCAAAGAGTTGGAGAAGAAAAACAATGCCTTGGAGAAGGCAAATAAAGAGCTCGCAGAGAAGCTCAAAACTGCTGGAGAGCTTGAAGATAAGCTCAGGGTTGCTGAGGAAAGGTTGGGCCAGCTTCAAGAAGTAGGTCGGCAAAAGGAGGAAGCAGAAAATAAATTGAAGGCTGCTGAGAACCTGCTGTCTGAGACACTTTCCTCGGAGAAGCTGAAGAGAAAAGCTGCTGTGAAGAAGTCCTTCAGCTCTGGCTGGGACAAGGGGTGGAGAAAGGGGTTGGCCGTCATGGTGTCGCAAGTGGACTATGGCGGTCTTAAATATTTTAGGGATGGATGGGTTTCCGCCCTTCAGGAGATGAAGGTCGACGAGTCTTCCGAGCTCTTCCAGATACATATCCCTGGTCCCCCTCCAACTCCAGAAGAATTAGAAGAGGACGAAGCTACCTCTGAAGAATCTTCGATGGTGATGGGAGATCATGCCCTAGCCATCCAGCCTGCTGATGGGGAAAATCAACAAATCATTTCTTCCTTCGAGCAACTGCCTATTCTCCCCTAGCAGCTATCTCTTCCCTCCGAGCAACCTACATCTTCATTCCAGCCTCCCGAAAAGGTTTTGGGAGATAAGGAAAAGGTTTAGTGTTGTTCGGGTTTCTCTTTATTTTGTTTCTCTTTTTCAAATGTAACTCAGAAGATGTAACTCTGAATTATGATCTAATAAAATTTAAACTTTTTGCATACTATTGTCTATCTTTCATTCATGCTCTGCTTATTCTTCTTATTGATGATTGCTCTTCTTTCTCTGCTAGTTTTTGGCCAGGATGGAATTGCTATCTGCTCATGACACAAAGTTGCTGCAATAATGTAATGAGTACTTTAAGGCTGGTCACACAGACTTGAGTGCTGCACAAGTTGCAGACATCCTTGGTCATGATGCTTTAGAACATGCAGTTGAAGCATATCAGTACCTGAAGTGTCTTCTTGACCGAGCAGTGGCCAATAATGTGGCTTACTATGACATGATCGAGGATCTCCAGTGTACCCTCGAAGACCTTCAGAATCAATACAAGGAATCAACTGCCTTGTTGCATGAGGGGTACGAAAAGAAGTACAAGCTGATCATGGCTGACAAGGGCTACGAGAAGCTTTTTGCTGGGTATGATCTGAGGGAGAGAACTTTGAAGGGTGAGGTAGAGGAATGAAGACAGATTGCCAAGTTGCTGGAGCAAGAGAACAACAACTTGCAAAAAGAACTATCACAATTGAAGTCTGCAGCCTCCACTTCCAGTGCCTTGATCCCAGTGACCGACGAGGGATTCTCGTTCTTAGAGGTTGAGAATGTCAAGTTGAGGGACGAGTTGGAGACTTTGAAGAGTTCAGGCACCTCTACATCTTCTCGTAGTCGATCAAGAGCTCCTCGGGGATGAGCAAAAGCAGCTCGAGCTCTTGTCGAGGAACAGAGAACTCAATCTGCATTAGAGAACCAGGCTTTCCAATTAATGGTGAAAAACCAGGCTTTGTCTGATATGTCAAAGAAGATTAGGGACCTGGAAAAATAACTCTCTGCGCAGAAGTTAGTCTTGGAGAATAAGGAGCTTTTCATCAAGAATCTCCACGAGCAGCTAGAAAGGCTAACATATCAATTCCACAAACAACCCAAGGAGTTTTGGATGGCTGGATACAACGAAGCATTATTCCACTTGGATGATCGTATCCAGAATGCCAACAATGAGGGCTACAAGCAAGGCTGGCTGAATGCCTTAGGTGTGCTAAAGCTCGAACAAGGTCATTATCTGTGGGACTACCATGATCCCGGGTTGCTCGACTTGCCTGTGCCACCATACAATTTGGAGATGGATTGGATCCCTGCTCGGGCCATTCCTCAGAGCTTAATTTCAAAGTATCTCGGTGACTACAATTTACATTCTCAAATCGAGGTATCTCGTCCGGAGCATCTCTTAGACCGACCATCCGTGATGAATGTCAGGATGTTGAAGGACCTCAACTTCATCAATTCTCCTCTGTCTTTAAATGATCCGCCTGCTGGTGAGGAACCTGTGTCAAAAGCAGAGGGGAAGAGACCAGTAGAATAGGAATTTTTGATGTAATAGTTAGTATACATGTCAAAGTAACTGTAATTTATTTTGAATTCAATGAAAGAATTTCATTTTTGTTTGCAAATCTTGATTGCTACTGTCTTGTAATTATTAAACACTTTATATTTATGCATATCTGTTAAAAAGGATAACAATATTGTGTTGTTTATCGACCAACTCATTAACAATTAAAAAATTATAAGTATCAATAATGTTGCTCGATCACTTAATAATAAAGTAATGAGTATAAAAATGTTGTTTAAAATGTTTCCAATCAACCAAGGTTGTTAGATTCTCCATGTCGACCAACTATAGTTAGTGGGTTTTTATCCCCGACCAGCTATAGTTAGTCTTTTTGAAATAATTTTACCTATAAAATGTTTCCGACCAACCAAGATCGGTAAATTTTGCTTGTCGACTAACTACAGATGGTGGGTTTTTTATCGCCGACCAGCTATAGTTAGTAGACTTTTAACTTAAATGTTTTCGACCAACCAAGGTCGGTAAATTTTCTTTGTCGACTAACTACAGTTGGTGGGTTTTTATCCCCGACCAGCCATAGTTAGCAACTTTTGCACTTTTCTTGAATAATCTTACCTCCCGACCAACACAAGTTGGCATTTGCGAGAATATTTTGTTTCCTAGCCAAACAGGTTGGCATTTTTAGGAATATTTCATTTCCTAGCCAAACAGGTTGGCATTTTTAGGAATATTTTGTTTCCTAACTAACCGAGGTTGGCATTTTTAGGAATATTTTGCTGCTAAGTAGTCTGAGTTTTGCCGAGTAGTGTGTAGCACTAGTATTCCCCGAAAAATTCTCAATAAAAGGAGAGACTTTAGCAGAATATCTTATTTTTATTCATACTGATGGAACTGTGTTACATATATATCACTGATAATACTTGCGTAGGTGCTCTGAGTTCCATGCATTCTTGAACTCCTCCCCCTCTAGAGTTGCTATTCGATAAGTTCCTGGTCGAACAACTTCTTTAACTCGGTATGGTCCATGCCAGTTTGCTTCCAGCTTATTGTGCTTTTGAATTACTTTCTTCAGCACATAGTCTCCTTCTTTCAAGTCCCACCTCTTCACCCTTTTGTTGTAGAACAAAGTTGTTCGCTGCTGGTAAGCAACATTTCTAATGACTGCTTCTTCTCTAACTTCCTCGAGCATGTCTAAATCCAGTCTTCTCATTAAGTCGCTGACAGGTGAATTAAAATTCAGTACCCTGTGTGTTGGAAGGCCCAACTCGGCAGGTATGACAGCTTCACTTCCAAACACCAGCATGTATGGTGATTCTCCAGTTGCTACTCGGGGAGTAGTTCGGTAAGCCCAAAGTACTGATTGTAACTCGTTGATCCAGTTCAATTTTGCATCATCCAATATTTTCTTCAAGCCATTTAGTAGCGTCCTGTTTGTCACTTCAGTTTGTCCATTGCTTTGAGGATGGCCTGGTGCTGAGTGGACCTTCAAAATATTTGATTGATGACAATAGGCGGCAAAGTCCTCGTTATCAAATTGTGTTCCATGGTCTGTGATGAAGGCATGAGGTAGACCATATCGACAAATGATGTTCTTCTAAACAAATTGGTACACCTTCTCGTACGTCATGTCAATGAGTGGCTCAGCTTCTACCCATTTAGTAAAATAATCCACTGCGACGACGAGGTACTTGAACCTTCCTCGGGTCGTTGGCAGTGGTCCAACCAAATCAATTCCCCACATGGCAAATGGCCAAGGGGAAGTTATGGGTGTCAAAAATGCTTGTGGAGTTCTTCGGATGGAGGAAAAACGCTGGCACTTGTCGCACTTCTTGGCGTAGGCTATACAATCAGCCCTCATCGTCGGCCAGTAGTATCCTTGCGTCATTACCCTTTGTAAAAGCGTCTGACCTGCTACATGTGCTCCACAAGACCCTTCGTGGATCTATTCAATTAATTCTTTCACCTCGGAGGGGTTTACACATCTCTGCAAACCTGCCATAATTCCTCGTCTATATAAAATACCATTAGTTAATACATACCGAGTAGCTTTAAACTTTAATTTTTTGGCAGCGAGCTTATCATTTGGCAATTATCCCTCCTCGATATACGCCCTGATGGAATCCATCCAAGATGGTCCTAAATCAAGGGTGATAAAGTTCATCGTCAAATATTCATCTATGCTCCGACCAGCTAACACTTCAATTGGGATTGTTCGTCGTAGCTCAATGCGAGTAACTGATGCTAGTCGAGCTAGGGCGTCTGCTCTCGCATTCTCCATTCTTGGTATTCTGACTAGCTGAATAGCGGTAAATTCTGACACCAGCTCCTTTGCCTTTACATGATATCTGATCATTAATTCTCCTCTAACTGCATATACTCCCATCATTTGGTTTATGATCAATTGAGAATCACTGAAAATAATGACCTGTTGCGCCTCCATAATTTTTGCTAAACCAAGTCCTGCAATCATGGCCTCATATTCAGCCTCATTGTTGGAAGCTTTGAATTGGAAACGCAAGGTGTATTCCATATCGACCTCATCCGGAGTGCTCAAAACTATCCCCGCGCCGCATCCTGCAGTGCAAGATGAGCCATATACATATAGTCTCCATATAGGTAACTCGTCTTCAAATTTCTGATCAGTTAGAGTTCCTCGGTGAAATATTTGTTCCTTCCTTTCCTCCTCGGATTTTTCTTGCTCTTCGTCAATCATTTCTTCTTGCCCTTTTACCAACCGGAGTTGGTCTGAGCCCGAAGTCAATGATCTTGTAACATCCACTTGCCCTTTTACCAACCGGAGTTGGTCTGAGCTAGTGTTTGTTGATCCTGTAACATCCACAGGTTGATCATCGAGCAACTTTTGTTTCTCGTCCGGAGTCCTCACAACTATCTCTGCGTCACATCCTATAACATCCACACGCCCTTTTACCAATCAGAATTGGTCTGAGCTTATGTTTGTTGATCCTGTAACATCCACAGGTTGATCAACGAGTAACTTTTGTTCCTCGGAGCTATCAGGATAGGTGAACTCCGTTATAAAATCTGCTACAGCCTGCCCTTTAAGCGATGATCTTGGTTCATAGACTATATCATATTCACCGCGCTCTATTGCCCAGTACATCAATCTTCCTGATTTTTCTGGCATATGCAGGGTTTGCCTCAATGGCATATTAGTATATACTACTATGGTATGAGCCTGGAAATATGGCCTCATTCTCCTACTCGCCTCAATCAGCGCCAGTGCCAAATTCTCCAGCCGTGGATATCTAATCTCTGCTCCTCGAAAGGCCTTACTTGTGTAGTAAATTGGCTTTTGTACTCCATTCTCCACTCTGATCAACGCCGAGCTAACTGCATTCTCGGACACTGCAAGGTACAAGTATAATTTTTCTCCCATCACTGGCCTAGACAACAGTGGAGGTGTTCCCAAGTATCTCTTCAAATCTTGAAAAGCCTTCTCGCATTCGTCATTCCACTCAAAAGTCTTTCTGAGTGTCTTGAAGAATGGGAGACATCTATCAGTTGCTCGTGACACAAATCTGTTGAGTGCCGCTACTCGTCCTGTGAGACTCTGTACTTCCTTCTTCGTCATTGGAGATCGCAGCCCTAATAGAGCTTTGATCTTTTTAGGATTTGCTTCAATGCCTCGTTGATTGACAATGTACCCGAGAAACATGCCTTCTCGTACTCCAAAGATGCACTTCGTCGGGTTCAGCTTCATTTGATATTTATCTAGTTGATCAAAAGTCTGACTTAAGTCAACTAGATGATCGGCAGCTTTCTTGCTTTTAGTCAGCATATCGTCAACATAGACTTCCATGTTGTCACTGATTTGTTCAACAAAGACCTTTTTCATCAGCCTCTGATATGTCGCACCTGCATTTTTCAAACCAAAAGGCATAACATTATAACAATAAGTTCCCCGAGGGGTAATGAAAGAAGTACTTTCCCTGTCTCCAGGTTTCATTTTAATTTGATTGTAGCCAGAATAAGCATCCACGAAGCTCAGTAACTCGTGTCCCGAGGTAGCATCCACCAGTTGATCAATTCGGGGCAATGGAAAATGATCCTTTGGGCATGCTTTGTTGAGGTTGGTGAAGTCCACACACATCCTCCACTTGTTGTTCTTCTTCTTTACCATTACCACATTGGCTAACCAATCTGGATATTTAACATCTTCAATGAAACAAGCTTTCTGGAGCTTCTCGACTTCCTCCTGTATAGCTTGATTCTTCTCGGGACTGAACACTCTTCTTCTCTACTTCACAGGCTTGATCTCCTTATTCACATTGAGCTCGTGACATAAGAAGTTTGGGTCTATCCCAGGCATATTTCATGACTCCACGCAAAAGTTTATCTTCTGCTTCTAAGGAAAATTATCAATTCCTGTTTTAATGAGGCTTCCAACGATGAACTTATTTGAATAGTTCGGTCAGGGTGCTCGTCGTCCAGAATGATGTTTTCAGTAGCTTCCACCACTTGACCCTTCACGAGTTGCGACTCATCTCGAGGATCCAATGTTTCAATTTCTGCACCTTCATCCACTTGATAGGTAGTAGTCTTTTTCTTTGATTCTTCCAGTTCTTCTTGCTCAGAGGATGAATAATAGCATTCCCGAGCTACTTTCTGATCACCTTTCACAACTCCTACTCCAAAGTTTGTTAGAAATTTTAGGCATTGATGAACTGTAGATGGTACATCCTCGAACTTCTTCAATCCTACTCTTCCCATGATGATATTGTACGATGACTGGACAGTCTTATCCATCACGAAGAAACGTATTCTTTCTGTCCGATAAGAAGGCAACGTACCAATGAGTATATCCAACTTGATCATCCCAAGTGGAAATACTTTCTCGCCAGCAAAACCAATGAGGGGTCTGTGGTAAGGCTCCAGTTGAGATAGCTTTAGATTTAAACTATCAAAGCACGAGTAGAACATGATGTCTGCCGAGCTACCATTGTCGACCAGTACTCTTGAAATCATGACTTCCTTCATTCTCATTTTGATCACCAGCGGGTCATCATGAGGATATAAAACACCTGTAAGGTCATTTTTGAAAAATCGATAACCAATTTCTCCTTGTTCACCTTTCTCGGGCGATCTTCCTCAGCTAGATTTATTCGCTGAATGTACGAGCAAGCTTGAGCCTCACCGAGGTAAGCTTTTCTTTCTGCAGTAAGGTCTCCTCCTCCTGCATCCCCTCCTGTAATAACATTACAATCAAATGACCCAAAGCGTATTGAAAATATCTCTCGCTCTGGCT
The DNA here is from genome assembly GCA_949130495.1 of Sambucus nigra. Taxonomy (NCBI): domain Eukaryota; kingdom Viridiplantae; phylum Streptophyta; class Magnoliopsida; order Dipsacales; family Adoxaceae; genus Sambucus; species Sambucus nigra. The sequence goes on along the minus strand of OX422215.1, from coordinate 263,630,786 downwards.
GCCTTGGCTTCTTGGGAAGGTCGGGGTCATCCTCCGGATCAACTTCATGGTTTCTCTTCTTGTTATCCTCTTCTCGATGAGGAGATCTAGACCTCTCTCTAGTTCGGTCGTTGTTTCTTCTTTCGCCTCCTCGATCAACATACTTTGCTAGCTTTCCTCGTCGAATGAGTGTTTCAATCTTATTCTGAAGAGCTATGAAATTTTTGGTCATATGGCCATGATCCTTGTGGAATTCGCAATATTTTTCCCTATTCCTCGTGTCAGGGTCTGCCTTCATTTTCTTTGGCCAGTTTAACTCCTCTCTGTTCTTAATTTCTTCTAGGACGTGGTTGATATTTACCTTCAAAGGTGTGTAATTATCAAATTTCCTCAAAACCTCCCATGACGACCTATTTTTGGATTGTTTGTCACCACCACTGTTCTTATGTTCTTTCTTCTTAACTTTATCACCTTCCACCTTGGTTTCTTTGGTGTCCATATTCTTCTTCGCAGACATGGCCTCCTCGGCATTCATAATCTTGGACGCTTTTCCCATCAGGTCCGACATGGTTCGAGGTGGATCTTTGGCCAAAGTGTAGTACAACTTGTTTGGCAGTAGTCCACTCATCAAAGCGGTAATCGCTGTCTTCTCCTCATAATCAATGACTTCGAGTTTCTCGTTATTAAAACGAGTTATATAATCTCTGGTACTCTCACCAGCTTTTTGTCTAACACTTAACAAATGAGCTACTCGTTTCACTGGCTTTGCTCCAAAGCAGAAATTCCCAATGAATAGCTCGGCCAGTTGAAGAAAAGTTAAAATCTTACCCCGAGGAAGACTATTATACCATATTTGAGCAGATCCAGTAAGTGTTCCCGAGAATGCTCTGCATCTCATCTCATCTGGGACAGCATAGATGTCGACTGCAGCTTGGTATTGTTCTATATGAAGGACAGGGTCAGTCTTCCCATCATACTTGGGAGTCACAACAGGTGCTTTAAACTTTGATGGTGTTGGAAAATCAACAATGTCCTGGACAAAAGGCGTTCCTCGAATAAAGGTTCATTGTAGAGGGTTCTTGGCCTTAGCCATTTCCCCTAATCTAACCTCCAGCCTCTGAAGAGATCCTTTCCATGCATCATTTCCTTCCTCGGGCCTATTAGTTCGAGCAACTGATCGCGTTGAATTGGCTTCCTGGGATTTATCTTGACGAGCAACTGGTCGGTCATAGGATCTATCTTGACGAGCAGTTGGCCGCGAATGGGAAGATCCTTCCCTTAAATCTGATGGTCGTCGAAAGCTCCTCGACGATGCATTAAGAGGACTTTTGTTCCTCCTAGGGCCAAATCGGTTGAAAGGAGAAACCCTACTTAATCTTTCCAATGCGCTGGTCCTTTCTAGGGAGAGGGTGACACGTTGTTCAGTATCCGTGGCTCGCACAGACGAAGTTCACCCAGGTTGATAAGAGAAATCATCAGATTCCTCATTGCGATGTGAGTTAGTACGCCTAGTACGCGAAGAAGGCGCATGGATATTTCTTTGAATGCTTCGTGGTCCGGAATGGGCTGATGCACCGCCATGGAGGGTTTGGATGAGTTGTCGCATTGTTTATTGCATGACGGTCTGACCCTGAGCCAAATTTGCCATTATTCCAGTCAGATCTGGAATAATTGGTGGAGCAGATGGATTTGTAGGGGTTCCAGCGTTTCGATTGCTGGATTCAGGAATATCCGCCATTGGTAATGGATTATTTTTAATGAAAAACGATATTATCAGTCGTTTCCCACAGACGGCGCCAATCTGTTGATGTAAAAAATTAGATCACTCTAATAATTCAATCACAGATAAATAAATGAGACAAAGAATTTTAAAGTGGTTCAGCCTTATAATAATGGCCTACGTCCACTATTGCTTTATTGCTGAGTGTTTGGGAATTCTCGACTACAAGTTATCTCAAGAAATTCCGATCTGGGAGTCCCTTTTACAATGAGGATTGTACAATGTAATTATATCCCTGAGGTTGTAATGTGAAAGGGTACTACATTAAATGATATACATATGAAAGGGTAATACATTTAATGCCCTCTTTGCGTGCGCGTCCAAATGATAAGCATTTAATGAGCATTTAAACTATTGGTATCCTGCTTCGAGGTGCAGCTCGGACCGCCATGAGTTGCTCGGACCGCCTAAGCTTCTCGGTATTTAAGAGTTCCTCGGAGAGGCATTGTTCCTCGGAGCTTGTGAGTTCCTCGGGGAACTAGTCTTCCTCATTGTAGTCTTGTTCCTCGGAGCGAGTGGGTTCCTCGGAAGTGTTTCCTGTTTCCATGTAGATAGCCACGTGTCTTCATATGATTGGTCCATGTCAGCAGATTAATTTTGGTATCAACACTTACCATGCTGCATAAAAACACAACCCAACTCCTGATGTGAAGCATAGATATAAATAACAAAACCATAATAGTAAGAACAGGTGCAACTACTAACCTCTTTTTCAATTCTTCAAAACTATTTTCACAGTCAGCATTCCATTCAAACTTAAAATCTTTCATGGTTAATTTAGTCATCGGCAAGGCAATCAAAGAAAATCCCTTAATAAACCTCCTATAATATCCAGTCAAACCCAAAAAACTCCCCACCTCAGTCACATTATTGGGCCTCTCCCATTTTACAATAGCTTCTACCTTTTTGGGATCAACACATATACCATCTCCATAAATAAAATGGCCTAAAAATACAATTTGTGATAGTCAAAATTCATATTTGCTAAATTTGGCATACAACCTCTTATCTTTCAACACATTCAAAATAGTTTTGAGATGCTTTTCATATTCAACCATATCATATGAGTAAATCAGAATATCATCAATAAAACTATTACAAATGAATCAATAAAAGGATGCAGTATTCAATTTATAAGATTTATAAATACCGCTGGAGCATTAGTCACTCCAAAAGGCATTACTAGAAATTCAAAATGACCATACCGAGTACGAAAAGCAGTTTTAGAAATATCACTCTCCATAACCCTCAACTGATGATACCCCGATCATAAGTATATTTTTGAAAACACTTTAGCACCCTGTAACTGATCAAATAAATCATCTATATGAGGTAAAGAGTACTTGTTCTTAATTGTAGCTTTATTCGGTTGCCTATAATCAATACACAAACGCATAGTACCATTTTTTTTCACGAATAAAACTGGTGCACCTCACAGAGATACACTAGACTGTATGAACCTCAGTAACACCCCGTATTTTTGACGATTTAAATAATTATGTGATTAATTATTATTATGGGAATAAATATGCGATTAATTATTGTTGTTGGATTAATTAAATTAAAATGTGAGAAATTAATTTGTTATTAATCTGGATTTAAATAATTATTAACTAGCGTGCCAAGGGTTAATACTTATTGTTGTGAACTATTGAATATTACTGTGTGATATGTAATATGGGATTATGATACTTGATAAATTGTCGGAAGTGAGAAATACGGCAGTTTGGTAATTTAAGTCTGACACGCGTGTGAGTCGTGTCGGGACTAATTTAATGGAATAAAAAGAGAAATTATTTATATTAACTTGTATGATCATTTCGAGTGCGCCATTGAGTCTGGGAGGGTCGAGATAGTCAAAATAGTATACCCGGGTGTTTAGTTTGGGTCCCGGGGCGATTTTAGGCCTAATCGGCATCCCGAGAGGGCATTATGGTAAATTGTATTTTTGGACTAAATTAATGGACTAAAATTAAGAGTAATTTTATCAGCGTAGGAAAGTATATTAGGGTTAATAGGTTACACAAATCAAGGACGTCCATGGAGGGTGTGAGGGAGAACCAATTTACAAGAGAGAAGGCTCGATTAGCACCACCTTGCACAACCGTGACCACCAACGCGTAGATCGCGAAGAGAGGAATGCGTATATACAAACATTACCAATGGATCGGACCGTAATATTTGAGGCAAGTGTTTATTACTTATTTTCTTTTATCAATAATCATGCTCATGTTAGTATAGGTGGATTTAATCATGATTTATATATTAATTGGGTGAAAATTGGAGATTTAAATTATGATTAAGGATTGGTTTAATTAGTGGCTGAAATCCCTTCATGTATGTAGAGGATTAATCAAGGAATTCGATTATATATTGATGAACGAATCTGGGTTGATTAGGTTCTTGAATTGGGATTTTGAAAACTAGGGTTCATGTGAATTAATTTGAGGGTTTTATGTAATTATGATGATTGATGATGAATTAAGGATCATGAGATGATAGAAATGATCTATAACCTGTTAGGGGTTGATGGGTATTGATGATGAGTTGTTGGGAATTGAATCTTAGAGGTTTTCAGGTTCAAAAATGGTGAAAAAATGTTGAAGTTTGGTGAAGAAAACGAACAGTTTAATCTCGCGCGAAGTGGTTCAAACGAGATGGGGATCTCACGCGAAGTGGTTCAAATGAGATGGAGATCTCGCGCGAAGTCGTTCGAGCGAGATGGCATCTCGCGTGAATTCGCTCGAGCGACACGTGGAAGTCGTTCAAACGACAACCCTTCTGGTTCGAGCGACAGAGGGAATTTTTGGGGATTTTTCTCAAAGTCTAGTTTTGAGTTTGCCGGTTTATTGGAGTGAGAGAAACTGCCAGATAGTAAATTTAAATAAGATGGAATTTCGAGAAAGTATGTGAGAATAAATACTTTAATTATTTCGGTATAGAGAGAGATTATACCTTGGAGATTACGAGAGAGATAGTATTCTAAATATTTATACAATACGTAGAGATGAGATTAAAATACGTATGAAGAGTATATATGTAGGTTAGAGAAATACCTATAATTTATAATAGGATGTGTGTATGCCTATTATGTGATATTATTGTAAGAGCACTAATGGGTGATATCCCGGGGGTGCAAGAACCTTATAGTTAAGCGCACTAATGAGTGATAACACGGGGGTGCAGAAACTCTATTGTTAAGTGTACTAATGGGTGATAACCCGAGGGTACAAGGATGATTATTGTTAGGCGCACTAATGGGTGCTAACCCGGGGGTGCTGGATTATTATTGATAAGTGCATTAATGGGTGCTAACCCGGGGATGCAATATTCTATTGTTTGGCGCACTAATGGGTGATAACCCGGGGGTGCTGAATTATTATTGATAGGTGCATTAATGGGTGCTAACACGGGGATGCATGATTTTCTGTATATGTGCACTAATGGGTCTTAACCTAAGGGTGCAAGATTAGTATATATATATGTATAGGGATGATGGTACTCTATATATATATGGACTTGTGAATATTGCTACTGTGTGAAATTAGTAGATTTGGTAATAATAATAATTATTACATTGTACCAAGCGGTCTTAACCTAAGGGTGCAGGATTAATGTATATATAGGGATGATGAGACTATATATATGTATGAGTGTACTTGGGTAACTTTCGACTTTGTGAGACTAGTAGATAAAATGAAAATGAGAAGTAAAATGATCTTAGTGAATAAAAAATTAACCATTCAAACGGTGAATAATGAAATTTAGTATGTGAGATAAACTATCTAAATAGCGTATTGTATGGGCGATACGGGAATACTACTAGTGAGCATAGTTAGTATTAGTATGGTTTCTGACTAGTTAGACTGGGAGGTATAACTAGGGGAGATTAGATGTACGTTAGGCGTGCACAATAGACGAGAGGTGAGAAACTCATGTGAGAGTTCGATAACTAACATGCGTTTAAGACTTATTTTAAGAACCAATTTTAAATACTTTCTAAATCATTTTTACACATCGGGCTCTTACCCGTTTCTTGTATCTCTTCTCTCTTTTGCTATATATGTATTATATCAGGTGCTCAGCCACAGGAGTATCAGATTTAGAGATTTGGATTGCTTGATGTGCTGCAGCTGCTGTGGAAGCTGTAGGTCCTTGCAGTAGACGTATCTATCCTTTCTATCCAGTTTCATCTAGACTTCTTATTTATGGCATATGTCGCCCACTTCTAGTTATTTCATCAGAGATATTGTATTCAGTCTATTGTATGGTTTGGAGTTTTGAACTGAGAGTTTTACCCAGTCTTATTTATTGCAGTACTTGATTCATGTTTAGTAATTATTTACATTCCTATGTGTGGTTAATGGTTTATATTTTATGATGGAAAGCAATGGATTTACTTGGTTTTATTAAAATTGGAAATGTTTTGACACCTAGCTTAATTTTATATTATGTGATTAATATGCTAAAAAGTTTTTCGACAGTGATGCTGAGAATGAACTAATTGAATATCCTGTTTTAAATTGGTAGAGGACTGATCACCCTATATTTAATTGGGCGGGGTGTCACAACCTCTTATCAAGTAAATCCTGTAACTGAATCTTGAGTTCTTTCAATTCAATAGGTGCCATTATATACGATGCGATAGATATAGGGGTTGTTCCTGGTGCTAATTCAATACTAAATTCAATTTCTCTCTCTGGAGGTTGTCAACTCACTAGGAAACACTTCTGGAAAATCTCGTATAATAGGAACATCAACTTATTATAAAGCCCCCTTCCTAGTGTCAAGAACAGAGGCAATAAAACCCTCACAATCCTTACTCAATAATTTCCTCATTTGAATAGCACAAATGATGCAATTGGGAACAATTTTCCTTCCCCCCACAAATTTTAATTCAGACTAACCAGGAATATTAAAAATAACTTCCTTACAGAAATAATCCATAGATGCATAATATTTAAATAACCAATCCATTCCCAGAATTAGGTCAAAATCAGATATATCCAATGGAAGTAGGTCTATAACTGTATCTCTAACCCCCACAGTCAAAACACAATCACGAAAAATATATTCGACTACGATCATATCCCCCATAGGTAGGGAAATACCCAAACACACATCTAAATGAGTACATGGTCTATTTAGATATATAGCAAATTCATATGACATAAAAGAATGTGTGGAACTAGGATCAATCAAAACACAAGCACTTCTACTAGTATTAGAAAGTGTACCTATCACCACATCTGGAGTAACCTGAGCCTCTTTCATCGTAAAGACTTGCCCACCTGGACTAGAAGCACTATCTTGTCCTCTGCCCACATTCTTCGCTCCACTTCCTAGAGGTAACATACTGCTTCCTGCTTCACTAGGTGCTGCTGGAGTCTCTGCCAACTGCGGACAATTCTTTTTAATATGACCACTTTATGACAATGGTAGCATTCTAGTCCCTTAAGCTTAGGATACTCAGAATTATAATGCCCTTCCTCTTTACAAAAGAAACATGTAACAACTCTCATTTGGGCCTCACACCTCTCTGGATTTCTAACTGAACCCGAAGATCCTCCATTCCTGGCATCTCTACCAAATCCCCCTTAGCCTCTACCACTATCTCCACCACCTCTTTGAAATTTATGAGGTTCTGTCTTAACACTTCCACCCTCACCTCCCTTAGACTGAGATGCGTCAAATCTACTTTTCTTAAAACTCTCTCTCTACTCACCACCCCTTGGTTCATTTTCCTTTCTGCTATCGTGGCTTTGTTCACCATAGAAGCATAATCTTCTAACTCATAAGTGGCCACTCTATTTTGAATGGGACCAATCAGTCCATCTTAAAACTTACTACATTTCCCTCATTCATCCTCCACGTATTTAGTAGCAAATTTAGACAAAGCTGTAAATTTAGCCTCATACTCCCTCACAGACATTTTATCTTGGGTCAAATTTATAAATTCCCTAATTTTCTCCCTCCTATAAACTTTAGAAAAATGCATAACATATAAAGCTTTAATAAATTCACTCCAAGTAATAACATCAGTAACTTCCATCCCGGGCACCAAATGGTTGCCGGCTTCCCACCAATATTTGGCCTATCCTTTCATACAAAGATTTACCACCAATATTATTTTTAGCAAATTTATTTATGTTCTTCCTTGAATGTGCAAAGTCTTTATAATGTTTGAATGAATATGTCACACCCCAAACCCAAACCCCAACCCAAAACCATTCTAATTATTTCTTTTTAGAATAATTAAATCATAATCTTCAGCCCCATTTGAAATATAATTCATTTATCAATATTTTCATATATAATGTACATAATAAACATAATATTATTCTTTGTACCACAACATAATTAACATTAGAGTCATAGTTAAGCAGACATACAATACTATGATTAACTATTATAATAAGCAGATCAAGCCATGCCAACTCAATATAGGCAATGTGAGAGTGTAAAAAAAATTTCAATGTGACAGTGATAAAATTCCCATATCTAACCCCAACTTTCTCTAACGGTGCAACTCTCAAAATCACTGATCATGTGATATCCTACCTGGCAGCGTACAAACCTAAAAATGTTAAAATATAAACCGTAAGAATTTGTCTTAGTGAGGTACTCGTTCCCTGCAGTGAAATAATAGCTCTATATCAAATATGTGGATATAAAATCCAAACAATCCTGTTCGTTGGCAGTAACAAATCCTGGAACATAAGTTTCAACAAATCCTGGATCATAAGACCCAAACAAATCCTGGATCATAATATCCAAACAAATTCTGAATATTTGAATAGCTAAACAAATCCTGAATACCGAAGTATTCAAACAAATATGCTCTTAGAGCTATATTCATATTTAAGCACACTCACTGTTGATGTAAAAATTAGATTATCTCTAATTATTTAATCACAGATAAAATAAATAAGACAAAAGAATTTTTAAAGTGGTTCAGCCTTAAAAGAATGGCCTACGTCCACTGTTTTTGTTACTGCTGAATGTTTGGGAATTCTCAATAAAAAAGTTTTTACCAAGAAATTCCGAGTCCCCTTACAATGAGGATGATACAATGTATTTATAGTTCTGAGGCTGTACATGTGAAAGGATAAGACATAGCTGTTCAATAAGCGTATACATCTGTATGATAATAATTAGCATTTAATGCGCATTTAATTTTCTTAATTATCTGGTAATAAATGCTCTGATCGAGGTGCAGCTCGGACCGCCTAAGATGCTCGGACCGCCTAAGTATCTAGGTATCCATGAGTTTCTCGGTGCATTAAAGTTCCTAGGAGAGCACCTACTGCTCGGAGTATCTGAGTTGGTCGGGGAAATTGAATTCTCTGAAGTCTAGGTGTTGTTCAGAAGTGTTTGTTATTGTCACGCAGATTGCCACGTGTCTCCACTTAATTGAGCCATGTTAGCAGACTAAATTTGGTATCAACAGAATCCCCCAATGTTTCACAATTTGAGAATGAGGAGTGTGGAACATTCTTCTCGAAATATGGTAGGATTTAAATGGTCATCCTGAATTTTAGGAGTGTTTTCTTCGCATTTATTTTTCTTTTCGAATTCATAGAATCAGACTTTTTGAATATTTCTAACTGCTTCGATCTTCGCGTCCTTTTTGTCCTTTTACCCACCGGTAGCGTAAACGTCTCCCTTTGTAATCATTATTTTTACCTTTTCCCAAGGTAAGGTATTTAAGCGTTGTAGAAAATCACATCATCTTTTACTTTTTCAAATCTGTATCTTTGAGTTTTCCATTTTCTCTCTCTCTCTTGTGAGTTCATCCTTTTTATCGTTCGTTGTCAACAGATCCATCCTTTTTCTGTAAGATCTTCTTCCTTCTCATATTATTTCCTTTATTCACCATGGTTTACCTTGTTGAGTCGCTTGATAAGTTTCGTTCTCATTTCTCTATTCCTTCATGGTTGTTTTATAGGAACTTTCTGAACCTTCAAATTATTTTCGTTTGGCTGAGGGACATTGGTTCCCCAGTCTCTTTGTAGCTGAATGTGGCTTTTCTTTTCCCCCAAACCCTTTGTGTCTGGAATTCTATCAATATTTTGACGTGGTTCCTGTAAAAATATCCCCCAATACATGGAGAATAGTCAATGGAGTTCATATATTAAATCAGATTCATGGAACTCGTATAGGAATTCCAGAAATTATGTTTTGCTATAGATGGGCTATCAGCGACAGTATCTTTTACTTGAAAACTAGGTTTTTAAATAGAGCTTTAGTGGTCAATCTCCCAGATGCCAATAAGGATTATTTCGAGCATGGTGTTGTTATGAAAAATTGGCAACATGCTCCACTAACTGGAATACGTTCCAATCATCTGATTCACAATTAATTGAGAATCACTGAATACCATCACTTGTTGCGCTTCCATAATCTTTGCTAACTTAAGACCTGCTATCAAGGCTTCATACTCAGCCTCATTATTGGAAGCTTTGAATTGGAATCGTAAGGCATATTCCACGTCAATCTCGTCTGGGGTGTTCAAAACAGATTACGCGGGTTGTTACACTTCCCCACTAACAATGGAATTTCGCCCTCGAAATTCGCCGAATGCCTAACTCTCAAAAATTAGGCTAACAATCTTCAAAAATACGTTCGTCTCCAAAAATAATTTCCTCACATCTAATCTAAATGCCTCTCACGAATATCACCTAAAATTTTCTATCTCCAAAAACTGCTAACCACGCAATGAACCCAAAACCCAAGCCCCGAGGGTTGCCGTATACCTAAGCTCTGATACCATTTGTAATATTTGAAACTTAAAACATTTGAAACTTATCTAGAGTTTGCATCAGACTGTTGCCGACGAGCATATCAGATCAACTTCATACTTGTTGCAGTACAAGGGTTACACCTCGTCTTTTACTGCTCGTCCAGTGATAAGTGACATTAAACTAGTACCAGCTTCTGAAAGTTCTTCACCTGAGTCACATATTCCTCTAAGTGAAAGAATGAAGGAAGAAGAGCTCCTTCCCTCTTCGAGAAATCTGCCTCTGTTGCTGGAGAGGCAAAGAAAAGCAAGCAGGATGTCCCAGAAGGGACAAGACAACTTGATGAACCTCCTCCAGCTGTTACTATGAAGGTTGCCGAGAAGCCCCCTGTGGCTCCGAGCAAGGTTGCAGCTGTTTCCTCTCCAAGCGAGGTTATAGTTATATCACCGACCAAGACAACATCCTTGGTCGAGAATGTTCCTGTTCCCACGAGGAAGCTGAAGAAGAGCTCCTCGGTCAATTTGGTTGAATCCATCTCTCAGCCCCCGACTACTGGAAGTGTTGTTCCCACTTTTGTTGCTCCGAGCTCTGCCATGAGCTCGGTGAAGTCTTGGATCATCCCCTAGATCTAAGGTATTGAAGAAAATCTTTTCCGGGATAGGGTTACCACTTTGGCAGCTCATCACATTGCCTCAGTAAGTATTGCTAATTTAAACTTTCATTTTTCCATGTTATGTGCTAGAACTGACTTACACTTATTTTCTTTTTCCAGTTGGTAACTTGTTTCAATACAATCTTGAAGAAGGACGAAGCCATCAAGGCGTCCATCTCCTCTGGTGGTGTAGAGGAGGCTTTTGTAGGTTTGACGCAATCTTTAAAAGATTCTCGTCAGAAGTATGTTGATGATAAAGCTACCTGGGAGAAGCAGCTTAATTCGACCGAGCAGGAGAGGGATCAGGCTGTTGAGGTCTCCAAGGGACTGGAGAAGAAAATAAAAGAATTGGAAGGTAAGAATAAAGAGCTTGAAGGGAAGCTCCAAAATGCTGGAGAGCTTGAAGGTAAGCTCAAGTCTGCTGAGGAAGAGCTGGGTAGACTTCGTGACGTTGGTTGTCAGAAGGAGGAGGAAGAAAAGAAATTAAAAGATGCCGAGGAACTTCTATCCGAGAAGCTTTCCTCGGATAAGGTGAAAAGGATGTTGGCTGTAAAAAAGTCCTTCAGTGCTGGCTGGGACAAAGGTTGGAATAAGGGTTTGGCTGCCATGGTCTCATAAATGGAGTATGGCAGCCTCAAATACTTTAGGGATGGTTGGGTGGCTGCTCTGACAGAGATGAATGTCGATGAGAACTCCGACCTATTTCAGCGACACATTCCTGGCCCCCCTCCTACTCCCGGGGAAGAAAAAGAGGACGAAGCTGCCTCCGAGGAATGTTCTATGATGGTTGGGGATCAAGTACCTACTGTTGAACTTTGCTACGAATAACCCTAACTAACTATTACTCCTACCGAGCAGCTCCAGTTAACCAACATTTCAGCCGAGCAGCTTCCAGCACCCACCGAGCAACCTTCTGGGCCATCCAAGCAACCTTCCTCTTCGTTCCAGCCTCCCGAGAAAGTTTTGGGAGACAAGGAGAAGGTGTAGAGTCATTTGGACTTTTCTCTCTATTTTATTTTTTTGTCAAATGTAACTCTGAACTATGTACTTCTCCTTTATGATGTAATAAAATTTGAAATTTTAATTATGCATACTGTTGATTCTCTTCTTATTACTCTGTTTGCACTCTTATTGATTCTTGCTATCTCTTCCTTTTACTAGTTTATGGCCAGGATGGAATTGTTATCTGCTCATGATACAAAATTGTTGAGATAATGCAATGGATACTTCAAAGCTGGTCATACAGATATGACTGAAGCTCAGATTGTTGATATTCTCGGTCTAGATGCTTCAGAGCAAGCAGTCGAAGCCTACCAGTACTTAAAGTGTCTGCTCGACCGGCTAGTGGCTAATAATGTAGCATATTATGAGATGATTGAAGACCTCCAGGGCACTCTCGAGGAGCTTCAACAATAATACAAGGAATCTACAGCCCTCTTGCACCAAGGATATGAGAAGAAGTATCAGCAACTGAATGCTGATAAGGGATATGATATAAGATGTTTGATGCTTATGATGTGAGGGAGAGAACTTTAAAAACTGAGGTCGAAGAGCACATGCAGATAGCCAAGTTGCTGGAGCAGGAAAACAATAACCTGCGAGGAGAGGTATTCCAGCTGAGGTCTGTAGCCTCTACCTCAAATGCTTTGGTCCCTGTGAACGACGAGGGATTCTCTTTCTTGGAGGTCGAAAATTCCAATCTGACAGACGAATTAGAAACCTTGAAGAGGATTGGGCCTTCTACCTCTGCTCGGGGACGAGCAAGGGCTGCTTGGATTACTATTGAAGAACAAAGAACTCAATCGGGTCTGGAGAACCAAGCCTTCAAGTTTATGGCAAAGAACCAGGCATTGGCTGAGATGTCTAAGAAAATCATGAATCTGGACGAGCAACTCTCTGCTCAAAAGTCTGCTTTGGAGAGTAAAAAACTTTTAGCGAAGAACCTCCTCGAGCAATTGGAGAGGCTAACCTATCAATTCCACAAGCAGCCCAGGGAGTTTTGGATGGCTGGTTATAATGAAGCCCTCTACCATCTAGATGATCGGATCCAAAATGCAAATAATGTGGGTTACAAGCAAGGATGGCTAAATGCCTTGGGCGTGCTGCAGTTGGAACAAGGTCATTACTTGTGGGATTACTACAATCCTGGGTTGCTCGACCTACCTGTGCCTCCTTTCATGCTTGATATGAGCTGGATTCTTGCTCGGTCCATTCCACAATGCCTAGTTTCAAAGTATCTCGAAGACTACAGTCTTCACTCCAACTTTGAGATATCTCGCCCAGAGCACCTTCTTGATCGGCCATCTGTTATGAACATCAGGATGCTTAAAGTTTTGCACTTCATAAACTCCCCCTATTCCTTAAACGATCCTCCTGCTGGTGAAGAACCTGTTTCAAAGGCAGAGGGGAAAAACCCATAGAATAGGATTCCTGATGTAATAATTTTTTTATGTATTTTATTCTCAATGTATTTTGTTTTGGATTTAATGAAAAACTTCTATTTTTCTTTGCAATCTTAATTGCCATTGTCTTGTAGGTATTTTGTAAAACACTTTACTTATTTACTAATGAATGTGCACGTAAATCTGTTAAAAAGATAGAAATATTTTGCGTTACTTTAAATTGCTGATCAACTAAAGTTGGTGAAAATTTATTGTTGACTATCTTAAATTGATGATAATCATTTATAGACCAACCAGAGTTGATGATATTTCATTTTTTGACCAACTATTTAAAATGCCATAATCAACTGTTTCCGACCAACCAGAGTTGGTGTCTTTCGTTCTTGACCAACCTTAGTTGATAATTTTTTTATTCCCGACCAACTTATAGTTGGTGGATTTTCTTCCCAACCAACCAGAGTTGGTATTTCTGGGAAATTTTTGTTCCCAACCAACCGGAGTTGGTATTTCTGGGAGATTTTTATTCCCGACCAACTTATAGTTGGTGGATTTTCTTCCCAACCAACCGGAGTTGGTATTTCTGGGAAATATTTTTCTTCCCGACCAACCGGAGTTGGTGGATTTTCTTCCCAACCAACCGGAGTTAGTATTTCTGGGAAATTTTTTTATTCCCGACCAACCGGAGTTGGTATTTCTGGGAAATATTTTTCTTCCCGATCAACCGGAGTTGGTGGATTTTCTTCCCATCCAACCGGAGTTGGTATTTCTGGGAAATATTTTTCTTCCCGACCAACTGGAGTTGGTATTTCTGGGAAATTTTTTTATTCCCGACCAACCCAAGTTGGTGGATTTTCTTCCCAACCAATCGGAGTTGGTATTTCTGGGAAATATTTTTCTTCCCGACCAACCGGAGTTGGTGGATTTTCTTCCCAACCAGCCGGAGTTGGTATTTCTGGGAAATATTTTTCTTCCCGACCAACCGGAGTTGGTGGATTTCCTTCCCAACAGACCGGAGTTGATATTTCTGGGAAATATTTTTATTCCCGACCAACCGGAGTTGGTGGATAGTGTGTAGCACTAGTATTCAAATTTCAACAAAAGGAGAGAATTGGGTAGAATATTCACATTTTATTCATACTGAAGAAACTGCATTACATGAGGGTTTACATTACTGATAATATTTGCGCAGATGCTCTGCATTCCATGCATTCTTAAACTCCCCCCCTTCTAAAGTTTTAATGCTATATGTCCCTGGTCGAACAACCTCTGTTACTCTGTAGGGCCCATGCCAGTTAGCTTCCAGTTTATTGTGCTTTTGAATTACTTTCTTCAGCACATAGTCCCCTTCTTTTAGGTCACACTTCTTCACTCTCTTGTTATAGAACAAAGCTGTTCGTTGCTGGTAAGCAGCATTCCTGATGGCTTCTTCTTCTCTAACTCCTTCGAGCATGTCCAAGTATAACCTTCTCATTAAGTCGCTGAGAGGGAAGTTGAAGTTTAGTACTCGGTGTGTTGGGAGGCCCAACTCGGCAGGTATAACAACTTCACTTCCAAATGCTAGCATATATGGAGATTTTCTAGTTTCTGCTCGGGAGTAGTACGATAAGCCCATAGTACTGAATGTAACTCGTTAATCCAGTTTGCTTTCGCATCATTCAGTCTTTTATTCAAGCCATTTATCAGCGTTCTGTTTGCCACTTTAATTTGTCCATTGCTTTGGGGATGGCCTGGTGCCGAGTGGATCTTCAAGACATTTTGACTGATGACAATAGGCAGCGAACTCCTCATTGTCAAATTGTGTTCCATGGTCGGTGATGAATGCATGGGGAAGACCATATCTACAAATGATATTTTTCCAAATAAATTGGTACACCTTTTCGTACGTCATGTCGACAAGAGGCCCGACTTCCACCCACTTAGTAAAGTAATCCACTGCGACGATGAGATATTTAAATCTTCCTCTAGTCGTTGGAAGTGGCCCAACCAAGTCAATTCCCCACATGGAAAATGGCCAAGGGGAAGTAATGGGTGTCAACAATGATTGGGGAGTTCTTCGGATAGTGGAGAAGCGTTGACATTTGCCACATTTTTTTGCATAGGCTATGCAATCATCCCTCATTGTCGATCAATAGTATCCCTGCATCATTATCCTTTGCAGAAGTGTCTGACCTGCTACATAGGCTCCACAAGACCCTTCATGGACTTCTTCGATCAAGTCTTTCACCTCGGCGGGATGTACACATCTCTGCAAGCTAGCTATAATTCCTCGTCTATATAGAACACCATTGGTTAATACATAACGAGCAGCTTTAAACTTTAATTTCTTAGTTGCGAGTTTGTCAATCGATAATTCTCCCTCTTCAATATATGCCCTGATGGGATCCATCCAAGATGGCCCTAAATCATGGGTAATAAAATTCATCGTTAGATCTTCATCTATCCTTCGACCAGCTAGAACTTCAATTAGGATTGTTCTTTGTAGCTCGGTACGAGTAGCCGATGCTAATCGAGCTAAAGCGTCTGCTCTTGCATTATCCATTCTTGGTATTCTGACCAGTTGAACAGTAACAAATTCCGATACCAATTCCATTGCCTTTACATGGTACTTAATCATCAACTCTCCTTTTGATGTATATGCACCAAGCATTTGGTTTATAATCAACTGTGAGTCACTGCATACGATTACCTGCTCCGCCTTCATGGTTTTTGCCAGACTAAGACCTACAATCATCGCTTCATATTCGGCCTCATTATTAGAAGCTTGAAATTGAAAGCGCAGATCATATTCTATATTGACCTCGTTTGGAATTTTCAATACAATCCCAGCTCCACTACCTGAGGTGCATGATGAGCCATCCACATATAGGTTCCATACACGTATTTCGTCCTCAAACTTCTTATTGGACAAAGTTCCTCGATGGAATATTTGTTGCTCCTTTATCTCCATTTCTACCACACCTCGCTGCTCGTCGATCTTCTTCTCTTGCTCTTCGACCAACTTAAGTTGATCGGGGTTTAAATTTGATGATCCTGTAACATCTAAAGGTTGGTCGGTGTTCAGCTTTTGCTCCTCGGGGGTATCAGGATAAGTGAACTCTGCTATAAAATCTTTTACTGCCTTCCCTTTTAGTGAAGATCTAGGCTCATAAATTATATCATATTCACTGAGTTCTATTGCCCAATACATCAATCTCCCTGATTTTTTTGGTTTATGAAGAGCTTGCCTCAACGGCATATCGGTATATACGACTATGGTATGAGCCTAGAAGTATGGCTTCATTCTTCTACTCGCTTTGATCAGCGCCAGTGCCAACTTTTCCAGTTTTGGATATCTGATCTCTGCTCCTCGGAAGGCCTTACTAGTGTAATAAATTGGTTTTTGTATTCCATCCTCTACTCTTATTAATGCCGAGCTAACTGCATTTTCTGAAACTTCCAGATACAAGTACAACCTTTCTCCCATCGCTGGCCCGGACAACAGTGGCGGTGCTCCCAAATATTTCTTTAATTCTTGAAAAGCTTTTTCACATTCTTCATTCCATTCAAAAGTCTTTCGGAGCGTTTTGAAGAATGGGAGGCATGTATCAGTTGCTCGCGATACAAATCTGTTAAGCGCTGCTACTCGCCCTGTAAGACTTTGCACTTTTTTCTTCGTCGTTGGAGATCGTAGTCCCAATAGATCTTTGATCTTTTCAGGGTTTGCTTCAATGCCTCGTTAATTGATAATATACCCGAGAAACATGCCTTATCGTACTCCAAATATGCACTTGGTCGGGTTCAACTTCATTTGATATTTATCTAATTGATCAAAGGTCTGGCCTAAGTCAACTAGATGGTCAGCAACTCTCTTGCTCTTTGTCAGCATATCATTAACATAGACTTCCATATTGCAACTGATTTGCTCTACAAACACCTTGTTCATCAGCCGCTGATATGTTGCTCCTGCATTTTTCAAACCAAAAGGCATAACATTATAACAATAAGTTCCCTAGGGGTAATGAAAGAGGTACTCTCTCTATCTTTAGGTTTCATTTTAATCTGGTTATATCCAGAATAAGCATCCATGAAGCTCAGCAGCTCATGTCCCGAGGTAGCATCCACTAATTGATCAATTCGGGGCAAGAGAAAATGATCCTTTGGACATGCCTTATTGAGGTCGGTGAAGTCTACACACATCCTCCATTTGTTGTTCTTCTTTTTCACCATCACTACATTTGCTAACCAGTCTGGATATTTAACATCTTCAATAAAACGAGCTTTCTGGAGCTTCTCGACCTCCTCCTGTATAGCTTGGTTCTTCTCGGGGCTGAACACTCTTGTTCTCTGATCCACTGGTTTGATCTCCTTATTCACATTAAGATCGTGATATAAGAAATTTGGTTCTATTCCGGGCATATCCTCATGACTCCAAGCAAAAGTTTATTTTCTGCTTTTTAGGAAAACTATCAATTCCTGTTTTAGTGAGGCATCTAACGACGAACCTATCTGAGTTGTTCGTTCTGGATGCTCGTCGTCCAGAATGATGTTTTCAGTAGCTTCCACCACCTGACCTTTCACGAGTTGCGGCTCGTCTCTAGGATCCAATGTTTCAATCTCTGCACTTTCATCCACTTGGTAGGTAGTAGTCTTTTTCCTAGATTCCTCCAGCTCTTCCTGCTCGGAAGATGAGTAGTAACATTCCCGAGCTGCTTTTTGGTCACCCTTTACAACTCATACTCCAAAATTGGTTGGAAATTTTAGGCATTGATGTACCGTAGATGGTACTGCTTTGAACTTCTTCAATCCTACCCTTCCCATGATGATATTGTAGGCTGGTCGGACATTCTTATCCATCACGAAGAAGCGTACTCTTTTGGTTCGACAAGCAGGCCATGTATCAATGAACATATCCAACTTGATCGTCCCAAGTGGAATAAATTTCTCACCAGTAAAACCGAGGAGGGGCCTGTGATAAGGCTCCAACTGAGACAAATTTAGATTTAAGCTATCAAAGCACGAGTAGAACATAATATCAGCCGAGCTACCATTATCAACCAATACTCTCGAGATCATCACTTCCTTCATTCTCATTTTGATCACCAATGGGTCATCATGAGGATACAGCACACCTGCAAGGTCGTTTGTTGAGAAACCGATGACCAGTTTTTCTTTGTTGACCTTCCTCGGGCGATCATCTTCAGCCAAGTTTATTCGTTGAATATATGAACAGGCTTGAGCCTCATTGAGGTAAGATTTTATTTCGACAGTAAGGTCTCCACCTCCTGCATCTCCACCTGTAATAAGATTACAATCAAATGATCCAAAACGTATTAAAAATACCTCACGTTCTGTCTGCCTTGGTCTTTTAGAAAGATCGGGGTCATCTTCTGGATCATCTTCATGGTCTCTTTTCTTGTTATCCTCTGCTCGACGAGGATATCTAGACCTCTCTCTTGCTCTGTCGCTGTTTCTTCTTTCATTTTTACGATCAACATACTTTGCCAGTTTTCCTCGTTTAATGAGTGCTTCGATCTCATTCTGAGGAGCTATGCAATTTTTGGTCGTGTGGCCATGATCTTTGTGGTACTCGCAATATTTGGCCTTATTCCTCTTGTCAGGGTCTGACTTCATTTTCTCTGGTCAGTTTAACTCCTCGCTGTTCTTGATTTCTTCTAAAATGTGGTTGATGTCTACCTTCAAAGGAG
Organism: Sambucus nigra; assembly: GCA_949130495.1. Classification (NCBI taxonomy): domain Eukaryota; kingdom Viridiplantae; phylum Streptophyta; class Magnoliopsida; order Dipsacales; family Adoxaceae; genus Sambucus; species Sambucus nigra. Next base: position 263,611,548 of record OX422215.1, on the reverse strand, counting down.
TATAATTTTCAAGTTTCTTTAATACCTCCCATGATGGCTTTGTTTTTGACTGCTTGTCACCACCATTGTTCTTATGCTCTTTCTTTTTAGCCTTATCAACCTCCACTTTGGTCTCTTTGGTGTCCACGTTCTTCTTCGCAGCCATAGCCTCCTCGGAATTCATGATCTTGGCCGCTTTTGCCATCAGCTCTGACATGGTTCTGGGTGGATCTTTGACCAAAGTATAGTACAACTTGTTTGGCAACAACCCACTCATCAGATCAGTAATCGCTATCTTTTCCTCATAATCAATAACTTCGAGTTTCTCGTTATTGAAACGAGTTATATAATCCCTGGTGCTCTCACCTGGTTTTTATCTAACACTTAACAAGTGTGCTACTCGTTTAATTGGTTTTGTTCCAAAACAGAAGTTTCCAATGAATAGCTCGGCCAGTTGAAAGAAAGTTGAAATCTTACCCCGAGGAAGATTATTGTACCATATTTGAGCAGATCCTGTAAGAGTTCTCAAGAATGCCCTTCATCTCATCTCATCTGGCACAGCGTAGATGTCGGAAACAGCTTGGTATTGCTCTATATGAAGGACAGGGTCGGTTTTTCCATCATATTTAGGAGTCACGACAGGTGCTTTGAACATTGATGGTGTGGGAAAATCCATAATTGCCTGGACAAAAGGTGTCCCTTGGACAAAAGTTCTTTGTAGAGGATTCTTGGCCTTAGCCATTTCCCCTAATCTATCCTCCAATCACTGAATAGAGCCTTTCCACGCATCATTTCCCTTATCGGGCCTGTTGGTTCGAGCAACTGATTGTGTTGAGTTCACCTCCTGGGATCTATCTTGTCGAGCAACTGGTTGTGATTGGGCACCCTCTCTTAGATCAAATGGTCGTCGAAAGTTTCTCGACGTAGCCTTAGGAGGACTTTTATTCTTCCTAGGGACCAATCTATCAAAAGGAGAGATCCTACTTAGTCTTTCCAATGCACTAATCCTTTCTGGAGAGAGAGTGATGTTTCGTTCAGTATCCGTGGCTCGTACTGATGAAGTTCGACCCGGTTGGTAAGAAAAATCATCAGATTTCTCAGTGCGATATGAATCGCTTTGCCTAATACGTGAAGAAAGTAAACGAGTATTTTTTTGAACACTTCGTTGTCCTGAATGGGTTGATGTTCCACCCTGGATAGTTTGCATGAGTTGTCGCATAATTTCTTGCATGGCTGTCTGGCCTTGAGCCAAACTAGCCATAATTCCAGCTAGATCTTGGACATTTGGAGGAGCTGATGGATTTGGGGGGTTTCCAGCGTTTTGATTGCTAGATTCAGGATTGTCAGCCATTGGTGATGAATTATTTTTGGTGAAAAACGAAAATTATAATCGTTTCCCACAGACGACGCCAATCCGTTGATGTAAAAAAAATTAGATTATCTCTAATTATTTAATCACAGATAAAATAAATAAGACTATTTTTTTTTAAAGTGGTTCAGCCTTAAAATAATGACCTATGTCCACTATTTTTGTTACTGATGAATGTTTGGGAATTCTCAATAAAAAGGTTTTTACCAAGAAATTCCGAGTCCCCTTACAATGAGGATGATATAATGTATTTATAGCCCTGAGGCTGTACATGTGAAAGGATAAAACATAGCTGTTCAATAATCATATACATCTGTATGATAATAATTATCATTTAATGCGCATTTAATCCTCTTAATTGTTTGGTAATAAATGCTCTGATCGAGGTGCATCTCGGACCTCCTAAGCTGCTTGGACCGCCTAAGTATCTTGGTATCCATGAGTTGCTCGGTGCAGTAAAGTTCCTCGGAGAGCACCTACGGCTCGGAGTATCTGAGTTGGTCGGGGAAATTGAGTTGCTTGAAGTCAAGGTGTTGTTCAGAAGTGTTTGTTATTGCCACACAGATTGCCACATGTCTCCACTTAATTGAGCCATGTCAACAGACTAAATTTGGTATCAACACTCACCTTGGCAACTTATCAGGCTTTCCCTTTTCCTTTTTCCGACACTTATTTAATCGGTTATGATTCCCTTCCTATCATTCTTACAATATTAGTATCACCATAGGAACATTAACAATCCAAATAATAACTTAATTGTAACTCAATTCATAAGCATCATATGATTCCATTTAAATCATTCATCATAAATGAAATTCCACCCAAATTCATGTTAAGATATTTAACATATCCAATTCATAGTACAAACATACTTTAATTTTTTCCTGATAATCCATTCCTCAACATATTAGGTTTTCAATACAAAAGATGACACATCATTTCAAGTTTTCTAGAGAAAGATATGCCCATTTCTTTACTACATAGCAAATCCGCCTTATAGGCTTCTCTATCATTTAGTCAAGTTCCAGAAATTTTCATAATTTTTCTACATCATAACATCCTATGATATTCCATCTAATATCAATAATCATCTTGAATAATAAAAAATTAAAGTTTCATAATTTTTAGGGTTCATTTTCTGTGTTAGCAAAGCATCAAACACATGGTATGCGTACTTATTCTTTTGGGCTAGATTTTATACATGAACTTCAAACTGTCACTGAAGATTCATTCCTTGGTATTTTTACATAATTTTAGGATATATTATACATATATAAGTCTATTTTAATCTACAATTAGAACTACTCAAATTCAGTAACTAAACAAAAAGATATAGAAGTTTGAATACACAAGGTTTCTAAACGACGCAATTTCAAGGGTTTACACGTTCAACTTTACTTAAAATTGCATCTATCCATACATATACATAAAGACATGGAAGTTTAGTAAAAAATTGATTATTTCTATCATTTAAATAATTAACATAAGAAAAATATAACAAGATTCATGGATAGAATTACCTTAGGGACTTTTATGTAATTTTCTATTGATTTTTCTCAAATTTTCTCCTCACTTTCTTCTTCCAAAACTTCACAATTATCTTTCCTCAATATAAAGTATTTTATGGCTGAAATATGCTGAAGGAGGAGGTTGTTTCAAGGGTTGTAAGTCGTCCAAACCCATCTCCTTCTCCAACTAATCAAAACAAGCCATTTGTTATACTAATAAGACAAAATACTAATTAACGAGTGGACAGGTTTTCCCATGTTTTTTAATTTCATCATAACTCTTCCCTCAAACCTCTGTTTTACACAATGTTTATTGTGTTACAAACCTAATCCATATATCTACAACTATCTAGTTTTCGCCTCAAGACAATTGTTATATTATAAGGGTCAAAACTAGTCTTCAACATGAACATTCCTACCGAAAACTTAAAAATCTTGTGTTTGTAACTAATTCAATATTTCATGCTTTATGAAGGTGACATTAGACTAAACATAATAACTTAATATAGTATATATTAATAACACATTACCCATATCTCATAATCTAAACATGATTCAAACATAATTAATCATAATTATATTAGGGTTGTCACAATATAAATATACATAGGCTAATAAGTTGAATGCTTATGAAGTTCAGTTAACAAACCAATATGTATCTATCCATGATATGTAGAAATATCATGAATACATAGAATAATGTTGAAGCTTTTTTCTTATACATAATGTAATCTATATATCTTCATCATTAAATGTGCATAAAAATTTTATTTTTAACATCATTAAATTTATCTGTGTTTTGTCACACTTTGATGCATATACTAATGCTCCCCATTATTGGTTGCAATTCGTGCCAACGGGATACCGCTGGCACAAATTATAACAAATAAAATAGTTGAGTAGATTGTGTGAAACAATTGATCTACTTTCACCGTGTTCATTTAAGTTATTAGCATTATAAAGGCTTTGCACATAACACTTGTTAAAGTTTTTATTAAATTTATATGTGTTTTGCCACACTTTGTTGCATATACTAATGCTCTTTGTTATTGGTTGCGTCATGTGCCAACAGTATACCGCTGGCGCGGACCACAACAAATAAAAGAGTTGAACCTTATGCATTTAAGTTACTAACATTATAAAGGCTTTGTACATAACACTTGATTAATATTTTAGTAAATTTATCTATGTTCTTCCTTGAATGCGCAAAGCCTTTATAATGTTGGGATGTATAAATATACATCGGTTAATAAGTTAATGGCTATGATTTTTTGGTTAACAAAGCAATATGTAGCTATCCATGATATATAGGAATATAAAGAATGCATAGAATAATGTTGAAGTTTATTGCTTATACGTTAGGTAATCTATCTATCTTCATCACTTAATGTGAATACAATTTTATTTTGAACATCATTAACACTTGTTGATATTTTTACTAGATATTTCGGTGTTTTGTCACACTTTGTTATTTCATATACTAATATTACCTGTTATTGGTTGCGATACGTTCCAACGGGATACTGCTAATGCAATCCACAACAAATAAAAGAGTTGAGTAGATTGTGTGAAACAATTTATCTATATTTACCATATCCATTTAAGTTATTAGCATTATAAAGGATTTGCACATAACACTTGTTAAAGTTTTTAGTAAATTTATCCGTGTTATGTCACAGTTTGTTGCATATGCTAATGTTCTCTCTTATTGGTTGCAATTCGTGCCAACGGAATATTGATGGTGCAGACCATAACAAATAAAAGAGTTGAATAGATTTTGTGAAATAATTTATCTGTATTCACCTTATGCATTTAAGTTATTACCATTATAAAGGCATTGCACATAACACTTGATTAAGTTTTTAGTAAATTTATTTATGTTCTTCCATGAATGTGTAAAGCCTTTATATTGTTTGGATGTATAAATATACATAGGTTAATAAGTTGAATGCATATGTTTTTTTGGTTAACAAATCAATATGTAGCTATCAATGAGATCTAGGAATTTCAGGAATACATAGAATAATGTTGATGTTTGTTTGTTATACTTTAGTTAATATATCTATCTTCATCATTGAACGTGCATACAACTTTTATATTGAACATCATTAGCACTTGTTAAACTTTTTACTAGATTATTGTAAGTTCTTCGTTAAATGTGCAAAGGAATTATAATGTGTGTATTTGTACATACGCTAATATCTTCAGTGCATATCATGTGGTTAACAAAGCCATATGTAGTGGGATGTAATATGTAGGAATATAATGAATACACATAATATTGTTGAAGTTTCTTACTTATTCTAATGACTTCTAGTATCAAATATGAAGTTTGTTGCTTATGCTAATGAATTCTGGTATTGAATCTGATTCACGCATTCAACAACAAATAAGAGACTTAAATACATTGTTTGACCTATAATGTAGGCAATACCACATCCATTTTGAACTCCTTCAACACTTGTTAAAGTTTTTTATTAAATTATCCATGTTCTTCACGGAATGGGCAAAGAGATTAATAGTGTGTTGTCACACTTTGTTGCATTCACTAATCTACTCTTTTATTGATTGTGATTCATCCCAACGAAATACCCCTGGTGCGGACCACAACAAATAAAAGAGTTGAATAGATTGTGTGAAACCGTTTATCTATCTTCACTATATGCATTTAACTTATTAGCAAATGTATGTATATATATACAACCATTATAAAGGCTTTCACATAATAGTTGTTAAAGTTTTTAGTATATTTATTTTTTTCCCCTTGAATGTGTAGCTAACATAGAAAACTTTAGTAGTTTGAAATACCAAAAATTTAAATAAATTTTTAAACTTAGATATATTTACAATTAATAAAATGGTTTCTTATTGTTTTGCAAGCTTTAAAAAATGGTAACCACAAGAAGTTCTCGCAAGGACGAGGATCAAAAGAAAAAAGGGAATGAATTGGAAGTTCCATTGGCTAGTTCAAGTTTAAGGTACAATTATTCTCTTTATTAGTTAGCAATGCAAATTGTAGTGTGCGCTTTTGTTCAAACAGAGAAATTATTTAATTAAATTCAGTTTTTCAATTAAATCCTAAAACATGCATCTAGGTGTGATTGAAATCATTATGATTATGCAAGAACAGTCAATCATAAACAAAACACACAAGTGAGGAAAAATCCCCCAAAGGGGCAAAACCTTTTATTTTCACTATAATTTGTAAAGAGCGGTTTACACGGATTGCATTAAAAATAAGAGTGACATACGAAATACCCTCAGGTGTCGGTTCCGATATCTTCGGCTGGAATCTCCCGCAAAAACTCCAAATGGGAAGCAATGGAAAAGAAACGACTTTTCCACAAGTGTTAACTTTACAAGGACTCCCTCCATAATAGCACACACCTATCGGTTGTAGAGTTGTCCTCACAAAGAATGAACAAAAGAAAAATATGTTATTGGGTTCCACAAAACAACTCACACAAAAGTAATTGTGATTTTTATGAATTGTAAATAAAATAAATACTTGAACCCTTAAATGAGAGAAGGAAACATTCTGCCAAATAAATGTTATCGAGAGTTATGGCAGATAAACTAAACAAAAGTTTCAAAAGTTTTTAAAACTCTTTTTAGCGTCAAAAGCAAGGCTGACTTGCCTTTTTATATGAAATTTTTGGGTCAGTTAACATACAGAAGAAAACCAGCGTGTCAACCAAAAAGTAACGTCGCTCGAACGAAATCCCATCTCGCTCGAACGAGATATGCATGTCGTTCAAACGACATCGTGCGACATCTCAATGTCGCTCGAACGAGATGGTGATCTCGTTTGAACGACCTTAGCATCGAAATCGAGGTACGCTTACTGCCTTAGAAATTTTCTCAAAACTTTTTCAAAAATCTACGTTTTCTAAAACAGTACTGAAACCTTTTTTATAAACAACATTTATAAAAACATTTTTATATAAAAACTTTTTAAAAATCTTTTAAAAAAATATCCCAACACTCTTAATATGAAATGTAAATGAAACTTTAAACATTATCTTACCAAATGTCTTATTGTTGGGATTGAATGTTGAAGACAACTTGTAATTCGAATCCGTATTTTGTAGATACAATCTTCTTAATTCTTCGACGACTTGTTGCGGTATACGACATAATTAAGAGTGACGAACATTTATAAAATTATATCCTTATAAATCTCCCCCTATGTCTATACCGGTACATACATAAAAACATCTGAATTATCAAATAATAAAATGCCTATACAAATCTACCCTCCCATGAATCCCAAAACTGAAAAGGTAACATTTGCAAGTTCTAAAATTTTTCTTCAACATCAAAACTCTCAAAGCTTTTCTGATCAGGGTGTGCAACATATTAATTTTCAATTTTGTACCTACACACATGAGATAAAGCAAATACCTTCATGACTCATCGAGTTTGAAATGATATAAGAATAAATCATTAATAAATCAAATCTCCTCCATAATGCAAAAACTCCCCCAAAACATGATAATTCTTTCTCCCCCTTTTTATGATGTCCCCAAATAGATAGATAAGAAGAAAAAAAATAAAAACATGGAGTGTCACGATAAAATGCATAACAAACATGGATCAAACTACGTGCATGAAAAGGTATGTCTTAAAACTTTCACAAACTATTTTTTATTTTTCAAAATTTTCATACAAAAATAAGATACCAAAAATCACACCATGAATTTATACTAACACAACCAAGTCATGGAAATGGAATGTATGGGTGTGAACACATTAGATAGGTAAATAAACTCGAGCAATCATATGTGCACGATGAATATGTGTAATCCTAACGAATGAACATCAAAAGTATCCTTAGGTGTAAAAATTGTTGAATTTAGATGACATCGTCTTATGTAAATCAACAAATCAAAGTCAAAGTGATTTTCCCACCAATAACGTCCAAAACTATTTAACGTTTTTTCAAGACTTTTAAGGACGTGCAATCCCGTTTTAAATTCCATCCAAACTCCCTCATGAATATTTTCTTTTAGAGGTAATCTCAATTCTCAAACATTGAAGAATTGGTGCAAAAACCTAATGGCCCCTTTTTGGCATGAATTTTTTTTACTGCCTTTTAATTTTTTGGGCTATTTTAAACCTCTTTGAACCTCGGATAATAAAATCTCTCAATTTTTTTAGGTCTGATATAACGGTGGCTTAGTATTCACAAAGATCAATTGTTAACCTTTCGCAGACCTTCCCCGTTTTCAAATAAAGCACACAAAAACACAAACGACTCTTACATGCACACCTTTTTATCAAGTTTTATCACGCTTGGTTCGTTTTAAGGACGTGATTGAAGTGAAAACACCAAACCAACATGTGATAAGACAAGCACAATAATCAAACAAATCCATGCATGTGTGCAATAAAGGAAGTCATGAGTCAAACATGTAGGAAGTAACACTTAATTGCATCTCAATGACTCAAAACATTATAAAGCACATGGATGAATTGACCTATTATCTTAAAACACTATCAAATAGTCACATAAAAAAATGGAATGATGTTGTGACTCAGTCATCCTAAGTATCCATCCATAAAATGTGCAAATCAAATACAAAAATCTTTTTAGATTTTTCAAAAATTTTATCAAAATAAAATCTTTTTATATTTTTCAAAATTTTTCAAAAGATTTTTTTTAACAAAAGGTAAATGTCACAACGCTAGCAAACATAAATATCATGAAACAAAAAAACTAGGTATGACAAACATGCGAACACAATAATCTATATGATATGGCAAGAGAAGAATCATGTGGAAGCAAACGGGAATCAACTTGTTTAAAATCTAGTGCCTCTAAAAGTGATTTCCTAACCCAAATAGATGTGAAACGTCGTTTGGGGTATTTAAGAACCAAGGGAACACTAGACATAAACTTCCTAGGACTTTTCCCAAGATCAAAATAAAAACGCCTAAGGTGACCTTTCCTACCACAACATGAACATGTGTAAATGGGTGGAACGACACCTATGGGTTGACCTTGTCTGACGTCCTTAGGAATTGTTTATCCTCTAAAACAAATAACGGTTTTGGCATTAGCACTAGAAGCATGAGAACAAGATGAGCCATTACCATCACTATCAAATCTTCTTGAATCGTTTAAACCATTTTTCAACTTCAAAATATTTGATTCAAGAAACAAATTAGACTCTTCCAAAGACAGGGATTTCTTTTTCAAATTTTCAACAATTTCTAAAAGGGTATCTATCTCCCCCTCAATTAAAGCAAACTTTTCCCTAAGGGCCTCTTCACGTGCCACAAACTCATTGATTAAAATATTTTTGTCCTCTTTGGCACAAACACAGACCATCAAAATTTTAAGGTCCTCTAATTCTTTTTCTAAAAATAGGACCCTATCATCACTCTCCTTCTTGGACAATTTTAAAGCAACAAAGTCATGGTCCAAGGCAACAAATTTTTTACGATAAAAATCTCTTTGATTTTGAACCGCTTGCAAAATATCCATCGCGGATTTGAAACGAGAATTTTCTTTTTCCAAAAAATCAATTCTTTTAGCAAACGTCAAATTCAAATGATTTATATCATCAAAACTCTGACTCGTGTCTTCAAAGGGGGGCATCCAATTACATAAGTGCTCCATCGAAAAAATTGCGATTTTTCACAAAACTGATTTTTCAAAACAAATCAATATCACAAGATTTTGCAAAAAATAGGAATACGCGATAAATTAGTGTAACCTGCTCTGATACCAATTTGTAGAGTGCTCTTTTGTTTAAACAGAGAAATTATTTAATTAAACTTAGTTTTTCAATTAAATCCTAAAACATGCATCTAGGTGTGATTGAAATCAATATGATCATGAAAGAATAGTCAATCAAAAACAAAACACTCAAGTGAGGAAAAATCCCCCAAAGGGGCAAAACCTTTTATTTTCACTATAATTTGTAAAGAGCGATTTACACGGATTATAATGAAAACAAGAGTGACATAAGAAATACCCTCAGGTTTCGGTTCCGATGTCGTCGGCTGGAATCTCCGCAAGAACTTTAGATGGGTAGAAATGGAAAAGAAATGACTTCTCCACAAATTTGAACTTTATAAGGACTCCATCCACAATAGCACGCAACTGTCGGTTGTAGAGTTTTGCTCACAAAGAATGAACAAAAGCAAAATATGTTCTTGGGTTCCACAAAACAACTCACATAAAAGTAATTGGGATTTTTGTGAATTGTAAACAAAACAAATGTTTGAACTCTTAAATGAGAGAAGGAAACATTCTGCCAAATAAATGTTATCGAGAGTTATGGCAGATAAACCAAACAAAAGTTTCAAAGGTTTTTAAAACTCTTCTCTGCGTCAAAACCAAAGCTGACATGCCTTTTTATATGAAATTTTTGAGTCGATTAACATACAGAAGTAAACCAGCGTGTCAGCCAAAAAGTAACATTGCTCGAACGAAATCCCATCTTGCTCGAACGAGATGCACGTGTCATTCAAATGAAATCGCGCGACATCTCAATGTCACTCAAACGAGATGGCGATCTCTCTTGAACGACCTTAGAGTAAAACTGAGGTACTCTTACTGCCTTAGACATTTTCTCAAAACTTTTTCAAAAATCAACGTTTTCTAAAACAGTACTGAAACCTTTTTATAAACAACATTTATAAAAACATTTTTATATAAAATCTTTTTAAAACTCTTTTAAAAAAATATCCCAACACTCTTAATATGAAATGTAAATGAAACTTTAAACATTATCTTACCAAATGTCATATTGTTGGGCTTGAATGTTTAAGACAACTTGTAATTCAGATCCGTATTTTGTAGATACAATCTTCTCAATTCTTCGACGACTTGTATGGTATACGACATAATTAATTGTGACGGACATTTATAAAATTATGTCCTTACACAAATTGTTGCTTATACTGAATATTTTGTTATTTATTGGGACAAGAGATTGCAGGAAGAAACTGAAATGAACCAAGATAAATAATATTGTTTAATATAATTTTATCTATTTCTTTTAAATAATTATTAATGCGTTGCCATAACAAATAAAATATAACTTTACTTTGATATTGTAATAAATGTATTAGTTTTTACTAAGCTCATATTCATATTGCATCTAGCATACTAATAATTTGTTGGAACTCAATTAGAAAATTATGTTTCAACTTAGATATATTTACTTTGGTTTTCTATTGTTCTATACCGTCTCAAAAAACACTATACTATGTTATTGATATGCTTGGTATATATCTAAAAACAGTGTACTCTGTTACTTATTTGTTATTTGAAAAAATTTAGTGGAACTCATTTAGTACTAATGTGTTGTTTTGCTAGTGCTATGAGTTTCTATACAAATTACCTTTATATAATACTTGTAAGGCATCACGTACAAGATAAACTTTGCCTTCATATTCGTAATTTTATTGATTTTTCTTTCACATTCATGTACATGTTTCATATTACATTCTAAAAATTATTTCAAACTTAGATATATTTCCTAATTATATGATATTTTTAATTATTGTGTAAGGTCTACAAGATCATTGAGTATAAGAAGTCAAGATCATGAACTAGAAAAGATAAAAAAAGTCAAAGAAAAAGCTGGAGATTCTGTTGACAAACTAACTTTTAAACTTATTAGTGACTCTAACTTTGAGGATAGTCAGACTCCAAAAAAACCTGCTAAGAAGCCAACATATAAGGAGAATAAGAGAAACCAACTAGCAACAACTTCAAAGCCCTACCCCAAAAAATCAATTCAATTTCGATCGAATTTGTTAGGTATTGCTTGCTTGTTGCAAGAGCTGAAACTCATGCCTTGACACAAGAGGGAATTGAAATAAACTTATTTTTAGGGTATTTTTAATGCTTTTTTGACCAAAGCTATTACAAAGGAAGACTATTGAAAATATAACCATAGTGTCATATCATTGATAAATTCTAATGATATGTGAAATAAAGGATTCAAAATTAGAAAAGAGTTGATTCGAATGACAATTAATGACGTGTCTCTCATATTTGGAATACCGATCGGAACAGAAGAAGTGAATATGGGATATGGGTTCAAGCCCGACACACCATTTTTCCGAAGAAGGTTTAGAGATACTAGTATCATAACTGCCACAACTATCCAAAAAGAGTTAAGGACTGCAGTTAAAGGAAACAAAGTAAAATAATGTAGAGATGTAACAATGTTGCTATATCTATATTTGTTTGCAATTATTTCTTCACATCAGACGAGAATACCGTTAAGTCTTTTGAAGTGAAGTACACTAAAAATCTTAAGGAGATGAAAAGCCTAAATTGGTCAACTCCGATACTAGATACATTGATGTCTTCTGTCTATCGTAATTTTGACAAAGAGCCAGAGAAGGTTTTTGGTTGTGTTCTCTTACGACTTGTAAGTGACAAAATACACTAATATATATATATATTCTATTTCATATCTTTATTCGTTATAAAATTTGTACTTCTTAAATGTTTAATTTTTTATATTTTTGACTTTTGTAGTATTGGTATTGTGAGCACTGATCAAGCATAAATTCTTCAGAATTTATCTCCTTAATTTAGTGATTTTAATATCTCGAACAATGTAATTGAGCCATTTTTATGCCATATCACTCCATTGTCTATTCCTAACAACTTTCCCTAGGTTTTGTATAAGTTGGATGAAGTTTTCAGGAATGGAATGCAAGAAAGAATCCAAAAGAAAAGAAAGGATACAAGCAAGAAATGTCTAAGGACAAAAGTGTAATTCCATTCAGAATTCGAAAGTGACACCAAAAGGGAAGTTGAAGAGAATGAGTTCACAAGAGCATAGGAAGAAACGGCATCCAAATCGGAGGTCTAGATAAGAAGATATGGCCAGTCAAAGCTGTAAGGAAAAAGTCAAAGAAGAAGAAATTCGGACCGATCCGGGTAGGATCCGGACCGATCCGATTTGCCCAAGGCCAGTGTACCCCGGATGGATGGCAAACCGATGGAAGAAAAATTCGAACCGATCCGGACACTATCGGATCGATCCGGAAGAAAATAAAAGAACCGATCCGATGGATATCGGACCGATCCGATAAAGACCCGGACCGATCCGGGAATGCGAAATCCTGAAATTAATTTCTCATTTATTGTGCAGATTTGATGAGTGCGTAGCTGTGAACCTTGTTCCACAAGCACAATTGGAAACCGACTTTGGAGGATTTGTGCTATAAAATGCCAAGTTCTACATCAGTTCAAGGAGGCTGGAGAGAGGCTAGAGAGAGGCTAGGGTTAGGAATTTTAGAGAGAGTTTTTAGAACAGCTTTGTAGGTTAAATTTCCATTTCCTTCAAGATTTGCATGAACCCTAGTTTGTAGTCTGAATCTCAATTCCGTTTTTGTGCTGAATTCAAGTAATATCATTCTATTCTCTTTTGCTTTAATTTCTGCAAATTTCTTACAATGTTCTGCAGTCTCATAATTTCATTTTTGTTCTTCAATAAAATCATGAGTAGCTAATTTCTTAAGGGTTGGGGTACATGAACTCAATCCACGGCAAATTATGTGTATGGAAAATTAGAAAATAAATGAAAATATTGGTTGAATCGTGAATGAAAATTATAGATGCATTGTCATATCTTTTAATCTCTCTTACCCTAGGTACTTGGGATGTTTAAGAATGTTTTGTATGTATAATTTATCGTTCACCGCCTTATATTGATCTTTGATTTCATATGATGCGGGCTTGACCCTCATATATGTAATGCTTAGTGATGATAAGGACTGGATTTAATCAAGAATTTTGATTTATAATTCTAATATTCTAAAGGATAATTTGTTAAGGATTGAGGGATTGTACCCTACCCTAATTTTCTCTAAATTGTTAAAACCTAGTTTTGCTGTTAATTTCCAATCGTTCTTCATAAGTAAGTTTTAGAAATTTTCCCAAAAATCAATCATCTTTTCATTTCTTTTAAGAAATCATTTCACGGTTTGGTAATTTTCCTTGTTATTATTTGGCAATTTTGATCCCTGTGGAGACGATCCCGACTTACCGGGTTATTACTTGAGCGACAAGGCTTGCACTTGAGCCTAGATAAATACTCACTTTTGAGACAAATATTAAGTCGCGTCAAGTTTTTGGCGCCGTTGCCGGGGATCTAATAAGTCGTTGATGATCTCAATCCTTTGTTTTGATCGGTTATGGGAAATGTGTGAAGTGTTGTCTCGAAATTTGTGCTAAATATATTTCTAAACTTAATTAATCTCGAGATGCATATGGTAATGTGATTAGCAATTTGGACAATGAAGTAGGCCCTCGTTTGTTACCCAAAAATATTAGCCATAAAAAGTTGTGAAAAACAAAATTATCCCTTTGCAACCCAATTTGAGCCTAATAAAATATTCCCTTTCGTTTGATAACCCGAAAAACCAAATAGCCCGGAATTGGGAAAATAGAGAAAATTCATCAAGTAAGTCCAAAGTGTGCATAAAAAGGGGCAAGAGAAAAACAGAAAAAAAAAAAGCTCAAAAAAAAAAAAAAAAAAAATAGCAAGAAAAAAAAAATGAAAAAAAAAGAGAAAGAGAAAAATGAGCAAATGCCCGAAAAAGCACAAATGGACGTCATAAGGACATTTTCCAATTCCGAACATTCCATCCATTCCCATTTTTACCCTTTACACTTTTTAACCCGAAAAGTCCTAACTGAGTCCAAATGGCGAAATTAATTACTGCATGGAGAGCTAAGACATGAAAAGATAATATGAGAGATTAAAATGGTGTGAACTAGAGGTGATGTTCCCATTTTCTAATAATTGTAATCCGATGATGAGATCTTTTCACCATATATTTCCTTCTTTTCAATTTTGTATGCATGAATTTGTGTCCATTATATTTACTCTTTATATCATGCATACCGAGAGAAAATAGCCACAATCCGAGTGATTCGTTTGTGAGTGCATCCGTAAGAATTTGAATCAAAACGAATTTTCGGAAAGTAACGTAATGCTCAATCGGTGGAAATTTGAGGTTTAATTTTTGGCTTTACACACACACACTATGGTTTGAGACAGTTGAATATAAATTGATGGTGATTATTTTTTAGAAAAGTTTAAATTGTACAATTTTTAAGTATTTTGATCTTTATTTGAGTCAATAAAGAATTTTGTGGGTATATTCACTGCAAACCCTCACGAGACAAAACTCGTCCTACTAGGGTAACCTAGGGGTTTAAAGGCTTGTTGCATACGCTAAATGCAATCGCGTGCCTGCGAAAGTGGAATTTTATTTTAATAAAGGAATTTTCAAGAGTAGAATTTTGGTTAGGATTCATATACATTGCTCGGGACGCGCAAAGTTCTAAGTTAGGGGGTGTGTTTAGGCACATATTCTTCACATTTATCCCCTTAATTTCAGTATTTTTATGATCCCGTGCAGTGTAAGTAGCTTGGATTTGTCTCAAATGTATTCTACTAACCTTTTTTGGCAAGTATTTCTTGTTTTGTGTATTTCTCATGTGTTTTACAGGTATTTCACGCAAGTTAGTGCGAAGGAGAACTCAAAACAGTGAAAGAAACCAAGAAATGGAGAGTTGAAGGGCAGCACACAACAATCTTGAAATCTAAAAACGCAACTCAACAACCTCGCTTTGTGAAATGGAACCTTTCTGCATTGAACAAGGCAATGAAAGACAAACCCATTGAAACAGTTCTTGCCTCAGTGGTAATAATATATTCTTTGAAGAACTTGTTATATCAAATTTATTTATGATAATTTAACCTATAAAGAAAAGTTTTTTTATTTATCTAGGTTCCGAACGGAAGAATAAGTAAAGTTGATAGGGAAAGCACCATCATCACCAATGGAAGATTCTGCTGAAAAAAATGAGGCATCACCAGCTGATGCAAATGTCGAAAATGATGATGAGCATCTTAATGATACTGATTACAGAAATGCTAGGCACTTAGATGATCTAACTAAAGAGTTTGCAGCAAATTACCTTTCTGACCATCATCTCAATGCCGTCGAAATTCAATCTCTCATTAAATTCCGTGATGATGCTCAACCAAAGATGGAAGAATTGAAGCATCTTAAAGAAAAAAATAGAAAAATGTGGATAGAGAGGAGGGATATGAGGGAAAAATTAAAAGTAATTAAAAAAGATTTCAATATGAAAGTGAAGAAAGAAAAACATAGAAAAAGGGGCGTAAGAAAAAGAAAGCTGAAATTCAGCTTTTAAAGAAACAACTTCAACAGCAAAAGGAGCATTATGAAACTTTGGAGAAAAAGATAAATTTGTTGTATGAAAAAGATAAGAAACAGAAAGAATCAAGAAAGAATTAAACACCTGGCCGATGATGAGGGTAAGAATACCCGTAGACATCTAGGAATTAAATACCTTTCTTGAGAGCGACTTTGAGGCCTTCGATGCATGTCTCATATTCAGTCATATTTTTGGTGCGAAAATCCAGCTTGATGGCAATGGGAGTGTGAGAGTCATTAGGGGAAATTAGGAGTATCCTAATGACGTATCCTATTTTGTTGGTAGCGCCGTCAAAGAACATTTTCCACCAGAGGTCTTCCTAATAGGTGCAAAGGATATCTTCATTCGGGAACTCAGAGATTCGAATCTCAACTTTTTCCATGGGGCAGTCTATAAGGTAGTCATAGATGAATTTATTTGTGACATACACAATATTGAACTCGTCTAGCAACATCAAACATTGGGCCATTAGACTATACAGGGCAGGTTTCTCGAGCAAGTATTTGATAGGATCCATTCGGGAGACAAGTTTGATGGGAAAATAAGCATGTAGTGTCGTAATTTTTGAGTGACCTAGATAAGGGCGACATATGCTTTCTCTAAGATAGTGTTGTTGACTTCGTACCCAACTAATTTGAGACTGACGTAGTAGATAGTCCTTTCTTTAAGGTATTTTGCAATGTACAGGGCTAGTAATACCCTACCCGCGGTGTCTATTATGGCCAAGTATAGGAGTAGATGGAGACCAGGCTACGGTGGCATAAGTACTGGAGGTCGGGTAAGATACTGCTTAATTATGTCAAAGGATTCTTGACAAGCTTCATTCCATACTTGAGTGGAATATTTTTGGAGGAGTTTGAAGATGGGTTCACAAATAGAAGTCCATTGGTTGATAAACCGGCTGATATACTATAATTTTCCTAAGAAAATTTATAAAATTCCCTTTCCATTCGGGGTGGTGGCATTTCGAGTTTGGTTTTCCATTTGGTAGGGTCTACTTTAATTCCCTTCTCTCTAACAATGAATCCCAAAATCTTTCCTTTGGTGACGTCGAAAATGCATTTTTGTGGGTTAAGTCGCATCTGGTATCGCCATAGCGATTAAAAGAACATTCGAAGGGAAGGAACATTACCTTAGCGAGTCTTAAACTTAATGATCATATTATCCACGTAAACCTCGACCTATTTGTGTATAATATCATACAAGATGGTTGTGGCATCCCTTTGGTAGGTAGCCCCTAAATTTTTTAAATCGAATGGCATAACTGTGTAACAGAAGGTTCCCCAAAGGGTGATGAATGCGATTGTTTTTAATGATTAGGGTGCATCTTGATCTGATTGTATATGGAAAACCCATTAAGAAATGACTTGAGAGAGCGACTGACCGCGTTGTCCATAAACATGTTGATATATAGCATTGGGTAATTATCTTTCGAACTTTCGCTCCTAATTTTGGTATGGGTAAAATATTGTCTAGACATGTGGTATATTCGATTACCCTGATGAAATTTACGTTTAATTTTTTGATCACCTCTTCCTTAACCTTGGGCAACCATTCGGTACAGAGCTTTTGCAAATTTTGTTTAACCGAATTGCATTCTGAGAGAGTTGGAATCTTATGCTGAGTGATCTCAAGATTGATATCGGGCATGTCGTATAGGTCCATGCAAAGACGTCCATGAATTCTTTAATAACTCTTCGAATTGTGCCCTCTCATGCTCGTCAAGGGTGGACACTGTTGGCTACTAGATTCGAGATTAATAACAACAGTTTCATCCTCGTTGATTTGAGCACGATTATGCTGTTTATTATTAACCTTATTAAGACCATTTAAGAATTATTCAATTGAAAAATCATCATCATCAAGAGTTTGATTAGAATCAAGACAATTAATGGAAGGCATAGGAAGATACTCAAAATATTCATTTATTTCATTCTTAGGAAAAATAGCGTTGAGAACCTTGTCAAAGGAGTTATCGATTACATTATTATCAAAAAAGGAGGAACAATAAAAGAGGAAGGGATAGTATACACATCTAGGTTGGATTGTATTCCAGCAGGTGGAACTGGTATATCATTCGAGTTGAGGAGGGGTTCATAAGTGGCCTTGATTAGAGTGGACGGGTCCGATGATCTAATGCACTAATGGATCACGCAGAGTGTCAGCTCCAGTGTTTGCAGATTGGACGAGTCCCCAGAGTCACTTCCCTCTAAAAACTCAGTAACAAATATAGATTTATCAACGAGTGGTTACACATAATGCTGGGATTCTTTGGCCCAGGAGTAACTGCCTTGAAAGAAGATATCCATCCATGGCTTCATCTTCTTATCCACATGGTCATACCATGATTCGAAAAATCCATAAAACGAAAAATCTTCATCCTCTTTGATGAATCTTCCATTCAAGAAATCCCTTGAAAAAGTCTCGCTACTTTCTAAACTTCTCTTTAATCCGGGTTAGCGGAGCATTATGAGTTCCTCAGATAATGGTTGATAACCCAGACCACATGGAGGAAATGATTTCTTTAGGACAATAGGTTCCAATCCCCTGTTATCATCATCCCAACCCCAGTTCGAGCATAAAGTGCATATTCTTGAACATCTGTATCATGTTTACATTATGATAGGATGGGTTTTGCCTGGCACGAGAGTCACCTAAGCGCCGGTTGTGTCCATCCGGGTCGACGCTGCGTTCATTCTGGGGGGAGGAGGATGATCCCTCGAGGAAGAACTGCATTAGGGTCACGTACCCTTCTCTTTGAAAAGGGGCTTCGACCATCGTCGGTGTGGGGTGAATGTAATGAGATAGAGTCGCCAGCCTATTTTGCTCAAAATAGGCAAAATAATATGTTGCTACTTCGAGAGAGCGACATCAAGGATAAACTGATGCTTGTGAAACTAATAGATCGGAGGTCCGGGGGCTAAGTTACATAATGGGAAGGTGTTAATCACCCATCTCGCCCTGTTGATTTCTCATGGGAAAATCTTAATATTTTCCTTTATCCCCGTGAAGTGTGTGAATGTGTTTATATAATGGAGATTGGAATCGTTCGACCCATACCATGGAAAAGATAGGGTGAGTTCAACCATAGGAATATTCCCAAAATAGTAATGAATGTAGAAGGTAGAATATGAGCATTCATTGAGATATTGATCGTTATTAGGAAATGATAATATATGTGGGATGAGATGCGAACAAGAATGATATATGTATATGTATACGTATGATAAAAATGAGGGATTTTGTGAAATTTGGAAACTAAGAGAAATGGAAAAATTGAAAAGTTGGACTTGAGTCTCAAATTTTAATCCGAGATGCCTACGTAGCCTATAAAGGCATCAAAGTCCACGTAGTTCGAATATAGAATAGTGGTGGGGTTTATCCCATAGATTCGAACGGAATTTTTTTAGGAGTGTACATGTAGAAAATGTGTTTTTAGTTTTGGAAAAAGTGTGGTGAATAATTCTGTTCGGAATTTACAGGTGTAACCCTCTTTTATTTGTTTTTGGATTTTTTTATGAAAAATAAAGTATGTTCAATATACTAATAAAAACATAGATGTTAGTGTGTATGAACTAAAATGAAACTAGATTACGAATCTGAAGTAATTTATGCAAAAATAAGAGATTTAAAAGAGAGGGAGAAGGAATTGGACCTTCCTCGGAGCTTGAGATTAGATATTGGATGAACTCCTTTGAATATTGATGGATGTTGTTGAGAGAGAAGGGTATTTTCAAAATTGGGTGTGAAAAGGATGGGTATTTAGGCTTGAATGAAACTTCTCATATGGAACTTCGCTAATTTCGAGAGAAAGTTGCTCAGATCACTGATGCTGATGTTTTTTTTATCTATTTGGGAATGAGGTCATGGACATTATTTATAGGGAAAAAGAGGGGGTGCCAAATGGCCTACCCCAGGGGGTGCCAATCGGCAGGTCACCCTTGACATTGCGTCAATAGGCAAGTTTTAGGACCTATCAATTGGTAGTCCCGTGCGGACTTTGTTGAAAAAATGATCATAGCGCACAAACCGTTGATCCAAATTGTGCATGGGGCATACCATTAGAAAGGCATTTCCGAGGCCTTCAAGAGTCCTTGGGACTGCTCCCATGTTCTGGAGTTGACTTTGGGTCAAATATGGCTCGGTAGCGCTCGTCGATCCTTTGAATGGGAGATCATCGGACGCAAACAGATCGTTCGCCCGCATGGTAAGTCAGAATTATGCATGGGGTGGACCGTTGGAAAGTTTAGGAGATGTATGTCGACATTACAAAGAGTTTCATTCACTTCAAGAAGTTGACCTTAGTAAACCGGGGCCCGGAAGCTCCCAGTGAACTCTCAGAGTAAAACAAATCGTTCGTCCGTACCATTGGTCAGAATCACGCACGGGGTGGATCGTTAGAAAGTATATTCAACGACCTTCGGATATTCATTCAGTCTCATTCGATCTAAAGAGTTAACTTTGGTCAAACGGAGTTGGGGAGCACCCGGTGGCCTTCGAATTAATTTTTGGAGGACAACTGATCATTCGTCCGATCGATTATGCCATTTTGCAAACGAGATAGACCATTTAAAAGGGATTTCAGTGCCCTTCCTAGATTAAAAGAGCTTTCTTTCTAACAGTGGAGTTGATTGGGGTCAATTTGGGTCCTGGGAGCGCCCGGTGGTCTCTGAATCATTTTTCGATCGTGAAATGGTCCGTTCGTCCGAACCATTATGCTGATTCATGAACGGGGTGGACCGTTGGATTGGGTTTTTGTAGCCCTTAAAATATTCAAAGATCTTTCGCTCTGACGAAAGAGTTAACTCGAGTGAAATGTGGCCCGAGGAGACCTGATGGCCTCTAGATCGGTACTCTGAGTGCGACCTAGATTTGCGGTGGAAAGTGGAAGTGCTAGGGGTCTAAGGAGAGACTTAGGGGATCCTAGAATGCTATGTCTATAGAGACCCTCGACGGGTGAGCTTGGAACAAGTGATGGCCGTCGAATAGACACCACATGATGGAGGGAGGTCAGTTCTATAGACCTAAGGGATGTGGATGACCGATTCATAGGTTCGGGGTTAATTCTGACCTAAAAGAGGTGATGATCGAGGTTAATTTTTAACTAACTAAGGTGACGATCCAAGACCGAGGCCAATTTTGACCTAAGAGAGGTGACAACCGAGGACCGAGGATCGAGGTTAATTCTGACCTAACTAAGGTGACGATCTAAGACTAAGGTTAATTTTGACCTAAAAGAGGTGACGACCGAGGACCGAGGTCAATTCTAACTTAACTAAGGTGAAGATCCAAGAGCGAGGTCAATTCTAATCTAAAAGAGGTGATAACCGAGGACTGAGGTCAATTCTGATCTAATTAAGGTAACGATCCAAGACCGAGGTTAATTCTGATCTAAAAGAGGTAACGATCGAGGTCAATTCTGACCTAACTAAGGTGACGATCCAAGACCGAGGTCAATTGTGACCTAAAAGAGGTGACGACCTAGGACCGAGGTAAATCCTGACCTAACTATGGTGATGATCCAAGACCGAGGTCAATTCTGACCTAAAAGAGGTGATGACCAAGGACTGAGGTAAATTCTGACCTAACTAAGGTGATGATCCAAGACTGTGGTCAATTCTGACCTAAAATCGATGACGATCAAGGATCGAGATCAATTTTGACCTAACTAAGGTGACGATCTAAGACTGAGGTCAATTCTGACCTAAGAGAGGTGACGACTGAGGACCGAGGTAAAGTTTGACCTAACTAATGTGACAATCCAAGAACGAGGTCAATTTTAACCTAAAAGAGGTGACGACCGAGGATTAAGTAAGGTGAAGATCCAATATCGAGCTCAATTCTGACCTAAGAGAGGTGACGACCGAGGATCGAGGTCAATTCCGACCTAACTAAAGTGACGATCCAAGCCCGAGGTAAATTCTAACCTAAGTGAGGTGAGAACCGAGGACCGAGGTCAATTTTGACCTAACTAAGGTGATGATCCAAGAGCGGGTTAATTTTTACCTAAAAGAGGTGACGACCAAGGACCAAGGTCAATTTTGACCTAACTAAGATAACGATCCAAGAGCGAGGTCAATTCTATCCTAAAAGAGTTGAAGACCGAGGACCGAGGTCAATTCTGACCTAACTAAGGTGATAATCCAAGACCGAGGTCAATTATGACTTAAAAGAGGTGACGATCGAGGACCGAGGTCAATTTTGACCTGACTAAGGTGACGATCCAAGATCGAGGTTAATTTTGACCTAAAAGAGATAATGACCGAGGACCGAGGTTAATTCTAACCTAACTAAGATGACGATCTAAGATCGAGGTCACTTCTGACCTAAAAGAGGTGACGATCGAGGACTGAGGTCAATTTTGACCTAACTAAGGTGATGATCCAAGACCGAGGTCAATTTTGACCTAAAACAGGTGTACTTTTCCTTTGGGAAATTTGGGGACTCCACTAGGGATAAAGATTGGATTTTAGGTTTTGTTGGGGAATAGTGAATGATCCGAGGATTTGCAGCTGGGGAAAGGTTAGAGCATCCTTTAGAGATGTTGTTGGGGAGAATGATTCTCTAGAATTACGCTTGGGGTGTAAAAAATGTTTTCCTTGATGAACAAGGTGCTAGAATGGATTTAGAAATTTTATGAATTTTTTGGTATTTTTTTTTGGACTTTTTTGTATGAAATTTTAAAGGGTGTGCTGATCGGCATGGATGGAGGTGTGCCAATCGGCATTAGCATAGATTTTTGAGGTGCCTCGAGCAGGTGAAAGGCTCAGTGCCGATCGGTGGGTGTAGGGGATTGTCGATCGGCATGACCCTTAGCCTCCTATAAAAAGAGGGCGGGTTCTCCCAATTTTTCACATCTTTCTGACTTCGTTTCTTCTACTATAAACCTTCGTAAATCATCCTAACATCCAAAATGGGTGATTTCTCAAGTAGTGTGACCCTTATGGCATGGCTGAATGCCGATGATTGGTCAGGGTTAGAATGGAGGGCTAGGGTTCCCCTTGCATTGGGTAGCGAGAACTCTTTCGACTTGTTTGAGCTGGTGGCAGATGATTGGACTCTTCTGCACAATCCTTGGCATCATCGCTCTTCAAGGGTGGTGAAACCTGGTGGCTATGTAAGTATTGCATGACTCTTGGTATTCCTTTCTTATTTTCTTGACGAGATTGCTTCATTTCTTGAATCTAACAAGGGTTTTCTTCGTTTCTTCACAGTCTGACGTCTCTATGTCGACTATTTGTACCTGCGGTATGAATGGGCTCAAGGATGTTTGGGAGAAAGTTTCTACTGTGGTGTGCTGGATGGTGTCCTCTACGGGTTTTGGAGGCTATAATCGGCTTTGTATGATGTGACACCCCGCCTAATTAAACCTTGGGTGATCAAGCCTTATTTTAATATAAACAGGTTTCTTAAATGGTTCATTCTTAGCATCACTGTCGAAAGCCTTTTTAAATAATACTAACCACCTAAATGAAATTAAAACGGGTGCCAAATTTTATCTTTCTTAAACAACAAAATAATCCAAACCACACATTACCAAAACTAGATATGAATATGCAGTATAAAAATAATCTGAAAGCATTTAAAGTCTTGCCGTAAACCACGGCCCAAAAATACAACTACAAATCCATAACTAGAATAAACTGTAATAGAAACGGTGGAACGACATGTTCCAACAAGAATAATAAAACTGAGATCCTGCACTTGAACTGAAAAAGAGGAAGCGTCTAAACAATCCTTGCAACCTCCACACTGGCTGCAGCTCCCAAATCTCTGACATGAATCAAGCTGAGTGTCCTTGTGGCTGGGCACCTAAAAGGTTTTTAAAATTTTACATAGCAAGAGTTAGTACTCAAAACATTTGAAAATATTTTGCAGGCGGTTAACACAATTAAGTTATTGATTACACATATTAAGGTTTCGCATGCTCCCTTGAACTTCCTCAACTCTCTTACATGATACGTAACTATCAAGGGTACTTAGCCTACCTAGTTATACTTCCCATAACCGTAGTTAACTCATTTACCGTTCGTTTTCCTTAATCTTGTAATAATTTCATTATGCCCAAAATTATTACTAAGACATTCACATATCATTTCATTGTCTACTATTCTCAATTTGTAGATTATGCATATAGAAACATTTTGTCCCACAACAATGTATTTAATATTAGTTACCTCTAATATATCCTTTTATTACACACAAAGGACCCTTGGCTCGGAATAATTCATCGACTCCAAGTGAAAGTTGGTTCGGAATGATCCATCGACCCCAACTATCTACAAATATAAATATATACACATATTCTGGTTCGGGACTCTTTCATCGCGGCACCAGTTCAAAGTTTGGTTCGGCATTAACATCGACCCCAAATATATAATAACTTTATGTTAGTTCGGAATGTCACATCGACCCTAACATAGTTAGTTTAGGTAATATTCTCTTAACCCAAACCTATTTATATAGATATAGTAGGTACACACTCGACCTAATAAATCATACCCGTACGTAATATATTTTACTTATATTCTCCGTACTTATTAATTACAATTTCTCACTATTGTATTTATTCGAGTATTCGCGTAACTCTAAGGGTCCTAGTTACCCCTCCCTTAATTCAGTAGTTAAGTTAATTTTAACCTACTGGTATTTTCTTTCCGGAATTAAGTCTCACTCTTTCCGTAATTAAATTAACCATTTCAACTCACGGCTAAGTCAATCGTTCTATCGTCATTCCATTTCTCCAACATTCCTACTCAATCATTAGTGGAGGAACCTAATGGTACACCTACTGGTAAATTCCAAGTCCCCTCATAGGAAAAATATCAATTCTAAGGTTCCCATTAAGTAACGGCATTTAAGGAAATTTCTACACAAATTTTCTATAGTTCAGACAGGGTCGATCGATCGAAGGAAGATGGTCGATCGATCGACTGCTTCGATCGATCGACATTCAAGGGTCGATCGATCGATCGAGCAGTGACAGACCCAGTTCATCTTCTTCCTACGGGTTTCACCATTGTTACATCTCTAACTTTCATGATAAGCCATCTTATTCACAACCAACAATTTCTAATCATTCCTACATGTTCTGGGATGATTACTAACAATTTAAAACAACAAAATCATTATAAATCTTAGCCAAATTCACTGAAAATCTCTCTAATATTTAAGAACCCTAAAACTGCATTCTTTATATTTTTCATCAAACTTCCAGATTTTCATACGAATTTCTCATCAAGTTTTCTATGATATAAACATACTTGGCAATTCAAAAACGTCCTACATGCAAATCCTAATCAATCATGGATTATTATCAATTGTTTGTTCCCAAGAATATCATAAAAATCATGTTCTTCCTCAAGCTTAAACATGGGTATTATAAATGAATTATTTTGCAATTAACCACTTGCCTTAAGATTTGTAGGGTCTGATTTCGTGGTTGTTGGTGATGATTGATGATGTTGGTGCCTTAATCCTTCTTCCCAACAATCTTTGTGGTGAAATCTTCCTAAGATGATCCCTCCTTCCTTCTTGCCTAACGAATTTGCCTCTCTCTCTCTCTTTAATGGCTATGGTGTAACTCTCATTGTCTAACCCTAGCCACCACTCTTATAATCAGATTTAGGGTTACAAAAATTCGTAGGTCTTCTTTCCCATAATTGTAAAGAGACCAAAATGCCCCCGAATGGTCCCGGTTTAGCCCTAAAATGACCCGGCACTCAACTAGTACCCCCGGGTACACTATTTTGACTAATTCGACCCTTTCGGAATCAACCGTGGACTCTAAATTATCATTTGAGTCTTGTAAATATTTTTCTACTCTCATCCTTAATTTTATCGAGTTACATCCGATATGTCCATATAGTCACTAGACCGTACATATTAACATTGAAAATTTATATTCACCTTAGTAAATTTTCTATAACACATATTCATCTTTATTAACATAATATCTATTTAAATTACTCTACTCGCGTAATTTAAATCAAACATATTTAATCACATTAAATTACTCTACTCACGTAATTTAGGATTTAGCAGAATTACGGGGTGTTACATAAATTAAAGCGTATTTAATCCCATTAAATTACTCTACTTACGTAATTTAGGATTTAGCAGAATTACGGGGTGTTACATATGAGACACCCCGCTCCACTGCGGTTCTATGTGCTTGGGAGAGAGGTGGTGGGACACTACCCACACCTTCCATTTTGGCTTCAGGCAGATGATGATGACTCCCATTGATGTTCAGCTATTACTGGGGCTGGATTGTGTGGGTACCCAGATGGACTGGACGATGAGGGTGACGTCGGAGGCGGTGATAGCGGCTCTGGGTGATGTGGAGAGGGTGGTTTTTGGAGATTCCCTCCGCTTGTCTTCTTTGAGGGAGCTTTTGCTGAGGAGGAGGGTTGATGAGAACGATGAGCAATAGTTGCGTCAGATGGATCATTTGTTTATCTTGCTGGTGTTAGTTTTTTTTTGGTGGCGACGTCGTCCATTTGTGGTTTTTGCCATTTCTGAGGGTGTTTTCGAACATCCGCTTCTATGATTGGGGGAACTTGACTTTGAAGACCCTTTATTATTCTTTGGATGCATTCAGCCGGTGCTGCCGACTGACTTTTACTGGGGCCACGTATCTTCTGGAGGTATTCCTTATTTTGCACATTTTTCTTTATGCATTCGCATTTTCCATTCATGCACTCCTTTTTGATTTCTTGAATGATGATCCTTGTCCTTTGCAGACGTGGTTCTATGAGGTAATTGGGTTGAACACCCAACTGATTTCTTTGAAGGATGACTCTGTTAGGGACTTCTGCCGGATGTTTCGATGGCGGAGGTCTAATCGGCAATCGAAAAAGAACCTTTCTCTAGAGGCAGTGCGTCAGGTCTTGAAAGGCCTGACGAGCGAGTGGGTAAGCATTATTTTATTTTTGATACTGTTCTTTTCTTTTGATGATCTTTTATTGATACCGATCCTTCACTTTACCTGGGGATTTGCAGGTGACCATTTATCCCTGGGGGATGGCTATTCAGCACACTGGGGTGACTGGGGGGCATGCGCAAATGCGACGCCTGTTGGCGCATGAATTCGGATACTCCTGGTATCTTGGGGAGAGGGTAGTTCAGATGATTATGGAGGAAGAAGTTGTGGTGCCACCAGCGAGGCCTCGTATGTTCATGAGGTGCATGTGGGAGTTGTCTGACGGTACTCGGGTGGTCGCGCTGATGAGATAACCATACTCCTTGTACATTTACATAGCGGTGATGTACGATTATCTGGACTTCTCCTTGAGTTGGCTGATGACCTCTAGCATATATGATGCTATGACTCTCCCTAGGGTGGGCTCAAGTCAGTAGGTGGGGTCCTCTCATAGTGCAAGCAGTGCGGCAACGTTAGCGGCAACACGGACGACGTCAGGGCCTTATTTTGTGCGACTACATTTTCCTAGCTACAACCTTCGGTGAGCTAATGGGGTATCGGTACATCTACCGCATCGTACTCATGCGATGGATTCAGAGGAGTTGGGTCTTATATAGGAGGTCCTTCGGCCTGCGGTATGTCTTTTTTTTTTTTATTTTCCTTGATTTGTTTATCTTTCCTCATGCTTGACTGATTTGATCTTTCCATTCTTCCTTGCAGCATATCAATGTTTCGACCACCTAGCTGAAGGACATCAGGGATTGGATATCTTCGGTGACTGCTCAGATTCGTGAAGTGGTCTCGGCCCCTTCTTACTTGGTGCCATCTGCCTCATCGAGGGAAGGGTCTGGCTCTGGAAGTGGGGGCACTTCAACTCACCACAGGGGGAAGAGGGTGTGTCGTAGGGAAGGGGGATCCTAGAGGTGGAAGAGGGTAGTTTAGATTAGATGGAGGCGTAACCTCTTTTGAGTATAGTAATGATAAGTTAACTAATCATGCCATCACAATCCCAAAGTTCCTTTAACGTATTCCTAGGGGTAAGGCGTCCGAAAGTCATCATAGACCGAAGCTACCTTGCCTGCAGATTGTGAGGAATCTTGCATGAATTTCAGCATCTCTTTCTGCATCTCTTTCCTCATCTCCTCCATAGCTGATGCCGTTGAAGTAACGACCAGAGGGACCATAGGCGGAGTGCCTGTTGCAGCTGGAGGAATCATCGCAGTTGGAGTCGTTTATTCTCTTGGAGTTCCCACTGCTGGATTTACAATAGAGGGTATACTTACTGGGACCGTTCCTGTTAGAACTACACTTGGTGGGTCTGGCCCTGGCATCACTAAAGAGTTGGCCTCAAATCTCCCCAACACTATTGAAGCTACGAGAGTTTGTAAAAACTCATAAAATTTATTCATGAGGAGCGCCACTTGGGCTGATCCCAACCTAGTGCTCGTAGAAGCTTGTGTCACCCCTGGGACACCTGTCGCTGTTTGAACTGGAGGTACCTCTAGCCGAGTGGCTCCGTCCCTTGAAGTATCCATCTTTCTCACCACCTGTTCTTCATTGGGTTAAATGTCATCAAAGTTAAGTCTTCGATTAACGTTATTCTGTGCCATACTCCTTTCTTAGAAGAATGCCTCCCGAGTGGAGTCGCCAAATGTAAGAGGGTAGTTTAGATTAGATGGAGGCGTAACCCCTTTTGAGTATAGTAATGATAAGTTAACTAATCACGCCATCACTTAACTATAAGACATGCTAGCACAACTTAGTGAAGATAGACTCAGTTTGAACTCATAAATCTCGCATGTATAACTCAGAAGGTAATAAATAACTTAGAAGCAACTTCGATTAGAGGGAGGGAGAAAATGAGCACCCTAGATACACCTTGGCAGGAATCCAAACACCCTCACCACCCTCAATGATCTCTGTCAAGTATTAAAGCTTCGTAATAAATGATAATGGTGGGTGAGTAAACTCTCTGGTTCGTAATAAATCTCTCTCTGATGTATATTCTCTTTAGTAATAACTTTTGAACTGTCAAAAAGAACCTGCTCTCCCCAGAGGTGGTTGGGATCCTTAAATAGCCCCCCCACACCACTCCCGAGGCAACTTAGTCATTAATACATGTGAAAGACATCCCTCATACTTTATGTCACAAACATTAAATGCCTGATGCACTAGTTAGCTCCACGTTGTAAAAATTAAATGCCAAGACATGCCTTTTGCCTAACCACTGTGTGTCAGGTGACTATCGTCACAGAGGTGGCTCATCAACTGTCTGAAAGTCCCAAATACCACGGTGGTTTACTCAAGTGCAGACTTGACATTATCTCACTGACTAGTGACATCACCTACAGTAGATGTGACATTAAGTAGGGGTTATTTGGTCCACAACTCAACGCCCGATGGAACTCAAGGCTGCTCCGCCCGGGGTTCCACTGTCAGGGTATTTTGGTGTTTTACCAGGTGTATCTAAGATGGTTAGGACAAGTCCCAACGGTGCCTCACTTCTCAATCCTCCAAACTAAGTCCCTCTAAAGTTCCCACGACGAGGTCATTCGATAGAATATGAAAGCTATCCCAGGCGCTGCCAAGCATGGTCTCTCGCGAGTACCATTCGACCTCGCACTAAAAATAATTATACTCGTTACATCATTACAACCGTTATAGTCCACAGTCAACATAAACAAAGATACAATGTGACTAAGTAACACAATAAGCAAAAGTATGATCTGCCACGCTAGGCTGCCTCGCTGAGCTGCCACACTCAGCTACCTTAATCCCAAACACTGAGCTACCACGCTGAGATGCCTCGCTGCCTTAATCCCAAACACTAAGATGACACGCTGAGCTGCCTCACTGAGTTGCCTGGCTCCCTTAATCCCAAACACTGTTGTTAATGGGGGGATTATCTCTAATATCAGGATTACCTTCAAGCCTGCTCTACATTTGCCCCTTCATGAAAAGATTTGTTGTGGAAAGAAGAAATGTCTGCACGAAAACTTCTCAATCCGATGAACCTTCTCTATGAAATTTTTGTGGCATCTTTTCCTTCCTTGCAACCAATTGCGGTTAACGCCTCCAGGAAAAAGTAAAATTCTCTCCGATGTACCAGATTCGAAGCACTGTGGCTTATTGGCATTCTGGCAAAGGGACATCGAAACTTTTTTCTGTTACTGAGTCTCAACCATTGTAGCTTAACTATTTAAAATTCTCCCAATAGACCTACTAACTTTCTCAAATACTCGTTTTGACTTTGGGGAAGTGAAATTCTCCCGATTGTGCTATTGTGGAGTATAGTTGTAGTTAGTGAGTTTTCATTAAGACTGCCCCTATCGTTGAGACTTGTGCCTTGTAACGTTTCACCAGGTTCAAAAAACTAGAAATTCTCCCCGATGTATCTGAGTCACAATAACATTTGTACTTGTGGTGAGGGGACATCGTAGCTTTTTTCAATCATTGGGGAAACTTATTCGTTTGGAGTTATTGGATAAGTCTGGCAAAAGAAAATTTTTGGCTCCAAACCCCAAAAACTTATCTTGGAAGAAACCCTTTCCATCCCCATGCGTCGCTTCATTAATGACGTAATTCCGTCCTTTCAAAAGTCAGGACACTTCCTGAAGTACCACGTGTTTATTTGAAATGATTGTAGGCGGCTTCGCACGTGTGGTGGTGGGAAACTCAAAAGACAGGTTAAAGATTTCAAACGTCTATTTTTTCAAAACACTTCTCCTTTCTTTTCCTTCTTTAAACTCCCATCTACTTTAGAGAGAGAACCTCTGCCAGAATTCCATTACTGCTAAGCTTTTCTCCTCTGCAATCACCCTCACTTTATAGCTATTCCATTGTTACTTCTCTAGTGCCTTTTCTAAGCTTTTCATTAATCATCAATGTCATCTTCAATGGCCTCATCAATAAATCCTACTACGTCTGCCACCCACGCTCCACCTGCCACCCCTGTTTCCACCACCTATGCTGCCACCTCTTTGACTGCCCCCCGCCAGGACCAACTACGTTTCTACCGTCGGTCCCCTATATTTTATTGGGTTTTTATAAAACTTGCATTTTCAATGCTAAGTATGATGCCATGACACTTGGTGATGAAGACGAAAGTGCCGTTGACTGGGGCTTTCTCCCCCCAGAGGGGACTATTCGATTTTGTCTTGAGCGAGGGGACTTCCCGTGGTCCCATATTGACTTCTAAGGGATTAGGGGATCTCCTGCTCACTTTGCTACCTGTAACTCCTACATGTAGAGTTCCCACGCTGATACCCTCACCAAAATTGGGCTTCATCGGGCTAAGTGGTTTGGTGAGTTTACTCTGTATAAGAACAATGCTGCCCTTCCTATCCTGGTGTCTCGTTAGAATGTTACTACTCGCACCTTCATTGTTACATGGGGTGAGTTTATAATAACTTTGGAAGATGTGTGTGAGCTTTTGGGCCTTGAGTCAATGGGCCATGAGCCCTATTCTGATGAGGCCCTGGATGGCCAAGAGGTAGCTAGCCGTTTAGAGTTGGACCGTATATGCCGAAGGATCATCGATTCTTTAAACAAAGCCACTTTCACTCCTCTCATGAACTATTTCATCAAGGATCCTTCTGAAGGTAGTTCTTCTGAGGCCGCCCTTGGTCAAGGTACATTGCTGGAACTTACTGCCTACATCCTTATCATTCTTTCTCATTTCCTTTTAATGGGGAAACCTAACGAATAACCTCGAAAGGACCTCATCAACATATCCCTCCGTTTGGCCCGGGGTATCAAGACTCCTCTGGCTGCAATTACCTTGGGATCGCTCTACACCTAGCTTGATAGAACTTTTTTTGACATGAAACGATCTCTTAGTCATTATAACCTAGCCAACTTTGCCAACTATGTCCTTCTGACAAGCTTTCTTTATATTCGTTTCCCCGCCGTAGCAGCCAAAACCAACCGTCCTCCTTCGGGGGAAGTAATTCTGCCTCCACGCTCCTTCGTTTATCTCAATAAACAAATTCGAAAGGAGTTGATCTCTGTTATTGATCAACCTGGGAGTTTTGTGATGAGTCCATATGGAGAGGAGGTTTTCCTCCATACTTGGCATTTTTCCAACATGGAGCAAGGGTGGTCCAGACAACTACTTTGGACCTCATCGTTGAAGACCATTCGCTAGATGTGGTCCTTCTATTTTCACCTGGGTACCTGCCTTCATACATCTAGTGGGGATATATAAGTGAGCATTACAATCCCAGTCAATGCAGCCGTCAATTCATTTTCGATCAGGGGGCTCCTCCTCCAGTTTTCTAATTATCTCACCCCAAAGTCTCTTTCAGAGAGGCATGTTCCCTGTTCTCATCTACTACTGCATGGGGGGTAAGTTCTACCATGGCTGGGCGAGTCACCATTTCGACCATCACAAGACAAGGGGATGTGACCCCCTATTTACAACAAAGTACTGGCCGAGACAGCTGGCCCAAATTTCTGAGTTCATCCAGGGGGATCCCGTGTATCCCCCAGTTCTTTTATTTCCTGCTCTGAATCTGGGGCTAAAAGGTAATTTCGTTCTTGGGATTGAGTTCCCTCTAAGAAAAACTCCCAAGGAACCTCCCACTGAGCTTCCTCCATATTGCTCCATGATTCCTGTTGCTACCCTAAAGCCCAAAAATGCCTCAATACCTAAACAACCTGCCCCTTCAAAAGGTATTTCTGGTGAAGCGATTTCAACTGAGGTAGCCTCTGGAGAAGGACCTTCTCAACCACCAGCCAAAAAGATAAGGAAGTCCAAGAGTGGGGTTTCCTCTAAGTCTAAGTCTCAAGCTCAACCCCAAAATCCTTTGGAGTTATTTCCCATAACCTCCGTTCCTCCTCCTATGTCTGCAGAAGCGAGTGAGGAATTGAGAAGGCAAGTTCAGGTTGAGGTGGCACGAATAAATGCTGAGTTTCAAAGACGCGCTCCCGTCGTTCCTCCTCCTACTACCTTCCCCACTATATTGGTTGATCCAACAGAACCAGGGTCAAAGAGAAAGAAGAGTTCAAAGGTTCCTCAAAGTGCTGGTGCTACAGGTGCAAGGAGGAAGACTCTAAGTACCAAGTCTCAGAGGAAACGAACTCCAGATGTGCATCTTCCCCCATCTCCCTCTGTTGTTGCCTCCTCTCCTCCTTCGCCAGTGGTTATATCCTTCCATTCTCCCTCTGGATTCGAGGTATGTATGTGTGTTGTTTTTCTTACTCCCATTTTTTTAAGTCAAGATGCATCTGTTTAATTCTTAACAACTTTGGTGCAGGAGGTTGAAGAAGAAAGACCTAACCCCCTTGCGAGCCTTTTCATGGGGGGACATTTTGGTTCCTCTCAGACTGATGTAACTCCTCCCCATTTCGTCATAATTGGGCTTACGTACTCCTATCGTTCGGCCCCACAACGTGCGAAGGATGCTGCTGTGGAGGGTGATTCCATTGAGTTTGTGGGCAATTATTCTCAACTAGAGACAACTCCCCCAGCCCGTTTGAATTACCACCTCAGCCCTAGGTTCTTCTGTCCATCATTACAGCTGCAGAAAGTTCCCCCGAGGTAACATATTATAAATTACTTGTTAGGTCTCATGTCTTTTTTTTCTCCTCCATCCCTTTTTCTGTTTTCATGCTGAACTTTAATATGTTGGGATGCCTTAGGTTAAAATGGCATCTTTGTTATGTAATATTCTTCTTCCCACTGTGCTGATGAGACCCCTAGATGCAATTTCCCTCTTTGGTGCCATAACTGAGGTAAGTAACATTTAGAGGTATTTCTCACTTCTTCTGTACATATTCCCCATTTCTAACACTTAGCTTCATTTTTTGCAGTTTTCTCCAGATCTTACCGCACCCTCTTCTCTTGGTGGGCTGCCTATTCCCAAGGCCAAAGTTGAAATTTCTGCCGAGCATGGTGGTTCCTCTGCATCCACCAACGTTGGGGCATTACTTGGAGGTCAAATGTCCTCCTCAGCTGAGGCTCCTGTGTTGGCCTTGGTACCTTTTGTTGGCGAAGGAGCTTTATCGACCGTTGAAGTTTCTTTTGTTGGGGGTGCCATTGAGGCTGCTGTGGAGGTAAGCCTGCCCCCAATAGTTCCCGCCGTTATGGCCTCCTTGGTGACTCCCATTCTTGCCCCAGCCACTGCTGAGGTACTTCGCTAGTTTCTCTTCATTTTTCGTTGTTTGTCCTTTATTCTTGACAATGTATAATCTAGAAGAGTCTCATTTCTCAAATTTTCAAGCTTCACGTATAACGGTGACTTAACAATGAAAACACTTATTAAGCCTTTTCACAAACTCCACCTATAACGGTGACTTAATAATGAAAACACTTGTTAAGATTTTTCTCAAACTCCACCTGTAACGGTGACTTAACAATGAAACACTTGTTAAGATTTTTGGCAAACTGCACCTATAACGGTGACTTAATAATGAAAACACTTGTTAAGATTTTTTGCAAACTCCACCTATAATGGGGACTTAACAATGAAAACACTTGTTAAGATTTTTTGCAAACTCCACCTATAATGGCAACTTAACAATTAAAACACTAGTTAAGATTTTTTAACTTCACTCATTGTTTCTTCTACCTGTTCTCAGGTTGCACGTGAATCTTTTTCGATAGGAGAGAAATCTCCACCAGTTCTTTTACCCATTGCCTAGACCCATCGAGAACCCGCTATTTCAGAAGATTCTAGTCACGACGACTAAGGTTCCATAATGGGTGCTGCTGTTGACAGTGAATCTGGTTGTGAGCTTCCTCTGCTCGATTTAGCTCCTCATAACTTTTGTCGCACAATCCTTCAGCGTTCTCCTCAAAGGCCTTTCAGTTATCATTTGGTGATTAAGAAGCTTGCAAGCCACTATTCTGAGGCTTTTACTGTGGATTTCCTGTGTTCTAACATCTCTGTGATGAGCTATAGGCTTCAGGGCATGGCGATCGTTGTTACTGATATTGTCAGTACTCCTATGCAAACATTACCAGACCTCTTCTTAACCAATTCTTGGGCTATCTGAGGGAGTTGGGTCGAGATGGATTCTGTTTTGACTGGATGATTGCACACTTAAAAACTTTGAAGAGCCAATGAATGGATAGTCAAAGGGAACTACAGTAAAAACATCGAGAGGATCAACGGGTTGAGGATGGTAAGTTAGCTGAGCTAGCGCCTCTGTTTGAAGCTGCCAACAAGGAGGTGGAGGACTTCGAAGAGGCTCTGCGTCTAGTGAAGCTGAAACGAGAGAAACTTCTTATTGAGCATACACAATCGCAAACGAAATTGGAGGTTTCTATTAACGCCCAACAGTCTTGCCTAGCAGCTTCCTCGGGCCTGCCCGAAGATTTTTTCTCTGCTTCAGATCTGTGGTTCCTCTTAGGCCAATGAGTTTTTGTATAAATTTTTCTTTTTCTTCTCATATAATTGTTGGGAAGTAGCTCCCAATTTTGTAATACCCCAAGGTTATGAATGAATGAAAAAGATATATGTTTTCTCATGCCATTTTCTTTGTGGTGTCACTGTTTGTGTATACTATGGAGTTCTATAATTCTTCCTTCTCTACTCGAGTTGCAATAATAGACATAAAAAATAACTTGTATATTCATAACAATAGCTAGATACAACAATGGTCTAAACTTAATTTCTTACACCTGATAGACTTTTAACCATTTATTATTAATCTTGAATCGCTTGTCTTCTTCCATCTTAGAATTTAAGCAATAACCTGAATCATGAGCTTCTTTTACAATGAAAGGTCCCTCCCAATTCGCTTCAAACTTACGTAGAGGAAGCCCCCGATGTGCTTCACTGCTACCTTCAAAATGAGGTCTCCTTCCACGAACTTCTTTGGTCTCACCAAGTTATCATATGCCCTCGAGAGCAGCTTCATATACATTTGAAAGTGTTGCATTGCATTATCTCTGTGTTCATCTAGTGCTTCCAACTGCACATAACTATTCTGAGGGAGCATGCTACTTCGCAAGGCATATCGAGCAGAGGGAACTTCTAACTCTACCAAAAGCATCGCCTCAGCCCCATAAATAAGGGAGAATGGAGTATACCCCGTGGGCTTTCTTTTGGTTGTTCTATAGGACCATAATACAACTGATATCTTGTCGTCCCACGATCCTGGGAAATCCTCCATCATTTTGGCCAAAATATTAACCAAGGTTTTGTTAGTCGCTTCGTCTTGACCGTTTTCCTTTGGGTATGCCACCGTTGAAGTATGATGAACAATGGAGTACTTATCAGTGAACAATATTACTTCTGAATTGACAAAGTGGGTTTCGTCATTTGAGAGAATAACCTTTGGAATCCTAAAATGGAAAATTATGTATTCTCCGATGAAGTTGCTCACCACCCCTGTCGTTGCTCTTCTTTGTGGTATCGCTTTAGCCCACTTTGTAAAGCGCTCCGTTGATACTAGTATCCATATCTTCCCCCTTAAAAAAGGATATATTGCCCCTAAAGATCAAACGCCTAAGTGTGAAAAGGATAAGGCATTGCCAGGGAATGTAGGTCCACCGATGGGGCATGGATCATATTTCCATGAAGTTGGCAAGCCTTTCATTTTCGAATGAACTCAGTAGAGTCCTTATCCATCTTTGGCCAATAATACCCGAACGTCATCAGATGGTCATACAACTTGGCCCATCCTATGTGAGCTGGATCATGCACTTGTTTGAGGACCTCTGGTGCTTCTTCCTTTGTGATGTAACGCAATGGGCTGTTGAAGTAACCCCTTCGGTAAAGCTACCCCTCTTGAACGTAGAACCTCAGGGCCCTTCACTTTAGTCCCATCACATTAATTTTCTCTATTGGGATAACTCTATCTTAAATGAAGTCAATATAGGGCTGCCTCCAGTCAGGTTGAGCTTAAATGAAATGACATTAAACCGCCTCGAAGAATAACTGCCACTTATCGCACTTCCGTTGGACCTCTGCTGTGTCCTGCTTCATTCTAGGCAAGAAATATCCCTCTATTTGGATTCTCCTATAAAGAGGTATCTCAGTTGTTTCGCAGTGCTCTTTGTGTGTTTTCATCAACCTCCACTCTGCTTCTTCTGGGCCGATGCATATTGACAACCATCCTCCCGTGTTTCTAAAATAAAAATTTCCCTGATTTGTAAAGTATTGGGCTAATTCCCTCAGCTCCATTGCTCCTTCCCCCGATTTTAGTTATTTTCTAATCTCTCCCCTCTAGTCAGAATAGTCATCCATCGGCAGAATTGACTGTACCATCGAGGGAGCTATCCTTCATTGGATCACAACTGTAGTTGTATCGTCCCTAATAACCATCTTCTGAGTAATGGTGGCATAGGTGTCTGGAACGCGATTCATCGTTCGAGGATGTCTCTTAATTTTGGTCCGATGGAACTAGTTGAGAAGCCTCTAAATGATCGCTCTGTATGGTGACAAGCTCAGGTGTTTCAATGCATATTCTCCATTCACTTACTGAATTACCAAGTTTGAATCACCCTTAATGCAAAGTGAACGAATTCCCCTTCGAAGGGCCTCTAGTAACCCCAGTACTAACGCTTCATACTCTGCTTCATTGTTGGAACAAGGGAAATCTAACTTATAGGAAATACAAATCTCCTCCATTCCTTTTAAAAGAATAACCCATGCTCCTCCTTTTTTTTCTACCTAAGATCCATCAAACTGCATCGTCCATTCTTTATCACTTGCATCTAGGTAATTGGCCTGCAAGTCATCTCCTGGAATGCTTTCATTAGGTGGCTAAAACGTCCCAGAGGGGAAGATTGCCAATAGGTCAGCATACGCCTGGCTCTTGATCCCGTGAGGAACCACGCACTTCAAATCATATTCTGAGAGGATGAGGAACCACCTAGCTACCCTACCAATAAATATAGTTCTTGCAAGCAAATACTTAATAGGATCACATCTGGTTATAATTTGAATGGTAAAAGATAGCATACAATGTAAAAGTTTTTGCACTACAAAGACTAAGGCTAAACAATGCCTCTCCAAGCTACTATACCTGACCTCTGACCCATGTATGATTCTACTGAGATAGTAGACTGTCCGTTCTTGCTCGTCAATCTCTTATGGCAGCAGAGCTCCAACGGACCTCGTGGTGGATGTGAGGTACAACTGCAACGATATTCCTACCCATGGGGGAACCATGGTCTGTGGTGAAACGAGCATCTTCTTCAGTTCAGCGAGAGACTCCTGGTGAATCTACTCCCACTTGAATTTTGTATTCTTTCGCAAAAGCTGCATCAACGGGTGTGCTATCTCGGCCAATCCAGACACAAATATCCTAAGGTAGGAAACTTTGCCGAGGAAACTCTTCATCTCCTTCGCCGTTCTTGGACTTGGCATCTCCAAGATCGCTCGCTGTTTGTCCCGGTCCATCTTAACCCCTTATCGATCAACCACAAAACCTAGGAACTTTCCACTTGTTACTCCGAAGGCGTATTTCAGTGGTTTCATTTTTAGCTTATACTTTCTAAATCGGGCAAACACTTTCCTCAAATCGCTCATATGGGACTCCTCCTTCCTCGATTTGATGATCAAATCATCCACATAGAATTCCATAAATTTTTGAAAGAAGTCATGGAAAATGGCCATCATTATTCTTTGGTAAGTATCCCCAGCGTTCTTGAGTCCAAATGACATTACTTTGTACATGAAGTTGCCCAATAGGGTTCTAAATTCCATTTTCTCTATATCCATGGGGTCCATCTTGATCTGGTTGTACCCTACATACCCATCCATGAAGCTATACATCTCATGACCCACCGTTGCATCTATCAAGATGTCGATGGAAGGTAGAGGGAACTCATCCTTGGGTCAAGCCCTATTCAAATCTCTGAAATCCACACAGATCCTTATTTTATTTTTATCTTTCTTTCCTACCGAGATAATGCTAGATAGCCAGAGTGGATGTTGTATTGGTTTGATGAACCCTACCATCAATAAGAATTGGACCTCTTCTTTGATCTCCAAGTCCAGCTCAGGTTTGTACGTTCTCATTGCTCACTTCACCAGGATGGCTGAAGGCATCACGTTCTACTTGTGGAAGTTAACTTCCTCATCCATCCCTTCCATCTCTATGTACTTCCACATAAAAATGTCTACGAACTCCCGAATCAACTCAACCAAGGCCTCTCGTTTCTCCTTTCTGAGATCCTTTGAGATAAAAATAGGCCTTGGATCCTCCTCTTCTTTTGCCAGGTTACACTGCTCTAACTCTTGTGCCTGTGGCTTGGGTTGATCTTCCATGTAGTCTGGTTCTTCGGTGACATCTTCCATGAACTCCTGTATATTGGAGTTGTCTACCACCATACATTGCCCCCATTGATCCACTAAAAAGCAATCATATATCGGGTCAGCCTCATTATCAGCTTCTTCAACCTCCCATTCACACCATTATAAATGATACACCACTTTTCCTTCTTTGGTAATCACCTTTTTGCACTGTCTGCTGGTAGTCGCCACTGCCTTCCTCTTCTTCTCTCTAGAAGCCTCAGCCACTCTTCCTCCTGAAAATTGACTCATCACACTTTGTCGTTAGACCTTATACTCCATTGGATCCACTCTAGGTCTCATCATGTCTTTCAGCTGATTCAAGATGTTTTGGGGCTGAGGGATCACCTGGTGGGCTTCTTCTATCATCACTCCTTTGCTTCTTGCAACTTTGTAATTCTGCTCATTCAAGGGCCCCATCCTTTCTCCGTTCGAGGAAACCCAGGCTCCCTCCATTCTTCTAGTTAGGAATCTGACGTCCTCCTCCAATTTTGTATATAAGGATGCGTCTACCAGGTGAGCTTCTTCCATAATGAAGGGCCTCTTCATAGCTTTAATAGTCACCTCCATCCCCTTGATATTCTCCTTAGTGCATTGGTAATACGTTGAAGGAACTAGCACTTGGTTGTGCATCCACACCCTTCCTATCAGCAGATGGTAGGAAGTTGCACTCTTTATTATGTGGAATTTGATGTGGGAACTAAGATTTTCCATCACAATCCCAACGTTCACATACCCAATGGACTTAGAGGACTGGTAGTCATAGCTTGAAATCACCAAAAGTATAAGGACCAATCTCTCCTCCAGAATATTAGCTTTATGGAAATAGTTGATTAGCATGATATTAATGGAAGCTCCCCCATCCATAAGAGCGCTTGCAAAGCTAACCCCGTTGATGATGGCAGTCACATACAACAGCCTATTATAAGCTAATCTCATGACCCTATCCGCATCGCTGAAAGTTATCTATGACAAATACCTCTTTACCAACCTGGCCATGGCCCTTCCACCTTAGCGAAGGGACTACATTATTCCTCATAATATCAAGGCTTGCCTGGGTTATCTCCAATCTACTCTCCTTTGGTATCCCTACCTAGTTGAAGAACCAGGCAACTTTGGGGATTTTAAAACTGCACAGTATTCTATGGCTTGGTCTGCTTCCTCACCTTCAACACTATATACGTCCTCCACATCTTTAGCACTTGCTTCATCGTAAGCTAACACTACGTTATCCATTCCCTTAATACAATCTTCCAAAGCTTCTTCAAACTCCTCCTTCTTCGTCGTTAGTTCCCTTTCTTCTCTCTCTGCCTCCTCATTGTAGGCCACCACCAGATTGTCCCCATGCACTGGGAGTGGGTTGTTGTTAACGTTCTGTAGAGGGATTTTCAACATTCCTGCCGTTACATATTTGTCAATGCTTCTTCTTAACGTGAAACCACCCTCCGTTGGATGTTGGATCTTTCGATGAATCTGGAAATATTTGGGATTCGCCCTAGTTGAAGCGCCTAGTTCCCCAACGGGGATGCCTTTTGGTTCGTACACTGTTCCTCCTTGAACCATTGCATTGTAATAACTGACAGCCTCTTCTACTATACAAGGCAACGATGGTGGGCCTTCACTGTCTCTTCCAAACTTCCTCTTATTGTCCTTCTTCGCTACCTTTCCCCCATCTGCTCCTTCGATATATCCTACCCATGGGGGCTGAGACCTCCCTCCCACAGGTTTTATCGTCTGCCTGAACATCATGGGAACAACCACTGGGTTTGGTCGTACAACCAACGAGATATTCCTTGCTGCTTTTAGGAATGCCGCAAAATTCCCCTTGTACGTCTCGCTAATAAGATGACAGATGTACTCAGGAAGCAGTCCCTCGCACAGATCTACATTAGCTTGGACTCTTTGGTCTCCTCCCTCATATTGAGGTACCTTTCCCTGAACCTTTGAACATAGGCCACTACTTCTACCCCGAGTCGTTGCTTGTCCCTCCCCAGTTGGGTCAAGGTGAACTCGTCTTCCGCTAGAAAGAACTTCTGGATGAACAAAACGTGCATCTCCTCCCTCGTGGAAAAACTCTTAGGGGCTAGGTGAGAACACCATGTATATGCTTTATCGATTAAGGATTTAGAAAATTCCTTCAACCTAAGTTTCTTATTATTGTAATGCGTCCTCAAGTGTTCAATAAAGCGTTTAATGTGCTCTTTAGGGTTCGCACCCTTTCCTGTATATTTTTCAAATATAGGAGGAATATAATCTTTTGGGTAGGGCTCATCGTTGTATTCC
This sequence comes from Sambucus nigra, assembly GCA_949130495.1. Classification (NCBI taxonomy): domain Eukaryota; kingdom Viridiplantae; phylum Streptophyta; class Magnoliopsida; order Dipsacales; family Adoxaceae; genus Sambucus; species Sambucus nigra. The sequence continues at coordinate 263,570,003 of OX422215.1, read as the reverse complement.
TGGGGGTAGGGCATCCGAAATACATCATAGACCGAAGCTACCTCGCCTGCAGATTGCGAGGAAGCTTGCATTAATTTCAGCATCTCTTTCCTCATCTCCTCCATAGCTAATGCCGTTGAAGGAACGACCAGAGGGACTATAGGTGGAGTTCCCATTGCAGTTGGAGGAATCAACACAGTTGGAGTCGTTGATTCTCTTGGAGTTCCCACTGCTGGATTTACAACAGAGGGTATACTTGCTGGGACCGTTCCTATTAGAACTACACTTGGTGGGGCTGCCCCTGGCATCACGAAAGAGTTGGCCTCAAATCCCCCCAACACCATTGAAGCTACGTGAGTTGGCAAAAACTCATACAATTTATTCATGAGGAGCGCCACTTGGGCTAATCCCAACCCAGTGCTCGTAGAAGCTTGTGTCACCCCTGGGACACCTATCGCCGTTTGAACTGGAGATACTTTTAGCCAAGGGGCTCCGTACCTTGAAGCCTCCAGCTCTCTCACCGCCTGTTCTTCAATGTGTTGAATGTCATCAAAGTTAAGTCTTAAATTAACGTTATCCTGTGCCATACTCCTTGCTTAGAAGAATGCCTCCCCAATGGAGTCACCACATGTAAGAGGGTAGTTTAGATTAGATGGAGGCATAACTCCTTTTGAGTATAGTAATGATAAGTTAACTAATCACGCATTAACTTAGCTACAAGACATGCTAACAGAACTTAGTGAAGATAAACTCAGTTTGAACTCACAAATCTCTCTTGTATAACTCAGAAGGTAATAATGAACTTAGAAGCAACTTTTCTTAGAGGGAGAGAGAAAATGAGCACCCTAGATACACCGTAGCAGGTAGATAAACACCCTCACCACCCTCAATGATCTCTGTCAAGTATTAAAGCTTCATAATAAATTACAATAGTGGGTGAGTAAACTCTCTGGTTCGTAATAAATCTCTCTCTGATGTATATTCTCTCTAGTAATAACTTTTGAACTTTAAAAAAGAACCTGCTCTCCCTAGAGGTGGTTGGGGTCCTTAAATAGCCCCCCTACCACTCCCGAGGAAACTCAAACATTAATACATGTGAAAGACATCCCTCATACTTTATGTCACAAACATTAAATGCCTGATTCACTAGTTAGCTCCACGTCATAAATATTAAATGCCAAGACATGCCTTTTTCCTAACCACTGTGTGTCAGGTGGCTGTCATCACAAAGGTGGCTCACCAACTGTATGACAACCCCAAATACCATGGTGGTTTACTCAAGTGCAGATTTGACATTGTATAGTTGGCTAGTGACATCACCTACAGTAGATGTGACATTAAGTAGAGGGTTGTTTGGTCCACAACTCAATGCCCGATGGAACCTAAGGCTGCTCCGCTCGGGGTTCCACTGTCAGGGTAATTTGGTGTTTTACCAGGTGTATCTAAGATAGTCAGGACAAGTCCCAATGGTGCCTCACTTATCAATCCTCCAAACCATATCCATCTAAAGTTCCCACGGCGAGGTCATTCGATAGAGCATAAAAGCTCTCCCAGGCCCTGCCAAGCATGGTCTCTCGCGAGTACTGTCTGACCTCGCACTAAAAATTATTATACTTGTTACATTATTAAAACCTTTATAGTCCATAGTCAACATAAACAAAGATACAATGTGACTAAGTAACACAATAAGCTAAAGTATGAGCTGCCACGCTAAGCTGCCTTGCTGAGCTGCCACACTCAGCTGCCTTAATCTCAAACACTGAGCTACCACGCTGAGCTGCCTCGCTGCCTTAATCCCAAACACTGAGCTACCATGCTGAGCTGCCTTGTTAAGTTGCCATGCTGAGCTCCCACGTTGAGCTACCTTGCTGAGTTACCTGGATGCCTTAATCCTGAAAACTATTGTTAATGGGGGGATTATCTCTAATCTCAGTATTACCTTCAAGCCCCCTCTACAAGAGGATGGAGAAGAGAGAGAAGAAAGATAGAGAGAGAGAAGGAGAAGGAGAAAGAGAAAGAGAAAGAGAAAGAGAAAGAGAAAGAGAAAGAGGGATTGGGTTCGGGCTGAGTCCCATTATTTTTTTCTGTTTTTTTCCTTCAAAATGTTAATGTAACACAACAACATATATGCAAATGAAGGATGGAATTTTTTGTTAATTTTCTCTGTTTAGTGATTAATGCACATGATCTTTTTATTTTGCTGTTGAGACCGTAAAAAAAATTTTGAAAATTGATTTGATAAGGATTTTATTAAAATAAGATTAGTAGAAGCATAAGTATGAAGGGAATTCGTAATTTCCTTAAGAGAAAAATTATTTTTCTTATTTTTTCTTTTTATTTTGACAGAAGAGGAAAAGTGGAATTTTTTAAAATAGGGGGTTGCCGATCGGCATGGCCCCTGTCTTACCTATCAGCATGTTAGTCCAGTCCAATCAATCCAAGACTTTGATTTCACTTTCTTCAATTACATGGTACTTTATAGGTCTTTGCTTAAGAGTTTCCAAGTATAAATAGGGGTGTGAATGGGGATTTCTTCCTCACACTTTCACTTTTACCCTTTTCATATTCTTACTTGCTTATTATCTATTAGCCTTGCAAGATGGCTCTCCCTGGTGGCATTGAGTTCTCTAACTACCTCGAAGCCTTGTAAGAAATGTGTTCTTACAATGTTGATTATGACACCTTTCACATGAGACGAGTCTCTTTGTGGCGCAACTGCCCATTGAGTGGAACATGCTGATGGAGGCCATCGAGTTTTGGTATGCCAAGGATCATGTCTTACGCTTCGGGTTGGATGAGATTTGTCCTACCTATGAGGAATTTTCTGCCATGCTGGGGATAAATCCCAGCATTGTTGCGGCTCTGCCTGATTTTTCCCGTTCTCCTAGGGAATTACTGTCTGGACTTCTTCATATTTTGCCTTCGGCGGACAGACCATTGGTTATGGGGGGGAATGATTTTGCTTTTTATGGTGTTGCAGTCCGTGCATTCACGGGACGTGGGTGATGCTGGATATGCCGGGGCCATCATCCTAAGCATTATTTCTAAAGTTCTGTTGGTGACTGGGGAGACGCTGGTTGACCCCTAACTGTCTGCTATCATTTCTTGGATGTTATATCATTGCAATCCCGTGGCGGTGATATTGGCGGAGACCTTTGAATGACCTGAATGCCTAGCGAGAGGGTCATTCTGAAGTTATGAGGGGTAGCCATGTAATGTTGTTTATGTGGCTGTTAGAGAGGTTTCGTATGGTGGCCCCACCTGAGTATCCTTTGTCGGCAGTTCCAAACTTATTCTCACTCTATTTTATTAGTTTAGGCTTGGACTTTGAGAGTTGGGGGAACTGGTTTTCAGAGCATGGGGCTCGAGGCTTACGTTAGTCTTTGCCTTGGTGGGGGGAGTTATTGCCCATTTTGGAACTCGGGGTGTACCAGTATGTCAGACAGGTTGGCCTTAGGCAGACCTCTTTCTACTTTCCCTGGCGGCAGCTGCGCCAATATGGTTGGGAGAAAATCGTGCCACTGCGAACACCGAACTTTTTCTAGTGGAGGACCTGACAGAGCATATGTGCATGCGACTTGGTTCTCCATGGGAGAATCGTCGTCCATCGACCCGTCCTTCTCATTCTATGGGGCGAGTCTAGATGTCTTCGGGGACTACATGAAGTGGTTGTGGAAGAAGTTAGTGGCCAGGATGCTAGCTATGGAGACTGGTTAGAGGTGGTTTACCATATTTGACACCATGGAGGGAGGCGTTGTGATCTACACCAAGCTAGCCTGGGCTTATCGCTCTATGGAGCGTTTGAGATACTCCATTCAGGCAGGGGACGTTTGGGGAGCCCAGGATGTAGGTGATGATGGTGATGGTTCCTCTGCCAGTTGCGGGTAGGACTTTAGGAAGCTTTTTGTAATTTGTGTGGTTTTGTGGGAATAATTGGAGGGTGATTTTTAGGAGTAATTGGGCTTGTTATAATCTGGGTTTTTTAGTCGGTGTAGTGCTGGCAAGGGAAGTCATTTGACTCCTTACACCGATGTAATTGTACAAAAATTTTTGGATAATGAAATAAATAGGTTTTTGATCATCTAGTTGTGCCTCTTGATGACTTTTTTCATTTTGAATTATCCATACCAATCGCTAAGGCATACATATTCCTTTTGTTTATGTATATGTTAAAATGAACTGTCATTATCGAGGATAAGAAAAGAATAGGATTTTGTGAAAAAGAAGGGGGCTTGGCTTATGTGAAAAGAATAAGCTACCTACGTACCTCTGAGGGTTTTAAAAAATTTTGAAATTCATTTTTTTTGAAAATGTTTTTAGAGGATCAGGCCTACATAGTTTTAGGTAGGGGAAAATAAGAGATTTTTTTAGAATATAAGGGAGATGAGAAGAGTCGTAGCACGTCGAGATTTCAATCCAGGGGTAGAATTTCTTGAGACGGTCTAGGTTGACTGGACGCGCCATTTTTCTCTGTCGAGGTCGGTGAGCACAGTGGCGCCGCCCGATATGATCTTCTTTATAATGTAGGGGCTACTCCAATTGGGCTTAAATTTCCCTATGGGTCCCAAATAGGCTCTATTATTTATTTAAGGGATAAGTCCCCTTCTTGAACACCGCGGGTCTTGACTCTCTTATTGAATGATAGCGCTATATGGCTATGGTACCCTTGTATGTGATATAGAGCTTTCAATCTCCCCTCGTCCAAGAGGGACAACTCGTCAAGACGGATTTGGTGCCAGTCTTCCTCATTGAATTTTCTTTCAAGCATGATGCACATCGAGGGTATTTCCAGCTCCAGGGGTAGGACTGATTCCATGTCGTAGACTAGAGAAAAAGGGGTAGCCCCAATAGAGGTTCGAACTGAAGTGAGGTAGCCCCAGAGGGCGTAAGGGATCCTATCGGCCCAATCACCATAACTCTCGGTCATCTTGATAATGATGGATTTGTGATTCTTATTGGCTGCTTTGACTGCTCCGTTGAGTGAGGTCGATATAGAGAGGATTTACGGCTCTGGATTCCATACTCGTTGACCACTTCCATAACCTTCGCCTTGAAATGTAACCCATTGTTTGATACCAGCTCATGTGGGACCCCATATCGATAGATGATGCTTTTCTTGATGAACTTGGCCACTTTCTTGGCATTCAGAATTGTGTATGACTCGGCTTCGACCCATTTTGTGAAGTAGTCAATAGAGACTAGGATGAACTCATGCCCATTGGATCCCTTCGGTGTAACTTTCCCTATGATGTCGATGCCCCACGTGGAAAAGATCCAGGGAGAAGTCATATTGTACAATTCTTATGGAGGCGGATGCTGTAGGTTGGAGAACTATTGGAACTTGAGACATCTTTGAACGTAGGCTGTGCAGCCCTGAACCATGTTAGTCCATTAGTATCCCCGTCGAATGATATTTTTGGCGAGCATATAGCCGTTCATATGGGGTCTGCATTCCCCGCTGTGGATTTTCTGCATTATTTCTTTAATGTCAGCCACTGCGATGTTGTGTAAATGGGTTCCATCGAAGTTTCTCTTAAACAGTGCTTTATCACAGATAATGCACTGGGCGTCCAGTTTATGAAAAGTTGCTCAGTTTTTCTTATCAGCTCCTCGGGGATACTTATCGTGTTTAAGGAGGTGCCCAATAACATAATACCAGCAGTCTGCTATTTTGGGTTCTTCCTCTGTGCAGAGCTCGATGTGGTAGCAGTGGGTTAGTTTGTCTTGTTTCTGGACAAGGAAGGGGGCCATGGTTATTCCTTCGGGCATGTCAATCATGGAGACTAAGGTGGAGAGGGCATAAACTAAGTTGTTTTTTTCTTGGGGAAGATAGTGGAAGGTGATTTCTTAGAATTGGAAAGCCAATTCTTCAAGGTGGTCATGGAAGGGTAAGAGTTTCTCATCCTTGACTTTCCATTTCCCGAGTACTTGACCGATCATGAGGTATGAATCCCCGTAGACATCGAGGTATTGAATTCCTTTCTTAAGGGAAACTTTGAGGCCTACCGTGCATGCCTCGTATTCATTCACATTGTTGGTGTAGGGGAAATCCAGTTTGATGGCAATGGGAGTGTGGGAGTCGTCAGGGGAAATTAAGAGAATTCCAATGCTATATCCTTTTTGGTTTCCAATGCCGTCAAAGAACATTTGCCATTAAAGATCTTCTTGGGAGGAGCAAAGGATATTCTCATCTGGGAATTCATAAATCCAGACATCGGCTTCTTCCATAGGGTAGTCAGCAACGTAGTCGTAGATGGATCTTCCTTTTATAGCTTTCTATGTAACATAGGTGATATCAAACTCGACTAGAAGCATACCCCAACAGGCCATTTGGTTGGATAGGGTGGGCTTATCGAGTAGGTACTTGATGGTTTCCATTAGGGATACGCGTCTGATGGGGAAGGCGAGCATGTAGTGCCGTAACTTTTGAGTGACCCAGACAATAGCGACACATGCTTTTTCCAAGGTGGTGTAGTTAACTTCGTAATCGACCAATTTTTGATTGGCATAGTAGATGGCTTTCTCTTTGCATGCTTCTTCAAGTTATTGGGCTAGCAAAGCCCCGTATGCATTATCGATCACGGTTAGGTATAGGAGTAAGGGAAGACTAAGCTACGGTGGCATGAGCACCGAAGGTTGGGTTAGGTATTCCTTAATTCGGTCAAAAACTTCTTGGCAAGCTTCGTTCGAGACCTTGGTTGAATCATTTTGGAGGAATTTGAAGATGGGTTCATAGAGGGAAGTTAATTGGCTGATGAATCGACTGATGTACTATATTTTCCCAAGGAATCGTCGGACTTCTTTCTTCGTTCGGGGAGGTGGCATCTGAAGTATGGCTTTCATCTTAGCAAGATCTGCTTCTATCACTTTCTCACTTACTATGAATCCCAAGAGTTTCCCTTCGGTAATGCCGAAGACACATTTCTGTGGGTTAAGCTGCATTTGGTACTGTTGCAGTCATTCAAAGAATTTTCGGAGAGTGGGAACGTAACCTTCTTTGATTTTGGACTTGATAATCATGTCATCTACATAGACCTCAACTTCCTTGTGTATCAGATCATGCATAATGGTTGTGGCTGCCTTTGGTAGGTAGCCCCTACATTTTTTAGACCAAATGGCATGATAATGTAGCAAAAGGTTCCCCAAGGGGTAATGAATGCGGTTTTCTCTTGATGATCAGGGTGTATATTAATCTGGTTATATCTGGGAAACCCGTCGACGAATGACTTGAGAGTATGATTGGCTGTGTTTTCCATAATCATATCGATGTTGGGTAGCGGGTAATCATCCTTTAGAGAGGCCTTGTTCAAGTCTCGGTAGTTGACAAACATGCGGACATTCCCCCTCGATTTTAACACGGGTATGATATTGTCTAGCCATGTAGGATATCCGATCACACGAATGAAGCCCACATTCAGTTGCTTGACTACTTCTTCTTTAACCTTGAGTAACCATTTGGTGCAAAGCTTTCGCAGCTTCTGTTTGAGTGGTTTACATTCCAGGAGAGTTAAAATCTCATGCTATGCTATCTCAGGGTCGATGCCGACCATATCATCATAGGACCATGCAAAGACATCCACTATCCTAATCTCGCGCATTTGGCTACTATAACCGAGATTAATAACAACAATTTCATCTTTATTAACTTGAACGAGTTTATGTTGTTTGTTATTAACCTTATTTAGATTAGTTAAGAATTATTCATTTGCAAAGTCATCATCATCAAGAGTTTGATTAAAATCAAGACAATTAATGTAAGGCATAACAAAATACTCATAATCTTCATTTATTTCATTGATAGGAAAAACAACATTGATAACCTCATTAAAGGAGGTCTCGATTAAATCAGAGTGAGAGGAAATAACTAAAAGGGGAAAGGGGATAAACATCAGGGTTAGGTTGAATATCAACAGGTGGTACATGTGCAACATGCCAGTTGAGAAGAGGTATATCAGCACATGTTTTTTCTTGTACTGGGATTATCATTTTGTAATAGGAATGCCCCTTTGTAACCCATTCTTTATCAATAAAAAGATCTTTTTTGATTAATTGCATTTCGTTTGTTATATTTATGACGTGCAGTCTTTGTATTGATACATTTGTGATTCTCAGTTAATGATAGGAAAAAATCTATAGTTTCTGTTGAGTTCGACTTGCTTAGGTGGAGTAAAAAACTTTTGGAAGATGGCCATATTCCTATGTCTTAAGAGGATTTGGGTGGGTTGCTCGGCTCATATGCATCCGACCAAGTTAAAGAATCGTACATTCACCTACATTACTCATGGAATAAGGCTGCATCCACAATGCTGCTTATTATGAAATTATGGTGCAAATTCAGGAGGATCATAGTCAGTCCAAAGTAATACTGCATGCTGATTATGAAGCAAAGTATAAAACGTTAAGTGCAGGATGGGGATTTGATAAAAAACTTGAAGAGTATGACTCCATGTATAGATAAAAGGAATTCTTGTTTAACTGAGAAGTTAAAGAAGCTCGGGAGGTAGGAAATTGTTTTAAAGAGGAAAATAATCACCTTAGAAATGAGCTACATGGCTTGAAAAAATCATTTGGCATTGGTCCTGATGAGGGTGTCTCTTTCTTTGAAACTGAGAATGCAAGGTTGGTGGAAGAACTGGAAGCATTGCAAAAGACCAAACCTGGAAAAATTTCCAGGCAAAGGATGGATATCCGACAAAATGTGGATGAGAAAAGAATAAGAAAAACTCTAGCCGACCAAGCTCCCCAGTTAAAAGTAAAGCATCAGGATATCACCAATTTGTCTATCAAGCTGGAAGCTAAGGATAAAGTTATCATTGACCAAACATTTCGGCTGAAAGTCAAGAATAATGTTCTGAAGAAAATCTAACATCAGGTGGAAAGGTTAACCGTTCAATTTCACAAGCAGCCCAAGGAGCCTTGGATGGAAGGTTATAATGAGGCTCTAAGCCATATAGATGACCATCTTGCACAAATTGATCATGAAGGTTATAGATGGGGGTGGACCAACTTACTTACCTTATGGTATTTGAATGATATCAGTTTGCTGGAATGTGACAAGCCTCCATTTAAGTTAGACATATCATGGATCCCTCCTGATGCCAATCCTTAGTGTTTAATCACCAAATATTTCGGAGATTATGACCTTCACGATGTGCATGAGATAATCCTCCTTCTCATATGATCAATAGACTGAGCAGTAGCAATAGGCAAATGCTGAAAGATTTTAATTACATAAATTCCCTTTATACCCTGGATGATCCTCCTTCTAGGATGGATAGAGTGCAACAGACATCTTCTGAAATGACCAAAGCACAAGGGAAATGTCCAGGTGTACAATTCTTATATTTTTTGTACTTGCCTGATCTCGAATGTAATACATTTATTATTTGAATAACAATATATGTATTTTGTCAAATTATGAATAGTTAATTAGTTAGTCGACTAAGATTTTTGTTTAATGATGAATTATTAAACTGTAATTGTAGGGACTTAGATTCTACTAATGCACTTAGATGAAACTATAAATAGGTTGGTTGATCCAAGTTGTAGCATTAGTAATCATTAGCGACCAAGTGTATGAGGAATGTATGTGTGTATTCCTGTATTTAGGAATACATACATGTCTTCCTGCATTTAACCAAGTCGGGTAAAACTTATTTTTAACTTCTTGAGTTGTACACAAAGTTTACAGACTTCTTGATCTTGACCCGTCAAAGACGAAGTCGTATATGAAGTAAGTTACCAGTGGGGACCAAGTGTGTTAGGAATTGATGTGTACATTCCCGTGTTTAACTTGGTCGGGTAAAGCTTCTTGTGTTAATACATGGAGCTTTATCGACTTCTAGTTCGTGACGTGTTAATACGAAGTCATACGTGAAGTCGGGCAAGGCACGACTGCTTGTTAAGCTGTTGGTGCATCTCGAATTGCTTGTTAAGCTATTGGTGCATCTCAAATTTGATAAGTTCAACCTAATTAAGTGTTTGAGTTGTGTAGTTTTTACCGTCTGTTGATCGACAAGGGCTAAAGATCAAGAGACATTGTTTGCTTATTATTTTTGGGGATGTATATTGATGTACTATGAAAAATTGAAAAAATTGGAAATTAAAATCAAGATATTGTATTGAACTTGAAATAAAGTTTTGTTGAACATAAAAAAAAGAAATACAAAATGCCTTTATTCACTGATAGTATTTTTAGAGGTTTTCGATGTTCTACAGGTTTTTGAATTCTTCCCCATCAAGTGTCTCTAGTTGAAAAGTTCCTAGTCGGATTACTGCTAAAATGCGATGTGGACCATGCCAATTGGCTTCAATCTTGTAGCCCTCATATGACTTTCTTGAGGACATAGTCACCTTCTTTTAAGTTGGTCGGCTTGACCCTTTTGTTGTAAAAGTGAGCAGTCCTTTGTTCATATGTTGCATTTCAGAGGGTGATAACTTCTCGAACTTCTTCTACGTTGTCCAAGTCCAATCGTCTCATTAGATCACTCCTGGGAGAATTAAAGTTCAACACTCTATGAGTTAGTAGACCTATCTTGGCTGGTACCATGGCTTTTGTCCTAAACACAAACATATAAGGTGTTTCTCCAATTGCTATACTCGGAGTTATTCTATCAGCCCAAAGAACAGAATGCAATTCATTAATCCAGTTACCCTTGGTAGCATTAAGTCTCTTCTTCGATCCATTAATCAAGGTTTTATTTGTCACTTCTGTTTGATCGCTGCTTTATGGATGCCCCGATGTAGAGTAAAGTTTTTGGATCTTGAATTGAACACAACATGCTTTGAATTCATCACTATCAAATTGGGTTCCACGGTCTGTAATGAAGGCTTAAGGCATGCCATACCTGCATATGATGTTTTTTCCATAAGAGATGATACACCTTCTCATAAGCCATCAATACCAATGGCTCCTCTTCTACCCACTTCGTGAAATAATTAGTAGCTACCACAAGGTATTTGAACTGGACTTACGTGGTCGATAGTGGGACGACCAAGTCAATTACCCAAATGAAAAATGTCTAAGGAGAAGTAATTGGTGCTAAATCAACGCTTGGTGCTTTGTGATCTATAGTAAAACTCTGGCACTTGTCACATTTTCTTCCGAAGGCCCTATAATCTTCCTTTATAGTTGACTAGTAATATCCCTGTATGTTGATTCTCTAGACTAATGACCGACCAACTGAATGAGATCCATAAGAACCTTTATGAACTTCCTTGATTAAATAATTAACTTCTAATGGATGGACACAACACAATAATGAGACAGTATATCCCCTTTTGTATAAGACTCCTTTCTCTAACACATATCTAGCTGCTTTGTATCGATGCTTTTTTGCTTCTTTTGGATTAGTTTGTAAGGTTCCTTCTTCGATGTAAGCTCTAATTGGATCCATCCAGGATTGTCCCAATCTATAGCAATGCAATTAATCACTGGAACCTCATCTATGCTCCTGGTTGCTAAGATCTCTATTGGAATGCTTCTTCTGAGTTTTATTCTTATTGTCAAAGCTAGTCGAAAAGCGCATCATCTTGGGCGTTGGCTATCCTGGATATCCTGTTAATCTGTAAATGCGACAATTTGGAAATGACTTCCATTGCCTTGTCCAAGTATATCATCATCAAATATCCTTTATCCCCATATATATGAAGCACTTGGTTGACGGTCAACTGGCAATTACCGTGTGCCACCACTTGCTCGGCGCCTAATGATCGGGCTAACTCAAGTCCAACGATTAAAGCTTCTACTCAGCTTCATTATTTGATGCTTTAAATTGAAACCTGAGCGCATATTCGACATTAATATTTTTAGGAGTGTTAAGTATGATACTGGCTCCACTACTAATGGCGCATGAAGATCCATCCATGTATAATTTCCATAGTGGAATTTTTCTGCTAAAACTTTCTATAAACATAACTCCATGGAAAAATATCTTCTTACATTCCTCTGCATACTTCTGAGACATCTTTTGAACAATGGACGATTCCGTTTGATCGACTATAGCTTTGGCTTACTTTTGAGATGAGCTCCCTTTTAGAGAAGTCTGCTTGACAGGGAAGTTTTATTGATCGGTAACCTCTGGATATGTAAATTTTGTAATGAAATATACCAAAGCTTGTCCTTTTAATGACGATCTGGGCTCATAAGTGATGTCGTACTCTCCCATCTCTATTTCCCATACATCAACCTCCCTGACTTTTTAGGTTTGTGAAGTGCTTGCCGAAAAGGTAGATCAGTGTACACTACAATGGTGTGCGCTTGAAAATAAGGCTTCATTCATCTGAAGGCTTCAATAAGAGCAAATGACAGTTTTTCCAAGATTGGATTCTTGATTTTGGCTCCCCTGAATGCTTTGATGGTGTAGTAGTCTAGTTTCTAGATCCCATTCTCCAGGCAAATTAATGCCGAACTAACTATGGACTCAGAAACAACTAAATACAAGTATAATTTTTCTCCCAACACTGGTCGGGACAATAATGGTGGAGATCCTAAATACTTCTTCAATTATTGAAATGCTTCTTTGTATTCTTCATTCCACTCAAAGGTCTTTCTAATCACCTTAACTAATGGTAAACACCTATCTGTTGCTCAAGAAATAAACTTATTTAAAGAAATCACTATACCAGTAAGTTTTTGAACATCCGTTTTGCAAGTATGTGATTGCATCTTGATCAGAGCTTTGGTTTTAGCTGGGTTTTCTTCTATTCCTCTCTAGTTAACTATAAAGCCTAGGAACATTCCTTCTTGCACAGTGAATACGTACTTGGTCGGATTCAATTTCATTTGATGCTTTTCCAGTTGGGTAAAATTTTGAATGAGGTCCCTAATATGATATGAAGCTTTCTTGCTCTTAGTTAGTATATCATCTATGTACACCTCCATATTTCTCTCGATCTGTTCTTTAAACACTTTATTGAACAATCTTTGGTACGTTTCTCCAATGCTTTTAAGCTCGAAAGGAATTACATTGCAGTAATAAGTACTTCGGTTGGTAATGAAATAAGTGGTTTCTCTGTCCTCTGGTTTTATTTTTATTTGGTTATACCCAGAATAGGCATCCATGAAACTCAACAAGTCATGTCCCACTATGTCATCTACCAACTAATAAATTCGAAGAAAAGGAAAATGATCATTTAGGCAAGATTTATTAAGATCAGTAAAATCTACACACATTTGCCACTTATTATTTTTCTTTTTGACCATCACAACATTTGACAACTACGATGGATATTTGACATCCTCAATGAATTGGGATTTATGTAGTTTTTCTACCTCTTCCTGAATGGCCTTGTTTTTCTTAGGACTGAACACCCTGCCCCTTTTCTTGACCATCTTATCATCCCTGTTAATGTTGAGTTCATGACAGAGGAAATTGGGATCAATGGTTGGTATATCTTCATGACTCCAAGCGAACACATTCTTTCATTCCCTTAAGAATGCGATCGATTCTTATTTGAGGAGTTGAGCTAATGTGGAGACAATTTGGGTGGTTCTTTATGATTTTCCATCATCTAAGACTATGCTTTTGGTGGCTTCTACAATTTATCCTTTGACTAGCTCTATTTCATCTTGAGGATTCAAAGTATTAACTTTTGATTCACTATTGAGCTCCATAATGTCTACTTGGTAAGTGGTGGTCTTCTTCTTCAAATCAACCAAATATTTCTGGTTAGCTGAAGAATAATAGCATTATGTGGCTACCTTCTAATCACCCTTTACGTCACCAACCCTGAAGTAAGTAGGGAACTTTAGACATTGGTGGACTGTGGATGGTATATCTTCAAATTTCTTTAGTCTTACCCTGACGAGGATCACATTATAAGCAGATTGAATATTTTTGTCCATAATAAATAAATGTATCTTTTCGGTGTGGCTTGGTGGACAAGTGCCAAATAACACTTCCAACTTGACTGTTCTTAGGGGGTATACTTTTCCCCCTAAAAAACTAATCAAGGGTATGTGGTATGGTTTCGATTGGCTAAGTGTTAATCCCAAACTCTAGAAATAGGGATAAAACATGATATCAACTAAGCTTCCATTATCTATTAGAACCCTAACAATGATGGCCTCATGGATTCTAAACTTGAAGACCAGTGGGTCATCACGAGGATACAATACTCCAGAGAGATTATTTTTGGAAAAGTCGATGATCAGTTTGTCTTTGTTTACATTCTTGAGCCGATCATCATCATTCAAATTAATACGTTGTATGTGGGAGTAGGCTTGTGCTTCATTCAAATAAGCTTTCCTCTCAATAATTTAATCTCCTCCTCCCGCATCTCCACCTGTGATGACATCGTAATCAAAAGAACCAAAACTTATCATAGATACCTCAATTTCGGGTTGCTTTGGCTTGTTTGGTAGGTCTGGGTCATCTCCATAACCATCTTCATGGCCTTACTTCCTTTCATCCTTAGGTTTGCAGGTAAAATTTGGCCTTCCTCCTATTTCTCGACTTTTATGCCGATTAATAAATTTTTTCAGCTTTCCTCGATGAATATGGGATTCATCTTCGTTCTTTAAAGAAATACAATTATCGATCGTGTGTCCATGATCCTTGTGGACTTCCCAATATTTGGATTTACCTCTTGGGGGGTGCCCTTAGCTTCTCATACAACTTTAAATCTTTATTGTGCCTAATCTCCTCCAGGATATGGTAGATACTGACCGTTAGGGGAGTATAATGTTCATATTTTTTGGGGTTATCTTATTTCTTTTATTTTTGCTCCTTTTTTAGTTTAGTTGTTGGACCTGCTTTGCAACCATTGCTTCTTCGGCATTCATGATTTTTCCAGCCTTAGCCATGAGCTTTGTCATGGTTTTAGTAGGATCTTTTACTAAGGCATAATACAACATTTTTGGAAGTAATCCAATCATTAAAGCGATGATGGCTGTCTTTTCTTTATCATCAACCACTTTTAGTTCCTCATTATTAAAATGAGTGATGTATTCTCTGGTGGTCTCTCCTGCTCATTGCCTGACACTTTGGAGATGATCTACTCTCTTAACTGGCTTGGCCCCAAAATAGAATTTACTGATGAACAACTCATCGAGTTGATTAAAATTGTAAATTTATCCTTGGGCAAGTTATTGTACCATAACTGGACTAAACTAGTGATGGTGCTTGAAAAAGCTTTGTATCTCATTGCATCAGGAACATAATATATGTCAACTGCAGCCTAATACTGCTCAATGTGTAAAATAGGATCAGTTTTACCATCATATTTGGGGGTAACCACCGGTGTTTTAAACTTGGATGGAGTTGGAAAATCAATATTTTCCTGGATGAAGGGAGACCCCTTGATAAAATTTCAGTGTAATGGGTTTTTTGCCTTGGACATTTCCCCCAGTCGATCTTCTAATCGTTGGATCGATCCTTTCCATGTAGGATTTTCTGCATTAGATCTATTCAAAGCATCTCGATCGTCTCGACCATGTGTTTACACTGCGCTCTCTTCATAAGAAGTCTGCTCGGCGTGCATAAATCGTCGGGCACTTGACTTGGATCTGATTGAGTCTTCATGATGTTCGGTTGGGTGTTCATCTGATATGAATGACTCCCTATGATGATTCCTATTTTCTTGGGGTGCCAAATGATCGAAAGGTGAAGATCTACTTAACCTTTCCAAAATGCTTGGGCATTCAAGAGAAAAATAATGTCCATCATAGAATTCTGTAGATCTGAGTGATGAGTTTACTCCCAGATGATAAGACCTATCCCGCAAAGGCTTGGAATAACTATGCCGTATATTCTTAGGAGGCATAGGTGGCATTTTTCTCCTCATAGGTGGAGTCGTATTTTTCCTGAAAAGAGTTAGAGACTTGATTGTAATGATTGAGCCAATTGCTTCATGGTTTACTGCTTGGCATCTTGACCCCTTACAATATTGACAAGAATTCCATTTAAGTCGACTGTTGTAGGCAGAGCATATGGTATTGTAGTATTGCCTTCATTTCTGGTATTACTCTCAGGGTCATTCATTTCCCTTGAACAATGACGTACGAGATAGAGAACGGTAATAGACACATGTTCTCACCGACGGAGCCAATCTGTTGATGTCTAAAATTGGTTATTGTTTTGGATTAACCACGTCACCCAATTTTATGATCATAGATAAAAAATAAAATAAAAAATAAATTAGACACAAGGGTTTTTAAGTGGTTCGACTTTGAATAAAAGCCTACGTCCACTGTTGTTGTATTGATTTTGATGATTACAAAAAGCTAGGCACTCTTGTTACAGTGAGAATAACCTAGAATTTGTTCTATCTTGCCCATTGTGAAAGGAATAAAATGTATTTATAGTGACCTGGAGATCAAGGGGTAGAATGATTTTATATATTCAAGCCTTTACTCCCAAACATAATGAATTTGATGGTTGATAGTCTTGAGTACGTGCGGGATAACTATTGGCCCTTTATCATATGATGACTATTTATCTACTTTGATGGTTTTCATTCTTCAGGTTGGTCGAACTTCTAGCCAATCAACTACCTTGATGACCGATCAAGTGATTGATGACTAAGACTATTTCCGCATAAGGAGACAGGTGTCTATTCTTGATTGGTCCACATAAATAGATAATTTTTGGTATCAACAATGGCCTAGGGTTTATGGTAAATGGGGAAGTGCTAGGGACCTAAGGAAGGACTCAAGGGGGTCCTAGAATGTGGTGTCTACAGAGTCTATTTAAAAATGGTGATTATCATCCAACTTAATTTCTTATCGACATAGTTGTCAAGTATTAACTTCCCTAGACTTAGGATTCATGGCATACCTATTAGTTGCAAGATTTCTAAATGCTATAATAGACGGATGGTCTTTCTATTTTTCTGCTGTTATTCTAGATATTATCCAACATGAAACTAATGATGATTATCATGATGCTTTTCCATTTGGGTGTATGATCATAGGATACCTATATTCTATTGGTATTCCTTAGATCGATGAAGATATTTTTCCTCATCACATGAACGATCACAAATACTTTGGTTTCTCATTACGAGGGTTAGATAACAAGGAGACCATATGTTCATTCACTAAAGGTTACTGATCCACTTGCTAATATCATTGATTAACATGGAGATTCCCTTGAACTTACAGTAGCCCCTACACAACCACAACTTGCATTTGCTCATGATCATGCCCCCGCTCCTACGAGATCGCATGTTCATTAATTGGCATGATCTTATACGGAGACTCAATTTGACTTTATTAGAGCAAATTTGGATGTTATTATATGGACATTGGATGATCTGGAGGATACTTGCAAAGATCATCAAACTTCCCTCAAGTAAGATATCGCTTATATTCTTTTGAATATTGGTCCTCCGTGGAGACGTAGAGATGTTCCACTAGCCCCCATAATATTTTTCCTATAGCTCCTGCTGTTGATCCCGTGGATGTTGATGATGATTATGATAATGAGAGTGATGATTCTAATAGTTTTAATGATGGGATGTTGATTATTTTTAATAGTTTTATGATGGTTCTTAATGAGGGGAATTCTAGTCGGGTTGTACGATGACTCGGTCTTCTAATATGGTTCGGACCCTTATTCACTTTGACAGATGACCCAGTCGGTCTAAAGACAGATTAATAATCCTCCCTTGCTGAATAGATGAATGATATGTATGTTCCGTCATCTTAAAGAATAAGTCACCCGTGTGCCTTATTAGACATACAAATCAAGAAGGCTAGTGTATGTTCTCCAATGTGGTAATCCACTCACATGGAGGATAAAAAGTATGGAGAATGTTATCTACATGTGAATCAGCCACATGTTCAGCTAGCACAATTTCCTTCAGTATTCACGGGTTTAAGAATATATGATTCTTCCTGTACAATTGTTATATAAAGCCATAGGAAAAGAAGTAAAAAGCATGATGAGCATTAAAGTAGTGTTTTCCAAGCAATATACACTACCCTCTACCTTTATCCCATGGACATAGGTCATTCTTGACTAAACCACGTATCTCTAAATGTTTACCATGTTTGATTATTTGTATTGTTGATTAATTCCTTCCATCACGTTTATATTTTTACCCTAACAGTACTGATGATGCGGTTACTCATTCTGATGCCTAGTTATTTTAGGGATTTTTACGATATGATTATTTATTTTAATGGAGGAGAGTAGTGGTGTATAAGTGCTGACATCTTTTGATATTTTTGGTGGACTCTATTGATAGTTTTTTAATATCTTTGAATGTTATTTTGTATCCGTTGATGGTTACTCTTTATCTCTTTTTTTTTTGAGTTTTAGTTAGATACCTTAGGATGTTGATAGATTTTTTAATACTTTTGATATATTTGATAGTGGGTAAGTTAATTAGACTATTAAAGGCTTATATATTGTTAATCACTTCTAGTTAGTGTAGATCTAGACTTGAAGTGTGAATTGCAAATCAAGTGATTGAAATCCACTTTTGATATTTAAAAACTCATTTCACACTAGTTCAAATGGTATTTTTTAAAGGATAAATTGTATTTTCTGCCTAATTATTCAAAGTTTGTTCTCTAGTTTTTGAATTGACAAACAATTGTGCATAATTTGTATAACTAGGTGTAAACTTGAGCGATGCGTCGGCTAAGAGATTTTGATAGTCGATACACATCTTAAGTGTATATTTTTTGTCGTTGATATTCTTGCATATAACAATGTTGATTACAATGCTGTCACTATGCATGAAACAAATCTTTAATTTCATATACGAAAATTTCTAAAGTTTCAATATTAAGGAACTTTTATATATAAAATGTCCAATCAATATAAGATTAGACTAATAAAAATTTGAGAAAATCTAAACATAAATTAGGTAAAAAAATAAAATCATTAATAAAATAGAAATTAAATAAGATCACAACACTCATAGAATTTAAAGCTTGAACTTGTAGTCAATATCCATAACCATTGAAACAATGTCCATGGGAATGTTGTGAGTAAACAACCATTTAAAATTGAACTTGTAGTTAATATTGACAAACTAAATAAGATCACAACACTTCGTGTTGTGTTCATTTTTGTTGTGAGTGAACTGTGACCTTCCTAAAGGTTAACTGAAAATAATGTTTGGTGGACAAACAGAAAATGGATATTCAAGGTAGATCGAGCGAAATTCATTGTTGAAAATCGAATGTTGTCATTACTTTCTTAGGTAACGGAACTGAGTACTTATACATGCTTCGAATTCCCAGTGTTTTTCATCTGTATATCAACCCTTGCATTTTTTGGATCTATACTTTAATGTAGCAATTTACAACTTTGCATTAGATATATTTTTGACAGGACATTATATACACCAGCGTGATAACACAATATATAATGTTTGATAGGATATTTTAATTTTTTTATAATACACTTTTTTTGAAGATACACAAAATATATAATGTTTACATATTACTATAAAATATTATATACGATTTTCAAAATAGTAAAATTTCCTATCAAATATTATATAATATTTTCAAAACTGTAAAATTTATCAAACATTATATAATTTATAGCACTGAGAATAAATAATAAAATACGTATTTTTCTCTTCTCCACAACCTTTTTTTTTCACGAAAACAGCAATATGATCCTCTGTAATTTATTCATTACCTTTTATTAACACCTTTATAGCAACAAATAGTAGAAAGAAAGGGAAGAGCAGAACGAACATAAAAACTCGATCATATTTCTTAATAATTTCACAAACAATGTAAAAATTGGATTTAAAAGTTGGGAAATATTTTGTAATACTATCAAAATGTAAAACCCATTTGCAATCGCTGAACTTCATTTCGCTATTGACTGCCCATCACGTGGATGCTTCGCTAGGGAGGATGGTATCTTCCTTTGCTTGGACGTCTTCGCACAACCCATCGCAATTCTCGAAGTTATAAATTTTATAATTCCAAAGTTCGTAGTCTAATATTTGACCAATGTTGGCCCTAGTTTTTTTAGGGGGCTAGGTTATATATAGTAACTCACATCATGTTAGATTTCTTAATTATTTTAATAAACATTTAGAGAAAATAATTCTTAAATTATTTAATAAATATTAAAAAAAATAGTTTTACCTGAATTATTATTGTAATGCTATTTTGTCCAATGTGTTTGAAAATAAATAGTAAAATTATGAAATTACAAAAACTCATACAAGAAAAATCATCATAACACCATAAATTAGTAAACTATTAAAGTATGTCAAGATTAAAATTTATCGATCATCAAGGAATATCCGAATCTTACGAGGCATCAAAATAAACTTCTCAATAAATAAAAAAGAAAATCTACACAAATTATAACCATTTCATCACCTATCCAAATTCTAAAATAACTTTATCAAGTAAAGTAATGAGTTTGATCCAAAACAGTAAAATAAAATTACACAAAACAGTTACAACCTTTTTTCCCTTCACCTTAGCACTCCCACATCTATAGACTCATTAAATGAATTTAATGGGTTAGGGATTGTATTGAGGTAAACATATGAGGAGGACACGTACGGGTTTTTAATATTCGACGAACCATCGACATTTAATGGGTGACTGATCTTAGATTCAACTGAGTATAAAACTAATTCACCGTTGATTTGTCCAATCGGTTCCCATAGATGTTTAGAACAAAAAATAAACAAATCAAACCCGCAATTAATGTTTGATAACCTATACATCACGAGTCTACATAGGGCTGTAAATGGATATTCGAAAATCCGCATCAGTTCGATATTCGAATCTAAATTTGGGGATATTTATTCGAAAAAATGGAAACGGATACGAATATGGATACTCTATATAAATATCCGAGAAAATGGATACGGATACGGATAGTACTAGTATCCGACATGAATAATTCGTATCTGATGTGAAGTATCCATTTTACCGGATATCCGTATGCGTCAAACATATATTTAAAATATTACTAATAATATTAGTATTAGTATTACTAGTAAAATAATATTAAAAAAACCTTAATCGTTTATTCCCTAAAACAAAACAAACACATACTCCCCTCAAAACAAAAACACCCTAAAGTTATTATTTTATTGGGTATATTATAAAATGCCATGTATTATTATTATTTTATTGGGTATATTATCATGGAGTTATAATACACCCTATCACACACAACATACACCCACTAAAGAACATATACTCCACTCAAAATAAAAGAACACTAATTTAATTTCATTTCTCTTTTGTACAAAATAAGAGAAAATAACTGTACAAAACAAGAGAAAATGACTAATTTCATTTTATTTCATCAACCCCTCCGCCGCGCATCAACTCCATCACTGTGCATCCCCTCCTCCTACAACCGAAAGTTAGCAACAACAGGTACATACAAAATAAAAATAAAATAAATAACGGTATTTATATATTGTTCATGTCGTTGCTCATTAGTTTCCTTAATTATAAATATATGTAGGAGATAAATAAAAAGTAAAGAGATGGTTTCGATTGTCATGAGAACGAAAGTTAACAACACGTATATTATACAAAAAATAAAAATGTATACTGACTAAAATAAAAATATTAGTATGTTTTAAAGACTAAAAGGTTCATGAGGTTATCATTCTCTATAAATTTGATTTAATCTAAAAGGTGCATATTTATTTCTACTATTATGGAATGCTACTGTTATTTTTTTTATGGCTTTAAGCTTATATGGTTGTAAAGTATGGATGGCTTTAAGCCATATTATCATTATGGAATGCTACTATTATTATGGAAGCCGTAATTGTTGATGTTAGGAGGTAGTAATTTTGTCATATATTTATTTGGATTGGATTGGATTTCATTAGATTGGATATTTTAATAGTTATTTTTTGTGATGGCTAAACAATGTAAACAGATACGGATATTATCCGAATCCGAGGTATCTGAGGGGATACGGATATGGATAGTTGTTTTAACTATCTGGGCAGATGCATATACGGATATGGATAGTGCATCCAAATAGTGAATACGGATATGGAGAACATGGTATCCGATCCGTATCCGTCCATTTACCACCCCTAAATCTACTTCACGGTCCCAAATCGAATCAAAATGGGCACTCCAAAATCGAAAAATTATAAGAAATCAAAACTAATTGATAAATGGGTACCGATGGATGGACCGTGAGTTTGCATCCAGGTTTCTAAAAACCAATTTACCATCATACGAAATGAAATCCAACTCAACTTAAGAGTCATAATCTGACAAACTTTGTTGGTACAAAAGGAGAGAGCTCCATTACTTCAAATAGGGCTTAGGTAATCTATCACATTGCCTTTGAGCTCACTAATATCCACCTCACACCTAAGAACATGACACCTGTCCTTACCCGACCTCGTTGCTTTCACAATCTGATGCTTTTTCTAGTTTTCGTTCTCCTCCTAGAGCGCATCTAACTTCGGGCAAGAACAGGGCACCCGATCTGCCAAGAAATTGGAACACGTGAGCCTCAGATCCGATTTTCGAATCTTGACGGAATTATGAGATGAAGAAGGGTGAGTTTATTCTATTGGAGGTATAAAAGTTAAGAGAGAGAGAGAGATGTGTGGTAGTTTCTCTTCTCCACAACTTCAAAACAAAAAAAAAATGATGACAGAGAAAAGGTAAGAGAAAGTTCCTCACCGAAGATTTATAGCAGGCAAGTTAGATTATTAAAAACCCACCCACTTAAGAGAGAGAAAGCCCTGAGGTGTGATGAGAAACCAAAAACAAATTATAACAAAAAAAGGTTATGGGATACAAAGGGATAGGTTGGGAAAGTAAATCGGCGTAGAGATGATGGGTTGGAACCTTTGGTTTTGTTAGTTTGACCAGCTTGTAAACTTGAATTAAAAACAAATTTAAGTTGGAAAGACTCTATAAGAAGTAAGCTTTATTACTTTGTAGAGCATTTTAGATTAGTACTAGTTGGAAATTCGCGCGATGCGCGAGTTATATGTTAGAGTAGGATATACACCCGAGAAATTGCAAACGCGTAAAAGATGGTAAACCAAAATAGGAACTCGATTAAAGACTTCAGAGTTTTTATGATTCCAAAACATGTAAAACAAATATAACTACATAACATCCCAGAAAAACATAGTAGTGCTATATGAATCATGATCATATAATGAAAATACAAAAATATTTTTTCTTAAATAAAAAATGGAAACAACTCTATTCAAACTTGTAAAATTACGCATGTTACATAAATATTTTGTTTTGCTGTAATTTAAATTACACTTTTCAATTTATAGGCATCATTTTTGTTTAGCATTAAAACTTTTTAAGGGTGAGTAGAAATAAAAATTAAGTTAAAATAAAAACATCATTGTTTTTATGTTTAGTAATTAAAATGTGCACCAAATTCATTTGAATGAAAACCCTTATATACAATACTAAGGTTGTAACAATGAGAAACAAAAGTTGTATTGACAGAATCAAGCTTAAATATTAGTTTTTTACATAAAGAAATAACAATATATATATATTTTTTTTCAATCCACCCAACTCGTCATCCCCCACAAATACTATCATAAAATATTACTTTTCATGTAAACTGACGGCTCTCATAATTTCTTTTTTCAAAAAGTACATAACACAAACACGTTTTCATTCAAAATATCCCATCACTTTTCTCCCCTCATATGCATCTTTTAAGAGATACTACAACTGAACACCTTTTCTATCAAAACGGACTTTCTTCCTCAACTAGTGTTTTGAAAAGACATGACCTGCAAAAGGTGAAGATGTATATCAAGATTTATGACGTTGAACATGTATAAAAAAAACTTTCTAAACTAACATGAATATCAAAATATAACATTGGTTAAGTAATATCAAAATATCAAAATACTTGTTAAGTAATATCAAAATATAACATTTGTCAATGAACTACACATATAAATGTAAGGCTCTTTATTATGAGTTGAGTGCAACCATCTTTTTATTACGCATGCTATCCCCTCGGACTACTAAGGGCATGTTTGATTGACATGGAATTTTTTTCCATGGAAAATAGTTGTTTTGACTCATATTTTGCTTTTGTAGTAACTTCATTACGAGTAATTTATATAAGAACAACACTCATTCACACAATAAGTGCTCCATTTCAAAAATCATTTTTAGTGGGAAATTTTTTTTATCCACCACCAAAGAATTGGTTTCCATGGAAATAAAAAAAGTAAGGCCAAAACTCATATATTTTTCAACTCATTTTCTAACTTCTCATCCAAACGGACTATTTTTCACATATTTTCCATGTTTGCAATCAAACTCACCATAAGAGATCAAACACTCTTTTTACCCAACTTTTATATCCATTGATTCATTAGTCTAAGTCATGAGCTGTCCCAAATTTGGTGGTTCAAAATTTAAGTACACAATTCTTCCCTATCTATTAGACAACTGTACAGTTAAAGATAAATGGGTATGCCATTTCTCTCTCTCACACAGGGGAACCACCAAAACCATTTTATTTGTGAGAATAATATTTCCTTGCACTATTTTTTAAGATAAATTCGATGAGTACGAGTTATTTTGATATACTTAAAATATTCTTATTGGGTGTCCTTAGAAAAATATTTGGGTACTGTGAGATGGTGCACTTAGAACAGTTGGTAACGTTCTAGAGTTGAGGGATATATTTTTTTAAGCTGGTGTTGGGAGTATATTTTTTAACCTTTTTTGAAAGTCTTTCATGGTGTATAGTTCACCTTTTCCAATACCTTCTGCAATATTTACATTAAATGAGAACATGTCTTATTCCAGTCTTGTTCGGAAAAAAAATATCGAAAGCAACAAATTATAACATAATTACGCATTAGAAAACAAAATCTAATAACCTAGCCAATAAATCCATTTATCACCTCGATGAAATTAACCGAGTAAGGGAAATACCATAACAGAATATAAAGAAAAAATATGAAACACTCATACTTGTGAGAGCACCTAAAATTAAGTAGCTGATTGGCGAAGAAATACTTTTCTTCCATAAATAAATCAATGTTTCGAAAAAATAAGACAAAAAAATGACGTAAACTAAACGGCAATGGCTAAAATAAATACACTAAACCCTAACTTTTAGAGTGAGAAATAAGAATTTCTTATATTTCAAATCAAAGCTATCTCCAAATCAAGAGTACATGGGTATTTATATGGAAGGAATTACTTTCTAGCCAAGTAATTACCTAAAAGACTGAAAAGGATAATCATTAACAAAAATATACCTAATTAGTCCCAAACATGCTTGGAGGCTAATTAAAGGCTAAAAAGAAAATAAAAGAACTAAAAGAAAAGAAAGACTAATACAAAATATTAAAAATGACAATTAAACCCTAATATGACCCATTTCCATCACTCTCACCGGCTTCGAAAATCTCATCCTCGAGCGTAGGAGATGAACACCTAAAAAGCAAGACAACCATCAATGAGATCTCCACTAGAAAGAAGAGCCATCCTCGGACACGTCCTTTGTACCTACTTGCAAGAAGTCTATGGAGACTAGGAACAGAACCCAAAAATGGTCGACCAACAAAATCTTGATCGAAGATTCCCGTAAGGAACCCCTTTAATGCTATGTCGTGAAAAGTTTCTTCCGAATGCGTATCAAGAGATACCCCAAATGGGTCCTCATTCCCGCTATCAATCACATCACTTATAATCTCCACCTCAACGCCAAAAAAGATAACATCCGATTTAACCTCATTAAGATCATCATCCCCATGCTAAAAAAATGGATAGAAATTTCCCAAATCAAATATTTCCGACACGCGAAAGTGCGTGCGAGTCTCCCAACCATCCTCATAAAAAATGTCAAAAAAATTCCAATACATAACCCAATTCCATCGTTTTGATTATTTTTGCAATTAATTATCTTGGGAGGGAAATTTTTATCGTTGATTTCACTCGATTGGAGTATTGAAGGAGGAAAAATGATTGGATGAAGCAACCAATCTTAGACTAGCCGTTGATAATCTTGAATGGAGCCTCGGGATGAATCGAGGCGGAGATGTAATTTTTTTCTATGTTTGGGGGCTGGAAAATTATTCTGGTGGGGGCCCACGGGTTGAATGAGGGCTTCAGGGTTCCGTCCGGGGTGGGTGAGGGGTCCGTGGGTGGCGGCCGAGATTGAATAAGGGTTTTAGGGGCTGCGATGGGGTTGTAAGGGTGGGATGGGGCGGCCTGTGATCGGGCGGAGGGGTAGGATGAGGGTTGCAGTATGTGTAGGGGTGAGGAGGGGGCAACAAGGGTTGGATGATTGTGGTGGAGCCCCTCGACATATGGGTATGAGTAGTAAGGGGTAGGAAAAACTAGGGTTAGGGTTTCTATCCACTTTCTCGTTCGTTCTTGAATCTCCTTTTTAAGTTGTTTGAATTTATTGAGAGCCATTAATGTAGCGTACGATTTGTTGATGCTTTACACACCGATTCACATGAACACCAATGTTTGGAGCATCACCCGCTCTGATACTAATTTGACGTAAAATACACGTCAATGGCTAAAAGAAATACACCAAACCCTAACGTTTAGAGAGAGAAACAATAATTTCTTATATTTCAAATCAAAACTATCTCCAAATGAAGAGTACATGGGTATTTATCTGAGATGAATTACTTGCTAGCCAAGTAATTACCTAAAAGACTAAAAAGGACAATCGTTAACAAAAATATACCTAATTAGTCCGAAACATGCTTGGAGGCTAATTAAAGGCTAAAAAGAAAATAAAAGAACTAAAATAAAAGAAAGACTAATACAAAATATTAAAAATGATAATTAAACCCTAATATGACCCATTTCCATAAAAAACATCTCAGTTTGTAGTGTATAGATTATGATCGTGAAGTTTTTTGTTCCAGAGGTTAAGATTGGGAACAAGAATAAGTAAGAAATTACAATAGCAGACACTACCATGATAAACATAAGGGTTATCTTTTAAGTAAAAACATCTGCGAATACTAAACAAAAATGTAGACAAATGGGTTATCAGTTGTCACCTAATTTCCTTGATGTATATATATTGGAAAAAAAAAATACTCAAATCTACACTTGAATCACAAATCATCACACCGTAATGCACCATTTTGCAGTTGCAGGTTGCCGAAAAATAAAGATCCTCTTTATCACAAATAATACATCGATATATGTCACGAAAATAAAAAATAAAAAAAATGATCTCATACCTTGATAGATGTGCTGCAAAGTAAATCATGGTGTTGTAAAAGAAAACACCGACATTTGGGTTTGTAAAAACTTGCACACGTGCTTGTAAAAAACTTGCAAACTTTAAGTTGTGCTTCAAATTAAATTATGGTTCCATTTAAGAAATTTACTGATCTGTGTTTGCAAAACAAATAAGGTTCACAATAGAAAGGAGATGCATAATGGGGTTGTCATAAAATCATATATATAGAGAGAGGGAGAGAGGCGGATAGGGGAAAAAGAAGATGAAGGGGTAAAAGTAATTGCGATGGGTAAAATAAAAGACATGGATAAGTAATTTAAGGTGAGAAGTTTGGGTGATAGAAAAAATTAACTTGAGTGGTACACATGGCATGACGATTGTTGTGATCATTGGTTTTGTTCATAATATGGCTGAAAAGAAAGCATATATAGAGAGAGGTAGAGAGACGGACATGGGAAGAAGAAAATAAAAGGGTAAAAGTAATTACAATGGGTAGAAAAAAGATATGGAAAAGTAAATGAAAGTGAGAAGCTTGGGTGGTAGAAAAAATTAACTTGAGTGGTACACGTGGCATGCTTAATAAGTTAGAGTAGTAATTCTTTGTTCAAACACCCCCCATTCTGCTTGGACAAAACGGAAGATATTGCCGATAAATAGAAGTACGTCTTGTTCATTAACATCTCAAAAATATTCCTCCATAGTTAGGGAAGTCAAACCAACTCTCATACGAGCTCCCAGTAGTTAATTCATTTGACCGTAAACTAGAGCCACTTTTGATTCTTCAATATTTTGTTCATTAATCACTCCAGATTCTTTCATTTCCATGTAAAGATCATTTCCTTCACGAGGTCCGCCAAATACAGATACACCCCCATGAGCTTTGGCAATATTGTTAATCAATTCCATAATGAGTATTGTTTTATCCACTCTCTCTCCCGTGAATAGTCCTATTTCTCCTCCACGGCGATAAAGGTCTAAAAGTCCTACTATTTTAATTCCGGTTTCAAAAATAAATAATTTCGTATCTAACTGGATAAAAGGGGCACAGATCTATGAATCGGAGATGTTGTGCTCATAGATTCTAAACGAATGTTGTTTCAAAATGTATCATCTGACAGGACATTAAACCACTAAAAGTTAACGATTGTGATTGTCATTAGTAGGACATGAAACTCAAAGTGTGCGAGTGAAACTTTATGCAAGCAATGGAGAATGATACGGATGAAGAATAATTTTTTTCCTTCAAAATTGTCAATAGACATCCCAAAGAGATACCAAATGGTTTATCATGCTAACCTGGTTAAAAAAGAACTACACAATATTGAACACCTAAAATGTAGTAGATTCAGTGTAAGTACTTAACTCATCATCTTCATATTTACCAACTAACATGTAAACTAACATTTACATGTCTATATAGATCTGAAAGTTAAAGGTGGCGATTTTGTAGTTTCCTAAAGACCTGGGTTAAAAATGTAATATGTGTGTTTGAAAATCTAATCGCTTTTGTCCCCCTCTTCATTTCTTACTCCTCACGCTTTTATTTTCGAATCTTCTCTCAAATTTATAGCTACACTACCGACTCCTCTTCTCTCTTACTCACTGGCAACCTTGCTTCTCGTATTTCTTCTTTGGCCTACTAGCCAACAAGGTAATCTGGTTATATTGCTTCACCAATTTTTTTTTATTTACAGTCATAATTAATTATATAGCTTCGTGAACTTGTGGTTGTGGATACTGTAGGCTTTTAATTGATTATAATCTTTGTAAAAATTCATATAAACTCGAATTAAACTTGAATTAATCCTAAAAAAAATCGTCTCGGGGGGTCCCGCCCCCAACCTCCGGTAACACTCGAAAGTTCGCTCCCCCTCAACTGAAAACCTGGATCCGTCATTTCATGTAGAATAGACAATCGAATGTAGTTTCTACAAAAATATATATTAAGTGGTAATAATAACATAATAAGTGTGATTATTAACACCTAACATAGCTGCATTGTTTCGTAGATAGAAGAACATGTAATATAGGCTAATTGTAAAGTCGATAATTACACAACCCAATTGACGTGTGACACCCCGCCTAATTAAACGCGGGTGATCAGTCCTAAATTAAGTTAGAACAGGTTTCTCAGTTGGTTCATTCTTAGCATCACTGTCGCCTTTTTAATTACTAACCACCTAAGTAGTGAGAAAAAGACTAGTTCCAAGGTTTATCTTTCATTAATTTAAATGAAAATCTCATGCGGAAATAAAATAAAAATACAATCACCGTTAACTGAAACAACGATTCACAATTAATTAACTGACCGAATAGACCATCGGTTCAAAATTCCAACAAAAGTAAAGACAAGAAATAAAACCCAACAGGTCTGACAAATAATAAATAATCTGTGAGCAACATGCTCGAATAACTGATAAGAAGTCTTTATACTAGGAATGAAAGAATGACACGTCTATCAAACTCCTGCAACATCCATATATGCTGCAGCAACGGATCCCTGAAATTGAGTCAAGCCTGGCATCCCTGTGGTTGGACACCTAAAAGGTTTTTAAAAGTTTTTATAGCAAGGGTTAGTACCCAAAACATTTGAAAAACAGTTAGCAAATGATTAACTTGCAGTAATACATAAATATGAATGCTCTCCATATTTTAGTTAGTGCCGCACTCTCTTGAGGAATTCCTCACCCCTCCTCTAATGTGCACTACGAACGCCTTAATTAATTAACCTAGTTATTTATCTCATGACTAGATAATTAATAAAACCTCCTTGCACCCACCCTACTCTAACCGAGTGTGCATGATTAAGATTTTTAAGTTATTAGCAACATCAACTTAATTAATCATTTCCCTTTTTAAATTCATATAACTTCCACACTTGTTATACATATAATACAACTCATGCTTTGTATTAATTAGCCCGTATATAATTAATTACCTAACTATATACTTATAGTCATACTACAACATTCACAAACATACTGAAATACATTTAATAATAGTATCCACCCGAGGAAAGACTCACAGAATATAAATTCTCTAAAGTTCTATCCCACTAGGTATATTCACATAACCTAGTTACCCCAAGTTAGAATTGCTCACTAACTTGGTTAATACATACAATTGGAGGCGGTCATATTCCTTCCTTGAAAGTGAGATACCCCTCACACATATAATGGACGCTATGACTTGGGAATATACTCACCCTACTCCTCAAGCTAGGGGATTCATCCACTACGCACAACGTCCCTCTATATCACTAGAGTATATAATAATAATATCTAACCAGTGATATTAATGTACACACCATATATATATACTATCACACACCGCATATATATAAATATAAACATTCCGGCAACACCGTGTACTAAGTCCGTGACACAAGCCTATTCAAATTATTATGAGTTTATGGTCCAGCTTAATTAATTTGCACATTAATTACTTTTGGTGTCGCCCAACTAATATATTCGGACTTACTCTCGTGGCTCGAAATAAAACAACACCCGAGTCTAAATTCCCGACTCTAAATTGTTTAGCTTTCACCTAAATAAATATAACATCTTGGTATCGCTCAACCAATAACCCCGGACTTACCCACTAAATCCATCTGTAACCATTTTTGAAATATTATTCTCACAATTTAATCATAGTGTGCCACACCTAAGTTCCTTCCAAGTCCCAATTAATTTCCCTCACAATTAATTAGTTTGTAATTCCATATTTATTTTTTATTACCTAAGGCATGGAAAGATTTTTATTTAATTTTCCCTTATATAAACAAACTGGCCGAATTGCCAAAATCTGTCGACCTTCGATCGATCAAACAGGTCATCGTCTTCTCCGAGTAGTCTGTTTCAGCCATGGACGAATATCTCCAAACCCTAACTTCTTCTACGGTAAAAACCAAGCCTTCCCATCGACAATAAATACCAAAAACCTTATAAGGAACCCCCATAAAGTCCAAAAATACCTGTTAATTTATTTTCTCTATTGTTTTCACGAATTTGGGGGAAAATTCAATTCAATCTTTAACCCATTTAGACATCAATTCCTTATCTCAAATATATGCCTGAAAACGTCCCGTGACCCATTTATTACCCCGGGTACACTTTTCCGACTATCTCGGCCCATCCGGACTCAACCCTACACTCAGAATTGGCATCCGAATTAATTTATAAAAATCTTTATCTCACACCCAATTTAGTCTATACCGACTCTCGATTGAGATACGTGCATACCCCGTCATTAATACTAGAAATGACGTAAATAAGTTATTACTATTTACTTAGTAAATTAAATTTCCCTAAATATTAAACATTCAGTCCATGATTAATATTTAAATATATTGCCATAATTAATTCAATTAAAATTACGACACACGAGTAATTTTGAATTCTCGAATTAATTAAATATTAAATGCACAAAAATACGGGGTGTTACATACTCCCCCCTTACAAAGGAATTTCGTCCCCGAAATTAGGTCGTAACTATGGTGAAAAGCTCTGGATATTGTTCCCGCATATCCTCCTCCCGTTCCCAGGTAGATTCATCAACATTGTGATGACCCCACTGTACTCTAACTAGTGGAAAAACCTTGGATCGTGGCTTTCGCTCACTACAGTCCAGAATAGCCACCGGTCTCTCCTCATACGAGATTTCTGGCTGCAAATCAATTTCCTCGAGTGGAATGTGCCAAAAGGCTCTCTCGCTAATTCTATATTTCTTCAGCGATGCCACATGGAACACGTCGTGTATCCGCTGAAGATATTCTGGTAACCCCAGTCTATATGCTACCAGTCCCACCCTCTCAATAATAGGGAAAGGTCCCACGTACCTTGGAACTAACTTAACCTTCTTTCCGAACCTCATAACCCCTTTCATAGGGGATACCCGAACTAATACATGGTCCCTAACCTCTAACTCCACTTGTCTCCGTGAAGCATCAGCATAACTCTTCTGCCTATCCTGAGCTATTTGAATCCTCCCTTGGATCAACTCTATCTTGGTAGACGTCTCCTGGACAATCTCCGCCCCCAAAATTTTGTTGTCCACCACCTATAACCAACAAGCGGGTGAACAACAGGGTCTCCCATACAGTGCCTCAAACGGTGCCATGCTGATCATGAATTGGTAAGAGTTGTTATACACGAACTCTACCAAAGGAAGATATTTCTCCCAACCTCCCCCGAAGTCTAAAATGCACATTCTGAGCATGTCTTCCAGCATCTAATTAACTCTCTCAGTCTGCCCGTCAGTCTGTGGGTGATAGGCTGTACTTAAACGTAACTCCATGCCCATGGCCTCCTGAAAGCTCTGCCAAAAGTGGGCCACAAAGATTTTTTCCCTGTCGGACACAATATTTATCGGCACCCCCGTGCAGCTTAACAATCTCTGCTATGAATAGCTTTGCATAACGCATCGTCTCAAAGTCTGTGCGAACTGGCAAGAACTGGGTCACCTTGGTCAATCGATCCACAATGACCCATATGGAATAGTGACCCTTCTACGATACAGGTAATCCCGTAGTGAAGTCCATAGATATGAACTCCCACTTACACACGGGAATTTCTAGCGGTTGTAGCATCCCTGATGGTCTTTGATGGTCAACTTTCACAAGCTGACACGTGGCACGTTTAGAAATAAACTCTGCTATGTCCCGTTTCATTCCTGCCCACCAATGCTGCCTTCTCATATCCTGGTACATTTTATCCCCCGGGATGTATCGTAAATCTCGAGCCATGGGTCTCTGTCATAATAGCGTGCCTCAACTCCTCATCCTCTGGCATAATTAACCTCCCATTAAGACGTAGACCTCCTTCCGAGCTGATCGAGTAACCCTCTGCTCCCTCAGCTAACAACTGGCTCACCCTATTCCGGCAGATCTGATCCTCTGCCTGAGCTCTCACAACCCGTATAATGATCTCAGGTGTGATGGATAATGCTAACATGCAGGCGCTAGCTACATCATCCTCATATAGAAGCTCTCTCCACTTCTCTTTCTAGACTTCTGATATCTCCCCAGTCGGTCTCCGGCTCAATGCATCTGCTACCACATTAGCCTTACCAAGATGATACTGAATATTAAACTGGTAATCTTTCATGAATTCTAGCCACCGCCTATGCCTCATATTCAGATCCTTCTGTGTGAAGAGATACTGAAGTGACTTGTGATCCGTGAATAATGTGAACTGCTCTCCTAGAAGATAATGTCTCCATATCCTCAAAGAAAAAACAATCGCTTCTAACTCCAGGTCGTGAGTGGAGTAATTCCTCTCGTGGGGCTTTAGCTTTCTAGAAGCATACGCTATAGCCCTTTCCTCCCGCTGAAGCACACCCCCAAGTCCCTGTAAGGATGCGTTAGTGTAAACTCGATATTCTAATCCTCCCTTCGGCAAAGCAAGTACGGGTGCAAATGTCAACTTGTCCTTTAGCTCATCGAAAGCTAATTGACAATGATCACTCCAAGTGAAAGGTACCACTTTTTGAGTCAGATTGGTCAAAAGGCCCGTAATCTTTGAGAATCCTTTAATGAACCGCCTGTAAGAACTGGCCAAACCCAGAAAACTGCGCACCTCGGTCGGTGTCGTGTGCTGTCCCCACTCCCTCACCACCGACACCTTACTCAGATCTACCGCAATACCGCGGTCTGACATCATGTGGTCAAGAAACTGTACCTCTCGCAGCTAAAATCCACACTTCCCGAATTTGGCATAGAGCTGATGATCCCTCAGTGTTTGTACAACCATACGCAGATTCTCTGCGTGCTCCTCCTCGGTCCGAGAGTAGATCAGGATGTCATCAATGAACACGATGACAAACTGATCGAGATACTCCCTAAAAACCTTGTTCATGAGATCCATGAACATTGCTGGTGCATTGTTGAGCCCGAATGGCATCACCCTGAACTCATATGATCCATACCGCGACAGGAAAGAGGTCTTAGGAACATCCTCCTCTAGAATCCGCAGTTGATGATACCCCGACCTCAAGTCGAGCTTGGAGAAGTAAGATGCCCCTCTCAATTGGTCAAATAAATCATTAATCCTAGGTAATAGATACTTATTTCGTATCGTCACCTTGTTCAGCCCCGTATAATCCACGCACAAGAGGAGTGAACCATCTCGCTTCTTTACAAACAACACCGGTGCACCCCACGATGATGTACTCCACCGAATGAAACCCTGACCCAGGAGCTGCTGAATTTTTTCCCTCAATTCACGCATCTCTAAAGGATCCATACGGTAAGGTGCCCGAGCAATAGGCCTCGTCCCCGATGCTAAGTCGATAACAAACTTTATTTCTCTACTGGGTGGTAATCCTGGTATCTCCTGGAACACATCCTCGAAGTCCCTTACTACTGGGATTGAGTCCAACGGAACCACCACCTCCTGTGAGGTTTCCTCCTAGATGTAATACAAGTGTGTGCACGACCCTCCCTCAGGTAGCAGCATCGCTATCAGGAACATCTCTTTTCTCGGAATGGAGAACACGATTGTCCTCTCGTAACAATATACAGTCGCTCGATATCCTGCCAACCAATCCATACCCAGGATGACATTGTATCCCTCCATGTCTAACACTAAAAGGTCTGCTGCTAAACTAAGACTCCCAATTAAAATGTCCACTCCCCTACAAATTGAGTGAATCGAAGCCCCACTGCCTACTGGCAACTCTACACACATACGAAGACTACCTGCAGTCTCTGATAACCCAACTTGCTTAGAAAAATTATATTTAATGAATGAATTTGATGCTCCTGTGTCAAAAACTACACTACCCTCATGCCCATGGATGAGAAACATACCCTCAACTGCCGGCAGCGCCTGCTGTACTGGAGGATTGGGAACATCCCGGACGTTATACACACACCCGTAGTGCATTTTCCCCTGCTACTGTGGGGCGGGTGGCGCTGGTGCTGCTGGCGGCATCTGCCCCTATTGAGAACCCTGATGATGTCCTCTGCCCCTCTGCGGGCATTCTCTCTTGAAGTGTCCTGGCTGTCCATAAACAAAACAATGTTTCTGACCATCTCCCTATCGTTGGCCCTATTGGCCCTAATGTGGCTGGCCCTGCTGGCCTCCCCCATTGTTCCCTTGGCCCTGATGGTCCTGAGGAACCTGCTGCTGCTAATTCGGGCCCGGCTTCCCCAGCCTGAACCCCTGTCCTCCCAGTCGGAACCCACCAGGTCTAAATTTCTTAGCTCAATTCCCCTGCTTACTGATAGCCAGCTATTGAGTGCCACTCGTGTCACCACCAGTAACCGCCTTGCCCTGCTGGCTCGGCTCACCTACTCTCTTACTCCCCTTCGTATGGAAGCGATGATCTTGACAATGTATGAGGGCAACATTAACGACATCTGTATAAGTTACTAACGTCGAATTCCCAATCAAATGCTCTGCCTGATCCTCCAGGCTAAGCCATCCATGAACCTCGACTTCTTCTACTCCTCATCGCTCACCTTATTTGGCACAAAGTTCGCCAAACGAGCGAACTCTTCCTCATAGTCTTCCACTGACCGGTCACCCTGTACCAACTCACTGAACTTCTTCCTCATCTCAGCCTCTACCGCTGATGGAAAGTATATACGGTCGAACCTCACCCATAATTTGGATATCGTCATCAAATCCCGCTCCTCAACAGTGGTAACTGACTCCCACCACTGTAAGGCTGCCCCCGACAGACGAAAGGTATCAAGAAACTATTTCTGCACATCGGTACACTCCAATATGACCAGATGGCGCTGAATATTCTTCTTCCAGTCACAAGCCTCAACGACATCAGTACTACCTCGAAACTTAGGTGGGTGACCCTTCTGAAAGGTCTTCCTAACTCGCTGCCAAGATGGTGGCCCTGCTGGAGCCTGAACTGCTAGTGCTATTAGAGGCGGTGCCTGGGGCTGTGGAAAATGAGCTTCCATAGCTCTTATCGCTGTCTCGATCGCCTGGGCCACTATCACTGCCACCTGAGTAATGGAAATCAACTCGGGTGGTGGTGGTGGTGGCGGTACCTGTGGCTCTTGATGAGCCTCCCTGACCTCATCCCTAGCCTCAGTCCTCTCCGCTTTTTGTCTCTTCGGTGGCATCTGAAATAGATTGAATTGTATAAGTACACAATTTATACAAAAACTAATAGTAGAAATATAATATTTCACAAGTGGAAAATGAATCAACAGTCCTAATAATAGGGCTCTATAACAACCGAACGCTACGCTGAAATGTAGAAAGTCGCACAGATCCTAAGGACACTAGAACCTAATGCTCTGATACCATCTGTGACACCCCGCCTAATTAACCCCGGGTGATCAGTCCTAAATTAAGTTGGAACAGGTTTCTCACTTGGTTCATTCTTAGCATCTCTGTCGCCTTTTTAATTACTAACCACCTAAGTAGTGAGAAAAATACTGGTGCTAAGTTTTATCTTTCATTAATTTAAATGAAAATCTCATGCGAAAATAAAATAATAATACAATCACAGTTAACTGAAACAACCATTCACAATTAATTAACTGACTGAATAAACCATCGGTTCAAAATTCCAACAAAAGTAAAGACAAGAAATAAAACCCAACAGGTCTTATAAATAATCAATAATCTGTGAGCAACATGCTCGAATAATTGATAAGAAGTCTCTATACTAGGAAATAAATAATGAGGCGTCTATCAAACTCCCGCAACATCCACATATGCTGCAACAACGGATCCCAATAATTGAGTCAAGCCTTGCGTCCCTGTGGCTGGACACCTAAAAGGTTTTTAAAAGTTTTTATAGCAAGGGTTAGTACCCAAAACATTTGAAAAACATTTAGCAAATGATTAACTTGCAGTAATACATAAATATTCATGCTCTCCATATTTTAGTTAGTGTCGCACTCTCTTGAGGACTTCCTCACCCCTCCTCTAATGTGCACTACGAACGCCTTAATTAATTCACCCAGTTATTTATCTCATGACTAGATAATTAATAAAACCTCCTTGCACCCACCCTATTTTAACCGAGTGTGCCATGGTTAAGATTTTTAAGTTATTAGCAACATCAACTTAATTAATCATTTCCTTTTTTAAATTCATATAACTTCCACACTTGTTATACATATAATACAACTCATGCTTTGTATTAATTATCCCGTATATAATTAATTACCTAATTATATACTTATAGTCATACTACAGCATTCACAAACATACTGAAATACATTTAATAATAGTATCCACCCGAGTAAAGACTCACATGATATAAATTCTCTAAAGTGCTATCCCACTAGGTATATTCACATAACCTAGTACCCCAAGTCAGAATTGCTCACTAACTTGGTAATACATACAATTGGAGGCGGTCATATTCGTTCCCTTAAAGTGAGATGCCCCTCATCCATATAATGGACGCTATGACCTGGGAATATACTCACCCTACTCCTCAAGCTAGGGGATTCATCCACTACGCGCAACCTCCCCCTATAGCACTAGAGTATATAATAATAATATCTAACCACTGATATTAATGTACACACCATATATATATACTATCACACACATCATATATATAAACATAAACATCCCGGCTACACCGTGTACTATGTTCGTGACACAATCCTATTCAAATTATTATGATTTTATGGTCCAGCTCTAATTATTAATTAATTTGCACATTAATTACTTTTGGTGTTGCCCAACCAATATATTCGGACTTACTCTCGTGGCCCGAAATAAAACAACACCCGAGTCTAAATTCCCGACTCTAAATTGTTTAGCTTTCACCTAAATAAATTTAACATCTTGGTATCGCTCAACCAATAACCCTGGACTTACCCACTGAATCCATCTATAACCATTTTTGAAATATTATTCTCACAATTTAATCATAGTGTGCCACACCTAAATTCCTTCCAAGTCCCAATTAATTTCCCTCACAATTAATTAGTTTGTAACTCCATATTTATTTCTTATTACCTAAGGCATGGAAAGATTTTTATTTAATTTTCCCTTATATAAACAAACTGGCCGAATTGCCAGAATCTGCCGACCTTCGATCGATCGACCCCCGACCCTCGATCGATCGATGGAACAGGTCATCGTCATCTCCGAGTAGTCTGTTTCAGCCATTGACGAATATCTCCAAACCCTAACTTCTTCTATGGTAAAAACCAAGCCTTCCCATTTACAATAAATACAAAAACCTTATAAGGAACCTCGATAAAGTCCAAAAATATCAATTAATTTATTTTCTCTACTGTTTTCTCGAATTTGGGAAAAATTCAATTTAATCTTTAACCCTTTAAATATCAATTTCTTATCTCAAATTCATTTCTAATTCATCCGGGTTTACAAATCTTACCAGATACATATACAAATCTCAGATTATACATGAATTTCTACTCGCTTTAGAAATCAGATTCGTGGTTTACAAAACCCCACGTTTATACCCTTTAAATGCCAAAACGAATTTCTTTGATTACTCACATCACATGAATATGAATTGAAATACAATTTAAGTGCAACAGCAAGTTAACCACTTGCCTTAGGGTTCATAGAGTCCGATTTTGGAGCTGTGAATGCCCAAGGTTGAAGATGACCCCTTTGTTTTGGCTCTCCTTTGATCCCCAAATTTTCCTTTAACTGCTATTAGGGTTTTCTACTCCATCAAGTCTTTTGCTAAACTCAATTTAGGCATTTCCTTATTTCTTATAATTGCTTAATTAGGCTAAATACCATTTTTTGCCTAATGGTCCAAGCCCAAGCGACCCAAATGTCCCCGTGTGGGCCCGAGTATGCCTAAAAACATCCCGCGACCCGTTTACTACCCCCTGGTACACTTTTCTGACTATCTCGGCCCATTCGGACTCAACCGTACACTCATAATAGACATCCAAATTAATTTATAAAAATCCTTATCTCACACCCAATTTAGTCTATACCAACTCCCGGCTGAGATAAGTGCATACCCCGTCATTAATACCCAAAATAACGTAAATAAATTATTACTATTCACTTAGTAAATAAATTTCCCTAAATATTAACCATTCAGTCCCCGATTAATATTTAAATATATATTGCCATAATTAATTCAATTGAAATTATGACACACAAGTAATTTTGAATTCCCAAATTAATTAAATATTAAATACACAAAAATACGGGGTGTTAGATGACATAACAAGACCTAATGAATAAATAATTGGGAAAAAAGAAAATAATGCCACTGATATGTAACATTACTTGATAAACATTTGAAATTTTGTTACACTACTACTTTAGCAAAATTAAATTTATTTTTATATATCTTTACTTATTAAAATATTACATGCATTTTTTTTGCAAAAATATGATGTTCAAGCCTAGGGCTGGGTATCAGTCGGTTTGGTTGGTAAATAGGAAATACTAATACCAAGCTGATTCTAATAAGCTAAAACCAAAATTACCATTTGTACCACACAGTACAACGTTACTTAAACCAAAATCGAACCATACATTTTATAGTTAATCGCGGTAAAATTGGTGATTTATGTAAAATTTCTCTTTGCAGCTTGCCTAACTCAAATTTTTAGATTTAAAAAATAACTAGCTTAAATAATTTTTTATTTAGTCAAAAAATATTTCGACCCAAAAATAATGATCACCAAAGGGGAACTAAAATCGCGAATTGACAAAATCGTTGCGTATTCCATGTTACACTACGACTTGATTTAGTCAAATCTGATAACTTGATAAATAAAATTTGCTAATGCAAAATATTATTGGTTCTCAAGTCATTGTCGACTTTAGTGAAGACAACCAATTGAACCACATCAACTTATAACTAAACATTTGTGAAACATATTACTTTCCAATCGGTGTGCGACGAAGTTGTTATAGTAATAATAGGTTGTTAATTATGTCCTTTTTATAAGCCTATTACTTGGATGGATTTGCCTTCCCTCCGATGTGGGACTCATACTGCTTGGTTTATTATTGAAAAATCTCACATATGAAATTGTAAAGAGTGTATAACATCTTGTACTTTATATCCTATAAGCCACAACATAAAAAATATCTAACATAAAAGCACAATGCATCGCATTTATATATAACATATTTATCATCGTAACAAAAAGTATTTAATTACACATAAATTTGATACAGTAGTTTTGGTATTTTAGATTTTGATATATTTGATACGGTAATTTCGATAAATCGGTTTTTAAAATGTTTAAACCAAAACCAACCATAAAAAAAATCGGTAATTTCGATTTCGATAGTTTCGATTTTCGGTAAGTAAAAAAGGTAAACTATTACCATATTTTATCAGTACAAAACGGCACGGTACATGTTTTTACCGTATACCATGAACAACGCTACTCAAGCTAATAAAAACCTAGTAAAAATGTCTATTCAATTATGAAAGTTTTGCATATTTTGACTTTATTCTTTAATACTGAGTTTTTTAGGATTGTTGTTCTAAGTTAATTTTGAGTTTGTGATTTAGTAGAGATTGAATCTTCTCAATCTTGACCAGCATCCTCACACTGAGATTTTAAAAGGATGAATATTAATCTTTTCCTAATAGTAGGAACAAAAGTACATAAATAAAAAAAATAGGAAATTTAGAGAAATTGTGGGTTTGAAAATACTTTCTGTACTTATATTCATTAGGCATTTAATCAAACAACATATATACACATAACTAAATTAAAAAGGTAAATCAATATTTGGGAATAAAATTTTACTTATCAACTACAAAGTAAGAAAAACTAAACTTATAAATAATTTTATAAATTATGAGAATAATGACGTAACAATATATCACAATGAGCCTATATGAGAGAGAAGTTCATGATAGTCTTAATATTGGGAAAAAATTACATAATAATCGGAAAAGAGAAATGTTTTGAGTCCCAAAAATATTCAACAACTCATCCCCCAAACAACAAGTGTAGTACCTTGTGGTATGAGTCCCGTCAAGACATGACACTTTATTACTGTTTGGGGATGAGTTGAGGAATTTTTGAAAGTCATAGCAGTGCTCGAAAAGAGAAAATAGGAATTTTATAGAAATTATGGGTTCATGAATACACCAAATGAATAAGAATTTTTTTAAGCAATTTGAGTTGCCAAATAAGTGAACAAATTATAACAAATTTGTGTCAAGTATCTATTAAGGGACATCGCTATAGTTTATAAACCTTCTCCATAAACTTTTATCATTAATGAACCACAATAACAGATGACTAACTCCTATGAAATATAATATATTATATATAGGCTATTTTAGAGCTTGTTGTGGTCATAAGAATTTAATGGGATTAGGGTTTTTGGAAGTCACAAAGGCCATTAAAGGGAGTGGAATGGCGATAGATTAGTGACATATTTTTGGAGATAGAGGAGTAATAAGGGAATGGTGGCATCAAGAGTTGGAAGGCAGAGCATTGTCTTATGTTTGGAGGTGAGGGAGAGGAAGCGGAAGAGGTGTGGACGAAGGGTTCCACCTTAATTATGGTGAGGTAGTACAATTTGGAGCTATCAGGTATAAATTGGGTTCTATGTGGTATTAAAATGAATTGGATCTTACCTTTTTATTTTAAGTTATTATATTACAAAGTGAATTGATAATTTTTTATTATTGTAGGATAAAAAAGACAAAGAACTAAAGTTAGGACTTGATCATGACGATGAATGTGGAGTTTTTCTCTATAATGTGACAAATTTAACTCCTATGTTCAATTATAGGATACTTACATGACCTAATATACTCTATTGATTCTATCTTAGTTTTGGTGGGGAATTTGTTAGTGCAAATAAAATTTCAAACAGAGAGTGGTATAAAACAACATTGAGGAGAAACAATCTTACAAACATAGTTTGGAAAAAACTTGTAGAAAGATCATGGAAATATCCATATTCATATTAGCACTATAATATTTAAGGGGAAAAGAGTATCAAATTGGACATTAAAAAAAAACATAAGACTTTATTGAATTTACATCCCCTACTTGGCAATCCCCACCCTGTCTCAAGTTCAGGTAATAGTATACGAATTAAAGACAAACAACATATATATATATATATATATATAGAGAGAGAGAGAGAGAGAGAGAGAGAGAGATGCACATATGCATTTGGCAAGTATTAAAATGCATTCAACTTAATGCATTATTATAGAATAAATATCAAGTAAGAAGTTTTTACTAGGAACATAAATTATTATACTAAAAATATGTCCATCTATAAGCACATGACCCATAGAAGGGAGCTCACACAAGTAGGATAAAGAGCAGGTCTGCAGAAGGAAAATGGGATCATACTCGTGATCGCAGCCTGGGCCACAGACAGGCCGTGGAACTATGTGCTAGGAGTAGCAGTTGAACAAGCCATGATCATGCCTGTGATAGGATGCGACCTCCTATCCCTACACAGACGCAACACTTGTTATAGACTTTGGCACGTCAATAATTGCTTGTCAGTTGTCCACCTTCTAGAAGGATACCACCCCAATAATACTTATCCATATATCACATGTACCATGCACATGACACTTTAACTAGACCCCTATAAATAAGAGTCCTTACCTCCTCATTTGGGGGACACTTTTGGCAACAAAACTCTTCCAAACTCTTCTCTCTCTCTCTCTCCACCGGAGTCACCTGGGCCACCCAGGTCTGCGACCTCTCTCTAGCCTATGCTATAAGGCCGCATCCCCCTCATCACAAAACTTATATGTTCATAGATTTGACCTTTCTTCTCTCTTATACGCCTCTAAGGTCACCAAATCTTGTATAACTACATATGAATAATGAGAATAAGGCACCAAAGTGGATGTAGGATCATTTTTATAGTCGAACCACTCTATATCTTGTGTTGTATATCCTTATCTCTATTTTATTCTGTTTTTTATACTTTTGACTATTGAGTATAGCTTTGATGGAACGGATCATCCTTATAGATCCATTTTCTAACATCAACAGTTTGGCATTGTTTGTGGGAACGAGGTGTTCTACTAAGTTCCTCGTAAATAGGGTCCATTATACCTTA
The DNA here is from genome assembly GCA_949130495.1 of Sambucus nigra. Lineage (NCBI taxonomy): Eukaryota > Viridiplantae > Streptophyta > Magnoliopsida > Dipsacales > Adoxaceae > Sambucus > Sambucus nigra. The sequence continues at coordinate 263,526,871 of OX422215.1, read as the reverse complement.
TTTCATCTATGAGGGTCTCTAGATCTACATCTTACGGGTGAAACTTCAATAGTTAGACCCATATCTACATATAAACTGTTTTCATCTTTCTAAATCTATTTTTTCAAACCTATCTCATGGTTTTTGGACACACTTTCTTGACCCAATGATGTTTTCATGCCTAAATCTTTCTGAAAAGTTTGACAGGCCACGGCCTCATAAGGACTGGTAACTAGGGATGCAATTATATTCATCTCTCTCTTCACTTTTAGGCATTTTTTTCCATATTATGACCCATATAGTAAGGATTTGCTACTAAACTTATGTTATTTTTCACATAAGGACTTTTTATGCCTTGTATCAACACCCCAAAGCATTTTTAGTCCAATTCTTGGGGTGTAAAATCATATTTGGGCAACTTTGGTGTAGAATATGATTCTGCACCCTGTTGAATGCGGCCTGACATGTTATCATGCTACAGGTCGTAGCTTTCAATTAACAGCTTGGCCAATTTTCCAATTTTTGGCATATTTTCATTTCTGATTAAAAAGAATTATTTTATCCTAGACCTTCATTGCCACAAAATGATTGAAAACACCCATAACATGTTTTATGGCTTGTGGGCCATGTTAAATTATGTAAGACTAATTCATATGATTAAAAACTGATGATTCTATAGGCAAAATCCAACTAGGCTATCCCCTCAAGGATCAATAAACTACCCAAGATAAGTTACAATGCCTTTACTAACTCTTTAGTTACTATTCTATACGAGGGAGTTTACCCACCAAATTATCCACCAGATAGAACCTTCTCAGGAGAAAAAACCATGTTCGATCATATCAATTGTGGTGGAAAAAATGGGCAAAGTCCACGACCACATCCCCTATATGATCATATAGGTTGCAGCGTCATCCCATGTTAGTCTGACAGGTCACAGACTCAATGCAATAGCTGCATCCCTCTATTAATATATTCTCAATACTAGATTCTACTTGTTATATGATCCCTAGATATCTCACCTTGTTCATTTCATCTCAGAGAATATTTTGTAAAGAAGTAACAACCTAGAGAAGAATAATGAAAGGCAGCTCAGGATCAAATTTCGAACTAACAGAAGATGTAGACCATTTATTGAGATGCCTCAACATCTATATGAAGGTCAGGCCTCCCTTCACGTCTAGATCAACCTTCTTAGATAGAGATTTATGACACTACACCAAAAAGGCTAAAATGTCACCCTTGACCCAACCACCCTTGTCACGGTCTTTAACCGTGACAAAAAATATGCATTTTTTATCACGGTCTTTGACCGTGATAAGTCCGTGATGAACAATTGCCATTGGCTTGTCACTGTCAAAGACTATGATAAGGCGGTTGTCACGGACGTGTCACGGTCAAAGATTGTGACAACCTTATAAAGTTATCACGTTCAAAGATCGTGACACGTCTGTGACAACATTAAAAATTAAATTCCCTAGTCGCTTCAGTTTTCTTTCCCTCATTTATTTTCCCTTTCTCCCTCTCTCCCTAACTGCTGCGATTCCCTCTCTCTCTCGTCTCAATAGATGCGTTTTTCTCTTTTGTGTGTGAGTTTATGTGTGTGTATGTGGGTTAGTGTGTGTGTGTGTCTAAGTGTATATGGGTCAGTGTGTGTGTGTGGGAGGGGTCATTGCGTGTGTGTATGCACGTATATGGGTCAGTGTGTGTGTGTGGGGGGGCCACTGTTTGTGTGTGGGTCACTGTGTGTGTGTGGGGTATTGATTCTGTTTTTAATAATATTAAAATTAGTATTGAAATTGGTAATGTAATTATGTGTGTGTTTTGGGATCACTATGTGTGTGTGGGTTTGACTTTTAAAAAAAAAATTAAAATTTGTATTAAAATTGGAAATGTAATTGCGTGTGTTTTGGAGTCACTGTGTGCGGGTATTGAATTTTTTTTATGAAATTGAAATTGTGTGAGTGTGTTGGGGTCACTAATGTAATTGAAATTTGGTTTCTCTCTAATTGCAGTAGTGGTGACCATCTCTCTCTCTACACACATTTCGGTACATCTCTCTATCTCTCTATATATACATCTCTCTCTCTCTCTCTCTCTCTCTATATATATATATATATATATATATATACACACACACACACACACATTGAGATTGTTGAATTGTTGAATTATTTGGGATTCTTGAATTGTTGTTGACTGGTGGATTTGAAAATTTAAATGGCCATTAAGTTGGTTGGCCCTAGGTATTTCTAATACATCACATTATTATTTGTATTGTTTTTTGGCTTCTTGAATTGTTGTTGACTGGTGGATTTGAAAACTTAGATGTCTATTGAGTTGGTTAGCCCTAGGCATTTCTAACATTTAGGTTTGTGATTAAACAAAATATAAATAAGTAATCATGCATTCACATGAGAATACATGCATGCATGTAGCCCGCAAATCAAGTGTTATATAACAAGTAACGAGGATAAAAAGTAATAACGGAAACCTCAATAGATATCCATTGGATATCTATTGCGGTTCTTGTTACTATCATCTAGGCATGCATGTGTAAATTTACATTAAGTTAACTTGTTATATAACACTTGCTTTGGGGGGTGCATGCATGCATGTGTTCTCATGTGAATGCATGACATAACGATTCCGTCACATTTATATCTAGTTTAAATTGTATGTAGTGCACATAGATAATAGCCTTCTAGTTCTTATGCGTACGCATTCAATAGCCCTTAGACCCGTTCGAGAAATATGACCCCTATAATGAGATCTCTCGAATTATCCCATTTGGATAGTTTAGGACTGCATAGTTTATGTATAAGAATATTCTTCGTGGCTTAAACTTATTCCTTTTGGGGGAAGTTCTTCTGTCGTATCTTGGTGTTCTCTGGGTGCATACTAGATGATGGTATGTTAAGTGATCTTTCAATTGATAAATTGAAATAACACTTACACTTGAAAATCTATGTCGTGTACTTGGAGAACTATGGGGATAAGTTTCCAAATTTTCCTCAAATTGGAAAAATGTGCATGAGCTGTTAAGTATATTATACAACTATGCGGTCTTGAATGGGATATGACCACTCACCCTTTAGAGGGTATGGAGGAAATAGGAATTATATTATTTTTATAGTATAACATCGAAAGATGAAAAGTCAATATTATAGGAAATTATTTAATGGGAACCAAATGTTCACACTTTTGTTTATACTAATCCATGAATATATGCTTCTTACCCATAATAGGCGAATGTTTGAGTAGCTGTGATGGGATATCCTATATACAAAGAGTGGATGTCAGAGACAAATAGACCAGGGGATGTGTTTCATAGAGGTCCTAATGAAATACGCAAAGAGATGTCATAATGATGAAGAGTTCCCGTGTTCGTGTGCTAAGTGTAGGAATGGAAAGGTGTTTGAGTGGAAAACAGTTGAACTACATTCGTTAATATGGGGTATGCAAGATAGTTATCGATTTTAGATTTTTTACAGGGAATCGAAAGTTCCTTTTGTCCCCGAGCAACCTTCACAACAGTCTTCAACAAGTAGGTGTAACACCCCGTACCGAGTCTGTGGTCCGACTCTAATTTATTTAATTCACACATTAATTAATATGATATTTTTCCCGAGTCTATAGCCCAACTCTAATATAAATACTTTACACATTAATTTATTTAATAATTCCCCGAGTCCATGATTCAACTCTAGTTTAATTAATTTACACATTAATTAATTTATTACCTTCCCGAGTCTACAGTCCGACTCTAATTTAATTAATTATACAATAATTAATTTAATACTTTCCCGAGTCTATAGTCCGACTCTAATTTAATTAATTACACATTAATTAATTTAAAAGTTTACTGAGTCTATGGTCCGACTCTAATTTAATTAATTACACATTTATTAATTTAATACTTTTCCGAGTCTACAGTCCGACTCTAATTTAATGAATTAACACATCAATTAATCTAATACTTGGTGTCACCCAACAATTATACCCGGACTCGCTCACTTGGCCCATAACTTAATATTTTCCGAGTCTATGTTCCGACTCTAAATTAATTTACTCTCTCAATGATTAGTTTAATACTTTAAAATCAAGTTCTCATACTTAATCAAATTTTAGGTAAATACTACCTACCTTCTCTACTAATCACACTTTTAATATTTAATTAATTCCGAAATTCAAAATTACTTATGTGTCGTAATTTTAATTGAATTAATTATGGCAATTTATATTTTAATATTAATCGGGGAGTAAATGGTTAGTATTTAGGGAAATTTATTTACCAAGAGAGTAGTAATAATGTATTTACGTCATTTCGGTTATTAATGATGGGATATGTACTTATTTCAGCCGGGAGTCGGTATAGACTAATTTGGGTGTGAAATAAGGATTTTTTTTATAAATTAATTCGGATGCCAATTCTGAGTGTAAGGTTGAATCCGGATGGGCTGAGATAGTCGGAAATGTGTACCCAGGGGTAATAAACGGGTCACGGGACGTTTTCAGGCATAGCCGGGCCACACGGGGGCATTTGGGTCACTTGGGCTTGGCCCATTAGGCAAAAAATAGAATTAAGGCTAATTAAACAATTATAAGAAATAAGGGAACGACTGATGTGAGTTTAGAAAAAGACTTACTGGGTTAGGAAACCCTAATAGCAGTTAAAGGCAAACTTGGGGATCACAGGAGAGCCAAAAAGAGTCATCTTCAACCTTGGGCATTCAACTCCAAAATCAGACTCTACGAAACCTAAGGCAAGTGGTTAACTTACTGTAGCATTTAAATTGTATTTCAATTCATATTCATGTGATGTGTGTAATCAAGGAAATTCATTTTGGGATTTAAAGGGTATAAACATGGGGTTTTGCAAACCATGAATCTGATTTCTAAATTGAGTAGAAATTCATGTATAATCTCAGTTGTGTATATGTATCTGGTAAGATGTGTAAACCCGGATGAATTAGAAACAAATCGGTGATACGGAATTGATGTTTAAATGGGTTAAAAGATTAAATTGGATTTTACCCCAAACTTGTGAAAACAGTAGAGGAAGTGAATTAATTGATGTTTTTGGACTTTATGGAGATTCCTCATAAGGTATTTGATGTCTATTGTCGATGGGAAAGCTTGATTTTCAGTATAGAAGAAGTTAGGGTTTGGAGGTATTCGCCATGGCTGAAACAACCAACTTGGGAAAGAGGAGGACCTGATCGATCGATCGATCGAAGGTGGACTATCGATCGATCGATGGTCCGAAAATTTTGACAGCTTCGCCCAGTTATCTATAGAAAGGGAAAATTTATTATATAATCTTTCATGTTTTAATTATTAAGAAATTAATACATGAGTTTAAATCTAATTTAATTGTGAATAAAATTAATTAGGATTTGAGGGAGACCTTGTGTGGCACATCATGATTAAATTAATTGGGGTTTGGAGGAAATTAGGCGTGACACACTAGAGTTAAATTTTTGGAATTTCAATTCAAAATGATTAAATACGGATTGAGTGGACAAGTTTCGGGAATATTGGTTGAGCGATACCGAGATGTAAATTTTATTTAGGTGAAGGCTAAATAATTTAGAGTCGGGAATTTAGACTCGGATGATGTTATTTCGGGCCACTAGAGTAAGTCCGAATATATTGGTTGGGGCGATACCAAAAGAAATTAATGTGCCAATTAATTGTTAATTCGAGTTGGGCCATAAGCTCATAATAAAATGGAATAGGCTTGTGTCACGGACTTAGTACACGGTGTAGCCGGGATATTTTTTTTATATATATATACGGTATGTGATAGTATATATATGGTGTGTGCATTAATATTAGTGGATAGATATTATTATTATATACTCTAGTGCTATAGGGGGAGGTTGCGCGTGAGGAGTATGGTGAGTATATTCCCAGGTCATAGCGTCCGTTATATGGGTGAGGGGCATCTCACTTTCAGGGAAGGAATATGACCACCTCCAACATGTATGTATTAACCAAGTTAGTGAACGATTCTGACTTGGGGTAACTAGGTTATGTGAATACACCTAGTGGGATAGCACTTTAGAGAATTTATATCCGGGGAGACTTACTCGGGTGGATACTATTATTAAATGTTATTTCAGTATGTTCGTGAATGCTGTAATATGACTATAAGTATATAATTAGGTAAATTATTATACACGGAATAATTAATACGAAGCATGAGTTTTATTATACGTATAACAGATGTGGAAGTTATATGAAATTAGAAAGGGAAATGATTTAATTAAGTTGATGTTGATAATAACTTAAAAATCATAATTAAGGCATACTCAGTTAGAGTAGGGTGTTTATAAGGGTTTATATAATTTATCTAGTCCTGAGGTAAAGAACTAGGTAATTTTAATTAAGGCGTTAGTAGTGCACATTAGAGGAGGGGTGAGGATATCCTCAAGGGAGTACGACACTAACTAAAATATGGAGCTCATGCATATTTACTTATTACTGCAAGTTAATCATTTGCTAAATGTTTTTCAAATGTTTTTGGGTACTAACCCTTGCTATGAAATTTTTTAAAAACCTTTTAGGTGTCCAGCCACACTGACGCCAGGCTTGACCCAATTCCAGGGGACCGTTGCTGCAACATATCTGGATGTTGCGGGAGTTTGATAGATGCCTCATTCTTTCATTCCTAGTATAGAGACCCCTTATTAGTTATTTGAGCATGTCTCTCACAGTTCATTTAGTTTTTGTCAGACTTATTGAGATTGATTGCTTGTCTTTATTTTATATTTGTTGGAGTTTGGGCCGATGGATTATTCGGTCAATTAATTAATTGTGAATGGTTGTTTCAGTTAATTGTGATTATTGTGATATTTTATTTCCGCATGAGATTTTCATTTAAGTTAATGAAAGATAAAACTTGGCACCAATCTAATTTTCTCACTTAGGTGGTTAGTAATTAAAAAGGAGACAGTGATGCTAAGAATGAACCAACTGAGAAACCTGTTCTAACTTAATTTAGGACTGATCACGCGGGGTTAATTAGGCGGGGTGCCACAGATGGTATCAGAGCATCAGGTTCTAGTGTCCTTAGGATCTGTTCGGCTTACTACGTTTCAGTGTGGCATTAGATTGTTATAGAGCCCTATTATTAGGACTGTTGATTCATTTTTTCGCTTGTGAGATATAGTATTTCTGCTATGAATATTTTTGTATAAATTGTGTACTTATACAATTCAATCTATTTCAGATGCCACTGAGGAGACAGAGAGCGGAGAGGGCTGAGGCTAGGGATAAGGCCAGGGAGGTTCATCAGGAGCCACAGGTACCGCCACCCCCACCCCCACCCGAGTTGATTTCCACTATTTAGGTGGCAGTGATAGTGGCCCAGGCGGTCGAGACAGTGATACGAGCTATGGAAGCTCACTTTCCACAGCCCCAGGCACCGCCTCCAGTGGCATTAGTAGTTAAGGCTCCAGTGGGGCCATCGTGTTGGCAGCGAGTTAGGGAGACCTTTCGAAAGGGTCACCCACCTGAGTTTTGGGGTAGCACCGATGTGGTAGAGGCTTGTGACTGGAAGAAGAACATTCAGTGCCATCTGTGCAAGCTGGAGTGTACCGAGGTGAAAAAATAGATGCTTGCTACCTTTCGTCTGTTGGGGGCAGCCTTACAGTGGTGGGAGTCAGTTACCATCGTCGATGAGAGGGATTTGATGACGATAGCAGAATTCTGGGTGCGATTCGATTGCAAATACTTTCCACCAGCGGTAGAGGCTGAGATGAGGAAAAAGTTTAGTGATTTAGTACAAGGTGACCAATCCGTGATAGACTATGTGGAAGAGTTCACCCGTTTGGCAAACTTTATGCCAAATGAGGTGAACGATGAGGAGCGGAAGAAATCGAGATTTATGGATGGCTTAGCCTGGCGGATCAGGAAACATTTGATTGGTAATCCGACGTTAGTGACTTATACAGATGTCGTTGATTCCGCACTTGTACATTGCCAGGATCACCGCTTCCATGCGAAGGGGAGAAAGAGAGCAGGGGAGCCGAGCCAATAGGGCAAGGCAGTTACTAGTGGTGACTTGAGTGGTACTCAGCAGCAGACTAGAAGTCAACAGGGGAATCAGGCTAAGAAGTTTAAGTCTGGTGGGTTCCGACCGGGAGGACAGGGGTTCAAACACGGGCAGCCGGGCCCGAATCAGCAGCAGCAGGTTCCTTAGGTCCATCAGGGCCAAGGGAACAAAGAGGGAGGCTAGGAGGGCCAACCACGTCAAGGACAATAGGGACAACGACAGGGGGATGGTCAAAAATGCTATTTTGTCTGTGGCCAGCCAGGACACTTCAAGAGGGAGTGCCCACAGAGGGGCAGAGGTCATCAGCAGGAGGCTCAACAGGGGTAACGGGGGCAGATGCCGCTAACAGCACCAGCTCCACCCGTCCCACCGCAGCAGGGGCAGATGCACTACGGACGTGTGTATAACGTCCGGGATGTTCCCAATCCTCCAGCACAACAAGCACCGCCAGCAGTTGAGGGTATGTTTCTCATTCATGGTTATGAGGGTAGTATTCTTTTTTATACGAGAGCATCGCATTCATTCATTAAATACTATAGACCGCGGGTAGTCTTCGAATGTGTGTAGAGTCGCTAGTAGGCAGCGGGGCTTCGATTCACTCAATTTATCGGGGGTGGACGTTTTGATTGGGCGGCTTAGTTTAGCAGCGGACCTCTTGGTGTTAGATATGGAAGGGTATGATGTCATCTTGGGTATGAATTGGTTGGTAGGATATCAGAAAACTGTGGATTGCTATGAGAGGATAATCGTATTCTCCATTCCAGGATAAGAGATGTTTTTATAGCAATGTCGTTACCCGAGGGAGGGTCACGCAGGCACCTGTATTACATCGAGGAGAAAACCTCATAGGAGGTGGCAATTTCGTTGGACTCAATTTCGGTAGTGAGGGACTTTAAGGATGTGTTCCAGGAGATACCAGGTTTTCCACCTAGCAGAGAAATCGAATTTGTAATCGATTTAGCACCGGGGATGAGGTCGATTGCTCGGGCCCTATACCGTATGGCCCCTTCAGAGATACGTGAGTTTATAGAGTAGATTCAACAGCTTCTGGGTTAAGGTTTCGTTCGACAGAGTACATCGCCGTGGGGTACACCGGTGTTATTTATGAAGAAGCGAGACGGTTCACTATAGTTATGCGTGGACTATAAAGAGCTGAACAAGGTGATGATACAGAATAAGTATCTGTTACCTAGGATTGATGATCTATTTGACCAGTTGAGAGGGGGTCTTACTTCTCTAAGGTCGACTTGAGGTTAGGGTATCATCAACTGCGTATCCGAGAGGAGGATGTTCCTAAGACCGCTTTCCTGTCGCGGTATGGATCTTACGAATTTAGGGTGATGCCATTCGGGCTCACCAATGCACCAGCAGTGTTCACAGACCTCATGAACAAGGTTTTTAGGGAGTTTCTCGATCAGTTTGTCATCGTGTTCATTGATGACATCCTGATCTACTCGTGCACCGAGAAGGAGCACGCAGAGCATCTGCGTATAGTTTTACAGACACTACGGGATCACCAGCTCTATGCCAAATTCAGGAAGTGTGGATTTTAGCTACGAGAGGTACAGTTTCTTGGCCACGTGGTGTCAAACTAGGGTATTGCAGTGGATCTGAGTAAGGTATTGGCGGTAAGGGAGTGGGGGCAGCCCACGACACTGACTGAGGTGCGCAATTTTCTGGGATTGGCTGGTTATTATTCTCAAAGATTGCGGGCCATTTGACGAATCTGACTCGGAAAGGGGTAACTTTCACTTGGAGTGATCATTGTAAATTATCTTTCGATGAGCTAAAGGACAAGTTGACATCTTCACCCATACTTGCTTTGCCGAAGGGACGATTAGAGTATCCGGTTTACACTGACACATCCTTACAGGGACTTGGGGTGTGCTTCAGTAGGAGGAAAGGGCTACAACTTATGCATCCAGAAAGCTAAAGCCCCACGAGAGGAATTACCCCACTCACAACCTGGAGCTAGCAGTGGTCATTTTTGATTTGAGGATATGGAGACATTATCTTCTAGGAGAGCAGTTCACGTTATTCACGGATCACAAATCACTTCAGTATCTCTTCATGCAGAAGGATATGAATATGAGGCAGAGGCGATGGCTAGAATTTGTGAAAGACTACCAGTTTAATATTCAATATCATCCTGGTAAGGCTATTGTGGTAGCAGATGCATTGAGCTAGAGATCGACTGGAGAAATATCAGAAGCCTGGAAAGCGAAGTGGAGAGAGCTTCGATATGAGGATGATGTATCCAGGGCTTGCATGTCAGCATTATCCATCACACCTGAGATCATTATGCGATTTGTGAGGGCTCAGGCAGAGGATAAGCTCTACCGGGATAGGGTGACCCAGTTGGTAGCTGAGGGAGCAGAGGGTTACTCGGTCAGCTTGGAAGGAGGCTTATGCCTTAATGGGAGGTTAATTGTGCTAGAGGATGAGGAGTTGAGGCACGCAGTTATGACAGAGTCCCATGCATCGAGACTCACGGTACATCCCGAAGGGGATAAGATGTACCAGGATATGAGGAGGCAGTATTGGTGGGCAGGAATGAAACGGGACATAGAAGAGTTTGTTTCGAAATGTGCCACGTGTCATCTTATGAAAGTTGACCATCACAGACCATCAGGGATACTACAGCCACTGGAGATTGCCGTGTGGAAGTGGGAGAGCATATCCATGAACTTCATTACAGGGTTACCTGCATCACAGAGGGGTCAAGATTCCATATGGGTCATTGTGAATTGGTTGACCAAAGTGGCCCACTTCCTGCCGGTTCGCACAGAATTTGAGACAATGCGATATGCTCAGCTATTCATAGCTGAGATTGTTAAGCTATATGGGGTACCAGTTAATATTATGTCTGATAAAGACAAGATCTTTGTGGCCCATTTTTGGCAGAGCTTTCAGGAGGCCATGGGCACGGAGTTACGACGGGCAAACTAAGAGAGTCAATCAGATGTTGTAAGATATGCTCAGAATGTGCATATTAGACTTTGGGGGAGGTTGGGAGAAATATATTCCTTTGGTAGAGTTCACGTATAACAACTTTTACCAATTCACGATCGTCATGGAACCGTTCGAGGCACTATATGGGAGACCTTGTCATTCACTCGTTTGTTGGTTAGACGTGGGGGACAACAAACTATTGGGGCCAGAGATTGTTCAGGAGACGTCTGCCAAGATAGAGTTGATCCAAGGGAGGATTCGGATAGCTCAGGATAGGTAGAAGAGTTACGCTGGTGCTTCACGGAGACATGTGGAGTTAGAGGTTGGGGACCAGGTATTAGTCCGAGTGTCCCCTATGAAAGGGGTGATGAGGTTCGGTAAGAAGGGTAAGTTAGCACCGAGGTACGTGGGACCTTTCCCTATTATCGAGAGGGTGGGACCAGTAGCTTACAGGCTGGGATTACCAGAGCACCTTCAGCAGATACACGACGTGTTCCATGTAGCATCGCTGAAGAAATATCGCAGGAGCGAGAGGGCTTTCTGGCACATTACACTCAAGGAAATTGATTTACGGCCAGACCTCTCATACGAGGAGAGACCGGTGGCTATTCTGGACCGTAGTGAATAGAAGTTACGATCCAAGGTTGTTCAACTAGTTAGAGTACAATGGGGTCATCACAACGTTGACGACTCTACCTGGGAGCGGGAGGAGGATACGCGGGAAAAATATCCAGAGCTTTTCACCACAGGTACGACCAAATTTCGGGGACGAAATTCCTTTGTAAGGGGGGGGGGGGGAGTATGTAACACCCCGTATTTTCATGCATTTAATATTTAATTAATTCGAGAATTCAAAATTACTTGTGTGTCATAATTTTAATTGAATTAATTATGGCAATTTATATTTAAATATTAATCGAGGTGTGAATGGTTAATATTTAGGGAAATTTATTTACTAAGTGAGTAGTAATAATGTATTTACGTCATTTCGGGTATTAATGACGGGATATGTACTTATTTCAGCCAGGAGTCGGTATAGACTAATTTGGGTGTGAAATAAGGATTTTTTTTTATAAATTAATTCGGATGCCAATTCTGAGCGTACGGTTGAATCCGGATGGGCTGAGATAGTCAGAAAAGTGTACCCGAGGGTAGTAAACGGGTCACACGATATTTTTAGGCATAGCCGGGCCCACACGGGGGCATTTGGGTCACTTGGGCTTGGCTCATTAGGCAAAAAAGGGGATTAAGGCTAATTAAACAATTGTAACAAATAAGGGAATGGCTGATGTGAGTTTAGAAAAAGACTTAGTGGGTTAGGAAACCCTAATAGCAGTTAAAGGCAAACTTGGGGATCACAGGAGAGTTAAAAAGAGTCATCTTCAACCTTGGGCATTCAACTCCAAAATCAGACTCTATGAAACCTAAGCCAAGTGGTTAACTAGCTGTAGCATTTAAATTGTATTTCAATTCATATTCATATGATGTGTGTAATCAAAGAAATTCATTTTGGGATTTAAAGGGTATAAACATTGGGTTTGGAAAACCATGAATCTGATTTATAAATTGAGTAGAAATTCATGTATAATCTGAGTTGTGTATTTGTACCTGGTAAGATGTGTATACCTGGATGAATTAGAAATAAATTGGTGATACAAAATTGATGTTTGAATGGGTTAAAAGATTAAATTGAATTTTACCCCAAACTCGTGAAAAGAGTAGAGGAAGTGAATTAATTGATGTTTTTGGACTTTATGGAGATTCTTCATAAGGTTTTTGATGTCTATTGTCGATGGGAAAGCTTGGTTTTCAATATAGAAGAATTTAGGGTTTTGAGGTATTCGGCCATGGCTGAAACAACCAACTTGGGGAAGACGAGGACCTGATCAATCGATCGATCGAAGGTGGACCATCGATCGATTGATGGTCCGGAAATTTTGACAGCTTCGCCTAGTTATCTATATAAAGGGAAAATTTATTATATAATCTTTCATGTTTTAATTATTAAGAAATTAATATATGAGTTTAAATCTAATTTAATTGTGAATAAAATTAATTAGGATTTGAGGGAGGCCTTGCGTGGCACATCATGATTAAATTAATTTGGGTTTGGAGGAAATTAGCTGTGACACACTAGAGTTAAATTTTGGGAATTTCAATTCAAAATGATTAAATACGGATTGAGTGGACAAGTTCGGGAATATTGGTTGAGCGATACCGAGATGTAAATTTTATTTAGGTGAAGGATAAATAATTTAGAGTCGGGAATTTAGACTCGGGTGATGTTAGTTCGGGCCACGAGAGTAAGTCCGAATATATTGGTTGGGGCGATACCAAAATAAATTAATGTGCAAATTAATTTATAATTAGAGTTGGGCCATAAACTCATAATAAAATCGAATAGGACTGTGTCACGGACTTAGTACACGGTGTAGACGGGATATTTTACATATATATATATACGGTGTGTGATAGTATATATATGGTGTGTGCATTAATATTAGTGGATAGATATTATTATTATTATATACTCTAGTGCTATAGGGGGAGGTTGCGCGTAGTGGATGAATCCCCTAGCTTGAGGAGTAGGGTGTGTATATTCCCAGGTGATAGCGTCCGTTATATGGGTGAGGGGCATCTCACTTTCAGGGAAGGAATATGACCGCCTCCAACATGTATGTATTAACCAAGTTAGTGAAGGATGCTGACTTGGGGTAACTAGGTTATGTGAATACACCTAGTGGGATAACACTTTAGAGAATTTATATACGAGGAGACTTTACTCGAGTGGATACTATTATTAAATGTTATTTCAGTATGTTCATGAATGCTTTAATATGACTATAAGTATATAATTAGGCAAATAATTATATACGGAATAATTAATACAAAGCATGAGTTGTATTATACGTATAACAGATATGGAAGTTATGTGAAATTAGAAAGGGAAATGATTTAATTAAGTTGTTGTTGATAATAACTAAAAAATCATAATTAAGGCATACTCGGTTAGAGTAGGGTGTTTATAAGGGGTTATATAATTTATCTAGTCATGAGGTAAAGAACTAGGTAATTTTAATTAAGGCGTTAATAGTGCACATTAGAGGAGGGGTGAGGATATCCTCAAGGGAGTACGACACTAACTAAAATATGGAGCGCATGCATATTTACTTATTACTGCAAGTTAAACATTTGCTAAATGTTTTTCAAATGTTTTTGGGTACTAACCCTTGCTATGAAATTTTTCAAAAACCTTTTAGGTGTTCAGCCACAGGGACGCCAGTCTTGACCCAATTCCAGGGGACCGTTGCTGCAGCATATGTGGATGTTGCGAGAGTTTGATAGACGCCTCATTCTTTCATTCCTAGTATAGAGATTCCTTATTAGTTATTTGAGCATGTCGCTCACAGTTCATTTAGTTTTTGTTAGACTTGTTGAGATTGATTACTTGTCTTTATTTTATATTTGTTGGAGTTTGGGCCCATGGTTTGTTTAGTAAGTTAATTAATTGTGAATGGTTGTTTCAGTTAATTGTGATTATTGTGATATTTTATTTTCGCATGAGATTTTCATTTAAGTTAATGAAAGATAAAACTTGGCACCAGTCTAATTTTCTTACTTAGGTGGTTAGTAATTAAAAAGGCGACAGTGATGCTAAGAATGAACCAACTGAGAAACCTGTTCTAACTTAATTTAGGATTGATCACCCGGGGGTAATTAGGCTGGGTGCCACAGTAGGATAGATGTACAATGGGAGGAGGAAAATGTAGATCATAATATGCTAGAGGATTTAGTAGATGACGCGTATGGAGTTTATGGAGTGGAAGAGAATGAGGTCACTAACGATGTACAAGGTTTAGGTCCTCATGAAGATATCGAAATAAACCTTGATAATGACTACCAGAGTTTATAAGGCAACCCAACCGTTGTACTCTGGCTATGAGAAAAATCAAACAACTTTACATGCCATGGTTGATCTGCATAGTTTGAAGACCTAATATGGTTTGTCTAGCAATAACATGACATGAATTTTGAATTGGGTGCTAACCAAGTAGAATACACTTCCAAATAACGATCCTACTATATAGAACATTTTGAAAGGTTTGGGAATTAATTGTAAATCAATTCATCCTTGTGTGTATGGCCGCATACTATATCGAAAGGAGTATGAAAATCTTGATTGGTGTCCGGTATGGGATGAACTTAGATTTGTCAAATCTACTGGTAAGCAAGGAATGTGCTCAAAAGTGCCTAAAAAAGTATTAAAATATTTTCCCATTGGGCCTAGATTAAAGCAGTTGTTCACAGTACCATGGATAGCAAAGGCAATGACTTAGCATTCTAGGGTAGAAGTAGGGGATAATCTCATGCATCATTCTATTAATTCTACAGCTTGGAAGGTGATGAATTTTGAATATCCCGATTTTACTCGAGAATAGCATAACATTCGTTTGGAAATATCAACAGATGGTTTCAATCCATTTGGAAATCTAAGCACCAATCAGAGTGTACGGCCAGTGATCTTAGCCCTACTCAACGTCCCTCCTTCACAATGTAAGAGACCTGAATTTTTGATGTTGTCTTTATTGATACCTGGCCCAAAGTCACTAAGGGAGGACATTGATGTCTACCTGGATCCTTTGGTAGAAGAATTAAATGATTTGTGGGAAGTGGGTGTGCAAGCATTTGACTCTTTTAAAAAAGAAGAGTTTTTGCTGAAAGCTATGTTAATGTGTGCAAATCATGATTTTTCAGCTTATGGGACATTATTCGATTGAGTAGTACATGGTTATTTGGGGTGTCCTATTTATGGTGAGGATACTGAATCTCTGCGTCCCACCGCTAGCTCAAAAAATGTATACCATTGCCATAGGAGGTTTTTACCCCTCACTCATAGTTTTAGATTTGATATAGGTTCCAATTTTTTACCGGACGGGGTTGAACACAGGCCACCTCTGAGAAAACTTTCAGGTTCAGAAATTGAAAGTAAATCTTCTGATTGTGGCCCTAATATGACAGGTAAGAATCCTAAATTTAAGAATGTTAAGCATAAAAAGTCCCCAACTGGGAATTAAACTGAGGCAAGGAAGGCATGATCTAGGAGGTCAATTTTAATTTACTTTCCTTATTGGAAGAATAACTCGATATGCTATGTATTGAATGTAATGCACACAGAGAAGAACATCACTAAACATATTGTGGGCACACGCCTTGGGAGGAGTCATTCGAAGGATGGAGAAAATGCACGAAAAGACCTTAAATCGTTGAAACGTAAACCACAACTATGGTTGAAAGAAGATAGTAGGGGAAGGACAATAATCCCCCCTGGTGCGTTTACTTTGACGAGTGAGGAAATGAAGGTTCTTTTAGACACAATATATAATTTGAAGGTTTCATCTAATTTTCGTCGAACTTGAAAATTGTGGTGAATTATGCTACCCATGATTTACATAAGTGTAAGTCCCATGATTTTCATGTGATAATGCAATTGGTTCCTCTATTGTTTAAGCATTGTTTCTCCAAGAATAAGTATTTGCGGAGGGCTATTATGCAAACTAGTATCTGCTTCTCATTTTTATGTGAGAAAGTAATCAATCAAGATCACATAGTGGTTACAAAATTATCGACGACTGAAGCGATTTATGTATTGGAGAGGTACTTTCCCCCATCATTCTTTAACATAAGTGTTCACTTGTTGGTACACTTATGTGGCGAGGCTCTTCTTTGCGGCCCAGTTAGATATCACTAGATGTATTTGTTTGAAATATTGATGAATGTTTTCAAATATTACATCAAGAATACACGAAACATTAAAGGATCAATTGCAGAGGAATTCATCACCGTTGAGTCATCAATTTCCACTCGAGAATATATGTCTGACCCGAGCAGTGTGGATGAAAGTGATGAGTTCGTCGATGAGGGTGGTCATGTGATGGGTAGACGAGTGAAATTAATGAATTTACAACATGAACAAGTAGCTTATTATCTATTTAACACACATGAAGATGTCGGAGAGTGGAAAAAGTAAGTTCATATTATTTTAACTTTTACATTATTTTAATTTTTATGCATGATCAATTTCGTAATACGTTCGTCACAATCAATGAAGAAAGTATGATGCGCGTGGGAACAATAAAAGATGAAAAATAATGGCACAATCAGACAATGAATTTAGGTTGTGGTTGTCACACGAGGTAACTATAATGAAAATGTCTTTTATTAAATGTCACATTATAAGAAATCTTTACAACTAACCTAATTAATTTATCTATATTCTCAGCTCTTAAAGATGGGTGATGCGGCATCAAGGCTTTTTCATCTAGCCACTAGACCCTTGTTCATGGCACAAGAGTACAAAGAGTACTGATGGAAAGATTACGTATTTGGTGCAAGGGTGTACGAGAAAAATACAAATGTATCATACAAGGCTCTTATTTATTTTCGAGCGAGCATGAAAAATAAAAACCTCGTTGAAGCTAAAATAACTTACTATGGTGTAATTCGAAATATATTTGAATTGGACTATATAAGCTTCAAATAGGTTGTGTTTTATTGTGATTGGATAAGAGTTGAGGATAAAAATTCTTATAAATTTGATCCTGGTACCAATTTGATCATGGTTGACTTGTCAAAGTTGAAGAGAAGCAAACACGTGAGCGATGAGCCATTTGTTTCTATTTTTCAAAAGGTCAAGCAAGTGTTTTACTCGGAGTATATCAACAACGAGTCATGGTTAATCGTACGCCAAAGCGTCTAAACATACTGAATATCAATCCATTTTTTATATAACCCGAATTTGAAATAATTTTTAGATTTGTAATAAGTCTTCCAATTACTTGTAATGACCAGTGGGTGCATTATTCTAGTGATTTATTAGTATCAGACGATATTTTAATTATTTTAATTCATTTGTACTTGATTAGTTTAATGTTGTAATAACTAGTGGGTGTATTTTTCTAGTGCTTTGTTATTATCGAATTTTTTGGTTAGTGAATATGTTAATTTGGATTTTAATTAAATTAAGTATTAATGCAATGCCCATGACCTGACCCGATATTGAAACAATATTTAGATTTATAATGTCATTAACTTGTATTCTTCTAGTACTTTGTTATTATCGTATTTGAATCAAAATTGGTTTTTTGGTTAGTGAATATGTTAATTTGGATTTTAATCATATTAAGAATTAATTCAAAGTCCATGACATGAACCGATATTGAAAAAAAAATTAGATTTATAATTTCGTTAACTTGTATTCTTATAGTTCATTGTAATAATCAATTTTGAATCAAATTTGGTTTTCTAGGTAGCGAATATGTTAATTTGGATTTTAATCAATTTAAGCATTAATTCAAAGTCCATAACATGACCCGATATTGAAACAATATTTTTAGATTTATAATGTCATTAATTCGTATAATATTCTAATTAATTTGGATTTGATCATTTTCTGATATACATGTTTGTACTAATAATAACAATTTTTGCAGAACATGTCTTCATCAGGGCATCGCGACAGCGGGGCCAACGAAGGTTCCTCTACCACTAAGCCCCCCAATTGGGGAAAATTGGGGTCCTTCATCGAGAACAAGGTGTCATTACTAGATAGATCCCTAGAGTTGCTGAAGGCGATCATTGGCCGGGGCACACTGATTAGAGGAAGGTTCTAAATGAGCTCAAAATGATCATTTGAGGGGCATTATAGGTAATGTATTTATATTTGTATTTATATTTTATAATTTAAATACAACTAACACTTACTTTCTTTTTGGTTTGTATTTGTTTGACACGATCAATTTGGCATGCCCCCACTTGTTTGCGACTCTATGTTGGAACAATTGAGAGATTAGTATAAGACGTGGTAGAAAAACATGTAGGCACGGTAGTTTGGACAGACTCGGAAGTCCATTATGAGAGTGCATGACACCGTTCCGTCGAAGGAACCAATCTCTTTGGTACAATGGCAGTAGTTTTTAGAAAATGAGAACGAAGAGCGACAATTGACATCTCATCAATCGGGGAGGGAAAATTGGGCAAAAAAGGTGGACGTCCACTACTCCAGGTGGATCTCTTACGTCGAGGTGGAGCACGGGGTGGTAAGTTTTTATTTTTTGTAATTTTAGTTTTATGTGATTCTAATTTAACATTACTTTGTGCTACTTACTAATTCTTCATTATTTTATTTTAGGAGACGGGGAGTGGCCCTGGGGGTAGACCATATAGAATCGATGCGTATGTGGAAATTAGGACGAAGAAGGGCAAAAATAAGGAGGTGTCCCCTAGCGTGGCAACCATGATTGTAAGTTATAATTGTCTAAGTTTTTTAATTATGTTATAATTTTTTTATTAACTTAATTAACTAATCATATACTATTTTTCGCTTCAGGTAAAGCTTAAGGAAGTGCATGAAAAGCAGTCTGATGTCGACAAAACATCTTTGGCTATGAACGCACTCAGCCAAGTGCTCGGGACGGATCACAAGGGGAGCACTAGGGGGTGAGATCTCGGGTGGGGAATTTGAGGATAATCAGGATAGGGATGAGCAACATAGGGTTGGCTCATAAGGTGGACACCCATGATGATAAGCTAGAAAGGTTGGAGGTAACGGTCCTAGATATGTACACTTTCATGAAGATTTATGGGGGTCCACTTACGATAAGGGAAAGGGCAAGGGTAAGGGTAAGAGTAAGGGTAAGGGGATAAATGAGGACGCCACTGCTCCATCACTGATACATATTCATTTCCCATATTGAGCCCCGTCGAATGGCCTACGTCAACAATTGGTTGGCCGAACGTATTTTAAATAGACATATTTGGTGGCACGTCGATAGCTATGGGGTTGAAGGACCCGAACACCCACCTGGGTATGTTGGTTCATGGACGTGCTATGAAAGACTTTGAGGCAAAGGTTCGCGTCACATATACTGTGATCAGGAGGGAGAATGCACCTTTGTGGTTGGAAGAACTATGCGACGTTAGACAAATTGATGGGTGTCTCAATTCATATGTTGCGTGGACTTACTTCCTCCTCCGACCTATTGTAGACCCTATTCCATGACATTATTTATATTTATTTTATTTGGATCTTTGATACTATTTTTATTTTTTTGATTTGGTTATGGATATTTACATGTTGATTTGGTTTTGGTTATGGAGATTTGTATTTATTTGTATTAGTTATTGAATATTGAATGTTGGTTGATATATATTCTGTTTGGACAGGTTAAAATTTTCTATAACAGGTACAAATATACTGTTGGGCAGTGGCAGTGGCTATACTGGCCATCAATTTTTTTTTAAAATCTGCCCAGATCTTGTCACGGACTTTGACTGTGACAAGTCTATGAGAATTTTTTTGTCCCACAGACTTGTCACGGACTTTGACAGTGATAAGTTTTCCTTTGGACGTGATAAATTTGTAATAAGTGTTAATAAGTGTCAAATTCATAAGTGTTAATATTTTTCCAACCAACCTTCCCACATTTACCCATTAACACTTATTCAATAACTTCATTAATAATTTTCCAAACCATACATTTCCTTACTTTCTTTATTCAAGAAATCCATTTACACTAAGACTACTTTTATAAGAAAATACCATTTCTTTCATTTTACATGTAGTCTTACACTTTACCTTTATCACATTTGTAACAATTATTTCACAAACTAAAATTTTCAATTATCATTCCACGTGTAAACCATGTAATTCTTCCTTAAACTTGTTTATACACTTCTTGTCAAATCAGTACAAGTTTATATGAATGGGAGATTGGACTTTAAACCTTAAAATCCTATTAAATGGTTTAATCACATATTTCATTCTAGAAATTTATCATACTTGCAAAAATACATTTTTAAGATATTAAAGACATTTTTATTTCTTCAACATCAACAACTGTCTATTCTTCATAAAACCTTCATTTTTGGAAGAACTTTGAAATATTTTTATTTCACCAAATATTCCAACAAAATCACATCATTTACAAACATAAAATTTTTGTCCTCAGTCTTTCTTGAAAATACACCGTTTTCGTGAAATACCCACTTTTAACATTTCAAAACGTTGAAATAATTATCCATTCTTTATTTCCAACAAAATAACGTTTATTCAAAATTTTTATTTCATAAAAATGCTTATTATTTTCTACACATCTATTTTTATCATTTAATCAAATGAACCCTATTCATGTAATCAACTACAAGACTACAATATTATAAATAAAGCCTTAGTATTAAGAGTAAGGTTTTTTCCACCTCTAATGGCTCCAATAGTAGTTAAAATATTAGTGTAGGAGGATCAACCCCCACCTCCAAAGGTGGCCTCAAGGGGTTACCAAAATCATCTTCCAAAATGCTCCAAAATGTTCTTCTTCCAAGTTTTCAAGCTAGACACACTTAAAACTCTATGGAAGTCCTCATCATCTTCTCCAAAATACCCCAAATATTCCTCCAAAATTCAAAGCTCTTATTTATCAATGGTAAAAATCGGTATTTTTGGTTCAAATGTGGTGGAATACATCCTAAAATGGTGGTTTATGGTTAGTGTATGATGGAGGAGTGGAGGTGGAAGACCACCTACCTCTCTCTTTCTCTCTCTCTCACCCTCTCTCCTTATTTCAACACAATATAACCTCAAACAACCAAACAACCAAACAACACCTTATAAAACCTCCCTTAAGTCCAAAAATCATGCTTTACGCCTTCTGGGTTGATCTGATCTCAAGAACTTAAAGATCTAACGACCCAAATTGTGACAGTGCACAAGGGAAACTTTGATTAAAAACCTCACGAACGTCGTTCGAACGACTTCCCTATGTCGTTCGAACGACTTCTACCATGTCGTTCCTTGCTTGGATCACGCGAACCTTTGAGTGACCTTCTACTGTAATTCAGTAGAACATGTTTAGAAGCCTTGTATCTCACGACCCTTTTGGTGATTTGATTATGTCATTTAAACGACCCTTTTTCTTTTTCTTTAATTTTTCTCCACTATCATCCACAATTCTGCTATAATTATAATTAACTCCTCCTCATATATAATGCATATATAATTTAATTAATTTACCGGGGCAGGATATTACAAACTTACCTCCTTGTGAATTTCATCCCTGAAATTCTCCATCCATCATTCCTCAAACTTATGGGGTCCACGAACTTCTATTCTAAGTCCCAGAAATCCTCCAAGACAAACTGTCTAAGTCCTCAACACTAAGGTCACCAAATAATCAAAATGCGACATGCCCTAATGCTCACTATTTTGCTGACCATGACATTACATTATTGACCCCGAGTCTCCACTTGCCTTATGACCAAGTCCAAACCATTCCTAGCACTACCTACGCTATTACGTAAGGAATACTGGTGCCTTTAAGGGAAAATCCTTTCTAGCGGTTAACCACTACACCAAAAACAACAATTTGGCACACCTTGATATTAAAAATCTGGCACAATTTAAAACTGTGCCAAATTCTGGCACAGTTTAATGATAATCTGCCGCACTTTAAAACAGTGCCAAAATTTTGGCACTATTTTTAAGTGTGCCAAAATTGATTACACCTAACAAAATATAAATACTCTTAAAAAATAAGAACCCCCTCAATTTTTTGGTCTCCCGCTCTCTCTCTCCTCTCTCCTTCTCAATCTTTCGCTCCCACTCCAGCTCACGTGAGTCTATACTATCATTGGATTTGGGAATGTTATTAGGGCATTGAAGCAATCCATGATATCCCAGTCTCAGAGGGAATCATTGGATGACAATGCTCAACTTTTGAAGTCGTTTTAACAAAACCCAGCTCGTTCACCACATTCCGGTCCAACGATGCAGGTATTGATTACTTACCCCTTTATGATTTGTGGTAGATGAATGAACTCAGTTTGCAATGAACCAATTCATTCAGGATTTTTGTTTTGTTTCCTTGAGAACCCTAACAGTAGAGGTAGTAGATGGATACGATCCTCTATACACGGACGTACCAAAGCCTCATAAGACCAAATGGGAGAGGAAACCATACCCAACCCCAATGAAACATCTGATTCACCGAGCCAAGGAGGAAAGAGAAGCTCGAAAGGCAGCCTCGTCGATTGTTTGAAGACTCACTTGACAATGGCCTACTCTTTCATCAACTTGTTGACGTAGCTCACCAAGTCTACCGAGCCAGAGGACCCACCTGACAATGGTAGAGTTTTGGACTATTTTTCATTTGCTTTTTCATATAAATTGCACATAGTAAAGTTTTCTATTTTTCCCCTTTAAAATTTGTTTTTATTTTTATTTTTTTGGTTGGTAGTGAGGGTTTATTCCCCCAATTCCAATTTCATAAAAAATTGCAAACGATAAAATTTCAGGGATGGTTTGAACAGAATGAACCTCAAAGATTTGAGGAGTTTAAGCTCTTGGTGAGTGGCTGACACCCCTTCAATCAAAAGTTATGGTGGTTATGGTTAGATGCCATTTTTTCTTCTTTAAAACTTTTGTTGTGAAAAATCTAACATATAATGCTTCTGATTTTTTCAACTGAATTATAAAATATATATATAAATTACCACCACCGATCTTATGACTGTAGAAAAGTAGATATCATTCCCCTCCTAGGTATAAGGACATATGTATATCATTATGTATGCATATTTGAGTGACTGAATGTCTTCTTGATGATTTTTTTTACTTGCAATTTTCATTGCTTGAATCACAGTTACATTGCAAGTCAGTATTTTGTAAAAAGGAATTGCAAGTTTAGTTTGAACTGAACTGAACCTGGTGGACGTGAAATTTACGACTTACTTTAAAGTTTGTGATTTTTATTTCATTTTATATAAAAGAATATGGTTATGCTGTCGGTAACAAGTATTTCGGAGTCAAAATGTTGTAGTACGTGAAGTCTACCTATTTTATCCCAAATAAATAGTCGACGTTCGAAAGTCAAACAAATTGACAAAAAGTTTGACTTTCAAAATTTATCCTAAAACTGAGGAATTGCTTAACTGTAAGACATGCACTTGGATCAATGTTTTTTCAGATGGGTAACTTTGTAATCTCACCTAGTTATTACAATACTATTTTTAGTAACGCGATTAATAATTTGGGATGGAGGGAGTAGTTTTTGACATTAAAATTTGTAAATCATTTTCCAGTACGATTCATAATGTTATCTTGTGCTCAATTTTGTGTCATTTAATTATTTATGTATATGTTTATATTTGCGTAAATTCATTTATTTATTTACAATTGTGTAATTCTCTGTGTTAGTAACTATAGGAAGTTCTAATATCTAGCCATATTGGATGTTTCATTTGACCTTAAGGTGAGGTTTTCACTTGCCCAACAAATTATTCATGTTTGTTTCATGTATAGTTAATTTGATTTTTCTCGCTCTCTCTGCATGTGTGTGTGTGTGCCCGCGCGCGCTCTGAACACTTTTGTTTGGGATTCGTTCTGATTTAAACTAAAGTGCAAAATTTTATAGTATTGTTGTGCGAGGGTAGTGGGTGTATAGTGTTTTTTTTACTGTTTATTGATATAAATAGTACTAAAAAACATTATTGCAGGCACCATACTCCAGAGGTAACATGTTTACCATTTATGTTTCCTTATTTCAAATTTGTTAATTTTATTATTGTGATCTTTCGTCTTTAAATGGTTGATGCCATGAGACTAATTTATTATCTATGTGGGTTAAGAAAAAAAAACTAATGATTGTGACACCCCGCCTAATAAAATACCGGGTGATCAGTCCTATACCCAATTAAAAAAGGAATCCCAGTTGGTTCATTCTTAGCATCACTGTCGAAAAACTTTTTAAAACTTACTAACCACTTAGTATTCCCAAAACGCCGGTGCCAAATTTTAACTTTTTAATTAAACAAAATAGTACATGCGGAAATAAATAGAAACCATTCACGCAACTAAATTAAATCAACTGAACGAATAATTTAACTACTTGCCGAATAAACCATCGACCACTAAAATAAAATAGTCTAACAACAATCATCCAACAACTGAATAGATAAATTTATAAACTACAACTGAAAAGTCTGGGCGACATGCCCTAAGAAAACTGAAACTGATAGATGATTCCTACTCTAGGAAAGAATGAACGATGCATCTAATTCAAGCTCCTGCTAGCATCCACATATGTCGCAGCTCCGTGTCCCTGGAATAGAATATCAATCATGGCGTCCCTGTGGATGGACACCTAAAAGGTTTTGAAAATAGTTTTATAGCAAGGGTTAGAACCCAAAATATTTTGAAAATATTTAGCAATTGAATTAACCGCAGTAAATATTATGTATGAATGTGCTTCATATTTTGGTTAGTGTCGCACACTTCGGAGGACATACTCACCCCTCCACTAA
Source organism: Sambucus nigra (assembly GCA_949130495.1). Classification (NCBI taxonomy): domain Eukaryota; kingdom Viridiplantae; phylum Streptophyta; class Magnoliopsida; order Dipsacales; family Adoxaceae; genus Sambucus; species Sambucus nigra. The sequence goes on along the minus strand of OX422215.1, from coordinate 263,501,526 downwards.
TGTGCACACCTAACGGTTACCTTAACCCCACCTAGTTGTACTACCCTCTCCAACTTGTCCTGGTGTAATCTCCCCTTGACATACAACTCTAACCCGAGTATAATAATTCATGGGTTATAATTTATCTCGCCAATTAACTTAATTAATTCCTTTTAAATAATATCATATAACCGTGACACAAGTTATATAAAGTAAGTACATTACACAGTGTATTATGACCCGTATATAATATTACAACTCATTATATGCGTACCTTTACTAAAATATCCACACATAATTCATATGTATATCCATCCCTCCGAGTATACCCTCACCGGATGATTCCCTCTAAAGTGATATCTCACAAGGTGTGCTCACATAACCGAGTTACCCAAGTTGGAATCGCTCACCAACCTGGCTAAAAAATATAGACGTAGTGAAGGCGGTACTATTCCTTCCCTGAAAGTGAGATAATCCCCTCACCCATATATTGGACGCTATGTCCTGGGGATATTCTCACCCTCGTCCTCAAGCTAGGGGATTCACCCTCATCGCGCAACCTCCCTTGATAGCACTAGAGTATATAAATTAAATAAATATCTAGTCACTGATATTTAATAGCACACACACACACACACACACACACACACACACACACACATATATATATATATATATATATATAATATAATATAATATCACCACACCGTATATATATATAATATAACCCTCGGCTTTACCATATACTCAAAAACCCATAACACTAGCTTGAAATTTCTCGAGTCTATGGTTCGACTCTAATTTATCTAATTCACACATCGATTAATATAAGATTCCCCCCGAGTCTATGGTCCGACTCTAATATAAATACTTTACACATTAATTAATATGATATTTGCCCGAGTCTATGATTCAACTCTAATTTAATTAATTTACACATTAATTAATTATTACCTTGCGTCACTCATCCAACATACCCGGACTCGCTCGCTCAATCCGTACATAAATAGATTTGAAATCTAATTCCCCAAATTTATCCATAAAGTGCCTCACGTAAATCCTCCCTAATCCCAATTACTTTCCCCTATAATTGTTAGGAGTAGGTGCCTCCAATTTATTTATCACTAAAGAAAGCATAGGCATTAAATATTAATTTCCCCCTTATAAATAAAACTGGGCGAACTGTCAAAAATCTGGGACCATCGATTGATCGATCGAGCAGGTATTCTTCTTCTCCGATTCTGTTTCAGCCATTAACGAAAATTTAAGCTTTCTTATCTCAAATTTTAGTCCCAATACATCATATTCATCATCTTTTTACATCTATTACGAACTCTAATCATCGTTTAAACCTTTTGGCATCAATGATTTTCACAAATCTTCACCCACTCAAGAACATAAATTCCTATGGTAAAATCCCAATTATCATTCACAAATCTGATCCCACAATCTCAATAAATTTATCTCTATCACTGGTGTTTTATTATGGTTCTAATGTCAATCAATACTGAATACTTCTATAACATCAATTGGACTGTCAAATCACTCAACCGATTAAATTCATGAAAACCCATTTCATGCAATATCCCACCCAAAAACGAATTTAGGTTTTACAACTCCTATAATATGAATTGATTATCATCAAGAATAATTACAACAGTTAACCACTTGCCTATAATTGTTCGTAGAGTTTGATCCGTTGGTGTAGAGAAATTGTTGATGAAACCCAATTTGTCCCTTGATTTGACTCCAAAAGATCCCCAATTGGCTCTTGATTAGCTTCCTCTATTTATCTCTCAAAGCCCTAAGTTTAGAATTATTAACTGTCGTTCAACACTTTCCCAATTAGGTTTAAAACCCCTAATCCCGTTTTTGGCCACATGGGCCTAATTAAAATGGCCTAAATCACCCCGTGTGGGCCCGGCTATGACCAAAAATGCTCCGAGACCCGATTACTACCCTCGAGTACTCTTTTCTGACTATCTCGACCCATCCAGACTCAACCGCGCACTCAGAATTGTCATCCGAAACACTTTATAACATTTCCAAATTTTGAACTCAAAATGCGACACACATTAATTCGAACAATTTAACTTAAAGTCATCAATTATAAATAATTCTTCCCACTCAAATAAGTTCTCCAAATCATAAATTTAAGTTTCTCCAATTTAAATAATTTTATTTCTCCAAAAAATAATTAAATACTAAATCCTAAAAATTATGGGGTGTTACAATGATCATGGTGGTATCGTAATGACCATTTCAGGAATAACTTAGCTATTACTAAAAGAAGACCTCTCAATCCGTTAACCTCGTATATTTTGTACTTCGGAGGCACAACTCAAGTATGTTCGCACTACTGCTATTGAAGACCTCTCAATCTATAATTCAACTTATTGAACTGCTGTTGCTATTAAGTATTTATGTTACAATATTGACGTTGGTCATAAGCTATAACCGTGGCAGGTTTTCGAACAGGGATGAGTCTTATCGAGGAGGTTCAAGGGGCGCATGTGTACCAGTAGATCCCATGGTTGGGGTAGATGTTCTACCCGTTCACCATCATTTGGAAGTAATTGAGACTGTAATAAAAGCTTGGGGGTTCATGTTTTAATTGTGGAATAAGTTCATCCATACCAAGGAGGTATATTCTTTTGATGAATAGGATTTAGGAAGAATATGTTGAATATAAATGGAAAGTGCATCCTTATTTACTTTATAAGTATGTCGTAATCAATATGACCAATTGATGTGTAAATTCAGTTCGTTATCTTTAATAATAATTTTTTCATTTTAAGATGATCAATTAGTTATATCGTTAAGGTTGTAATTAGTTTTTGCATGTATATAAGGTATTGACATATTGTACGGTAGTTTCGATGACTTTGCTTAACAAGATAGGTATGGGGCGAGACTAATTTGGCGGAGTGGATCGAAGGTGTAACTCTTTTGGGAAGAGTAATAGCATATTGACATTGTTTACTAATAGACTAAAACTAATGGTGTAGCTAAAACTATGTAAGCTAAAGACCATTTTTACATTTTAATGGTGTAGCTAAAAATATGTTTTTTTTTATCGTCTGGCCATTTTTACATTCAATGCTATAGCTAAAACTATGTTTTTATTATAGGGATAAATAATAACATGACGTATGACATGATCGTTGTCGCCGATTACTGCCACACGACACATGACATGAAACCTTTTCTTCTTTTATTAACCTGCGCCAAATTACACTGCATGATTTATTCTCGCCTATCACTCCATAAGGTACTTATTTTGGGGAAAAATTCTCCGGGAAATGTGGTTTTGCTAGGACACTGAATCTTTTGATTATGATATCTATTGACAGGTACAACTTTTATTATATTTTCTCAGCAAGAATTTTTGATTGGTGGATGGTATTATGAGTTTATGTGCCAATCAACCTAAATTGACTTCATAGTCAAGTACCAGTTTGATTTCAATGCGTGAATACATGAAGGGTAATCACTTTCCTTTCCTTTTCTATCTCTTTATTTTATTAGGTCACATTAGTGTTTAGGATAGTAGTTATTATTTATTAATAGGGTAGTTGAATATTCTTTGGTGTAATGGTTAATGTTTCGAATTGAAGGCTTATGTTTCAACTCAAACTTTTAGGTTTTATATGGATAGATATTTTAAAATGGTATGAGTTTTAAGTACTAAAATAAAATTTAAGATTACACAAGGACAATTAGGGGATGGCTACATTCACTTTCAATTATACATGTTGAATGTTCAACTAGAAAGCACGGATACAGACACACATAAGCCAGGCACTTTGTGGACACATGAAAATGAGTTTAATGGTCACTATTATTCACAAATAAGCCGTTAAAATAGTCAAAAACCCAAACCAATCCCCAAACGGTCCCGTAAGAGGCATGGACACCTAGCACGGGACCAACGTAACCTGTAGGAACTAACCGCATAGTCAAGGGTCTCCCAAGTGAGCCAAACATAAGTGAATATAAGAATCCACAACGAACATTGTTTGAAATAAAAACCATAAACCTGTGCAACTATAAACATTAAGCTCACTTCAACAAACTTTGCAAATTTCTTAAAAGTTCTGGTATTAAGTCATGGCGATTTATAAACACTCTGTCATGATAGTTAGATGTATAAAAAGATGTAGCTTTATTTAAAAAAATACAACAACTCCATAAAACTAAAGAGCTTGTATTACCTATTGAACTTTCATTTGGATAAAGTTATTTAGAGGAGATACTACTACGCAAAATAGTAGTACTTGTCTCCAATTAATTTCATCAGAAAAATCTTGTTGTCTAATATTTGTCTCCATAATCTTGTTGCAAATGTCAGGGGGAAACATTCTACCAAGCTTATCTCTATCCTGCTTCCTATTATCACCCCATATCTCTTTAACCTTTAACAAGTCCCTTCTAGAGGTGTATTGGTATGGAGGCCTTAAGTGAGACCAATTGTCCCAAAGAGCACTAACATTCCCATCAGCTAGCCTCCACTGGATACATCACTCAACTTAGTCCAGAAGTTTAGGAACTTAAATGGTCTTTTAATCACATCAGTAGAGTCCTTTAGCGTCAAAAGGAGAGGGGCATGGCCTGAATTGGATTTTTTAGGTGATTAACATTAATAGAATTACATAGTTGTGGGTACCCTGAATTTAGCATTATAGGCCTGGACGAGTAGCCTTGCCTTAAGGGCCCAAAGCCCAGGCCCATCACCTTTTGTATGGATCCGGTTACTCCACGATCCCATGAAGAGAAGTTGTGGGGAAGCGCGATCCCATGTAAGAAAGTTACAAGGGAGATGGCTAATAAGGAGGAACCCATCACCCCCACTAACCAACGTATACATGTATAAATTAAACCCTAAGTCCGGGGCAAAGGACAGGTTGTATTCGCTGTACTTATTCTTCAGAATATAGAGAAATAACACTGACTGAACCACCGTGGACGTAGGCACTTCTTTGCTGAACCACGTATACCCGTTGTTGTGTGATTGGCCTTTTATTTATCTTTTCTTGGTGGTTACCTCTTTCATATTTATTTGTGTTGCATAATAATTGTCTCCACAATTGGCGCCGTCTGTGGGAAGCATTTATCTTTACCTGAGAAGAGCCCACGTCGAGAAAAAATCTAAGATGTCTGGTCACAGCAGCAACGCTCCTCAAGCAGGAGATATTCAGGAGCCACCCGCTCCTCGCAGGATTAGGTCTGAAGTCCGACGTTCAGATCAAGGGGCTTGCTTAGAAAGGCCAGCCTCAGAAGAAAGTCAAGGACCAACAAGGTCCACTCAGATATCCAGATTGATCGATGCATACGAAGCAAGGCTCCACGAGCAGAGGGAGTCTTCTCGCAGATATGAGGCTGAGAATGCTCGCTTGAAAAGAAGACTGGAAAAACTGGAAAAAGAACTACGTCCTGATACCAGGAGACGCCCCTATCGCACTCCTAGCCCTCAGGTGAGAAAATCTCACAGTCGAGGAAGGAGCCCTAGGCGGAAATATCAAGGGTTCGAAGGTGGCGACTCAGACGACGACCTCCGTGAGAAATTGAGAAAAGCTCGCAGTCTTCAGAGCCCTGCTCGCAGCGACGACAACATACGGAACCTAGTCCGCAGAGAAATGGACCAAAATCCAGCTCACCGCGGCACCAGGTCGACCAGAGAACTCGCCAGGAGAGCCCTCAAGACCCAGATGAAATCGCCCTTCACGAGGGAAATTGAAGAAGAAGAAGCTCCCAAAAAGTTTGCTATTCCAAGGTTCAAGATTTACGACGGGAAGACTGATCCCATTGATCATGTCAGGCAGTACCGGCAGGCTATGACCATTTGGAATCACCGAGATGCACTGATGTGCCGTATTTTTCCCTCGAGCCTTCATGACGTGGCCCAGAAATGGTTCGAGAAACTCCCTCACCGATCCATCAGAAATTTCAAATCCCTGGCCGAGCTCTTTACGGCCCGGTTCATCACCAGCAGCTCCCATCCCAAAAGGATGGATGCTCTATTAACAATGAAGAAAACGCCTCAGGAGACACTCCGAGACTACGCGAAGAGGTACTGGGAGTTATTCAACGAAGTCGAGGACTGCGCGGAAGAGGTGGCAGTGGCTTCATTCAAAATTGGGCTACCTAGCTCTTCCCTCCTTTACCAGTCCTTGACAAAGAAGGAAGCAACCACCATTCATGACCTGATGGCCCGGATTGAGAAATACGCAAAGGTGGAAGATGTCACCCGCCTTAACATAGGAGAAAACGGTCGAGCCAAGCTCGCTACCAAGGGAAGTGAGAAAGTTGATAACCAGAAAAAAGGAGGAAAGAATGGGAGCAAGAATGGCTCCAAGAACGGAGGGAACCCTGACGTTGCAAAGTCGTTCCAGGCGGTCAACACCGTCTTCAAAGAACCAATTTACAAAATTCTCGCGAAGATCAAGGATGAGCCGTTCATCAAATGGCCCCGGAAAATGGGAGGAGACCCATCGAAAAGAAACAATGCACTGAGATGCACCTTCCATAAAGAGGGAGGGCATAAGACCGAGCACTGCAAGGCTCTTAAGTCCCACCTCGAGGAGTTGGCCCAATCTAGACATTTGAATGACTTTGTGGAAAGGAAGGTAGAGAGAGTGACTGTCCACAAGGAGGCAAAACCCGACAACGTATTGGAAGATGACGCCGGACACGAATTCGCAGTAATCCATGGAGTATTCGATGTTAAGCAAATCCAGGGTAACTCAGCTCGAATGGAGGTAAAGAAGCTGACAGCGGTAATGCAAGCTTTTCAGATTGATCTAGCAAAATCACAGGAAGGAAAACGTCGGCGAGCAGAGGACATCAACTACAACAAGCATATTGTTTTCACGGATGAAGATCTTGTGGGAGTGAGGACCCCACATCACGATGCCTTAGTCATTACACTCAGGATAGCCAACTTTGATATCGACAGGCTGCTCGTGGATCAAGGGAGCTCATCCGAAGTAATTTACATCGACCTGTTTAGAAAATTGAAGTTGAACATCGCCGACCTAAAGGGAACAACTGTTCCTCTGGTCGGCTTCACTGGGAAAATAACCATGCCTCTGGGCAAGATTGTACTACCAGTGCTCGCTGGAAATGTTTCAAAAATGATTGAATTCTTGGTGGTCGACATCGATTCACCGTATCAAGCCATCCTCGGCAGGGGATGGCTTCATGCAATGAAGGCAGTCTCCTCGACCTACCACCAGAAACTCAAATATGTCACCGAGCGGGGAGTGATGGAGATACATGGCGACCAGGCGTTGGCGAGAAAGTGCTTCATAGAGGCCATCCGACCAAAGCCAGAGAAAAAAGCCGTTCAAACCAGCGAGAAAGTGGAGGAAGGTGCAATCCCTTCCAAATAGCAATTAAAATATGGAAGGCCCGGAGTGGAAGAGACCAGGCTCCCCCCCTCCGAGCGTGTTGCAGAGGACCTGGTAGAAGTAATTGCTAAAGAAGGCGACAACAGCAGAGTCTTCCTGATCGGGACCTCACTCACTGACCAAGAGCAAAAGGATTTGTTAACCTTACTCAGAAGCAACATAGATGTTTTCGCTTGGGAACCCTATGAGCTGCCAGGAATCGATCCCAATATGGTCTGCCATCGGTTGCACGTCAATCCCACATTCAAGCCGATAGCGCAGAAGGCAAGACGAACTGCTCCCGAGAAGGCCAGATCAATAGAAAAAGAAGTCGAAAAACTGCTGGATGCAGGGTCCATACGGGAAGTGCAATTCCCCAAATGGTTGTCCAACCCAGTGGTAGTTCCAAAAAGCAATGGGAAGTGGAGAGTGTGCATAGACTTCACTGACCTCAACAAAGCCTGCCCCAAGGATGGCTTCCCTCTTCCGAAAATAGACCAACTAGTAGACACCACTGCAGCTCACGAACGAATGAGTTTACTGGACGCATACTCAGGCTATCATCAGATTCCCCTGTATGCCCCAGATCAGGACAAAACGGCGTTTATCACGACGGTTGGTTTATACTGTTACAAGGTCATGCCTTTTGGGCTAAAAAATGCAGGGGCAACCTATCAGCGGCTGGTTACTAAAATGTTCAAGAATTAGATGGGAGACACAATGGAGGTCTACATCGACGACATGCTCGTCAAGAGCAAGGAGAAGGAAAATCACCTCTCGGACCTGTCAAGTACCTTCGAAATCCTCAGGAAGTACCGAATGAAACTCAACGGGAGCAACTGTTCCTTTGGTGTCCAGTCAGGAAAGTTTCTTGGGTATTTGGTTAGCAAGCGTTGCATAGAGGCTAATCCGGACCAGATTGATGCAATTTAAAGAGTGCAACCTCCTCGCACAATCCGCGATGTACAGAAGATCACTGGAATGCTCGCTGCTCTAAATCGTTTCATTTCTAAATCCTCCGAGAGATGCAAGCCCTTCTTCCAACTCTTAAAAGGCAGCAAAACAGTAGAATGGACCCCAGGTTGCTCACAAGCATTAGACGAGCTCAAGTCCTACCTAAGCTCCCCACCACTACTTGTCATACCACAACAAATGGACTCTTTGTACCTCTACCTCTCTATATCCAGCCATACTGTCAGCTCAGCGCTAATGTGTGAAGTTACAGGGATCCAACATCCAGTCTATTACGCGAGCAAAATGTTACTAGACGCCGAGCAGCGCTACCTGCCATTGGAAAAGCTCGCTTTCGCCCTAGTAATGTCCTCGAGGAAACTGAAGCATTACTTCGAAGCTCATACGATCATCGTCCTTACATCACACCCCCTTAAGGCTGTCCTAAGAAAGGAGGATTTGTCGGGCAGACTGTCTAAATGGTCAGTCGAGCTCGGCCGGTTTGACATCCAATTTCAACCAAGGACAGCTATCAAGGGTCAAATCCTTGCTGACTTCATAGCTGAATTCACAGGCGAAGAACCCTTCGACCAGCCTAAGCCAAGAGAACAAAACAACCAGGCTACAGGGGGAAGCTGGAAACTATTCGTTGATGGAGCCTCCAACTCAAAGGGGGCAGGAGTAGGAATTGTTCTCATCACTCCAGAAAACACAGTCCTCGAGCAAGGAATCAGGCTGGGATTTGCAGCCTCCAACAACGAAGCAGAATACGAAGCCTTAATAGCAGGTCTCCAAAGGGCGCAAACTCTGGGAGCAAAGCATTTACAGGTATTCGGAGACTCGCAACTAGTTTCCAATCAGATAAGTGGAGACTATAACGCGAAGGATGAGAGGATGGCAACCTACCTCTCCCTGGTAAAAAACTTAATGACGAACTTTGAAGAAATCAACATCCAACAGTTTCCCAGGGGGCAGAACAGCCACGCTGACGCCTTAGCAGCCCTTAGCTCGGCAGTTGATTCCAGCCTTAAATGGATCATCCCTATCGATTTCCTCAGCTGCCCGAGCATTTACCCCAACTGCGAGCTGACCAAAGCGAAACCAATACTCCAATTGGAACCAGCCCCCAACTGGATGGATCCCTTGAGAGACTATTTGAAGAACGGAACGCTCCCAGAGGATAAGAGGACTGCCCACCAGATAAGAGTCAAAGCTGCTCGCTTTCACTTATCCACGGGAGGCGACTTGTATAAAAGATCTTTCTACGGCCCCTACCTTAGATGCGCCCACCCAGGCGATGTCAAGACAGTGCTTCACGAGCTTCACAAAGGAATCTGCGGGAGTCACGTCGGAGGAAGGTCTCTAGCCTTCCGAGCAATGAAGGAAGGTTAATTGGTGGCCATATATGCAAAAGGACTCCGCAGCATATGTCCGCAGATGCCTAAAATGCCAGCTTCACGCCCCCATGGTCCACCAGCCCGCCAGCGAGTTAAAATCCCTGACCAGCCCCTGGCCTTTTGCCCAGTGGGGAATGGACATCGTGGGACCACTGCCCACCGCTGTCGGCAATCGCAAATACCTGTTGGTCGCAACTGATTACTTTACCAAGTGGATCGAGGCAAAACCACTGGCAAACATCCGAGATGCTGACATGATGAGGTTCATATGGAGAAATATAATCACTCGATTCGGGATCCCCAGAACCATCATCACTGACAATGGAACACAGTTCGAGAGTGACCCTTTTCAGGACTTCTGCGACCAATACGGGATCAGGCACCACTTCAGCTCGGTGGCTTACCCTCAAAGTAACGGACAAGCTGAGGCTTCCAACAAGACAGTGATCGCTGGATTGAAGAAGCGGTTAGAACAAGCCAAAGGCGCGTGGACAACCGAGCTGCCGCATATCCTATGGGCGTACAGAATGACTCCTAGGCGAGCCACAGGAGAAATGCCATTCTCACTAGCATATGGTATGGAGGCAGTCATCCCACTAGAAGCAGGATTGCCTACAATGAGATCCGACCTTGTCGAGCAGGGTCAGAACGATCAGGCTTTGCTCGCTGAACTCGATTTGGCCGACGAGCGCAGGGAACTTGCCCTAGTAAAACTAGCGAGCTATCAGCAACAGCTCGCAAAGCACTACAACAAAAGGGTCAATCCGAGGAAATTCGAAGTTGGGGACTATGTTCTAAGAAAGGTCCTGGGCAACACAGTGAAGCCATCAGACGGTAAACTGGGCCCGAACTGGGAAGGACCTTATGAGATAATTAGAAACGATCTGCAAGGTGCCTATCATTTGAAAATGATGGAGGGCAGAGAGATACCACGAGCATGGAACGCAGCTAATCTCAAGAAATTCAATTTTTAGGGGTTCTATTGTTAGATCTTTTATTGTACTCATTATGGGAAAAGACAGTTTATTTCTCAATTCACCAATGAAAATCTCTCAGTTGATCACTCTCTAAAAAGTAACAATTATATCTTATTGCACATCCTTTTCAAATCACAGGTATAATGGTTGGCATAGCAGGGGAATACCCCTCCTCAGGTCATCGTCATGAAGCACGACAGACCTCTTAGCATTGCCCATGGCAATATATGAATCCCTACAGAGTATTCTTAGGCATCAAACCTACTTTGGTTAAACAAAATCCTGACCGGATAAAGACATCCAATAACAGGTGTGTCCTCGCCAATTGCCCTACTTAGGCCTAAGGGAGTGTGACGACACGACCTAAAAGGTAAAGGAAGGGCACAATGGTATTCTTAATACTGGACTGGGCGGACACTCACATGACAAGATAAAAAGGATTGTGAAGCTGCAAAAATATAAAAAGATTGGATGAACACATTTAGTCGGCAAAATCGCCCAAAACTCAAACTTTCCATTAATCTTTTATATTTACAAACAATAATAGTACATGTTTAGTCGGCGAAGCTCGCCCAAAGCATTTACAATTATTAAAAAACAAAATATCAAGAAGGTGGAAGCCTCCGAGCAAGGTAGTCAGCAACTTTAGCTCTCCTCCCATCATCAGGAGCAGGATCGAACTCCTCCACGACCTCATTTGCGTCCAACTCCAATAGTCGCCGGAGAATAGCATCGATGGGGATCCATCGATCATCTCGCCTGAATGGATTGGGCATCAGAGTAGAGGGGGACATCTCGTGCCGATACCACAATATCGAGTTCCTCGGGACCTGCAGCTCTTTGAGAGCACTCAACCACCCCCTGATGAAGGAAAGCTCCTCGAACTCTGATAATCTTGTGGGAGCATCCAGCCAGCCCTGATCATAGCCATCAGTCAACACTTGGCGAGGGCCCTTCTTGAATAGATGCCGCAGTCGGGTGACGTCCCTCTGGAGCCCAGCAGCAGTCACATAAGCTCGCCGAACATCGCCGCGCAGCTCCTCCATTTCCCTCTCACGCTGTTCCTCGACTTCCTTACTCCTACCCCTTGTACTCCTACCAGCACGCGGGAGGGGAGGCCGAGCAGCTCGCGATGAAGAAGAGCCTTGTAGGACTGCCGAAGCGGTGCTCGGCGAATGCTCCTTAAGCTTCGAGACCTCCCGCCTCAGGTCTTCATTCTCCCACTAAAGAAACTCCACGACTTGGTTGATCTCGGTGGCCTCCAGTAACTTTTCTCTCAGATCGATAACTTCTTCTTGCACTGAAGCACCGATCTCTTCCATTTCCTGGAGCTTGTCCTTCAACTTGTCCACCAGCTCGGACTGATCCTTATATTTCTGGTTCCTTGACTTAGCAAACCTGCAAAGCCTAGCAAAGGCCTGGCGAACTGCAAGGCTTGCATTAGGACCAAGAGTCCTACCTAGTTGGGAGGTAACAGGAATATAGTCATCCACATCAACCAACTACAAGTAAAATAAAGAGAAAAGAAAGAGATCAGCATAAACAAAAATGAAGTCTTTTCATTGATAATGAGCGAGGTTACATCAGATCAAAAAAGAAAAAAATTACAAAAAAGCCCTATCAATTAGCAACCTCGGTGGATGGACCCTTATCCTTATCAGTATCAGCAGGGACATTACCCTCTGTAGGGGTGTCCACTGCCCCCTCGACCAAGGGAGCATCAGCAGGAGTCGCCTGAGAAACAGGATTGGTGCCTTCAGCAGTTGGGGCTGGGTCCTCATCCACGACTGGATTTGGCCCTGGATCATGCTCGTCAAAGAGTGGGGATGCAACGTCCACCCCAGCAGCCACGAGGGCCTTGTTCCACCCTTTCTTGAAGTTCAGACGGCTGATATAGCCTATCTGAACCTCGGCGTCCTCATACGCTGCAGCCCAGCCACAGTTGTACGAATCTTCCTTGAGAGTGGCCGCCTGGGCTTTCTCCGCCTCCAGCTGCTCGGCCAGAGCCCTGTTCTTCTCTGCAAGGTCTAGCTTGCTCGAGCACACCAGGTCGTACGCCTTCCTCAGCTCGCCAAGCTCCCTGACAGCGTCATCTCTCTCGCGAGTAGAATTAGCAAGGGCAGAGGCAGATGAGGCTCGAGCTGCATCAGCAGCCTTCAGATCGGCCTCCAGCTTAGAACCCCTGGCTACCAGAGTAGACTTCTGCTGCTCCAGCTCGCTGTTCCTTCTCAACAGCTCGTCGCGAGAGCGATAGAGCACAGCAAAGTCAGTCACAAACTGCAAAAAATGAGGGAAGGATCAGAAAGAAGAAACCATCAAAACGGATTAAAGGAAATTGAGAATTAGAAGAGGAACCTTACCAAGTCAAGCCTTTGGCTAGCTTGCAAAGCCAGTTGATCGGACCCCAACGCCCTCTCATGATCTGCAGGGAGGACTGCTCTCTCGAGCAGCGCAGGGGCAAGCTGAGGAGAGGTGGCCACCAAAGCCCCCTTGGGCAAGGCAGACACTGGAACCAGGGCCTGACCAGTCTTGGTCCTTGATTCCACCTTCCTCCGTTCCTCCTATTTTTCCCTTTCCCTCCTCTTCCTCTCCTCCACTTTCTTTTTCTCCTCCACCTTCTTCCTCTCCTCCTCCTTTTTCCTCTCTCTCTCTCTCATCTGCTCCTCCTCTCTCCTCTTCTTCTCTTGCTCCTGAGAAGAAGGCCGGGAACCAGTAGCTATGGCCCCAGAGGCAGTCTTCGTCTTCTTGGACCTATGTGAAAGGAGCACATCATCATCATCGTCATCTCTGATCAAATTCTTCCTGGGAGGCATCTCTTCAGAAGAACTGCTGGTAGTGCTCGACAAGTCTTGAGCCTCAGAATCTCCTTCAGAAGAGCTGCTACTGTCAGCACTTCCTGCACCCAAATTGCTCACAACACCTGCAGGTTCACTCTCTGAGCTGCTCTCCTCTTCGTCCAACTGGATGGGCTCAGCCAAAATCTCTTCGAAAGAATCAAAGTCTGGAACATTATCCACAGGACGGGCTATAAAGCTGGAGCCCGTGTTCTTGTATTCAAGCAGAAACGCAGCAGACCTAGGATGCTCGCCGTCACCCAGAGGCTCTCTAATTCTCCAAGCTTTCACTAGTTCCGAGATACGAACCTCGCTGAGAGCAGGCTCCAAATTCTTTGCCTTCGCTGTGAAAGAAAAAACAGAGAGAGGTCAGAAAAATCACGAGTCAGCAAAGATTGAAACAATAATACAACATCTACCTATATATTCTTCCCCATAAAAGGGAACAGTGAACCTCTTAGACCTCGACCCTTCAAATTGGGGGGAGAATTGCCAATTCCTAACAAGAAAACCTTCTTGCCAGTAGTCCTTATGGGAATCAGGTAAATTTACTACCAATACCCTATCAGGGCTCCTAGCCTTAAGGTACAGGACACCTGAACTCGTTCGAGAAAGGGAATAACAAAAGCAGACCTCGGTAAGCCCTAACCTTGTGCCGTATAATTGATTTATCCTATGCACGCCGTTCACTATTTTCCATACGTTGGGCGAACATTGTGCAGGCACAATACCAAAATAGCTAAAGAAGTGCAGAAACAGATCATTAGGGGGAAAGGTAAGTCCCCCCGGGAGAGCAACAGGACGTGATTCCAATGTGCATCCTGTATATCCCTAACGTTCCTAGGCGGCGAGGCACAACACTCAATCTCTACCCACTCAGGAATACTGTAGAATTTTCTAAACTCAGTTACTGACCTATTTCCAAGAAAAAACTACAAGAAAAAACTACAAACCAAAGAGAAAATGCAAAGAGCAGGAAAGACTTACAAGACAGAAGATCAGGTCAAATGGCGAAGAAGCAACGAAAGTAGAGATCAAAAACAGAAGGTACAAAGCGCAAAGAGTTCTCAGAAGATAGAAGATTGCTGGAAAAACTGAAGCGACGAAAAGAAATGTGCCTTATTCCAACAAGCCTTCAATTCTAATTATAGCGCACGGATAGCGAAGCGGGTGCCGCCAAAGCAACGTTACAGTTTTCGAAGGAATCACCCATAATAACTGATCATTTAAATTCGTCGGGCCCATAGAAATGGCCCAACAAATTTAGGGGCAATTGTGGGTACCCTGAATTTAGCATTATAGGCCTGGACGAGTAGCCTTGCCTTAAGGTCCCAAAGCCCAGGCCCATCACCTTTTGTATGGATCCGGTTACTCCACGATCCCATGAAGAGAAGTTGTGGGGAAGCGCGATCCCATGTAAGAAAGTTACAGGGGAGATGGCTAATAAGGAGGAACCCATCACCCCCACTAACCAACGTATACATGTATAAATTAAACCCTAAGTCCGGGGCAAAGGACAGGTTGTATTCTCTGTACTTATTCTTCAGAATATAGAGAAATAACACTGACTGAACCACCGTGGACGTAGGCACTTCTTTGCTGAACCACGTATACCCGTTGTTGTGTGATTGGCCTTTTATTTATCTTTTCTTGGTGGTTACCTCTTTCATATTTATTTGTGTTGCATAATAATTGTCTCCACAATAGTATAATGCATTCTTGATTAGCCAAGAATCTATCAAGTCTACTCCAAAGTATAGGTAGCACCTTCTATCTTGTTGAACCAAGTATAGGTAGAACTTGAATAGCCTAAATCCTCAAGGCAATTGCATTCCCTGAACTCCAAAAATTCCATAGTAGAACCCAAGTCTATACATTACCACCAGCCTTCCCAAATTTATTTTATTTTATAGAAATTAGACTAAGCATAGCTAAATCCTAACTTTATTTTATACTGAAGAAGATCCTCTATCTGAAGTTTAGGTCCTAGAACATCAAGCATGCTAACTGTGTAACTTCTAATAAGCCTCTTTAACCTTCTAATAGCTTATTTCTTTGAAATTCCCCTAAAAGTCTAAATAAGAAAATTTATCATTGAGATTGAGCATCAAGGGAAGTTTGTGTGTTTGATCTTAAGACCATCTTTGGACATGCTTAGTGCCTAGTGGGAGAAACTGATAAAGACCTTTGATGAACTTTTTTAAAAGATTGAGACAACATATTTGATACACAGTCCCCTATTTTGTTGGTTCTCTCTCCTACACCTACTTATCACCTCCTCAAATTTGTCTTCTAGATGATCTTCTGTTTCAATGCTCTCATTCCCACCATCTTCAATCAATTCACCATGCTCTATCACATCATCAACTGGTTTGTTATTTTCCAAACATGTAACTCCTTTGCCTTCATCTTGCTCCTCCCCATTTTGATCTGCTTGAATGACTTCTTGATAAACTTCAGTAACTTTATCTCCCTTATAGTCTTTCTTCTCTTTAACAGTTCCACTTGTTGCCATCTATATCTAAATTGTCTGATTACTTTTATCTTCAAGCCAAATGTCTCCATGAAATGTTGGTAAAAGACAAAATAGAGCTATAGATGGTTAAATCAACTAGTTCAGTGAAACTAGAGGCCTACTCATTATCACATTTGGAATTTGTCAACAAACACTCACACGCACACGTATATCATACTTGCATTAAACATTATACAAAAGGACTTTCAAATTATAATACACAAAACATTATGCTCCAGGGGGATTTTTTGGAAAAACTTAGAGTCCTAATTTTAGTAATTAACTTAAAGGATAAACATAGATAAACTAGGTAACAAAAAGACTACTCCTATCAAATCCTAAACATCATAGCTGTCAAATCATGAATCGAATTATGAATCGGAAACCCTAGGAATCTTTAATTGTGAATCGAATCGTAAGAATCGATTTAAACGTAAAATATGTAGGAAATAATATATAAATTCAAAGAGAACACATTAAGAATATGAGGATATTTTGAAAACATCTGTACTTTGTCTTAAAAATAAATCTTTAAAAGGGTGAGAACTGAAACTAACCCCCACATGACCCCGTAAGAGGCACCATATTCGTATGGGACCAATATGACTTTTAGGAATTGACCTCGTAGTCATAGGCCTCCCAATTTGAGAATATGATGATAATTTGAAAATATTTAGATTAGGCTTAAAAATAAGCCATTAAAGGGTGAAAACCCAAACCAACTCCCAAACGACCCCGTAAGAGGCATGAACACCTCGCATGGGGCTAGTGTAACTTATAGGGAATTGACCGTGTAGTCACGGGTCTCCCGATTTGAGAATATGACGATAATTTAAAAATATTTAGATGATTATTAAAAACATAAAACTTAAACTAGTCCTTAAACGGCCCCGTAAAAGGCACTAACACCTCGCATGGGACTAATGTAACTTATAGGAGCTGACCACGTAGTCACAAGAATTTAGGTTTGTGAATACAATACTAATTTTAATTCGTATATGCAAATTTTCAGCTTGAATAAGATTTTTTTTAAATTACTCGGTTACTAATATCATCTCCTTTTGTATCTTATTTTTTTGCAAGATAACATTTTGTCGTTAGATTTTACCCACGTGGAACACATGAAGTCAATGGTCTACAATAAGGGGATAATTTACTTAATGTCGTTAATATTCATGCGAGGTGTTCATGCCTCTTACGGGGTCGTTTGGGAGTTGGTTTGGGTTTTCACCCTTTAATGGCTTATTTTTAAGCCTAATCTAAATATTTTCAAATTATCATCATATTCTCAAATTGGGAGGCCTATGACTACGAGGTCAATTCCTAAAAGTCATATTGGTCCCGTACGAATATGGTGCCTCTTACGGGGCCATGTGGGGGTTAGTTTCGGTTCTCACCCTTTTAAAGATTTATTTTTAAGACAAAGTACAGATGTTTTCAAAATATCCTCATATTCTTAACGTGTTCTCTTTGAATTTATATATTATTTCCTACATATTTTACGTTTAAACCGATTCTTACGATTCGATTCACGATTAACGATTCCTAGGGTTTCCGATTCATAATTCGATTCATGATTTGACAGCTATGATGTTTAGGATTTGATAGGAGTAGTCTTTTTGTTACCTAGTTTATCTATGTTTATCCTTTAAGTTAATTACTAAAATTAGGACTCTAAGTTTTTCCAAAAAATCCCCCTGGAGCATAATGTTTTGTGTATTATAATTTGAAAGTCCTTTTGTATAATGTTTAATGCAAGTATGATATACGTGTACGTGTGTGTTTATTGACAAATTCCAAATGTGACGTTAATATTCAGGATTTTATTTTTTGTGTTATGGCTGTGCGGGCATTTGTAGTTTTATTTTTCTCTTTTATGGTCGTGCGGTCTTTTGTAATTTTATTGTTATATTTTATGGTCGTGCGGGCTTTACATTACGTAGGTATTATATTATCAGGTTTTAGAATATCCAGAAAATAGAGGAAACTTTTCCCAAACAACCATCATATATGTCACCAAAAATCAACTCTATCTTTGGACCATATAACCCCGTGTTCCACAACCTTTCTGGCTATCCTAACTACATGACTCAAATGAACTTGTCAAGAACTATACTATGTTATTATCTCACTCCAAGGAGGAATAGATCCATCAAATCATTACCGCATGCCTGGTTTGTACCTTTCGCTATGTCGCTCTGATGAGCCTAGCTCTACCTTAGGTGTCTCACCCTTGAGAAATTGCTAGAGTATCACTCTAATCCTTTCACCCTGGCAAAGAAACATCGTGTTCTAAGTTTCTCAATTTTTAATAATATATCGTATCCTTAAGCCATTGTCCTACTCTTACAATCCGAGCCACTGTTTGCAAAGCCGACTAGTCTAAAGTCCATAATTCTAAAGGGAGGTAGATATTACGAGCAAATCATGTGTCCAAAAATGTATCTAGTCGTACGTAAAACTTTATGCATTATCAAGAACACCTCAGATGGGTGCACCCAGTTATTGAGCTACAATGACCAAATTCGGTCCACCGCACTGTCCTGGGCCCAATCACGTCATACTATGACATGACACCAATCTGAGTCACCAGAGGTGATAATACTTGATTTTGATTACCGAAATGAAAAGGAATATACTTTTGTCAGAAGGACAAGCAACCGTGCCAAGGAATTTATCCCATAGGCATCCGATTCTAACTTTTGGAATCGGACCCATATTGTATACTTAAAATCATGCCACTCATTCTCAGAACTGTCACCGAGCACCACTTATGGCCATATACCCTGTCCTGGGTCACTAGCCATGAAGAATCGTATCCCAACCATTCATATTCATTATACAAACACAATTTTCAGATCGGTATTCCTTTAGGAAGTCAATGCCTAACTTCCCTCCTGGGAGCAAGGTCCTACCTTCATATCCTTGGCGTAAATAAATCATTCTGATTAGTGGACACCTCACACTCTAGTCACTGATCTTATCCAATCACTAGTGACGACATCACTAACCTACTACACCCAGGTTATTGTCTGCTTTAACATATCGTGATCGAAATACCAAAATACCATAGACATTACTTAGTCAAGAAAGACAATCACCTAATCATGTCCTTTTTACAGCAAAGTTGCCACCAATTCACCTTACCTTTTCTACCCACACGCGATTTTGTGAAGACCACACCCACCATCATTATCACCCTAAGGGTAATTAGTATCACACTGGGCTACATCTTCTAGCCCATACCAACTTGGCAAGACGTGCCAATAATTAATCCTTACATTGCTAAGTCTACCTAGCATATATTGTCTACACATTGACATAATAATCTTGTTTCAATGATACCTCACCTTAATTTCCATTTGCAATCTCCACAAGGCATCATCACCCTTAGCCTCGAATACATTTCCTAGTAAATCCCAAAATCGAG
The DNA here is from genome assembly GCA_949130495.1 of Sambucus nigra. NCBI lineage: Eukaryota > Viridiplantae > Streptophyta > Magnoliopsida > Dipsacales > Adoxaceae > Sambucus > Sambucus nigra. Next base: position 263,482,055 of record OX422215.1, on the reverse strand, counting down.
TATCACCACACTCGTACTAGTCATTCCATGAGATCCGAGCACCACTCTTATAAGGACACAACTATCACCCTAACTTAAGGATTACACCACCCATATGTGATGATTGGAAAGTCATATCTGGCACGTATACTATACGACTGACAATCTAGGATCATCACCTGACCCTCGACACTATCGTTACTAGAATGTTACCATCTCCTTTTCCAGACTTAATCGATCTCTTAAGAACACCAAACATATTTCATGTAAAAGTCCCAAAACTTGACAATGTTTCATCATCTATACTTTTGTCATCATAGGTTCACTCTATAAACCTTTTGATACCCATATTGATATTACTTAGTTCTCTCCAGGACACTAGTCTACGAGCTTTTATCTATAGTTCACCTTAATCATCAAACGCCTCAAGGAAACACAACGTTCGATAGTTATCCTCAATGATGCCACATATAATTTGTCCTATGGGAACCTCAATGTGCCTATGAACTACTCACACACTAGGGTTACGTTTCACCTAGCTATTACCTCGACGGCTAAAACGAGTCCCAACACGTAGATATTAATCTTACCTTTTCCCCAAATTGATGTGACTATAAGTCACATACAAACCAAAATCAATGATAATAAGTATCTTGGTAGGATATGGGTGTAATACCTCGAGATTTTTTGACCAACAACTTATTTATTTTAGGAGAAATAAGTATTAATTTAATTGGAGAATAATTAAATTGCCATTTGAGGTCAAAATTTAAAGATGTTAGAAAGTGATTAGAATGACGATTTTGAGAGAGCGGTTGCTTCCGAAAGTGTCGAGAAAGTCAAAATGACTGTACCTGGGGATTATTTGGGTTTCAAAATATTTTGAGTTCGTTTGGCTCGAATTAAAGTGACTGAGTCATTTAAAGTGTGTATTATCATTTAAGGATGTGTATTTTGGAGATAAGGCTTAAAAAAGCCTACGGGAGATATAAATCTCCTTAGAGAAAAAGAGAAAGAAAGAGAAGAACAAAAGAAGAAGAGAAAGAGAGAAAATTGGGTTTTTTCGGTCAATCCACGATTTTGAGGACGAATCAGACTCTACAAACTTGAGGCAAGTGATTAAACTTGCTAAATAATTGATATGTATCTTTTATTTCATGATTTGTGGATAAAAATTATGAATTTTGGGATAAAATGTTTAAACCTAGATTTTGGGTAAAATCTTAGATTTGTTGTGTATATCATGGATTTGAAGTTTCAAATTAGTTGAGGTGTATTAGTTGATGAGTTTTGATGATATATATATATATGTTTGGGTAGATGAGGAAGGGTTAGAAGATGATTAAAATGATTTTTGGGGATTTTGGGTTTTTGGAGAAAACAACCCATTCGTAGCTTGCTGACCAAACCGAATCGATTCAGTAGGTAGAAGACTTACTGGTCCTTTGGACCGAATCGATTTTCTGGGTCCGAATCGATTCGCTGTTGGGGCCGAATCGATTCGGAAGGGCCGAATCGATTCGGAAATGAGGTTGTTTTACGAGGTTTTTCTAGAGCGAGTTTCGTTCCGTTTCCTTTAGGTTTATCGGATGGGAACCTTCACATAAGATATTAGAAGTGTGTTTTGGAGAATTTTAGGGAGTTTCACTTATGAAAAATTATTGGAGTCATGTTGAATTAATTCGAGAGAATATCGAAACGAGATTATTATGCCGACTAGTGGGAAAGCCCACTATTATTGAGATTTCTATTTAGAGATAATTATGGATTTATAAGAGAGAGTTAAGATGCGCTTAGTGATAAAGGATTTTAGAATTTAATCCCAAATGGGATCAATTTAAAGGTTCATACGATTGATTGAACCACATTATGAATTGAGAATAATAAATGCTAATCGATATGCATACGGATATAGAAAATATCCTTAACGTAAATTGAATTGGGAGATGTTTCATATATATGATAAATGCTGATTGAGGTGCATAAGGATACATAGAATATCCTCATCGTAAAGATAATTGAGAGACGATTCATATAAATAGAAGTGAGGTGTGAACTTAAAGTGAGAAATAGTATAGTGTATACTAAGTGGGGAAGTTATGTAAGTTATTGACGATAGTATATCGAGAGTAACATATACTAAATAATGATATTATTTCACTTACGCCTAAGAGCGTACTATGAGTATGTAAATAGTGTGATATATATACCTTGTGTGATGGTACACATTTATATGATGTGGTGATGTATTTATATCTTGTGTGAATGATATATATATATATATATATATATATATATGTAAAGCATACCCCCTCTATGCTATCATGGGAAGTTGCGCGATGTGGGTGAGGCCCCTAGCTTGAGGAGCAGGGCGCGTATAGTCCCCAGGTCACAGAATCCATTTATTATAGTGTGATTTTTTATTAGGGGTGAGACATGGTGGGTATGTTTCTTCTCATTTTTGGGGAGGAACTATGACTGCTTCCCGTACATTGCGATATAGTTTTTACCAAGGCAGTGTGAGATTCCGACCGTTGGTACCCAGGATGATATGTGAGTGATTCCCTGGCAGATGATAGCATTGAGAACCTGCATCCTCGAGTTATAGCTCGCTGGGATGGTTATTATCATACTTGTGTGAATAGTATATTAATTGTATATGATTATGTGATATCATTTATCTCTAAAGTAAAGAGATATTAAAAGATTGATTGAACCTCATTCCGGGAGATTTTAACCGGACTAATAATGTGATGAACGTGTAAAGTAAAAATGAAGAGTAAATAATTATTTGAGTAGATATAGTACTTTGGGTATCGAGGGCATAATGGACCTCAATGACCAACACTGCCAAGGAGTAGTTTATCAGGGGGGTTCCTTGTTTGGATTTCTCTTGCGAGATGTCCCACGCACGAAACGCGGTGCAATGTTGGGAGTGAGGAGAAGTTAGTCCTTAATGCTCATATTTATATTAGTATATCTTGACGATCGACAGTGCCAAGGAGTAGTGTATTGGGGGGGTTCCTTATTTGGATTTCGCTTGCGAGACGTCCCATGCACGAAACGCCGTGCACTTTTGAGAATTGAGAATAATTATTTAATCATTTATCGTATAAGAGACTCTGGGTTATACGCGTCATACATTGAGGGCATAATGAATCTTGATAATCAATACTGCCAAGGAGTAGTGTATTGGGGGGTTTCTTTGTTTGGATTTCGCTTGCGAGATGTCCCACGCACGAAACGTAGTGCAACATTGAGAATTGGGAGAAGTTTAGTACTTAGCACTTAGATGCTATTAACTCATATATATATTTATATATATTTTTATGTCAATAACTAGAATATGAGAACTTCTAGTAAGAGAATGTTTTTGTATATCTTATATGTTTAGAAAGTGGAAGTAATTGAGATCGAAAGTATTAGAAATTAAGGGATATAATTTAGATGGATTTTGAATGAGTATAAATTTGGGAGTGAGTTAGATTAATTTGCCCCTAGATAGATTTGGGAAATTCTTTGGAGATCATGTGCATACATTTAGTTATGCGCTTTTGTTGAGAGGTGAGTTGAATTTTATGGAGAGTGCGACTCCACTTAAATCATGTCATAATGCATTTATAATTATTATGCATTTTAATCCACTTGCTATAAAAAAATTTCACACCTCGGGCTCTGACCTGTTTATATCTTCTCTTGCTATGTATATATATTGAATTATTCCAGGTGTTCCTCCGCAAGGATGCCATTGATGTTATCCATCCAGTGTATTCATGGAGTTGTGGAAGTAGCGGACTCTTGTGGTATTTTGTTATAGCCGATTCCTATCTTTTGGTGTATCTAGATTAGGATTCAGTTTGTATATCGGGTTTATACCCAAGTGTTGTAGTGTAGCACTTTTATATTTTCTCTCTCAGATTTATGTATTGTCTATGACCCGACAGCATATTTGGGTATTTTATTTAGTACATTGTGTTGTACTCCTTTATTAATCTCTTTTATATTATTTGAGCATGTGTGTGTGTCTCTTATCATATTTAGATGTTATGTCATTGGTTAGTTGTTGCATGTTTTGTTTTAGTTTGTAAATAAAATGATTTAAAAAAATTTGGCACCCTCTTTTTATAGTATTAGGTTGTTAGCCATGTTTATTTTAGAATCGTAAGTAGATGCTGAGAATGATCCACTTGAGATTCCTGATTATCTTAGTATAGGGCTGGCCACCCTTTATTATTTTGAGCGGGGTGTCACAGGTGGTATCAGAGCATCAGGTTCTAGTGTCTGTAGGATCTGTGTGGGTTTAATGCGATCTTCCGTAAGCATTCTTGTCATAGAGCCCTATTATTAGGACTGTTGTGTTCATACGTCCATATTTTCTATTGTGATGTGAAAACATTTTAAAGGCATTTTGGTACAATTGTTCTTATTTCAGATGCCACCGAAGAGAAGTCGTTCAGGCAGGGCAAATAAAGGGGCTGAGAGTGTGGGATCCCAAATGCCTCAAAGGACTATGACTACAGATGAAGTTGCCAGTATTATGTCACAAGCAGTAACTGCTGCCATTTCTGCGATGGCGCATCAACCTGCAGTTCAAGAAGCCCCAATCTATTCAGGTTTGTACTTGTGGGAAAGAGTACGAGAAGATTTTAGTAAGGGAAATCCTCTAGAGTTTTCAGGGGGAGTTAAAGCGATGGCTTCAAGTTGATGGAAGAATAGTATGCAAAGCCACCTTCGTATGGTTGAGTGTAGTGAAGTGCAGAAGCAATTTCTTGCCACCTTTAAGTTAACGGGTGCAGCTCTCCAATGGTGGGAGTCTATCACCACATCGAAATAGAGAGATACATTGCCCAGAACAGATTTTTGGGAACTCTTTGACCGAAGGTATTTTCCTTCCGCGATTCAGAAGGAAATGAGGAGGAAACTGATGGATGTGTTTCAAGGTAATAGAACGGTGGCATAGTATGAAGAGGAATTTACTCGATTGGAGAATTTAGTACCTGATGAGGTAAATACAGAAGAAAAGAATATATCAAAGTTTATGCGAGGTTTAAATGGGAAAATTCGACAGCATTTGTTAGGGAACCCAGCGTTAGTGACTTTCGCCGAGGTAGTGAATGCGGCACTATTACAGTGTCATGAATATCGTCGTCGTTCGCAAGGGGGTAAGAACTTTAGAGATTAGGGTTCATCAAATAGGTCTGGTGAAGGGAATACCAGTAATGCCAATGGGTATAAGTTGGACTATAGAAGATCGCAACAGCGTTTTGTTCCTCAAGATGGGCAGAGAGAATTTGAGGATAGATGTTTCTTTTGTAAAGAATTTGGTCATAGGAAGAGAGATTGTCCTAAAAGGGGTAGAGGACTATGTTTTGAAGAAGTTTTGGAAGTGCAACCCTTACAGCAGATTCGAGGTCATTTTAGGCCATGGGACTTTGTGTGGGAACCCAATGACGAGGAGATGAAATCGGACTAGAGAGGTATGATGTAAGTTATTTTTCCTGGGTGAATATGATTATTCTATATGAGATTTTGGAAGTATCGTTGATATTCCCCAAGTGTAACCTCGTACTAGAGACACCAACCTCGGCCGATATTATGGCCGATGCTGGGCATGTCTTGGACACGCGATATCACCCCTCGGCCATATCAAGGTCGGCCCAGGCCGACACTACCATGAGCCTCTCCAAGGGACGTCACAAGGATCGGAAGCATTCTCGTATACCTTGGAATGGAAACCTCGGCCAGATGTAGGTCGAGCTCGCAGGAAGCCACCAGTAACCTCATCAAGCCACCAGTTCAACCTTGTCTCAGGCCGACCTTGTCCATTGTCTTGGCCAGGATTAGGCCGAGACCTCCATGGAATACTCGGACTGAACAGGTATCAAGACTCACCAACCTCGGCCTCACCAAGACCGAGGTCATACACCAGACGCGATAGCCGAGCACCTGCTGACATTTAGATAAGGACACGTGGACACAAATCAGTTATAACAAGATTATTCCCCACACGTGGGGAGAATATTACATCATCATTCTCCACATGTTACCGTGACAGTTGGCACTCCCATATTTGTGAGGTAATCACACACATGCTCATTGCATGCATGGAGGGTACATTACACCTCCTAGGTACTATATATAGAGGTCATCCTCTACCTTGCAAAGGGATCCGAGATATGTAACCCTAACTGAAACCGTGTCTAGATATACAGTAGAGAGAGAAAGCTTGGGGGATTGTATCCATGGCCATTAGTGCCTTATTGCAGTGAGATTATTCACACACACACAGTGGACGTAGGCCAATCTAGGCTGAACCACTTATATCCTGGTGTACTCCCCCCTTCTCCTCACTCATTCTCTTACCTTTTACATAACTACGCTGCCATTGTTGTTCTTAGATTGAGCTTGAAAACACCTTATCTGGTGGTGCTGATTCCGGCATCATCAGTTTGGCGACGTCTGTGGGAACGAGAAGCTATCTCTTCCTCTTTTTCTGCTTAACCTCAGCGGAGACTCTGGTGGTGAACTAGGCCTCCCCCTAGCGCGGAGCTGTTTCACCATTGAAAGAGGTCCTGTGAAGTACTAAGTTCATCTGCTACTCAAGCTCTATAGTGTTAACATATGGCACCAGACTTACCACCGCCTCTTCCGCCGCCCGGGGGTGGAGGGCCTAGTTCCAGTCAGGCGCCCCCCAGTCCGAAATGGCGGAGGTAGCTGCAGCCTTGAGATCTTTAACTGCAATACAAGCAGCCATGCAGGAGCAATTTGCACAGCTCAGCCAAACTATGATGAGGCCACCTGGAGCCTCACCGGACATAATCACTCCGGCGGCAATTCAGCCTCATCCTGATGCCAGGGGACCACCCCAGGCACCAATGAAGGACCAGCCTGCACCCCCACGGAGAAGGGACGTTGCTGACCCTAGGCGCTTGTGCCTAGGGAGGCAGGGAAACCCTTGCCCAGAGGACAGGTGTGATGATATAGAGGCGGAAGAAGCCCCAAAAGACTGCTGGGAGCCGTATGAGGTGTCGAATAACACAGTACGACCTCTTAGGCAGAGTCAAGGTTATGTTGGCTGAAGAGGTGATGAGGCCCAACAAAGAGGGTCAGCCTTTGATAGGTTGAGCAGAGGGTCAGCCTTCGAGAGACTAGGCCCGATAAATGACCTAAGACAGAGACTGCCGAGATTAAGGAGCGCAGCAGGCTCTCAGAGAGGGAACAGGCAGGGTAGGCCAGACCAAGGCCGACACTGTGAAAGAAGAGGCAGGGAACAGGAAGAGGTCAACAACCAACGTGTCGTGGCAGGGGAACCCTCGGTCCATCCCAGGGAAGTAGTAGGGGATAACCTCGGCCAAGTCGATGGCCGAGGACCATGGAATGATTCTATCCAATGCCTTGAGGAGAAGATAGGAGACCTCATTAAAAGCAGGTACCCATTACAAAGGGGTTACTCAGAGGGCTCCCCATTTGTGGCTAAAATAGTGGGGTTCCCAACCCCAGCTAAGTTTAAGCCTCCTACGGTGTCTCCCAAGTATGATGGCAGCACTAACCCTGTACATCATATCGAGATGTATCAATCGGCAGCAGACATCTACTCGATACCCGATGAGATGAAGTGTAGAGCCTTCTCTGGGACCTTAACAGGGGCTGCACACAGTTGGTTCACCACCCTTCCGAAGAACTCAATTGAGAACTTCAAAGGCTTGGCTGAACGATTCATCCACAACTTCTTATTTGGGGTGAGGCCTCAAAAGAAGACTACCCACCTGCTGTATGTCAAGCAGGCCAAGGGTGAGAGCCTAAGAGACTACATAGCAAGATTCAACAAAGAAAAGTTGGAGGTCAAAGATCATGAAGAGAACATAGCCATGACCGCCCTTATAGGAGGTCTCCAGAAGGGGAAGCTATTGTGGAAACTGGTGGAAGAGCCCTCTAGGTCTATGGCGAAGCTAGTGGCAACCGCAGGGAAAGTAGTGAATGCGGAAGAGGCAATGGCCGCCAAGTATGAGGATGAGAACCGCGGTGGTAGTGGAAAGTCCCAAAGCAAGAAAGATGGGAAGAAGAGATCGGGTGATGACAAGTTCGCTCACTATACTCCTCTGACTGCGAGCTGTGAGCACATACTCAATGAGATTAAGAATGGAAGGGCTCTGAGATGGCCAGAGAAGCTAAAAACCCCACCACATAAGAGTAACAAAACCCTATGGTGTGAGTTCCACCAAGATCATGGTCACGTCACAGATAGATGCTTCGCTTTGAAGGATGAGATTGAGAAGATGTTAAAATCTGGGAAATTGAGAAAATATGTAGACGGTAAGGCTCCTAAGAGTGGAAGAGATGACCATAAGAAAAGGAGGAATGACAGATGCCGTGACAACGTCCCGACCCGAAGAGATGATGATTCAGAAGGTGATGATGAAGATGATCCGAATATCCCACCAAAGGATGACAACACCCTGGTAAAGAGGGTTGGTATGATCTCTTTCGGTGTTGGCACAATATACGGAGGATTTGCAGGTGGTGGATCTGAAGTAGCTAATAGGAAGGCTCATGTAGCTGAGGACAAATCAGTGGCCAAGCTTGAAGTTGTGAATCTAACGTCTTCCGATATAGTACAGAAGAGGAAGAAAGTAGACATGAACACCCTCGTAGTTGGGTTTTCCAGACTCGACTTCAGAGGTATCTTAGCCCCCCATGATGACCCTTTGGTCATAACGACAAGGGTGCATGGATATGAGGTGCAGAGGATCCTCGTGGATGGGGGGATCTCGGCAGATGTGATGTTTTGGCCTTGCTTCAAGAGCTTAGGCCTTAGTAGAGCAAGACTGGTCCCCTATCACCACCCCCTGATAGGCTTCAGTGGTGAAAAGGTTCACCCCTTGGGCATGTATGAGATGGACGTACGGATGGGTAACGAATGGCCTAAGAGGTTGACCAGGAGGATTAATTTCTTCATGATGGACGAGAGTGTCTTCTCGTCCTATAACCTCATCATAGGAAGGGTGGCCCTTAGGAAGTTCGAGGCTGTGCCATCAACGGTCCATCAGATGCTAAAATTCCTGACTCCTTATGGAGTAGGGGAAGTGCAAGGTGACCACACCACAGCGCGAGAATGCTACTTCAACTCGGTCGAAGAGAGAGAAGCACATAAGAGGGCCACCACCACTTGTAGCATTGATACTCTTGATCCAAGAGATGAAATAAAATTGAGAAAGGGAGAGGCCTCGAAAGAGGTAGAATCCATCGTCCTCGATGAGGACGAGCTGGAAAAAACCATTCAGGTCGATAAAGCCCTTAATTCAAAAATCAAGGAAGAGCTGATAAACTTCCTCAGGAAAAGGCAGAGTGTCTTCGCATGGAGTCACGCAGACATGCCTGGCATCAATCCTGAAGTGATGAGTCACAAGCTCAACGTAGCCAAAGATGCCAGGCCTATCAAGTAGAGACGAAGAGTTTACTCCAGGGAAAAATACAACGTCATCCGTGAAGAGGTGAAAAAGTTAGAAGAGGCTGAGTTTATAAGAGAAGTTACCTATCCGAAGTGGCTATCAAATGCGGTCATCGTGCCCAAGGCCAATGGGAAGTGGAGAATGTGTGTCGATTTCACTTACCTAAATAGATCTTGCCCAAAAGACAGCTACCCTTTACCTAGGATAGATCAGATGGTGGATGCTATAGCAGGACATGAGCTCATGAGCTTCATGGATCGTATTCAGGCTATAACCAAATCTTTATGGATGCCGAAGACTCAGAGAAGACAGCTTTCATTACCGATAAAGGGACGTACTGCTACAAAGTGATGCCCTTCGGTCTGAAAAATGCGGGGGTAACATACCAACGTCTTGTCAATAAGATGTCCGAAGAGCGAATAGGGAAGACCATGGAAGTGTATGTAGATGATATGCTGACAAAAAGCTTGAAAGCTTGCACTCATGTAGCAGACCTTGAGAAGACCTTCGATGTGATGGACTCATACAAGATGAAACTCAACCCAGCGAAATGTGTCTTAGGAGTAGGAGCCGGGAAGTTCCTGGGATTCATCGTCAACCAGAGAGGGATCGAAGCGAACCTTAAAAAAATTAAGGAGTTTCTTGACATGAAGACTCCTAGGAGTATCAAGGATGTCCAAAGACTCACGGGGAGAGTGGCTGCGCTTAACAGATTCATCTCTAGGGCGACGGACAAGTGTCTCCCATTCTTTAAAGTTTTAAGAAAGGCCTTCCAATGGGGCGAAGAGTGTGAAAAATCCTTTAACCAACTCAAGTCCTACTTAGGGTCTCCCTTATTGCTGTCTCGGCCCATCGCAGGAGAAAGGTTGTTTGTATATCTGGCAGTCTCTAAATCAGCCATCAGCGCAGCCATTATACGGGAAGAGGATGGGATCCAAAGGCCTGTATACTTCAACAGTAAGGCCCTTCAAGGGTCTGAGAAAAATTATCCCCGTATGGAAAAGTTGGCTTATGCCCTAATACATGCCTCAAGAAAAATGAAGCCTTACTTCCAAGCTCACTGCATGGTAGTCCTCACTGACTCCCCACTAAGGCAGGTCCTGCATAAACCTGAGAAGTCCGGGAGATTGATGATCTGGGCCATCGAATTAGGAGAATATGATCTTACCTACCAGCCTAGGAAAGCCATCAAAGGGCAGGCCCTCGCGAACTTTGTTGCAGAATTCACCTGGGAAGAGGCCGAGATAGAGAAAGGCCTGGAGGACGCCGAAGAGACAAACCATAGTGTCTTCCGAAATTCGGAAGAGACGACACCAAATGTCTTTCGAGATTGGGAAGAGGTCATCTCAGGCAAAACCCAGAGCAGAATAGAAGAGAACGAAGAGGATCGATACCTCTTCAATAAGGAGTTATGACAGAAGGGGTCTTCTCATCAGATACAGACGTTTGGAGCCTCTTCGTTGATGGCTCTTCCTGTGATAGTGGAAACGGTGCGGGGCTAATACTCTTGGCTCTAGATGGAACCAACATTGAATAAGCCTTGAGATTTAACTTCCAAGCCTCAAATAACGAGTCCGAGTATGAGGCCATGATAGCAGGCCTCTTATTGGCAAAGACTCTTCTCGTAAGATGTCTCCTACTCCACAGCAACTCAAGGTTAGTTGTCAATCAAGTGTTGGGAGCCTATGAGGCCAAAAATGAAAGAATGGCGAAGTACCTGGAGAGAGTGAGAAAGATGCTGGAATATTTTGAATAGGCAAAACTGAAGAGAGTGCCTCGACAAAGTAACAGCCACGCTGATGCATTGGCAAGGTTGGCTTCGGCAACGAAGATAGAGGTTAGAATGACCATTCCGATCGAGGTCTTAGGAAAGGCAACCATCAAGGAAGAAGAGGTATGTAACCCTTGTCATAATTTGAACCTAGGAGACTCATGGATCGACTCGCTCGTCAGATACATAAGAGAGGGAGAGCTGCCTGAGTCCAAAGTAGAGAGGAGAATATTGAGATATAGAGCTGCCAAGTTCTCGATGATAGGAGACGTCTTGTACAAAAAAGGGTTTCTATTGCCTCTCCTTAGGTGCGTGCATCCCACGGAAGTCTCCAGGGTCTTACAGGAAGTCCATGAGGGTTCTTGCTCTAGCCACATAGGGGGAGGGCCCTTGGCCAAGAGGATTATCACGCAGGGATACTGGTGGCCTACCTTGTCCAAGGACGCTGCAGACTACGTAAAGAGGTGCGATAAATGTCAAAGGTTCGCCACTATCCCTCATTAACCCCATCAGCCTATGACGTCAATCTCTTCTCCATGGCCATTTGTGGTATGGGGAATTGACTTAGTAGGACCCTTGACAAGAGTTGTCAACAGCTATAGATTCTTGATAGTTGCCATTGACTACTTCTCAAAGTGGGTGGAGGCAGAGCCGATGATAACAATCACAGAGCAGAAGACTTTCCAGTTTATTTGGAGGAATATCATATGCAGATACGACCTCCTAAACACTCTCATTTCGGACAATGGGGCCCAGTTCAAGAACTCCCCTTTAGAAAAATATTGCCTAAGAGTAGGAATAAAGTAATTCTTCTCATCTCCTGGCCGACCTCAGGCAAATGGCCAGACCGAGGTCACAAACAGAACTATCCTGGATGGGATCAAAAAGAGGTTAGAGGATGCAAAGGGAAGATGGGCCGAAGAGGTCTACGCTGTGTTATGGGCCTACAGAACCACGACAAGGACACCAACAGGAGAAACCCCGTTCATGCTCGCATATGGCTCAGAGGCCGTCATACCAACGAAGGTAGGGCTCCCAACTCATAGGATTCAGACTTATGACCCTAACAATAATGGGGAAGAGAGGAGGCTAGACCTAGATCTTATCGAAGAAAGAACAGAAGACGCAGAGGTCAGACAAGCAGCCTACCAACAGAGGGCAGAAAAATTCTACAACCAGAGGGTGAAGTCAAGACCCATTGCAGTGGGAGACCTAGTGCTAAATAAGACCCTACATAAAGCAAATAAGCTTCACCCAAACTGGCATGGCCCCTACAAAGTGACAGAAGAGGTTGTGCCTGTCACCTACAGGCTAGAAAACATAGAAGGAGAACCTTTCACTAACCCATGGAATGCTGATCACCTAAAGAGATATTACATATGATGTTGCATAGAGTTTTATGTAAATGTACCATCTTATTATGAAGAGGTTATTAATAAAGATCAGTTCCCATGACAGTTCTTGCTTCATTCTTAGATCAGAGATTTATTATGGGGATAACATCTTAGGGGATGACCTCAGACCCTCATAACACCATTTAGTGGTGACGAGGTCTGAGCTCAGACACCATAATGAGATGACCTCGGACCCTTAACATCATTAATTTGGTGAGACTAATTATGGGGGTAACATCTTAGGTGATGACCTCAGACCCTCATAACACCATTCAGTGGTGACGAGGTCTGAGCTCAGACGCCATAATGAGATGATCTCAGACCCTTAACATCATTAATTTGGTGAGACTAATTATGGGGGTAACATCTTAGGTGATGACCTCAGACCCTCATAACACCATTCAGTGGTGACGAGGTCTGAGCTCAGACACCATAATGAGATGACCTCGGACCCTTAACATCATTAATTTGGTGAAGATTAGTTATGAGGATAACATCTTAGGTGATGACCTCAGCCCTTCATAACACCATTCAGTGGTGGCGAGGTCTGAGGTCAGACACTATAAATTAGATGACCTCAGACACATAACATCATTAATTTGGTGAGACTAATTATGGGGATAACATCTTAGGTGATGACCTCAGACCTTCATAACACCATTCAGTGGTGACGAGGTCTGAGCTCAAACACCATAATGAGATGACCTCGGACCCTTAACATCATTAATTTGGTGAAGATTAGTTATGAGGATAACATCTTAGGTGATGACCTCAGCCCTTCATAACACCATTCAATGGTGGCAAGGTCTGAGGTCAGACACTATAAATTAGATGACCTCAGACACATAACATCATTAATTTGGTGAAGATTTATTATGGGGATAACATCTTAGGTGATGGCCTCAGCCTTCATAACACCATTCAGTGGTGATGAGGTCTGAGGTCAGACACTATAAATTAGATGACCTCAGACACATAACATCATTAATTTGGTGAAGATTTGTTATGGGGATAACATCTTAGGTGATGACCTCAGACCCTCATAACACCATCCAGTGGTGACGAGGTTTGAGCTCAGGACCATTGGTTGAGTTTAAGCAAGACCATTGTAAAAAGACAAGCTTAGAAAGAGGGCTTCAGAGGTTAAAGCTCATTACAAATTTGTTTTCAACAGACACCATTACAACGAAACTAAGAATGAAAAGCATCACATGACATTCAATGAAAAGAAATTAAAGATGGACCTCATCAGAGGTTGATATATATTCAGAAATAATATGTTCAACGATTACAGAAACTCCATAATACAAAGAGATACAAACAATGATTAAAAAATCCTGAGGGTTTGAAGGGGGAACGTTGACATCCTCGGCTTGATTAGTCACCTCGGCCGCATTATTAAGATGGTCTGCCCCTCCAACCTCGGTGACCTCCAATGTAGCAGTCTCGTCGGGAGCAGCAGTCTCTTCTTCAACCTCCTGAAGAGCCTGGGAGAATTGAGGGTCGACAAAGCCGAGACCAACGAAATCAGAGGCCTTCAAAGTACCGGCATCTCTCTCCCTGGCATTAGCCCATTTAATAGTGTCTTTGATACCTCTTTTAAGGTATTCAAAACCAAAGCCCATGAACTCTTCAGAGGACTTGTAGTCAAAAATTATCTTCTCAGAGGCGTCCTCAAGGGCGGACCTGACAGCTGAGTTGACTTTCTGCTGTAGAATGTCATACCTAGCCTTCAGCACAGCAGCATGATCCTTATCAAGCTGGGAGATGTCCTTCTCCAACCCCTTCACCCTCTGCTCAGAGTCCTTCAGCTCAGACTTGAGGCGCTCGATTTCTGCATTCAGAGTACTCTAGACTTTCTCGGCCTCTTGCCCCTTTTGGATGAGGGGCAACTTCCTCAGAGTCCAGTTAGATAAATGGTGCATAGCTGTCAAGCCCTGCATGTTTAGTGATCATGAGTAAGTTGAGGAAGAATCAGATGTTACACTTAGAAGAATTTCTGAAGAAGGATCAAATTATACCTGAACGGCTCTGTGAAGGCCGAACTCAACCAGTAATGGGGTGTCAAGAGACCTGAAGAAGCGTTTTTCAGTCTCGGTCATTACAGAGCCGATGGCATCTAGGGCCTGAAGACTGTGGCCGAATACACTATCGGTTAACTTCAACTGATCTAGACGAGCCGACAGGGCGTCAGCTGAAGAGATGGGGATGGCAGCGTCGGCAGTCTTCTTCTTAGGCCTCTGATCCTCAGGGGCATGACCCCCTGGAGCCCTCTTCTTTGTGGCTGGGGGCTTAGAGGCAGAGGGAGCTGGTGGAGGAGCGTTAAGGCCTTCTTTCTTGGCGAGTCTCGTCAAGCTTGGTGCAACCATCTCCCAAAGCTCGTCTGGAATATCCTTTGGTCGCTCTGCAAAAAGTTAGTAGATCTGAGTTAGATAATCAGATATGAATAAACTCAGAGGTTAAACTTCAAAATCATAAATGCTTACCAATCTCTGTAAGGGGACGTCCACCTAGACTTGTCCCAGAGAGGAAGTGGGGAGTCATCAGGTGTTCGAACCTGACAAATAGACCATGTACCCCCTGATCTTGATGGGCTTTCACCTTCTGGAGGTTTTGCAGACTTAGACCAGGTCGGCCTTGGCAGACATGGTGACCTTACCCCACCTCAGGAGCATCCTCTGCTCCAGGTTAAACGAGGGAACACATGGGCCAAACTCCCATGGCCCTTAAGCAAAGAAGTACCGAGGCTTCCAGTTATGGTTGGAAGTCTGAGTCACCTGAAGCATTTTCTTCTCAGGCCTCCGAGTTACAAAATGGTAGTATCTCAGATGATTTTTGGCCGAAGAAGGGACGTAGCAACCTACAAAGACCTGAACTGGAAGGTCTGAGTGGTGGACAGCCTTCCATAACACTATGGCCCCTATTAGGACTCTCCAGGCATTAGGAGAAAGTTAAGAGGGGGCCAAATTAATATAAGAAAGGATGGACTTGATAATGGGGTGAATGGGCAGACGGAACCCCAACTTGAACATCTGCTCGTACAGGCAGATCTCACCGTCTCGGCCATGATAAGCCCTCTCTTCCCTCAGAGGTGTCCTATGTTTTATTGAGGGGATGATAGAATACAGATATCTGAAGCAGAGAAGGTCTACCTCAGTAATTGTACTCTCGATCTCGATCGCCTCAGAGACGTCGACATCGCTCTCAATCTCATCATCATCCAACTCAATATCGGTCGGAGCAGATGTTGATGGGTTACTCGGGAACCTCTGAGCGAACTCTGCCCCGATGACAGCCGACAAAGGGACGGCGTCAAGTGGTGGTGGAATGGCCACACTCGGCTTAAGAATCTCAACCTCCGAGGAAGACCCTGAGGTGCTTGAGTGATTATGGGACAAGGCTCGGCTGGAGACCTCGGCCTGATCAGACCTAGGTGTGAAGTCCATGGCCTCTTGAAAGGAATCCATAGATATGGGGTCTGAGGTAGAAGATTCAGACTCAGACATAGGTATGGGATCAACAAGAACCTCTGTCTGATAGAAGTTCTCCGGGGGGTCAGGATATATCACCTTCAGAGGTGGTGGAAATAAGGGTCTAATGAGAAACTCTTTTGATCTACGAGCCTCCTCCTATGCTCTTTCTATTTGCCTAATCTTTTCTAAAGTCTTCTCTCTAAGAGAGGGGAACTCTTCAAGAAGCTGATATAAGGGTCTGAGCATCAGAGGACGACGCTACAGTTGGGGATTTTCCTAAACTCCAAAAATTACAAACAAGACTGGCTGATAAAGCAAAGGAATCTAAGGATCAAACCAAGAAATTCAAAGCAAACACAATTCGCCGAAAAGTTTAGAAACTCACCGGAAAACTCAGGAACTCACTGGAAAATGCAAACCAGAAGGAAAAAGTAAAGAAAATGAAGGGGAGAGGATACCTAGAAATGAAACGACAAGGGGTTGTGATGAAAATTCAGAAAAAAAAAAACCACCAACAAAGACCTTTGCAGTAGATTCTTGTTCGAAATGCCTTTTAGAGGGAGAAAGCGTTCGCAGGAGAGGGAATTGAAGAAGAAAGAAGAAATGAGGGTTTAAAACCCTTAAATAAGTAGGCACGATTCCCAAGGCCTATCATTGTCTTGGGAGCCCCAAAGGGAGGCTGACAACACACGCCTACCAAGCAAGCATGTTCCAGCATTGGACAAGTGTCAAGAAAGTATTGGCTTGTAATAGATAGGCCTCGGAGGTGTAGTAATCCCCTAGTCACTTGCTCTCACATATGACTAAGGGCTTAGGGGAAATTGATATGCCCCAAGTGTAACCTCATCCTAGAGACACCAACCTCGATCGATATTATGGCCGACAATGGGCATGTCTTGGACACGCGATATCACCCCTCGGCCTTATCAAGGTCGGCCCAGGATGACACTACCATGAGCCTCTCGAAGGGACATCACAAGGATCAACAGCATTCTCGTATACCTTGGAATGGCAACCTCTTCCAAATGTAGGCCGCGCTCGCAGGAAGCCACCAGCAACCTCATGAAGCCACCAGTTCAACCTTGTCTCAGGTCGAGCTTGTCCATTGTCTCAGCCAGGATTAGGCCGAGACCTCCATGGGATACTCGGACTGAACAGGTATCAAGACTCACCAACCTCGGCCTCACCAAGGCCGAGGTCATACACCAGACGCGATAGCCGAGCACCTACTGACATTTAGATAAGGACACGTGGACACAAATCAGTTATAATAAGATTATTCCCCACACGTGGGGAGAATATTGCATCATCATTCTCTACATGTGACCGTGACAGATGGCACTCCCATATTGGTGAGGTAACCACACACATGCTCATTGCATGCATGGAGGGTACATTACACCCCCTAGGTACTATATATAGAGGTCATCCTCTACCTTGCAAAGGGATACCAGATATTTAACCCTAGCTGAAACCTTGTCTAGATATACAGTAGAGAGAGAAAGCTTGGGGGATTGTATCCATAGCCATTCGTGCCTTATTGCAGTGAGATTATTCACATACACACAGTGGACGTAGGCCAATCTAGGCTGAACCACTTATATCCTGGTGTACTCTCCCCTTCTCCTCATCTCATTCTCTTACCTTTTACATAACTACGCTGCCATTGTTATTCTTAGATTGAGCTTGAAAACACCTTATCTGGTGGTGCTGATTCCGGCATCATCAATCGTGCGTAAGATAGTTTTGAGAGGGTAGTGCTATAACCCTATTATGTATGGAATGACCCAAAAGGGAATGTTGAGCGAGTGAGACTCTTATATTATTATCTTTTGAGAGAATAGATTATTTTGTAATGTGCTCATAGAGAGCTATAACTTTATTGTGAATGGAAGAAAGGTTGTAATGTGTTAGGTAGTAATGATAAAGCTACTTATTTTTATAGTCCTGCTAGACTTCTATATTTGTTATATTTCAGCTATGGAAGAGCCTAGTGTATGGAAATTTATCAATATGATGTGAGGGATTATTACTGAAAAGAAATAAGAATTTAGTGGATTATTGTTGAGCGAGAGATTTTAGCTCAAAGTTATGTTCATTTTGAGAACTATATATTAGTATGAGTATGAGAATTGTTAAAACCTTGTTCCTTGAGCATAAGGTGTTTTAATTAAATGTCGAAAGACATAAACCGTTTTTAAAATAAATTATTTTCAAAATAAACTTTTTATAGGTCTTTGGGCAATATCAAAAATGATTTGCATGAAAATATTTTAAACTCTAGTCCCAGTCTAACAAACTCTTAATCCCCGACGTCGCTACATATTAGTGTATTGGGAGGGTTCCTTGTTTGAATTTCGCTTGCGAGACCTCCCCTGCATGAAAGTAGCGAATGTCAAGAATTGAGAGGAGTTAAATCCTTGGACCTTTCAAAATTGTTATATTATTAGCACGTTAGTATATTTTTAGAATTATTGTACTATTGTGGCAAGTGAAGCCTAATTATGTTTATACGATTAGAGCTCGAATAAAGGGTGTATGGGCACCCTAGTAGTTATAATTGGTTTTATATAAATTAAAATAAATTCATCGTGAGAAGATAGAGGTTTGGGTATAATGTTAGTGAGGTTAAGTGTAGCAAGAACTATTTTTGCTTTGGAGTATTAGGCTTAGCTTAATTTCGAGGACGAAATTCTTGTAAGTGGGGAAGTCTCTAATACCCCGAGATTTATGGACCAACAACTGATTTATTTTGGGAGAAATAAGTATTAATTTATGGAGAATAATTAAATTGGCATTTGAGGTCAAAATTTGAAGATGTTAGAAAGTGATTCGAATGACGATTCTGAGGGTGCGGTTGTTTTCGAAAGTGTCGAGAAAGTTGAAATGACTGTACTTGGGACTTATTTGGGTTTCAAAATATTTCGAGTTCGTTTGGCTCGAATTAAAGTGACTGAGTCATTTAAAGTGTGTATTATCATTTAAAGTTGTGTAATTTGGATATAAGGCTTAAAAAAAATCCTACGGGAGATATAAATATCCTTAGAGAAAAAGAGAAAGAAAGAGAAGAAGAAAAGAAGAGGAGAAAGAGAGAAAAAAGTGGGTTTTTCTGGACAATATGTGAGTTTGAGGACGAATCAGACTCTACAAACTTGAGGCAAGTGATTAAACTTGCTAAATAATTGTTCTGTATCTTTTATTTCATGATTTGTGGATAAAAATTATGAATTTTGGGATAAAATGTTAAAACCTAGATTTTGGGTAAAATCTTAGATTTGTTGTATATATCATGGATTTGAAGTTTCAAATTAGTTAAGATGTATTAGTTGATGAGTTTTGATGATATATATATGTTTGGGTTGATGAGGAAGGGTTAGAAGATGATTAAAATGGTTTTTGGGGATTTTGGGTTTTTGGAGAAAACAACCCATTCGTAGCTTGAGTTAGGAGGAGAATTGGGTTAGACTTATGAGTCATTTTAGTAATACGATAGGTGTGCACACTAGATGAGAGGTGATAATTCTCAAGAGAGTGTCACGTACTAACATGTGTGTCATATCAGCTAGTAAGCCTTTTAAATACTTGTTAAACCATTTTTAAAGTTGTTTTACACTCGGGTTGTGACCCATTTTCTATTATCTTTTCTTCTTGTATATATATATTACAGGTGCCCAACCACAGGGGCATCAGGATTAGACCTTTGGACCATCGACGTGCTGCAGCTATTGTGAAAGTTGCAGGTCCTTATAGTAGATAACTCCATTCTTGATTTTTTTGTCTTCTACCTAGTTATTCTCAGACTGGCCATGTGTCTCCGTTTCCATATTTCATTTAGTTTAGAGAGAGATTTGTACTCTTTATCATTTCTGATTTAGCTATTGTTGGGATTCTTTTAATTGAAATAGTTTTATAATTACCACAATTATTAATTTGAACACAAAAAAAGATATGGAACATTGTAATTATCCCATCAATTGATTTTAACAACATAATCTAACTATAACAAAAAAAGGATAGATTTTTCAAAATATATTTTTCACATAGATTTTTCAAAAACACACACACACATACACACGCGTGTGTGTGTGTGTGTGTGTGTGTGTGTGTTATATACATATATATATATATATATATATATATGAGTGTGTTGCATGTTAAGTGTGAGAGAGAGAGGAAAAGAGAGCAAAATGTGCGTGTGTGTGTGTGTGTGTGTGTGAGAGAGAGAGAGAGAGAGAGCATAAATGATGGCTAATTTTTTATTTACATGAGGGAAAAATGAGTATTTGATAATTTTCTGCCAAATTTTAACGGGTTTTGTGGACGGAATCCCCATTTTGAAATAAGTTGTATAGTTTGGGGACTAACTTGAGGCAAACAAAAGATTGGGGATCATTTAAAAACTGGAGATATCATTTAGGAACTAAAAACATATTTTACTCAAAATAATTTATGCATTGAAACCTGATTCCCATGCCCCCCCGGCAAATTCAAATCTACGTTCATTGTAATCACATGCTCCTAAACTATATATGCATAGTAGCATGTAGTTTTAAGTATCAAAATAGCCATGAATTGGGATTTTAAAGTTACATTCTCAAGGCAAAGTGCGTGTAAACCATCGGGTTACCATTCCAATTAAGGTTTATTGTTGAAGAATCCCTAGAGATATCCTATAATCTTGATAATATTTTAAACATAGGTCCTTTGAAAACAATTTTCTCCATAATAACACACTCACCCACTTTATAATTGTATTAATAATCGAAATTTTAGTCTAGGATCATTGACAAAGGTGTTAAAGACGTCGCAATAAAATGTAAGTTGAAAAGGAATGGGGGAGGAAGGAACCAGTCAGTGTCATTTTAGGTGGGGATATATGGAGAGGTTGTTGTTGAAGAAAGTTAAAGGAATAAAACTATTTAATGTAAGAAATCACAAATCACAATTTGGAAAACGACATTGGGATGAGTTCAGGATGGTGGCGTATACAGTATCTTGAGTCACTAGGAGGAAACATATAAGGAATGTCAATGGTTCGGGGTGGGATCCCCCGAGCCATTTTTTAGAGCTATTTTTATTTTTTCCCTCATATTTATTCAATGTAAGCGTGATTCAATATTTATCCTCAAATAATAATTCAAGATAACCATTTATTATCATTAGATTTCAAAAAAGTTTTGGGGGTTATATTTGTTGTAAAAATCCATTATAGTATCATAATGCATAAAGACCAATATATCCATATAGAAAGAATGCTTCACTCTAGATAACAGTACTAGATAATTCGTTCATACCAAATTAAGAGTCCATATTTATTTGTTGCATAGATTAAGGATACACTTAATCAATGACCAAGATCAACCCTCATTCATAATCATGGAATTTGGTTAGTTGATTATGTCGAAAAAGAAAAGGCTATATAGTTAGTTAATTATGTCCAAAAAAGAAAAGTGGACTCTTAATTTGGGACAATAAAAATAGAATAGTGGACTCTTAATTTGGGACGAATGGAGTATATATTGACAATAAACTTTAAATCCTAAATAACAACACCTAACTGAATTGTAAGATGAAAAAAATATCAACAATACCCAATTAGTTCCAAGATGTAGATAACAATACTTAAACAATTTCAATCCCTTATAATAAAGAGCAAACAATATTAACAATACTTTTCAATAATTAAATAAATATATCCAAATAATTTTTTATATTACTACCAATATATTATTCTGAAAAAAATAACACCAATATGAAAATCTAAAAAATAAAATACAAATTGTTTGGCTATCTTGGGAAGATGGAATGTATAAAGAAATGATCTTGAGGGAGATAATGATAGACATTGTCCTAATCCAGATGAGATATGAACGAATGGAAGATCTTAGAGCATAGGTTAAGATTTTATTCTCTTCAACAAGAGTAAAACCCAAATTTTCTTTTATATGTAAGGAACTCGTCAGATGTGCCATAAAAGGTACCCCGTATGTGTTGTGTGTATTGTAAGGGATCTAAACTAATAACAAAGTTTTCCACTAACCTATCTAGAATTCTTTATAAGTTTCCCGTTTCCTTAGAAAATTACAGAATGGTCCACATAAATCAGAAAAAATCCCATATATATATATATATATATATATATATATATATATATATATCATATCTTCAGTGGGTGCTCGGGACTTAATAGGGATGCCTCGGTTGCGAATAATCTCTCTCTCTCTCTCTCTCTCTCTCTCTCTCTCTCTCTCTCTCTCTCTCTCTATCTATCTATCTATCTATCTATCTATCTATCTATCTATTTATCTATCTATCTATCTATCTATCTATCTATCTATCTATCTATCTATCTATCTCTTTAAGATGTTTTGAGGATCAACCCAAATTTTTTAACCTGTTCTAACCTTGCCATGTCGTCCCCAAGATAAAATATCCCAAATCTAAGCTGTCTTAGATTGCTTATGCACATTAAAATCCTATAATGCGAACACCCATTCGTAAAAATATTTCTAAGAATATTCATGTTTATTGTTGTGAAAAAAATTCGGGGAAGAAATTTTTGTAAGTATTTCAAACCATTGCCACAACTCCTTATATAAGGAAAGTAATCTTAACATAATTTTTTTTTTCATGGAGAGTTAATTTCAGAATTAGTGGGTAAGTGGATTAGACTTAGACTCTAATTGTACGAATTAAAACATGTTAAAAAAATTGTTCAGATTTAATTTTTGTCCACAAAATGAAATCACAAACAGCCCATACCTCATATTCAAGACCCGAACATGGGTACTAACATAGGAACTGGTCGGGTTCCACAAACGATAGTGGTATAGCGCATTGTGGGATTGGCCCAATAAGAGTCCCCGTCCAATATACATAAAGTTTTAATACCCAAAGGTCTTTATGATTAGTGCGAAAAAAACTTTATGATATTTAACTTCATTTTTAGTTCAAAATAGGCGTGGGACTCTTGCAAAAGGGATTTGGGGAACAAATGGCTTACAAGACAAAAAAACATGTGAGTCCCATTCCGAAAGGTGTTTTTTTCCTTCATCCCTATCTTTTAATTCTTACACACCACACACACTCAGCTCTAACAACCCCCACTTATAAATCTTTAAAAAAAAATACATCGAGTAAGATTTCATAGAATTATGCATGAGCAATGGTATCTTTCGACTTGAAACTTTACGTAGTAAAGATGATTCAGAATATACTAGAGTAACCATAGTTTGAAATCTATCTCTGCCAACATACCACACAAAACTCTATCTGGGTATGACATTAAAAGCAGTATGTTATGATCATGTGCCTCTATACTAGGGCAACGAATGCTCTACGAAATTTCCCCAAAACTAAGATAGATAATGACCACACTTCCTCATTAAGATAGGTGAGACTATCAGGGATACTCCCATAGCTAAATACCCCACTAAAATAGAGCTATTTTAAATTAACTCAATGAGAGTATGAGTATTTGGTCATAATTTTTAACAAACATTTATAATTAATCCCAAGTTGTTGTTTTTAATTATTGGTCTTGTTTTAATAAAAATAGGACACGTGCATTCTCTAGGGAAATGAATGGAGAGGTGAGGGGTGGTTATAGGACAATTTTTTGTCATTATTAGCAGATTTAAGTGGTTATGGGACATAGCAGAATTTAAATGATCCAAGGGATGGCACCAATTTTTTGGAAATGGGACTAAACCCTAAAATACTCTCTTTAGGGTATCATGCTATATAGGGATGGACTCAAAGTATAACCTCGTTCTTAGTTTATGATTAAACACATATAACATGTGTCATTACCGATTGAACCTTTTTTGGGGATCCTTAGTCAATATGTAGAGTTGCCATCATAAATGACTCAACTTTTTATGGATTTCACCCCCATCCCGTTCGAGGTGTTTCACATAATTTTCCCTTACTTGTCCTTTCATCAAAGTATTTGACAAATTCTCCTTATACGATATATTATCCACTCCTACGACACCAGTAGAAAGATATTATTCTTGTGATGCATTTGTTGTCTCATGCAATTACATTAATGGTTATATACTTTTTTAATAGTTGTGGTATTATCACTATCATCCCTGACTCCATTGTTGATTGAGATAAAATTTTCTATTTCTTAGACTTCCAGGTGACTTTGTTGTCTGAAAATGTATCCACCAGTGGCCTTGGATTTTTCTAAGACATTTGTAATATAATCTAAGATTCATCGTCCTTTTCAAACGCAACAGGAAGGGTCAATGCTCCATTTTAGGTTTACTAGTAAGTCAATATGGTATTCCCCTAACATAAACTATGTTTGGTATTGTGCAATTGGTATCATAATGTAAGCTACCGATGATGCTTGGGTACTCAATTTGTTTAATATCATCACCAATATTCTTAGATAACATTACACCAGGATCAAGTGGAGTACTAACAGGTTGATAGTTAAAGTAATTGTACTTCTGTAGAATTTTCTCAATATATTAAGATTGATCTACAGTACCTTTTAAGACATAGTAATTTTAATTCCGAAAAAAACACTAGCTTCACCTAAATATTGTATAACAAATTCTCACATAACAAATATTTAATATTATCTACGACATGAATATTAGATTCAAATATAAGCAAGTCATCAACATAAATAAATATAATAATGCAAATGTCAATTTCATATTTATAATTGCATATTTTTCTTTCTTTCATTTTAACCCATTAGAGATTACTAGGCTATAAAATTCATAATGCCATTGCTTATGTGCCTATTTTAACCCATATAGATATCTAATCTACACACTTTATTTTTTTGTTCTGTAATAATAAAAGCTTTAGTTTGGTCCATATAAATATTTTTTCCTAATTCACCATTTAATAAAACCTTTAGTTTGGTCCATATAGAAAATATTACATGCATATATGTTATTCTAGTCACGGGTGAAAAAATATTAGTCAGGTTTTAATCTCTTTATAAGAACCAGTTTGTAATTTACACCCTGGTAGAAGATTCACTAAATTCAAAGTCTTGTTAGTTTCCAAAGATTTCATCTCATCATTAACAGATTTGTACCACAAATCGGCTAAAGAAAACAAGGCTTGTTGAAGGATAATAGGGTCCTCCTTTAAAGTGTATGTATAAAATTCAGGACTAAAATATTTTTCAACACGTGCACTTTTAATTTTTCTTAGTTCCAAAATATATTCATTAGGTTATGAGTTTTTAAGAGTGGACAGGCCAATGGATGTTCAAGCCCCACTATTTTGTCGATTTAAAGGGAAATTTATCTGCATAAAATATAGCACCATATATTTCAATAATTACTTTATTTTTCAAATCCTAAAATTTGCATGTTTTGCTATTAAACATGTATACAATTAAAACACTCATAATATTTACTTGCCAAATTTAACCTTTAAGATTGGGAATATGTACATGGGCTAAACACCCCTATATTCTAAAATATGATAAATAAAGCTTAATATTTTTCAAAATTTCATATGGGGAAATTTCTGTTTTTGCTTTATGTACTCTATTAAGCATGTGATAAACAATTAAAATGATTTCTCCACACCAATGTGAGGCAACTCCTAAACTTAATAATATGGAAACTACTAATTCAATACAAATTCTTTTTTTTCTTATGCTTTTCCTTTCATTTTAGGGGAATAAGGGGTTTTTGTTAAGAATAACACCATGAATTTTATAAAAATCAATAAAAGGTCCAGAGTCATATTCGGTACCTTTATCCCTACTTAGACTTTAATATTCTGATTAAATTGATTTTTAATTTCATTTAATAAAATTTTGAACATGTCAAATGCTTCACTTTAAATTTTCATTAAATAAAAAATGAATAATTTGAATAATCATCAATAAAAGTAATAAAGTATTGTTTGTCATTTTTAGTCATAATTCTGTCAAATTCACATATATCGAAATGAATTAAGTCAAGTGATTTATTTTCTCTAAAAATAAATTTATGTGAGGTCTTTGTTATTTTTTCTTTATTGCATCATTCATATTTTTTTAAATTATTTAATGATAAATATTCAGTTAATCCTAGGCTACTCATATTTTTAACATGTCGTTTATTGAAATGCAAAAGCCTAACATGCCACATATTACAAGAACACATCTTATAAACAAAATGGGAATAATTAACATTTAATTTAAACATTCCGTTAGTGACATATTGTTTGCTTATAATTTTTTTTTACTTCGATAGTCTAAGTGAAACCATTGTTATCGATAAGATAGTTGAAAGAGAAGTTATTCCTTAACTTTGGGGTATGGAAATAATCCTTAAGAATAATAGTCTTCCTATCGGTAGACTTCAGTTAGACATATCTAGTACCAACAATGTTAGTGGAGTAGGAATCAACCAACAACACTTTCTTATCTTTCAGCCTCATA
Source organism: Sambucus nigra (assembly GCA_949130495.1). Classification (NCBI taxonomy): domain Eukaryota; kingdom Viridiplantae; phylum Streptophyta; class Magnoliopsida; order Dipsacales; family Adoxaceae; genus Sambucus; species Sambucus nigra. Next base: position 263,455,578 of record OX422215.1, on the reverse strand, counting down.
ATGAATCTTCAACATAGAATGGTTATAGCAAACATAGTGGAAAGCATCCATGTTCACCTAACACTATTATTCTCAACTCACAATATTAACTTTAGAAATCCTAGCACACATATCCTTTTCGATTAAGATCGTCTGATGAGCAAGAAGGCGCTTATTCTGGGAGTTACAATCCATATGTATAAGCATGTTGCAATTGAAACAAGTAAACTACCCAATGTTCTTATCCTGACCATTTCCAAATGGTTATTCTTATTATAATTCTTACTATTCTTATTCTTATTCTGATTCCAATTTTTCCTATTATACTCACTTGGTTTCAAAACAGTAAAGTACATTTCTTATTATAATTCTTGTTGATGTTAGACACATCCAGAACTTTATCTTCATAGTTTTGTTTCCAGGATTCTTCCTTAATCCTAGAATGTGTGGTTAAACTTTTGAGTGAAAACTCTTTAGATTTATGTCTTAATGTAATTACAAAATCTTTTCAACCAGGAGGCAATTTGTTTATCATACCCATAATTTGAAATTATTCATCCAGTTCCATTCCTTCATAAATAATTTCATGTGAAGTTTTTTATAAATCATGAATTTGAGCAACAACATATTTTTCATGCATCATATGAAATTTAGATAACTACTGACTGTGTATTTCATAGTTCCATCCACCTTGATATCATATTTTATTATAAATCTTCCCAAAGTTCTTTTATACTTTTACATAAGGCATAAAAATTGTTAAGATCATCACTTAGGTCATTCAAAATATAATTTTTGTACTGAAAATCATTTAATCCTATATTTTAATGGCCTTAGTTATCAACAATAGGGGTTTAAATGTTGTAGGTTTGTCAAATTGAATAGTCGATGTCAATTTCTTAGTAGTCAATGTAGGTTTGTCAAATTGAATAGTCGATGTCAATTTCTTAGTAGTGAAGTAAAACAACATTTTTTGCCTCCATCGTTTGAAGTGTGTCTTTTTGAATTTGAAAGGTGTGTTCATAATAATGATTTTGAAGTCTTTTTCAGGTTTTATGACAAATAATAAACGTCTTATAATTATTGCAGCAAAAAGTTAAAGGATTGAAAATATAGAATAGAAGAAAACAAAATCGCAATTTGGTAGATGATATTGGGATGATTCCCAATCAATGTCACTCTTTTTAAAACATTTCACAGTTCTATCCAAGTTTTTACAAGCAACTCCAACCTTGTCACACCACCCCCAAGAAAATTAGCCAGATCTAGCCTATGACCCAGAATGTGTATGGGCAATAATAACCTAAAATTCTAACACCCATTCGTAATAATATCTCTTGGAATCATCATGTTAACTGGTGTGAAAATATTTACAGAGAAAAAAAAATCCGGGAAAAAAAATTCAAGTGTTTTAAACCATTGTTATAGCTCTGTATATAAGAAATTTAATTTGAATGTTGGAAAATGTTTTTAATGGAGAGATAATTTCAGAATTAGTTGCCAAGTGGATTAAAATTAGTTTGTAATTACAAAAGTTAAAAAGTGATTAAAAAGAATTCGTTCAGATTTTTATATGAAAAATAAATGATTTTTTTTCAAAATCAAATCACGGTAAGCCCAAGACCAGGCCGAATGGATGATGGCAGTGGTGTATATGCGCTTGGCCTAGTAATACTCTTCATCTAATACGTACAAAATTTTAATACCCAAAGGGCTTTCCCTTTTGTGCCAAAAAACTCTCTTATATACAACTCCATTTTTAGTCCCAAATCGATGTGGGACTCTTGCAGATAGGAATTGGGGAGCAAATTGCTTACAAGACAAAAACATATGGGTCACATTCCAAAAGTTAATTTTCCATTTGTCCCATTTGTCAAAATATTACACACCACAGGTACGCACCTAGTTCTAGTATAGGGGAAATGAATAATTAGATATATAATGGGACTATGAACAAACATAGTAATGTTGTAATGGAAAGAGAGACCATGCATTCATGGGAGATAAAGAGATCATGTGAGGACTCTATGAATTAGCTACCATCATTAACATACAACATTTATATATCTATGCAACACATGTAATAACCATATATAAAGCCTTCATATAGTCTAGACACTTTAGAGGATACTAAAATAAGAACAGGGAGAGAAAAACTGAGGGATCATTGATAGGGACACATAGAGGAAGAGTAAAATGGTGCTTCAATTTTTAGATACTAGATTACTTCTCCGCACGATGCATGGGAGGTTATAATATGATTTTGAACGTTACAACATGTTTAAATAAGGCACGGAGGTAGAAACCGAATGTTCATACAATTCAAAAGAGTTTGAAATTATTATTTTCTTAAGCAAGAGAAATGGGGTGTTATCCAACTGTTAGAAGAAATACATATGAGAATAAGAATTAAACTTCATAATGTAACAAAAAACAACTATTAATGAAATTTTATAAAGTGGTTTTTGTGTAAGGAACATGTGAAAACAATTTTATATACTACAATAACTACATATATAATTTAAAAGACACAACAATCAAATGAGAATTTTCAAAATCAAAGGTTCACTAGACCTTACAAATTTAAAGACTGACTATACAAAGTTATAGATATAACAAACACACATGCATTGATCACTAAATTGAATGCCATATAAATATGTTACTTCGACTACCATATTTCAAAAGTATCAAAAGTTCTAAAACACTATTTCATTGGCAGCGCGTGTAACCTTTTTTTTATATACTCTAGGTTAAGTGGCAAACATGGGTAATGATATTTTCTAAGTACACTTGAAATAGATAGAAGGTCTTTACAATAAATTAACTAAACAAAATAAATCAAGTTTATTATGTTCTAGGAGTGCTAGCAATAATATCACTTGCTAAAAATTCACATTGAATTATACAAGCAACATAATTTTATACTAATTTAAGTAAAAACAATGTGTATAAAGAGAGACATTCATGTACGAAATAAAGGGTTTTTAATTTATTTTTTTCGTAGAGAGAGAAAGGGGTAAATAAGACAACAAAGTATAATAGTCAATCCACTACTCCTTATCAATCCTCTCCCCCTTCCACATAAGCTTGTAAAAGAAAACCTCAATCGCTTGTCTTAACATATTTAACTCACAACCCAGATTCAACAAGTTTCTTCTTTCTTGAATTTTTCATGATGTATTTTAGTAAGGGGTTAGGAATCACATATCTCTATAAAATTTACATAAACCCAAGATTTTCGTCTTTGCAAAATTATTTTATAGAGAGATTGTAGGAGGGAAGTGGTACTCGGGTCTATGAATATACTGAATCTGGTGAGGTGCAACTCAATCCAATGGAAGTTGCCTTCAAGGTATTCAAAGCTTTAAGAGAAGTAAGTGGTTGATAACTAACTATTATGGCAAAATAGTAATTTTATGATTATTCAATAATGAAGACAATGATTGACTATGAGCTTTTTAGTAAGAACAAAGGAGAAAAAGGGATCACTGGAAGTGATGATTCTTGGGAGTGACAAGACAAGCACATAAAGTACCACGGAGAGAACGGGGAGAGAATACTTTCTATGTAAATTTGTTCATAGTAACAATTCTTCAATTATGTTTTGTCTTTACCTTGCCTAAGTGATCTTTTTATAAATAAATACTAGGGACGATGTGGTGTGTGAGCGCTAAAATGATATTCTTTGCGATAATATTTGAGTTGAATGTTTTGTCCTATTTTACTATTTGTCGTCTTTCCACTCTGACCGACGACATTTGGTGCAACCCAAAGTCAAAAATCAAATATGTCGGGCACAGTTCCTTAAAAGGACAATTTTGCAGATATTTTCAAACTGTTACTTGGTAAACAAACTTTTTGAAAACTTATAAGCGACCTTGAGGGTCAGTCGCCAATGTTTATAACTTAAAAATACTTTGTGAGGAGTGCATTGGCTGCTCAAATATTTGACTGAGTGTGAACTGTGTAAGTGCTCAACTATTTGGCTACTCAACTATTTGACTGAGTGTGAACGGTAAATAGGGTGTCGAACTCAGGGAATAGGACACAGAACGTGATGACGAATAGGAAGGACAAGTAATCTTTCGATTGACTCAGAAAAGAGAGAAAAGATGATTGTTTGGGAAACTTCTTATCAACTAATGCAATTTAATAAAACTAGTAATTTACCTATGCATGCATGAGTAACTATGTAAGTTTTAAATCAATGTGGGAAAATGGAGTTAAGGTACACTCCCTGGAATCGTTGGTGATTACGTAGAATATAAAAACTTCAAAAACCTAATTCTCAATTCAAAGAAGCATCAAATACTCTCTAAGAATTTGACATATGCAGATTTTACTCCTCACAATATCAAATCAAAAATTGTATTTGACGAGAATGATAAATTACCAAAATGCCAATTGCACCCTTAAATATTCCGGTTACCTAGGGCAAACGGAATTAAAATACCTATAACATTTATTTTGATAAAAATCAAACCTTTTAATTGTTAATTACATTTTCTTCTCTTTTAAATACATTCGTAACTCTTAGGTTGGGTTCATGTACCCCAACCTGCTAAACACATAGCTGAACATAGCTACGTGGAAAATAACCAAAATCCTAACATTGCATGTGTTGAAAATCATGATGAAACTATTGCTAAACATGCATGGAAGTCTTAGAATCCCAAAAAAATAAATAAAAACATGCAAAGAAGGAGAATATGCAAGAACAAGATAGAGAAGACAAACTTTATATTAAAACCCTGAAAATTGATCCATAATAATGTAACTTTAGTGCATGAATTAAAACTAGGTTTCTTTTCTCTTCTCCTCTCTAATTCTAAGGTAAAAACTAATTAAAACTTCTTCTAATTTAAAACACAGTATTACAAGCTCGTTTTGCAAGAGTTCTAGGCTCCTACAACTTCTAAGAAAAATCAGCAATAAAAAGGAATTTCGCGCATTAGGTGGGTCGAACCGGTTCAGGTGCATAGGCGAACCTGTTCGGACTTGAACCGATTTGGTATTCGATTTAGGGAAACTTCCTGCATTGTCTGGTTCCTCTTCTTTTTTCTTTGGATTTCCTTCTCAACTTCGATTGCTCATAAGTTCTTCACCGTAACTCGGAATAAGACGCCATTCCTTCCAGTGTTCTCATGATTTCATTCACTTTGACTTTTCTTCAGGCTCCGCTTTCGAACTAAGGTTATAAATTTACCAAAATTCCCTTCAACTCCCCATTTTTTGGTTTTTTTCCACTGTTTCGAGTTCTCTCTCGCACTAACTTGCATGAAATACCTTTGAAAAACATGAGAGATATACAAAACACAAAATACTCACCAATGAGGGTTAATAGCATAAATATGAGATAAATCCAAGTTAATTACAATGCATGGGATCATAAAAATGCTGAAATTAAAGGGTTAAATATGAAATATTTATGCCTTATCACATCTCCCTAACTTAGAACATTGCACGTCCCGTGCATTGTAAAAGCATAAGAGTATGAGTTAAGGAATTTTCAAAAACTTTATTGGGATATAATATTTTTTCGCAGGCAAACGATTGTATTTAGCATATGAAACAAGCCGTTAAACCCCTAGGTTACTCTAGTAGGACGAGTGGTGTCTTGTGAGGGTTTGCAGTGAATATACCCACAAAATTCAGTTTTTGACTCAAAAAAAATCAAAATAACTTAGAAATTGTACTGATACAACACCCTAAGAATAGTCACCTTAAATTTATATTTAATAGTCTCAATTCGTAGTGTGTGTGTGCGAAGCCGAGAATTAAATCGCTAACTTCCACTGATTGATCATTACATTACTTTTCGAAAATTCGTTTTGATTCATATGCTCATGAGATACTCTCTCAAACGAATCTCTCGGAGTGTGGGTAATTCTCTCAGTATGCATGATTTATAAAAGCAAAATATAATGGAACACAAATTCGTGCCCATAATTTTAAAAGATGAAATTTTTATGGTGAAAAGATCTCATCATAAGAATACAGTCATTAAAAAGAGGAAACATCGTCCTTTTATTCGCACCAATTAATCTCTCTTATTATCTTTTCGTATCTTAGCTCTCCACACAGTAGTTAATTTCGTTATTCGAATTCGGTTAGGACTTTTTTGGGTTTAAAGTGTATTGGGCAAAAATGGTCATGCCTTGTAAATTCGGAGTTCCATTAGTGTTTTTTCGGGTTTTTACTCATTTTATCTTCTTTCTTTATTTTTTTCTATTTTTCACTCTTCTTTCTTTTTTTTCTCTTGCTATTTTTGCCTATCATTATTCTTGTTTTCTTGTCCGTTTTTGTACACCATTTGGACTTAATTGATGCATTTTTTGATTTTCATAACTTCGAGCTTCATGGGTTTTATTCGGGTTAATCAAACAAATTAGGAATTTTATTCGGCTCAATTGGGCTTACAAAAAGGGATAATTTTTTGTAACTTTTTTGCCTAATACTTTTGGATAAATAAACGAGGGCCTAACTTCATTATCCGAATTACTTTTGGATAATTTTTAGTTGAGAGATGTTTTTAGCGCGCCTTTCAAGACAACATTCCACTCGTTTCGCTTAACCTATCAAAACAAAGGAATAGATATCCTCAACGATTTATTTAAAACTAAATCGAACTTTGAGTTAACCATTAACTCGGATTGATTTAAAAACTCGCAAAAATGATGGGCTCAAAATCTCACTAGGTTAATTAATCTCCACACTTATTTATAAAACCATTAATTTTCTCTCAATTTCCATCTTTGGTCAATTTCGGCTTTGTGCATTTGAATTTGTACAATTTTAAACTTTAAGCAAATTTTTAATGATATTTTTGAACAATTTAAATTCTAATTTTTATATATTTTGAAGAAAAAATATTTTTGGCTTTTTCAAAATTTTCTATTGTTTTGGAAATTTTAAAAATTTGTAAAGTGTTACAAATACGCACTTGTCACCCCCCTTAACTTGGACTTTTTCATTGTCCTCAATCAAAAGGACTAGAGTCTACATAAAAAAATTATACGTGCGATAAAGAAAACATCCATATATTTAAAATGCATATTTGTCATTACAAGCCCAACAAATACATACAAGATAGGATGGGGAAAGCAACTACATAGTTCTTTTTTAAAAAAATCAGCAAATGCAAGCATAGAAGAATTACATAAAAGAAACACCTTGAAATCATCAATAATGGGATGGCTACTACGGACGGGGTGGGAAGCACCATGAGCGCTTGGGTCATAGTGATTGTAAAAATATGCCGAAAATGCAACATTTGGCCTGACCTGCTACCGGTATAGCTCGACTTGGAGGCACGCCATTACACTTGTGTCACGTTCATAGGCTTGATGGCCAACCTGATATTCATTGATAAATCCATCAAAATGCACCTCGAGTGCATCGATGCGGCGAGTAATGGCTTCCCCCTTTGGCATATAATCGGAGTCCTCATCCTCATCGGAATATCACCCACATCCGGCATTGGGGTATCATGCCCTATTTCCTACTCCTCATCGGTAATAATAGGCGGCACAGGGTGGGAATTTTAGCATACGCATTAGCGTTCCGCACTCCAGCGTCGTGAATGATCTCCCTGATGAGGCGCGCATATGGAAGGGACGCTTTTCCATTCTCATCGTAGGAGGCATGGATGATTTTTATATAAAAGATCTTGGCAAGATTAATTGGGCTCTTCGGGTCAAGGAAATGATAGAGAAAATTCTCATTTCATTGGCGAACCACCAAATCATTGGTGGTTTGTAGGATCGTGCCACAAGTGATGAGGTGCGCGTAGTGCACCATTTTCGGTAGCCGGCCCACATCGAATGTATCTTTCACCCATTCCTCGTCCGGTGCCATTCTCTTTATGCATTCGTATTTTGGCTACAGTGCCCCATTAGTAGGGTAGGCATATGGTACGGGTAGAGTGACCCCTTTTTTCTTACATCTTGCGTTCGATGATTGCAACGGAGAATGGGAAACAGATGTTAGGGATGAATGCCTCGTGGAGGGTGTTGGATTTATGAATGAGAGTCGCGTAAAAATAATGTACATCCTCCTCATAGACCCAATTGCTCATCGGGAATAAAAAGGTGCACAACCATCGGCGATGGAAGAGGGCGTTGACTTCATTTGATAGTTCATCCCAAAGGACCATCCACTTAATGTGGATAGTGAGGGAGGCCCAAAAGTATTCTTGAAACCAATCACGTTCTTATTTGGATAGGAATACATGGTCGACACACTCATGGAGGATGGTGATTTAGTCATACTTGCGGGGTCGGAGATGGCGGTGAGGAGCCATAGTGAAAGAAGGATTTGGAGTATTGAGAATTTTAGAGAAGAGTGAAGAATAAGTGAGGTGTGAAGGAAGGGGTGAAGAAATGGTTCTATTTATAGGTGGAGATGGTGGGGATTTGGAGGGAAAACGAATAAGTGGTGGTGGTAAAGGTTTGAGGGAAGAATTTGGGTTGGTGGAAGCATGGGAGGGAAAGGGTGAAAAAAAGGGAATGAATTGGAAAAAGGGAGTGAATCTGATCAAGTGCTTTGAGACGGTTCGGGCATTCAGGTGAACCGGTTCACCTTTGAATTGGTTTTTCTTGAGGTTCGGGCAAAGTCTATGCATTGGAGCATAAATTTTCCTTAATTCTCATATTTAAATTATTCCAACCCTTCTCCTATCCTCTTTAATGTACCTCAAGCCTACCTAAACATTCGGGACCCCCGTGACACCTCAACCTCGCTCTCGAAATGCATGTACACTCTCCCATGCATGAATAGTCAATGTAGTGCTCAAACCTTTCCTAACTCGTGACCTCTACAGACCTCTAAATGACCTAAAAACTAATTCTACTCACTAGTATACAACACCAATTCAACCCATATGCGTCGGGGGTGCGATGACCTCTCCTTTTAAGCTCACTCAACCCTATAAATGGGGTCCAACAACCAAATTGTTTCGGCTTCCTCAATACACGCCTCAAGATATGTCTCTAGGAATTGTCCATTAACTTAAACATGCCTCCCCCATTAGGATCTTCTAATTCAACGACTCCATGGGGAAACACCTCTCTTAGAATAAACGGGTCGGTCCACCATGAACGTAACTTATCGGGAAACAAGTGTAAATGTGAGTTGTATAGAAGAACTTTTTGACCCGAATAAAATTCTTTTCGACGAATAATTCTCTCATGTGCGAGTCTCATTCTTTCGTTGGATATTTTGGCACTTTTATTCTCGTTGTTGTGTATTTTTTCCAACTCATTCAATTGAAGCTTTCGTTCTTCAGCGATTTGATCAATGTTGTAATTCAACCTTTTGATTGCCCGCTATGCCTTATGCTCTAGCTCCACAGGGAGATGTAAAGGCTTTCCATACACAAAGAAAAAGGGTACATCATGATGGGGTTCTTATACGCGGTTTGATAAGCCCATAGCACATCGTTCAGGCAGAGAGACCAATCCTTCTGATTGGGATCGATGGTCTTTTCTAGAATGTGCTTAATCTTATGATTTTCTAATTTGGCTTGCCCATTTGTTTGGGGGTGAGAAGTAGTCCTAAACATCTTCGTGTGATGGTTCCCATCATTTGACATCTATCGCAATAATCGAATATCTCGATGATAATAATAGGGGTCAATGGCATCATATCTCGTCGTGTGATGGTTCCCATCATTTGACATCTATCGAAAGACTTGCAATAAGCGCTAACATCCCAAAAAGTTGTGGGCCAATAGAGACCAATTTGAAGAATCTTAACAGCTATCTTATCCGTTGAAAAGTGGCCTCCACAAGCTTTCGTATGACAAAAAACAATGACGCTAGGTATGTCGTCATCCAGTAAACATCTTCGGATGATTTGGTTTACACAATATTTGAACAAATAGGGATCGTCATAGAAGAACATGCGCAACTAAGTTAAGAACTTCTTCATCTATTGCAGTGTCCAATCGGAGGGAATGGCCCACGTGGCAAGGTAATTCATTATATTCGCAAACCATGGGAGATAAGAAGTGGCAAATAATTGCTCATCTGGAAAATATTCGTATATGGTATGGGATCACTAGGTACGTTAGACAAAAGTTGGGATAAATGAACGGATACAATATTTTTTACTCTTTTCTTATCTTTTATGGAGAGATTGAACTCTTGTAGGAGTAGGATCCACCTTATGAGGCACAGTTTAGCATCCTTCTTAGAAAGGAGATACTTAAGAGTCGCGTGGTCATCGGTGAACCAACGAGGTAAGAGAATAATTTATCTTCGGATAAAACTATGGCTATCAATTATTTCTCCATAGTGGAGTAATTTAGTTGTGGTCCGGTTAACGTCCAGCTAGCATAGTAGATGACGTGAGCCTTCTTATCTTTTCTTTGGACCAAAACAGCCCCTATAGCATAATCATTTGCATCACAGATGAGCTCGAATGGAAGGTACCAATCCAGATCTTTCATAATGGGAGAGGACACGAGAATATTTTTTAATTTTTCAAAAGAACTTTAGCATGCTTCAATCCACTCAATGGGGGAATCTTTCACCATTGGGCTACTCAAGGGTCTAGCGATATCACTAAAGTCCTTAATAAACCTCCGATGGAAACCCGCGTGGACCTAGAAAGAGCGCACGTCCTTTAGTGACGTGGGTGGGGGAAGATTGTCTATGACATTTATTGACACACCCCAACCGAATTACTTATAATTAAGTTTGAAAGTCACAGTGAGTCAAATCATAATGACCTAAATCAAACCATAAACACGAGTATCTTTATTCAATTATTAACATGAATCAATAAAACTAAAAGCCTTTCACATTTTTAAGGTAATTATGCTTATTCTAACTTACTGAAAAGATAAGTAGGCTTACATTACCCCATTTACGTTTGACCAAATCATGGTTATATGCATCCCTTGATAACCCCACTGAACTCCTAGATTTGGCAATGATATCACAATACCTGAAAAACATAAATATAGGAACCATGGGCAAAATAGCTCAGCAAATGCATCACTACTACACTATTGCATAAAATTAAATGCAATAAATCATATCCCTGTGATGATATATGCATACCTATCCGGCCCATTCATAAAGAATTACCAATTATATACTTATCCGACTCATTCATAAAGATGATCAATTATATACTTATCTGGCTCATTCATATAGAATGACCAACTTATCCGAATCATGATTCAAATATTCTATCTGCAATAGACAATTCTCCCCCATTCCTAGTCGAGGAGTAACCCCTTGTCCTTAATAGACAAATCTTCCCCATTTCGAGTCGGGGAGTAACCTCCTATTTCGGTAAATCGAAATGAACAAATTCATACTTAATATTATTCTGAGCATATCCGTAACCATGCATAATACATATTTTTAGTGATTGATATTTAGATCATACCCATAACCATGTGTTATACATCTTAACCATGAGTGATATTCAAATCATCTCCATAGCCATGTATAATACTTCTTTTTCTAGTGAGTACACTCACCTTGGCCACTTCGTGTGTTTTTCCCTTGCCTTTGTCTGGCACTTGTTCAACCGGTTCTTCTTCCCTTTCACATATAAAGTCTTAAAATATTAGTATCATCATAAGGATATTAACAATCCAAATAATAACTGAACCTTAACCGAATTCATAAGCATCATAACATCCCATTCTAATCATTTATCATAAATGAAGTCCCATCCAATTTCATGTTAAAATATTTAACATATCCAATCCGTAGCCCAAACATACTTTAATTTCTTCTTGGTAATCCGATTCTTATCATATTAAGTTCCCAATATAAAATAAAACACATCATTTCAAGTTTCCTAGAGCAATATGTGTCCATTTCTTTATTACAGATCAAATCTGCCCTATGGACTCTTTTATCGTTCAGTCAAATTCAAAGAATTTTCATAATTTTTTTGCATTATAAATTCCTTTGATATTTCACCCAACATCCATAAACATATTGAAAAATACAAAATTAAAGTTTCATAATTTTTAAGGTTCATGTGGTATGTCAAGAAAAACATCGAACACCTGGTGTGCATACTTACACCTTTGGGGAAGATTTGATATATGAACTTCAAACTGTCTCCAAAGATTCATTTCTTGGTATTTTCACATAATATTGGGATATGTTATACATACATGAGTCTATTTTCATATCCAACTGGAATTATTCAATTCCAATAAATATACAAAAAGTTATAGGAGTTTGAATACACAGGATTTCCAATCGAATCAGTATACATGATTTACACATTCAACCTTGCTTAAACCCGCATCTATCCATACGTATACCTCAAAACACGGAAGTTTAGTAAAAAATTATTATTTATATCATTTTAAATCAATAATTCAAACAATATACAAGATTTACAGGTAGAATTACCTTAGGGATGTTTTCGTAATTTCATATGGCTGTTTCTCCAATTTTCCTTGCCTTTCTCTTCTTAAACTTCCTGTTTCTCTCTCTTCAGTCCAAACTCTCTAATGGATGAGTTTGTTTGAAGAAGAAGGTTATTTCAAGTGGATTAAGCCGGCCAAGCTTGCCCCCCCTTCCAACCAATGAAATTCATCCATTTGTTATACATATAAGACAAAATACCACTTAACAAATGGACAGATTTTCCCGTGCTTCGTAATTCAAGCATAATTTCTTGCTCGGACCTCTGTTTACACACCATTTGTTGTGTTACAAACTTAACTCATATATCTACAACTATCTAGTTTTCACCTCAAGCCAATTATTATATTATAGTGGCCAAAACTAGTCCTGAACTCGAACATTCCTATTGAAGACTTCACAAATTTGTGTTTGTAACTAATTGAATTTTCATAAGTTATGAAGGTAGGATTAGACTAAACACAATAACTTAACATTATATATTCTAATAACACATTATCCACATCCCATACGATAAGCATGATTTAAACATAGTTTATTATAATCATATCCGGGTCGTCACATTTATTTTCTCCCTATCAACCTCAATACCTTTGGACGAAAGTATGTGGCCAAGAACTATTCCTTAGGTAAGCATAAAATGGAACTTCTCCCAATTTATCACCAAGTTCTTTTCCACATAATGGGTTAACACTTTCTAGATTTGCGATGAAAAGGTCAAAAGAGGGGCCGAAGACATTAAAGTCATCCCTAACATTCTCAAGGCCCCTTCTGACCATATTGCTAAAAAGACTAAGCGTGCACCTTTGAAAGGTCACGAGTGCATTACATAATCCAAAAGGCATATGTTTGTAGGCAAACATTCCAAAAGGACATGTGAACGTCGTCTTTTCTTTATCTAGCACATCTACCTCAATTTGGTTGTACGTGGAGTAACCCTTAAGAATGCAATAGAATGAGTGTCCCACTACTCGCTCTAGCATTTGTTTAATAAATGGTAATGGGAAATGATCTTTACTAGTGCCGCCATTGAGCTTTCGATAGTCAATGCAAATGCGCCACCCGGTGGTGGTATGTTTAGCTCACCCTTCACGTTCTCAACAACAGTCATTCCCGACTTCTTTTGGATGATTTGAATAGGACTCACACACTTGCTATCCGAAATGGGACAAATAATTCCCGTGTCTAATAGATTAATAATATCCATCCTCACGTCATATTTCACTTTTGGATTCAAACACTTATGCGTCTCCCTTGAAGGCTTCACATACTCCTCGAGAATGGGTACAAATTTGGAGACTTATACCTTTCAAATCTGCGATGCTCCAACCAAAAGCACAACGGTGCTTCCTCAAAATCAATATTAGTTTGCCCTCTTTCTCTTATTTAGGCTTGAGGAGACAACAATGGGGAATGCCTCATCCTCTCCCAAATAAGCATATTTGAGGTGTGAGGGTAGTTTTTTTAATTCAAGGGTGGGAAATTTTTCATCGGAGGGAACCATGCACGACTCCCTCAGTGGTAATTCTTCGAACCGAGAAACCCAATTAACTTCTCTCACGTCCTCATCCAATGCTCTCTCATCTAAGATTTCTCTCAACCCTCTTACCTCACTCTCAAAATCGGGGTACATTCAGTCACTCTCACTACCCAAAATAAGATACGATTTTAGTGAATCCCCACTAATATTTACCTCTATGTGCTCATCTACTACCTCCTCTATAAGATCCACCTTGTGAAACTCATCCTCATCACCCACCTGCTTGGTGATGTTGAAGATATTTGTCTCAATGCTCATGTTCCTGAATGTGAGGTGTATTTACCCATTTCGAGTATTAATCAATGTGTTAGCCGTAGATAAGAATGGGATGCCAATGATGATGGGGACATGATTACTAGAGGGGATGGTGGTCATTATGTCCCAAATGACAAAATCTACCGGGAAGTAGAATGTGTCCACTGGGACTATCACATCCTCAATAATCCCTCGAGGTAACTCCACAGTACAATCCGCGACTAGGACAGTGATCTTAGTGGGATTGAGATCCCCCAAACCTAATAGACTATAAATGGAGTAAGGGATAATTTTAAGACTCGCCCCTAAATATAATAAGTCTCTTTCGATGCGGTTCTCTCCAATGATTCACAAAATCATCGATGCACCCGAATCTTTAAAATTTGGTGGGAGGTCACTTAGTAGAACTGAGCTCACATTTTGTCCTAGGAAAACACTCTTTTTAACCTTTATTCTACGTTTCACTATTAATAAGTCCTTAAGGAACTTTGCATTGGCAGGAACTTGCATGATTGCCTTGAGAAAAGGTAAATTAAGCTTGACTTGTGATTAGGCATAAATTCTTCACATTTATCCCCTTAATTTAGGTATTTTTATGATCCCGTGCATTGTAAATAACTTTGATTTATCTCATATTTATGATACTAACCATTTTTGGCAAGTATTTCGTATTTTGTGTCTTTCTCATGTGTTTTACAGGTATTTTATGCAAGTTAGTGCGCAAAAGAACGCGGAACAGTGAAAAAAAATAAGAAATGGGGAGTTCAAGGGCATTTTCATAATTTTTCAGTCATACTCCGGTGGTGGGGGCAGCTTAAAAGTTTAATACCTTTCAATTAAAAGAACACTGGAAAAAACGAAACCTCAATTGGAGCTACGGTGAAGAAGTTATGGTCATTTGAAGATGAGAGAAGTCAAGAAAAAAGTTCTACCGGAATATCAAGGGCGATCCGGACCTATTAAAATAAAAGGATCCGGACTGCCTATTTAGTCACGCACAAAGTTGGTTACAAAGTTAGTCACGCTTTCTAAGTGTGACAAATTGTCAGTTACGAGATTTTTATCTTTTGGGGACTTTTCTAAATGACCTCTAGCCTATATATTTAGTCATTATGACTCTTTTTATTCAGACTTCATTCATGTAAAAGCTCCTAATCAAGGAGGAACATCCAGGAGAAGAATTTACATATTTTGCACCTTTAATTCAAGAGCTTTTTCGATTTTTCTTCAACCTTTGATTTCTTCTTTCATGGTCTTGTTCTTCACTCTTGGTAACTTTGATTTCCAGCACTTTTATTATTATTTCTCATGTTAAATCTCTCTTTCCAAGCAATTATGAGTTCATGCAACGTATATAACGTACTTTTCACTAATTTCGCCATGTTAGGCTAGGTTTTTAAGGGTTGGGATGCATGAAACCAACCCGATGTGGTTTGCATGGGTATCAAACTAGTTCTCTAAATTTAATAATTGATTAGACCGTGTTGTATGGTAATCACAACCGTTGTAAGACTTTTGATCTCGTTTGCCCTAGGTAACCTGGATGCTTAAGAGTGCAATGCGTGTGTAGCTAAGACGACACCGCTTTACTTGTCCTTTTCTTACATACTGTGCGGGCTACGACCCCTCATATATGTAATACTTGGGAGTACTAAAGACCGGGTTTGATCAATTGATTAATTTATGACTAGTTTTGTACTGGGCAACACACTAGGGTTTTGGGGGATTGTATTCCCAACCTGTTTTCCCTTCATTCTTATTAAGTCATTCTTAGTTAGTTAATTTTGCTCACATTGTTAATGCGGTAGTTTAATTTAGTTTGCATTTAGTTAGTAGATTTAATCCCATATTCACATAATCATCTTTTCTTACCTTTTTAAAGTCAACTTTAGAATTAATTAACCTACTTTCTATTATCAAAATGAGATCGTCCTTTTTCTCTGTGGATTCGATACCAAGACTCGTCGCTATACTCCATAAAAGTGTAGTTAAAGTTTAGTTTTTTGTATTATGGTTGGAAACCGATAACAACGACTATCGAATTTACACGGACGCTCGGTTTCCACCTCGATCAATATGGCGTCATTGTCAGGGAATTATGTAGACTTTAGGTTAGGATGGTTAATCCTTCTTAAATAAAAAAAATCAAAAATATGTGTATCACGCTTTTGAATTGCCCAATTTGAAATGTCTTACTTTAACTCTTTTGGTGTCTTTAATTGTTATGATAACAGTGAGGAGGAGGATGAACTCAAGATTTATGAACATTGGATCAATATCACAAAAGATGAGTCTCAAAAATACAAGCTTAGTGCTAAGGCCATCCAAATTTATCAAAATGAATTGCTTGAAGATAAAAGGCATGAAAAAGAGTATCGAGAAAAAAATCATTTTTGGGAGAAAGAGTTGGATGCATTATTTGAACCCAATGATGATTTTCCGTCCGATACTTTTGAAGATGAAGTAAGTTTTTGAACAAATGAGGAATCAGAGGTGCTAGATACTAGGAAGCCTACTTTGGAAGAAACTTTACTTCTTTACATGCAAGGCATAAAAAGGATCCTCGGTGATGACTGGGAAAAGGAACCATATAACAAGGAGTTTGATTCTTATTTTGAAAGATTACTGGAGGTCGACCCTTACGTTTCACCTAAAAATTATGAGAACAAAATCATTGAGAGTGATCCAAGTAGTTTTGAACCTCAACCACTTATAAATATTTCAAAACCTATGGAGGTTGAAGATCAACTGTCTCCTTGTGTCCCCACTATTATTGAACAATTAAATCTGAAAGAGTGGTCCTTATGCGTGTGTTTCAAATCAAACTAATTTTCACCAAAATTTATCCAACTTTTAATTAGCACCAAACCAAGTTGTGAAAAACCAATTTTTACTTTAAACCAATTTTATCTTGATTAATCCTAAACATGCATCTAGTGATTAAAGCAAGTAAAGTAAAGTAAAGAATACTCATAACGCCGGATGTACGAGGAAAAACCCAAGACGGGAAAAAAAACCTCGGACGACCCAAGCCAAACAATCACTATGAATGTGGAATTACAACGAACAGACAAAAGACTCACTCAACGACTCGATCCCCACGGGTCTTGACGCTCTTCAGATCGTCAACCACTCCTCTCACAGTTCCCACGCATAAAGTTCTTCTTCCACGATACCTGTCCATAACACACGCGTCCACGTATGTCTTGGTGTCCACCGAATGGCTTTGATACGTCTACGATGTCAAACAAGAACTCCTTCTCTTTTCTTCATCGTAAAACCCAGATGTTCAAGTATAGAACAAACCTTCTTGGTGCAGCAAGATCACATAAACATATAGTAATGATTACTTGGATCTTTGCAAAATCTAAGGATGTGTTTAAGATTTGAAACCTTAGAAAAACATGTGCAAACACGCCTCTGGATCGTAAACTATTTTTCTAGAATGCACATTTAATAATTCTGAAGAAACCACCCTTTAAATACAAAAACTTGATCGCCTCGAAAATAATGTCGCTCGAACGAAATTAACCTGTCGTTCGCGTGACATGGCTATCTCGTTTAAACGAGCCATCTTGTCATTTGAATGGCGCGCATGTCATTTTGACTTTTTCCAAAAGAGATTCAATTAAGTCAAACTTTATTTCGAGCTTATCAGAATAAAACGTAGTTTAAAACTTTTTAAACATTTTAAAACATTTTTACTTATAAATTGCATCCTTATCTTTTATAAAAATAATTCCGAGCACCATTAATTATACTCATGCATACCAGTGTAATCTCGGAATACAATTACCTTGAAGACGAATAAACTTGCACCAATTAAACTTTGGCATGATTAATTCTTTGAAGCTTTGCCACAACGTCTTCAAATTCTTCAATATGTCATAGACCAAGTGGTAACGTGACAAAATAAAATCTCCCTATGACATATTACAAACCCAGTTTTGTTCACAGAATTAAGTCAAAACAATACAAGGACTCAATTGGAAATTTATATCCTTACAAAACTAAACCAGTGAAATTCCTAAGCCGGGTCGTCGACCCGTATGACGCCTAAATCCCATCCCATAAACCCAAAGTCAAAAATTACAGGACACGGACTAGTATATGTAGCACCGGCAAGCATGAACTGTCTGAATGTGATGTAGACTTGAAATCTAGAATCTCTGAAGCATACCTACACACATGAAATAGACAAACAAATACCCAGTGAAGTATGGAGGAACAAATGAAATCAATATATATATATCCAAATGATACCAATTTTACAATAGATACCAATATGAATAAACTCTGAAAAAATCATTTGTTAAACAATTGAGCAACAATATGATACCAATTTGAACTACCAATTTAAATTACAATTTGTAAAATATGTAATAAAAAATATGCTCAACAAATCTCCCCTACATCACGTACATCTCTCCCCCTTTTGGTCTCAAATAGGCAGTCCGGTGAAAAGATAAATGAATCAATAAGTATATAGCATGAGAATATACCAATTAAGAAAATCGCTAGATAATCATGAAACAACCAACTAAATATGATCAATAGATGACAAATCAGTACATAGTAAACGAATGAATCACACAAAGAGTATACCAATTTAATCAGGTGTGATAAACGGATCATATGCAAAATTCCAATATGAGACAGTAAAACCTGCATATAAATCAGTTAGTTCAGAAAACTTCCAGCAGTACCAAAAAAAATACTAATTTTAATCAGAGGACTGCAAACAAGAATGAAGCACAAAATCCTAGACTATCGTTCGAACGATCCAGGGATGTCCCTCAAACGAGATGAGGACATCGCTCGAACGAGACTTCTTGCGACAGAGAGATGTCGTTAGAACGACTTCTTGCGACAGGAAAAATTTTCTCAGTTTCCAAGAAATATCATATATTTTTGCCCAATGAAAAAAATTCCAGAAAAATCACACCGGAAGGGCCTGACAGCAGCAAAGCAGTGCTAAAATAGTAAGCTTTTTACCCAAAACGTAAAAACGCATAAAAACTAACAATATGAGCTACATGTAAACATAATATCAATGTGCTCAAACTTGGACATGGAATGTATGGTCGTGAAACTACAACAAATGAGTCACAATTCCAACACATAGAAACGATCAAGAAGCTCTAATCAATAGCAATAAATCATCAGACTTTATCATAGTCATATGCAATTAAAGTGTGAGCTTAATGAAATAAACATACTACATGCACACAAATCCAGAATTTTGACGATTCTACAAATAATAGCATCAATTTGCAATGTTTCAACATTAGGATTACTTATGCAAACCCGTTTAATTTTCACCAACCAAACTCCCTCATAAACAAACTTTTTCAAGTTCTTTTGAGGTTTCTAGCATTCTCAACTTAAAGAAAATCTTATTGGCCCTTTTCTTAGCATATTGATTTTTCGTTTGGGCTCTTTTAAACGGTGGCTTTCACGATGAGTTAATTTTGAACTCTCGCAGCCCTTTCCCGTGAATCACTCATCATTTTTGCAATTAGGTACCAATTATAATCCTCACGGTAAACGATTCTTACATGCACACTTCTCCTTAAGTCTACTTACGCATAGATGACAAAATTGAGATAAGAACGCCTCACCAAATTCAAATATGTTAGAGAAGTCAAACATCCATATAAACTCATGCATATGGGCAATGTTGGCATATATACAAAGTCGAATCAAAATGCATATCAACTTCAAAACAACCCCATATAAATAATGGTTAATATCATTCTAAGCATCGATAATAATGGCCAAATGTCCTAGCCACATGGATGATGAAAACGATGGGTGGGTCCAAGCACACCAATATACCACATCAAACATGTAAATTCAAAAACAAAAAATCAAAAATATTTTTGTCTTTTCAAACATATTTTGACTCAAATAAAAGCAAAATCTTTTTGGTTTTTCAAAAGTTTTCTCAAAAATAAAATCTTTTTGTATTTTTTTCAATAGGACTCAAACAAATGAACACAAGTCATTATACTAGCAATGAATATATCATAAATCAAACTAGCATATGACAAACATGGAAACTTTATCATACTTTAGATTTAGCATGGGAAGAATCAAGTGAAACCAAACAAAAATCATGAAGTTTTATTCCTAAAGCCACTAAATCTGATTTCTTAACCCAAGTAGGTGTAAAACGACGCATGGGGGTTTGGGGAACCGGAGAAACATTATTCCTAAACTTCCAAGGAGCTTGTCTAAGGTCGTAACAATAACGCCTAAGGTGACCTTTCCTACCACAAAATGTGCAAGTGTGACGACGACGGGAATGATTACTTATATGTGGACCTTTTCTAACCTTCCTAGTGTTTCTCACACGTGCCGAGGGAATGGGAATAATTTTCTCATCAAAACCTATACCTCCCCTATCTCCCTTAATTTGGAAGGTGCCTAGGATCTTATCTAACTTCTCCGACCTAGCCTCCAAATCAAACTAAACTCTAGACGAGTCTCTCAATCTCTCTTCTAACTTATGAATCCTAGACTCGAGCAAACGCCTAGACTCCTCAAACTCTAGAATTTCATTTTTCAAAGACTCCATCAAACCACGTAGATTATCTCTCTCACCCTCTACATACTCTAATTTCTCCCTAAGAGTCTTCTCTCGTGCCCGAAGATCCTCAATCAAACTATCATTATTTTCTATGGCACTCTCATTCAATTTAGCTTGCAATTTTGCATTTGCCTTTTTCACTTTCACAGCCTCGGCATATAACTCATTAAATGCAATTTATAACTCTTTCACATCTACTTCCTCCTCGTCACTCTATTCTCCCTCACTAACATGGGATTCACTCAAAACCTCCTCGGAAGTGTCATTCACATGAGAATCGTCGCCGCTCACATAACATGCCATAAACGCAACAAAGTTACGCTCAATGGGGGAACTCTCTCCCTATTCTGGATCACTATCACTTAAGGTGGCACTATATACAACGGGTTGCTTGCCCTCCTTCTTAAGTCTAGTGGGACACTCCTTAACTTTTTTACCGTACCCCTCACACCCAAAACACTTATCCGACTAATCTCTCTTAGGCTTCTCAAACTTATCCTTAGAGATGGAATCTACTTTGTTGTTCTTGAATTTTTCAAATTTCTTGGCATCTTTCGATTACTTTTGAAACATAATAAATTTTTTAAATTTCTTTGCCAACAAAGCAACATCATCAAAATAGAAATCGGAATTCGAAACTTAAATTTCCTCCATTTGAGTTTTCAAAGCAATACCTTTTTCTTTCCTAGGCAATTGCTTGGAGGTAATCATGTCGACTTCATAGGTTTGTAAGTCACCTACAATTTCTTCTAGTTTCGTCGACTCCAACTTACCCAAGGAGTTTAGAATGGTCACTTTCGCATTAAACCTACTAGGCAATGACCTAAGTATTTTCTTAATAACACGGTTGTCGGGAATTTTCTCACCTAGGTTAAACGACGAGTTGACAATATTAGAAAACCTAACATAAAACACATCAAAAGTCTCACTCTCCAACATCCTAATGGTCTCAAACTGTGTAGTGAGATTTTGAAGTTTTGACGCCCTAACCGTGATACTGCCCTCGTGAGTGAGTGACAAAATATCCCAAGCCTCTTTTGAAGTTTCACAAGTCATAATTCTATTATATTTTTCAGGTGTGACATGTGAAGAAATAACGTGAAACCCTTAGAATTATATTGTGAAAGTCTATGTTCAGTTTCGATCCATGACTCGACAGGCTTTAAACTAGTTACCTCGCCTATAACGGTGGCAGGGGGTGTCCAACCTTTCTCAACTGCTAGCCACACACGCTCATCAATAGATTTTAATGCACTTTTCATTCTCATCTTCCAATAGGTGTAATTAGTGCCATAAAAAATAGGATTTTGAAAAAATTCGTTATTTCCATAATTCATCTTTGAAAACACACGGGATCATAAAAAAATAAATTATGTTTTCTAGCTCTAATACCAATTTAAAAGAGTGGTCCTTATGCGTGTGTTTCAAATCAAACTAATTTTCACCAATATTTATCCGTCTTTTAATTAGCACCAAACCAAGTTGTAAAAAACCAATTTTTACTTTAAACCAATTTTATCTTGATTAATCCTAAACATGCATCTACTGATTAAAGAAAGTAAAGTAAAGTAAAGAATAGTCACAACGCCGGATGTACGAGGAAAAACCCAAGACGAGAAAACAACCTCGAATGGACCAAGCCAGACAATCACTATTAATGTGGAATTACAACGAATAGACAAAAGACTCACTTAATGACTCGATCCCCACGGGTCTTGACGCTCTTCTGATCTTCAACCACTCCTCTCATAGTGCCCACGCATAAATTCCTTCTTCCATAATACCTGTGCATAACACACGCGTCCACATATGTCTCGGTGTCCACCGAATGGCTTTTATATGTCTAGATGTCGAATAAGAAGTCCTTTTCTTTTCTTCACCGCAAAACCCAGATGTTCAAGTATAGAACAAACCTTCTTGGTGCAGCAAGATCACATAAACATATAGTAATGATAACTCTGATCTTTGCAAACTCTAAGGATGTGTTTAAGCTTTGAAACCTTAGAAAAATATGCGCAAACACGTATCTGGATCGTAAACTATTTTTCCAGAATGCACACTTAATAATTCTGAAGAAACCACACTTTAAATACAAAAACTTGACCGCCTTGAAAAATAGTGTCGCTCGAACGATATCGACTTGTCGTTCGCACGACATGGCTATCTCGTTTGAACGAACCAGCTTGTCGTTTGAACGACGCATGTGTCATTTTGACTTTTTGACTTTTTCTTTAAAACGTCTCTTCCAAAAGAGATTCAATTAAGTCAAACTATATTTCGATCTTATCAGAATAAAGAGTAGTTTAAAACATTTTTCCTTATAAATTACATCCTTATCTTTTATAAAAACACTTTCAAGCACCATTAATTATACGCATTCATACCTGTGTGATTTCCGAATGCAATTACCTTGAAGACGAATAAACTTGCACTAATTAAACTTCGGTATGATTAATTCTTCGAAGCGTTGCCACAAGGTCTTCAAATTCTTCAATACGTCATAGACCAAATGGGATCGTGAGAAAATAAAATCTCCCTATGACATATTACAAACACAGTTTTGTTCACGGAATTAAGTCAAAATAATGCAGGGACTCAATTGGAAATTTATGTCCTTATAAAATCCATCTCAAGAACTGGATGAAGGTCTTGAGGACGTTGACCCGATTCTTGTATCTCAATGTTATTTTGAGATGCTTCATCTTATGGGCCAAACACTTAGACGTGTCACTCCACCATATCCAATTGAAAATTTGGGGGGAGAAGATTTTGTGGACAAGGACTCTATGCTTGAATTGTTTTCCAAGATGGACTCTTTCTATTTGTGTGATCCACTTCCCATACTACTTGAAAAGTCTTTGGGACGTGATTTTATTTTTCTTGGATCCCAATGGTACTTGTCCCCCTGTGCACTCAAATCCCTCATTATCCCCCTAAAAAATTTAATTGGTGATGGTTCATTTCTTCCGCTTTTCACATGCCTTCCGTTATTCAAACGGAATTCTTAGTTTTCGGGAGGCATGCTTTCTAGTGAGGGTACACCATTAATCCCTCAAAGTCAAATTGTATTTTTGGTGGACCCTAAAATTTTTCGACTTCTACTTTATGAGTTATTAGAAGTTAAAATCGTAGGTTGTACATAATTAGTTTTTTTTTATTTGAGTTTAGAGTAATTAGTTAAAGTTTTTTTATTCTTTTTTATGCTTGGTTCTAACATGTTTTGTAGATTCAATGGACTCGTACTCATCGGGGATCGCTCCATTAGGGTAATATCTTTATTTTTCTCTATTTATGATGTGTTCTTGATTTGCATTGAGGACAATACAACATTTAAGTTGGGGCTGTGGGATATTCTTCCCATTTATTGTTTAGTTTCATTGACTTGATCACATGTTCGTTCCAAGTGTGTTTTCTTAGAAAATTTTTAAATTTTCAAAAAAAAATGAAAAATTTTGAAAAATCCAAAAATATTTTTCTTCAAAATAAATAAAAATTGGAATTTAAATTTATCAAAAATATCACCTTTATTCTATTTAAAGTCTTAAATTATAAAAATCATATGCACTAAGCCGAAATTGACCAAAGATGGAAATTGAAAGAAAATTGATGACTTTATGAATAAGTGTGGAGATTAACTAACCCGGTGAGATTTCGAGCCTATCGATTTTTGCGAGTTTTTAAATCAATCTGAGTTAATGATTAACTCAAAGTTCATTTCAGCATTGGAAAAAGTCGTTGATGATCTCTATTTTATTATTTTGATCGGTTATGGAAAACCTGCGAGATGTTGTCTCGAAAAGAGTGTTAAAATATCTCTAGACTTAATTAATCTCGAGATGCATATGGTAAGGTAATTAGTAATTTGGGCAATGAAGTAGGCCCTCATTTGTCTCCCAAAAATATTGTCCAGAAAAATTCGTGAAAAATTAACCTTTTTGCAACCCAATTTGAGCCTAATTATTTTTTTTCTTTTCATTTGATAACCCAAAAAACGCAATTAGGTCAGAATTATGAAAATCGAATATTCATCAAATAAAGTCCGAAAAGTGCATAAGAAGGGGCAAGAAAAAAATAGAAGAATGCTCAACAAAAATAGAAAGAAAATGAAAAATTAAAAAAAAATAGAGAAAATGAGCAAAAGCTCGAAAAAAGCACTAACCGATATCATAAAGAAAGTTTTTAAATTCCAAAGTCCTAACCATTCCCATTTTACCCAATACACCTTACGACCCGATAAAGTCCTAACTGAGTCCGAATTGCGAAATGAATTACCGTGTGGAGAGATAAAATATCAAAAAATAATATGAGAGATTGATTGGTGTGTATAAGAGGCGATGTTTCCCGTTTTTCAATTACTGTATTCTGATGATGATATCTATTCACCATATATTTGTCTTTTCAATTTTATATGTGTGAATTTACGTCCATTATATTTACGCTTTATATCACGCATACCGAGAGAAATAGACACAATCCGTGTGATTCATTTGTGAGTGAATCCGTGAGAAATTGAATCAAAACGAATTTTTGAAAAAGTAACATAATGATCAATCAGTGGAAATTGGAGGTTTAATTTTTTGCTTCGCACACACACACACACACTATAATTTGAGACTCTTTTGAATATGAATTTATGGTGACCATTTTGGGGGAGTAAAAATTATACAATTTTTAAGTATTTTGATTTTTCATTGAGTCAATAACGAATTTTGTGGATATATTCACTGCAAAACCTCACGAGACACAACTCATCCTATTAGGGTAACCTAGGGGTTTAAAGGCTTGTTGCATACACTAAATGCAATCGCTTATCTGCGAAAAAGGTATTATATCCCAATAAAATTTTTGAAGGGTCCTTAACTCATACTATTTTTCTTTTACATTGCTCGGGATGAGCAAAGTTCTAAGTTAGGGGGGTTTGATTAGGCAGAAATTCTTCACATTTATCCCCTTAATTTCGGTATTTTTATGATCCCATGCATTGTAAATAGATATGATTTATCTCATATTTATGCTACTAACCGTTTTTGGCAAGTATTTCATATTTTGTGTCTTTCTCATCTGTTTTACAGGTATTTTATGCAAGTTAATGCGAAAAAGAACGCGAAACAGTGAAAGAAAAATAAGAAATGGGGAGTTCAAGGGCATTTTCGTAATTTTCTAATTATATTCTAGAGGTGGGGACAACTTAAAAGTTGAAGATCTTTCAATTACAAGATCACTGGAAAAAACGGGACCGAGCTACGGTGAAGAAGTTATGGTCATTTAAAGATGAGAGAAGTCAAGAAAAAAAGTTCTGCCAGAATTTCAAGGCCGATCCAGACCAATTAAAATAAAAGGATCCGGACCCCCTATTTAGTCACGCTCAAAGTCCGTTACACAGTTAGTCACACTTTCTAAGTGTGACAAATTGTCATGTACGGAAATTTTATTTTGTGCTTATCTTTTAGCCGAAAGAGTTTTATGTTTTGGGGACTCTTTTAAAGAACCTATAGCCTATATATTTAGTCATTAGGACTCTTTTTATTCGGATTTCATTCATGTAAAATATCCTAATCAAGGAGGAACATCTAGGAGAAGAATTTACATATTTTGCACCTTTAATTTAAGAGCGTTTTCAATTTTTCTTCAACCTTTGATTTCTTCTTTCATGGTCTTGTTCTTCAATCTTGGTAACTTTTATTTCCAGCACTTTTATTATTATTTCTCTTGTTTAATCTCTCTTTCCAAGCAATTATGAGTTCATGCAACGTAGATAACGTAGTTTTCACTAATTTCGCCATATTAGGCTAGGTTTTAAGGGTTGGGATGCATGTACCCAACCTGATGTGGTTTGCATAGGTATAAAATTAGTTCTCTAAATTTAATAATTGATTAGATCATGTTGTATGGTGATTACAATTGTTGTAAAACTTTTGATCTCGTTTTTCCTAGGTAACCGGGATGCTTAAGAGTGCAACACGCGTGTAGCTACTACGACATCGCTTTACTCGTCCCTTGCTTACATATTGTGCGGGCTACGATTGATGATGCTGGAAATTGTACCACCAGATAAGGTGTTGACAAGCTCAAGTAAGTGATAACAATGGCTACCCAGGAGGGCAAATGCATATATATGTAGAAGGAGATGAGGCGAAGAGGATGAACACTTGAATATAAGTGGTTCAGCCAATCTGGCCTACGTCCACTGTGAGTATATGAGTAATATCACTAAATGAAGGCACTAATGGCCATGGATACAATCTCTCAAACTTTCTCTCTCGATTGTGTGAATTAACAGAGTTTCAACTGGGGTTGCAATTATGGATCCCTTTACAAGGTAGAGGTTGACCTTTATATATAGTGATAGGGGGTGTAATATACCCCCAAGCATGCAATGAGTATGTGCATGAATATCCAACCAGTGCCAAGATGACACCTGGTTGATCTTAACTAAATAATGATGACCTCAATATTCCCTCATGTGGAGGGAACGATTCGGTTATAAAAGATTTGTCCACATGTTCCAAGCCATACATGTACTTGTAAATGCTTATCTGTCTTTGGTTGGTGCCAACCTCGGCCTCGATGAGTACAAGGTTGGTGAAGTCCGAATGTTCCTTTACCCAAGGTCAATATTTATGTGGGCCTCGGCCATGTCGGCTAGACGAGGTAGATGTAAGGTCGGCCTGGGCCGACCCATGTCCTGATGATGGAACCTATGAGGCTTTGCTGACTGGCTAATAAAGTATAACGCCGGTCGGGGACAATATTCTTTGTTGATGGATGCTTGAACACGGGTATAAGCCTTGCTGACCTCGACTGATGCCCAACCGAGGTTGATGCATGAGGTTGATACAACGTCTGCCAGGGACGACCCTATGAGAGGCAATATTACTGACAATTATTATGAGCTTCTGCCACCTCGGCTGTGAGTCAGATTGAGGTTAGTGTCTCGAAGAAGGAAGGTGTACTTTGGGCATATCAATCACCCCTAGCCCTTAGTTACCCATGTGAGTGGGTAATTGAGGAGTATTGCAAGGCTGAGGTTAAGTTTTCTTGTGTGCCAGTATTCTCTTGCTGAAGTGAGTGGCGTGTCTACCAAGTCATGATTTATTTGATTTTCCTTTTGGCTTCCCAAGGCAATGATGGGCCTTGGGATGCGCGCTAAATTGATTTTGGTTTAAAACCCTTTATTATCCTGTCTTCTTCATTTTCCCATTTCCCCCTGCCTTGGTTATCTTTGAGATTCTCTCTCTCTTCAAGAGCTTTGTTGCTGCATTTTAGGGCTTTCTTCGCTTCTAACCTTCTTCTTCTTCATTTTATACTCCATCAGATATCGTCTCCACCTTACTTTTCCATTTTCAGCCTTTAATTTTCATTTTTGCATCTTTCGATGAGGGTTTTAGTTTTTCGGTTAGGATTTTAGGGTCTTTCGATGAATCTTTGAATTTTTCGGTGAGCTTGTTCTTAGGTGTTCTTGGTTTGAAAACCTTGCACCTTCCTTATTTGATCTTTATTTTAGGTTTAAGTTAAGTGGTTTATATGTTTGCAGAGTCCAAGTGTAGTGTCATCCTCCTTATGCTCAGACCCCTGTATCAACTCATAGAAGAGTTCCCTTCACTTAGAGAGAAGACCTTTGAAAAAATTAGGCAGATAGAGCTAGCCCAAGCGGAAGCTCATAGGGCTGAAGCCTTTCCTATCAGACCTATCTTTCCTCCACCTTTGAAGGTTATCTACCCTGCGCCAGCCGAGCCTGCTGAGCCAGCAGAGGTTCCAGAGGACCCAACACCCATGTCCGAGTCTGAGTCATTTACCTCAGACCCAATGTCTATAGACTCTTTCCAAGAGGCTATGGATTTCTCCATTAGGCAAGATCAGGTCCGTGATCAGGCCGAGGTTTCGATTCGTGTGTCATTATATCTAGGGGCTAACACCTCACAGTCTTCTGATGTTGAAATTGTAGGGCCAAATATGGCCATTCCCCCTATTTTTGATGTTCTTCCCCTGTCGTCTGCCACCGGGGCTGAGTTCGCTCAGAGGTTTCTTTATGGTCCCCCAGAATCTGCCCAGGCCGATGTCACTAGGGATGAAGATGATGGGCATGAGAGCGACATTGACACCTCTGAGGCATCCGATATTGAGATCTCCATTAGCGAGTATGATCTTCTGGCTTTTAGGCACCTCTATGCAATAGGTCCTTCCGTTAGTCTTAGGAGACCTCT
This sequence comes from Sambucus nigra, assembly GCA_949130495.1. Taxonomy (NCBI): domain Eukaryota; kingdom Viridiplantae; phylum Streptophyta; class Magnoliopsida; order Dipsacales; family Adoxaceae; genus Sambucus; species Sambucus nigra. The sequence continues at coordinate 263,426,601 of OX422215.1, read as the reverse complement.
GAGGGGTGAGAGAGCATTTGGTGGCTGAGATAGGGAGATCTGCATCTACGAGCAGATGTTCAAGTTGGGTTTGCGTCTCCCTATCCATCCTTTAATTAGAGCCATATTGTCCCATATAAATTTAGCCCCTTCATAATTATCCCCCAATGCTTGGAGGGTGATGATAGGGGAAATCTTCCTTTGGAGGGCAGTCCACCACTCAGACCTTCCTGTTAGGGTATTCACTGGCTATTATGTCCCCTCATCTGCCAAAAATCACCCTAGATATTACCACTTTCTAGCTAGGAAGTCAAATAAGAAGATGTTGTTGGTTACCCAGACCTCCAATCACAACTAGAACCTCGGTATTTCTTTACCTCTGGGGCATGAGAGTTTGGTCTCTATGAGGCATCTGGAACGTCAGTTCCAAGGACCCCTCTAAGATGGGGGAAAGTCTCGATTGCTACAAGAGCTGACTTTAGACTTAGCCAGGAGAATATTCAAAAGGTTAAGGACCTTCAAGATCAGGGGGAGCAGGGTCGTCTGGTTAAATACGAACATCTGATGACCCCCTACTACCTCTCTCATATGGGGCTAGGTGGTAGTTCTTTTATAGAGCTCCGTAAGTATCATTTTTAACAAGTTGTAGCTCTTAATTTTCATGTATCTAATTTACTAACTCAGACGTTTCTTTTTGCAGAGTGCCCTGAAGGTATTTCTGACGACCTTTGGTAAATGTCAGCCCCAAGCCTAGTAAAGTTGATGAAGAATGTTCACCATAATGCAGCCCCTCCTCATCCCTAATATAACATCTACACATCCAAGTCCGATGTTACAAAGAAGAGGAAGATAACGAACCCAGAGCATCAGAAGCGGAGTAAAAATCAAAAAGTGGATCGTGCCATTTTGATCTCTTCAGACGATGCCCTTGCAGCTCGTCTTTCTCAATTAAAGATCAACGATAGTCTGATTGGCCATGGTCTGAAGGCTATTGATGCTATCGGCTCTATAATGACCGAGGAAGATAAGCGCTTCCTACGTTCTCTCGATATCCCTTTACTGGTTGAGTTTACCCTCCACAAATCAATCTAAGTAATGATTTCTGCTATTTTTCTCTTCCAAGTGTAACCTCGGCTATCTTACATTAATGTACTTATACATATGACCTTCTACTGTAGGGTATGTTATCCATGCAATGTTTTATGGACTAGAATCTAAAGAAAATGCCCCTGATCGAGAAGGGTCAAGAAGCTCTAAAAGTCTAAGCCTCCTGAAGTGCAGAGGTTGATCGTTTGAAGGAAGAGATGAAAGAGTTCAACAAGCTAAAGGAGGAGGTCCAACAGAGAGACAGGGATATGGCCAAGCTGAAGAAGGACCACGAAGCGGCTCTAAAAGCCAAAGACGATGCTCTATAGGCTAAGGTGGCTGCTGCTGTTAAGGCTTCTTTAGAGGATGACTAAGATAAGATTATATTACAGATTATAAGGTCTCTATTGAGTTCATCAGCTTTGGCTTTGAATACCTTGATAAATGTATTAAAGTAAATGGTAAATGGGCAGCCTCCAAGGAATAAGAGTCAGGGAGTTTGAGTGCCTTAGACTTTATTGGTCTAGGCTTTGGTGCCCCCATTTTGCTCGGGCCTTATAAGAGGGGTGATGCTCCTTCAGAGACTGCTCCGTTGGGTGCCACTGAGACTGAAGATGCTAATCCTCAGGACGATGGAGCCGAGGTGACTATTGTCGGCCAAGAGGACACCACTCTGTCTGCAAATACCTAGGCCTGGTCCTGTGAAGCTTTAAGTTGTAATTTTTTCTTCTTTTCTCATCTGTAATTTTTATGAACTCTGATAGCATGTTTTGGTATATTTGATGTGTAACTATGATTGTTCAGTGGTAAATCTTAATACCATCTTCTTCAGACTAAATAGCTTATGTGTCTTCTCTTGCATGTTGTTTTGGTTTTAATGTCTGAAGTGACCATATAATGATGTTTACCTTAAATGTTTGAGGTCTGAGGTCACCAAAATGTGATGTTTCACCTCACAAATTATCTGATGTTTAAGGTCTAAGGTCACCATAATATGGTATTTCACCTCATGAATTATCACCAAATTAATGATGTTTAAGGTCTGAGGTCATCAAATTATGATGTTTCACCTTGTAATTTACCACCAAGTTAATGATGTTTAAGGTCTAAGGCCATCATAATATGATGTTTACCTCACACCTTTCACCAAATTAATGATGTTTAAGGTTTGTGGTCACCATAATATAATGTTTCACCTCATAGTTTCACCAAATTAATGATGATTAAGGTCTGAGGTCACTAAATATGATGTTCACCCTCGTAAATTGCCATCAAATTAATGATGTGTTAGGTCTGAGGTCACCATATAATGATGTTCACCCTCATAATTTTAACTAAACTAATGATGTTTAAGGTCTGAGGTCGCCATAATATGATGTTCACCCTCATACTGTTCACCAAATGAATGATGTTCAAGGTCTGAGGTCACCATATAATGATGTTTCACCTCATAGATTTCACCAAATTAATGATTTTTAAAGTCTGAGGTCATCATAATAAGATGTTCACCCTCATAATTTTCACCAAATTAATGATGTTAAAGGCTTGAGGTCACCATAATATGATGTTCACCCTCATAATTTTCACCAAATTAATGATGTTAAAGGTCTGAGGTCATCAAATTATGATATTTCACCTGGTAAATATCACCAAATTAATGATGTTTAAGTTCTGAGGTCACCATATAATGATGTTTCACCTCATAGATTTCACCAAATTAATGATGCTTAAGGTTTGAGATCACCATAATATGATGTTCACCCTTTTAATTTTCACCAAATTAATGATGTTAAAGGTTTGAGGTCACCATAATATGATGTTCACCCTCATAATTTTCACCAAATTAATGATGTTAAAGGTCTGAGGTCACCATAATATGATGTTCACCCTCATAATTTTCACCAAATTAATGATGTTAAAGGTCTGAGGTCATCAAATTATGATGTTTCACCTCGTAAATCTCGCCAAATTAATGATGTTTAAACATAATGCAACAAAATTATTGACACTGGAATTTTTCTTTCCATTAACACCCTCTTCATAAAAGGATACATGTATTACAAAGAAACAACTGCAACATCATATGTAATATTTCTTCAAGTGGTCAGCATTCCAAAGGTTGGAAAAAGGTTCCCCTTCGAGATTTTCTAGCCGATAAGTACCAGGCACAACCTCATCGACTACTCTGTAAGGACTATGCCAGTTTGGGTGGAGCTTATTTATCTTCTGCAATGTCTTCTTCAGGACTAGGTCTCCTACGGCTATAGGTCTTGATTTCACCCTTTGGTTGTAGAACTTTACTATTCTCTGCTGGTAGGATGCCTATCTGATCTCAGCATCTTCCCTTCTTTCTTCAATTAGGTCCAAGTCAAGTGTTTTCTCTTCCCCATTCTTCTGAGGATCATAGGTCTGAACTCTATGGGTGGGGAATACTTCTTTTGTAGGGATGACAACCTCTGAACCATGTGCTAGCATGAAAGTAGTCTCTCCCGTTGGCATTCTTGCGGTCGTCCGGTAGGCCCATAACACTATATATACCTCATCTGTCCATCTCCCTTTTGGCTCCTCCAACGTCTTTTTTATCCCGTTAAGGATTGTTCAGTTCGTGACCTCAGTCTGTCCATTTTCTTAGGGTCGGCCAGGGGAGGAGAACAACTGCTTGATCCCCACTCTTTCACAATATTTTTCTAAGGAAGAGTTCTTGAACTGGGTTCCGTTATCTGAGATAAGGGTATTTGGAAGGCCATATCTGCATATGATGTTTTTCCAGATGAACTGAAAGGTCTTATGTTCCATAATCGTGATCATCGGCTCAGCCTCTACCCACTTAGAGAAGTAATCAATTGCCACCACCAAAAATCGATAGTTGTTTGCAGCTCTTGGAAAAGGTCCTACTAAGTCAATGCCCCAAACTGCAAATGGACAAGGTTAGCTAATTGACATCATAGGATGATGAGTTTGGTGAAGGGTGTTGGATAATCGCTGACCCTTGTCTCATCTCTTCACATAACCAGCTGCATTTTTGGCCAAGGTCGGCCACCAAAACCCCTGAGTAATTATCCTCTTAGCTAGAGGCCTCCCTCCTATGTGACTTAAACAAGAGCCCTCATGTAAATCTTTCAAGACCTGAGTAACCTCTAAAGGGTGCACACATCTAAGGAGAGCGAGTAGGAACCCCTTCTTATATAAGCTGTCTCTTATAATTGAGAACTTGGCGGCCCTGAACCTCAGCTTTCTCCTTTCTAATTTTGATTCTGGCAACTCTCCCTATCTGATGTATCTGATGAGTGGGTCCATCCATGAGGCTCCCATATTCAGATTGAGGCAATTTCTGGAAACCTCTTCTTCTTCGATGGTTGGCTGGGGCAGGATTTCAACTAGTACCATTCTTCTTATATCTGTCATCGTTACTGAGGTCATCTCGGTGAGCACATCGGCTTGACTGTTATCTTATCGAGGTATTCTCTTCATCTTCACCTCTTCGAAGCATTCTAACGTCGTTCTTACCCTCTTCAGGTATTTGGTCATCCTTTCATCCTTGGCCTCATACACCCCAAGAACCTGGTTGACAGCTAACCTCGAGTCACGGTGGACTGGGAGTCCGACAACACTAAGGGCTTTTTCTAAGGAGAGCCCCGCTATCAATGCCTCATACTCTGACTCGTTGTTTGAAGCCTTGAAGTTGAACCTCAGCGCATATTCAACGTTGCTTCCATTCGATGCTGACAGTATCATCCTTGCTCCGTTTCCACTTTCACAAGAAGACCCATCAACGAAGAGGTCCCAAACATCTTTATTTGAAGAGAAGTTCCCCTCTGACAGGATCCCTTGCTTGAAGAGGTACCTATTTTCCTCGTTCTCAGCTACGGTTTTTTAAGATTTTCTTAACACAACCTCATCCGGACCACGGAAGACGTTACTGTGTGGTTCATCTGCAATCTTTTGACTATTCTCAATCTCAACCTCTTCCCAGGTGAACTCTGCTACAAAGTCTGTAAGAGCCTTCCCCTTGATGGAAACCCTGGATTGATAAACAATGTCATACTCCCCCAACTAAATGGCCCAGGTCATCAATTTGCTCGACTTCTCGGGCTTATGGAGTACTTGTCTTAGTGGCTAATCAGTGAGGACAACCATAGAGTGGGCTTGGAAGTATGGCTTCATCTTCCTGGAAGTGTGTATCAGGGCATAGGCTAACTTTTTCATTTGAGGATAATTCTATATAGACCCTTAAAGGGCCTTACTATTGAAGTATACGGGCCTCTGCACTCCATCATCTTCTCTTACTATGGTCGTACTAATGGTTAATTCTGAAATGGCTAGATACATATACAACTTCTCCCCCAAGATGGCCCAAGATAGGAGCAGAGGGGATCCGAGGTAGGATTTCAGCTCTTTGAAAGCCTTATCGCATTCCTCATCCCATTCGAAAGCCTTTCTAAGCACTTTAAAAAAGGAAGACACTTATCCGTAGCTCTTGAGACCAACCTGTTTAGTGCTGCAACTCTTTCGATTAACCTCTGAACGTCTTTGATAGTTTTAGGTGTCTTTATTTCAAGCAGAGCCCTGATCTTCTCGGGATTGGACTCTATTCCCCTTTGATTGATAATGAATCCAAGAAACTTTCCTGATCCTACTCTAAAGACACACTTAATAGGGTTGAGATTCATCCTATATACATCTATGGTGTCAAAAGTCCTCTCTAGGTCGGCCACATGAGTGTCGGCCTTCAAGCTCTTCATCAAAATATCATCCATATATATCTTCATGGTCTTGCTAAT